>CM076983.1:9076928-9364834 GCA_039105355.1 Benthosema pterotum | reverse complement strand
CCATTTTCGAAAAGTCTATGAGGAAAATGAATGAGGAATCCACTAGTGGAACAGGGCTGGTGACGTCACGGCGCAGGTCTATCGACAGAGCTACGCAAACTCCTTTGACATTCATAGGGCCAGTCCAATGGCGGCTCTTCTGCATAGACTTCTATTGAGAATCGGGACAATTCCTGGACCGGAAGTATTCGGAAATGCATTGGACTCGGGCAAATAGCCCAACTTTGATCCCAAATCCCATTGTATTCGATCGTTTTGTATTAGAACCAATTACTATACAACGCGCCTAAAATAGCTCTTATTTTGTTCGTGAAATCAATGTACTTCCAGCTCCAGTTTGTCCCTATTAAGTCTGCATGAATAGCGCTCGGTTTCTGACACCTCAATGTCGCATCTATTCTACTAAATGCCTCTGGCTCGGCCTACACACTGCACAAGAACGTGAGAGAGTGGGCCATAGAAACAGAGTTGGAGCAGCACAGGGATCGGGAAGTAGCAGCAGCAGGGGGTTGTTTAGTTCTACACGAAAACGATGATCCCGGAAAAAAATATATAACTAAACAGCTACTAAATGGTTTCGCGTTCGCGTCTCCGCGACGAAACACTCGATTTGTACAACCGAGATGTTGGGAAACGAAAAACTCAATGGAGGATTCTTCGTTCTTTTATCATGGATACTTTACACGCAGAGTGAAACATCAGGTAAGTAAAAAAAAAAAAAAAAAAAAAAAAAGCCCGAACCGTTCTGTGATTGAGGCACAACTAGCCTGCAGTTTCCAACGCAATCGTTTGAACCAAATTCTATGGAATGTCACAGATTGTTGCAATGAAGTTATTTGCCTTTTTTTCATTTACAATGAAATGTTGCCATACCACGGTCCTGTCTTTGATCTATTTAGTGGTAGATGTATGTAAAAGTCCAAACTCCTGGCTGTGAACACTCTTCGTCTTGACTACTTTAGTGTCTCTCACAACTCCAGGTATAATAAAGCACGTTCGTTCCCTGTAGTTCAGTGGTTTTCAACCTTTTTGGCACCAGGACCCAACATTTATTCTGCATTTTAGCCACGGACCACACCATTTGATTTTGAGTGTGGTTTCTCATGAAGTTTGTGTACGCAAATTAGGAGAGACAACTGGCAAAACGTTGGTCAAAATAACAATTCTTCTGCGTTTTCTAACTATATAGATTATTGAAAATTAAGTAATGCAAGATGTTTAAATATAACTTAACTCTTGTGAGTGTAAATGATACCAAATTGACCCGTAAGGGTGCATTTGGCTCATTTTACAATCTCAAGAGTTACAGATCTATAATGGTCCATTTGGTTACCAACTGTCCATTTAGCATTGGGTACCACCTGGAACCCTGTGAAGGACCTCTCTGGTTGGAAAACCCTTGCTGTAGTTGAATATGACAGCTAAAACAGTTCGTAATGCAACACAAGTGTAATTTAACTCTGCCAGTGTACAAAGTGTGGTTACAATTACAAATTGATTGAAGGATTTCACTGTATCACTGTGCTAGGCACACAGTCTATTTGGTCTCCTCATGTTATGTATCTTCTGTGAATCAAATCAAACCTTTTTTTCAGTCAGGATAAAGACTTGCGACATGACATTCTATTTGGTAATGCTGGGACTTCTAGTAAGGTTACATGAAGGCCTCAAAAGGAGCCTAAACTATGACTGATGATTTGTTGTTTTGTTTATTTGATTTGTTTGTTTTTTATTAGTATACCTGCAGCCCTCCTTGATTCAGTGCTGTGACTGAATGTGCTCCTTGTACCCTGCTCTCTACAGATAGTTTGGACCAGACCATGCCTGGATGTAACATTTACATTTCCCAATTGGGGAGGGGGGCAGCCGAAAATGGCATGAAGCTGCCCCCCCCATACCATTTTCATTTAAATTCTTTAGTTCTGTGTCCCACAAGATTTATATCTTGTACAGGACTTATATTACGCAAGTAAGCATCAATAATAACATCTGTTGTTGAAGTTGCAACAGACACGCAGCATGCATGAAGCTAAAGGTCTGACTCAGAGAGTTTTCTGTTTTTAATGGTGAAATGGTGTTTGTTTAGTGCTTTAAAATAGTAGTTCCTTGTTAGTTAGTAGTAGGGTTTCAACTCATTCTATTTATAAGAACTTTAATTTGGAATATCTTTGAAATTTGGGTTGTTTGCATGTCATCATGTTTGGTGGGGCAGGCAGGGCATTTGCCCATGCCTAGATCCGGCCCTGGACCAGACAGTTGTGTGGTGGTGGTGATCGTGGTCATATGCTGACTGCTGTAGAGTGGGAGGCTGTGTTGAATGAAAGCAAAGCATGGCCACTTAACAGGGCTAGACACAAACACTTGCCCACTTACCGGGGGCAAGTAAAAAAAATGGTAGGGCAAGTGTGTTACCTGGTTGCCCGATCGGGCAAGTGTGTGACTTAGTGCGCTAACACAACACAAAATATTTGTCTTGAAGGCAGTCGTTGCACTCTGCCTCTGTGTCTTTCCCTGCTTTCTAGCTATCCACAATTCCAGGCTGGATTTGGCAAACAAAACAGGCAAATTAACAAACACATCAAAATGACCATTAATCTTCTACATTCTCTAGTTGTGTAGACCTGGGCTAATTAAGATGATGAATTTTAACTCTTGAGAGTGTAAAAATGAAACCAAATGGACCCGCTAGGGTCCATTTGGTTTCATTTTTAACTGGGGTCCACCTGGAACCCTCTCAAGGACCACTGGTGGTCCCCGGACCGCCTTTTACAACCCCTGGTTTAAAGCACCCAAGTAGGAAGTAAACCTAAATGCAAAATTTACAATATATTTTTGGGGCAAGTGACCATGGGGCAAGTGACCATGACCTGAGGGCAAGTAAAACCTGACTTGCACTTGCCTGATGGGCAAGTGCCTCAGAGACCGGTCCTTAGTGTCAACCCCTGCTTAACATGGCCAGGGGCAACGTCTTGCTGGAAGATGTGATTGTGAATGTCTTAGTTGACTGTCACTCAGTGATCACCAGTTTTAAGCACTGTAGACATAGTTGAGTGGAAAAAGTTGAGTGAGTTAAACAAGATGATTCAAGAGATTATCTGTCACTCATGCAGCACTCACAAGAAGTTAATGATAATGATTGTGAATGATTGATTATAGATTAGTTAGTCACACAATAAAATCAAGCAAAAGACAACACTTGGGATATTACAAAACCGAAGACGATCTCTAAACTTTTGTATCACAATATTGGTGAATGATACATTAGCTCAGTTATGGCATTGATTAGTCACAAGTTTATTTAGGTTCACGTTCAAGCCACAGTATTGATAAAACTCTTCTAGACACTTGCATATCATTATCTGGTATTAGGCCTAGGTAAATGAACAATAATGACTATTCTCAGTTGAGTTAAGTATATTCTGGGTTCGTTAGAATTCAGATTTCTGTATATGCATACTCTGTAGGTCACATTTATTAGGAAAACCTTTATCTCCTGCCGTCTATCATCCATAAATCGATATAGCGCTATATACTATATTTATACCATATTGTGAGATTGCATGCGGTATCCACCACTAATGGTCACGCCTTGTAAGATCATCCATATATGGTTATAATGCCTTATGGCATTTTGTGACAGAGCATAGATTTTCCGAATCTATCTATCCGCATAGTTTATCTGACCCCCTCATGCCAAAGCGCCAGTGCTCGCCCAGCACAGTATGCAGTTTAGGGCCTGTCACCCAGGAAGAGTGCCTCTCGCCCTCAGGGCGGATATACTGGTTATTCTTGCAAGGACTAATACTGCTAAATCAGGGGTTTTCAACAGGTGGTCCGGGGACCACCAGTGGTCCTTGAGAGGGTTCCAGGTGATCCCCAGCTAAGATGTTTAACCAGATGTAACTCTTGAGAACGTAAAAATGAAACCAAATGGACCCTTGTGGGTCCATTTGGTTTCATTTTTACGCTCTCAAGAGTTAAAAATATTCATCATCTGAACTAGCCCAAATCTACACAACTAGAAATCTAGTTTTGAATGTTATGTTTCTGAAATCCAGCCCGGAATTGTAGATAAAAAAAAGAAGAAATCTTTGGGTTTTTGGGTCTGTGGGGCTAAAATGTCATTACATGGTGGTCCGTGGCTCAAATTCTTAATGAATGGTGGTCCCTGGGATGAAAAAGGTTGAAAACCCTTGTGCTAAATACTTAGAAATGTCACCTGAGAGCTTCTATGTCTGCAATTTTCCCTTTCTCCTTATTTGTCCCTATGTCCGTTTCCACTATTGTCTCCAAAGTGAGCATCTATTCTGCTCCCCAGAACAGGTAGCCAGCCTGCTGTGACGCTCTGTTTGGGTTTCAGTGTGATTATAAACCAGTTCACCCTGTTTTAAAAAGGGGGGAGTTTAATTGTTGCATAAATAGTGTGTGTGTGTGTGTGTGTGTGTGTGTGTGTGTGTGTGTGTGTGTGTGTGTGTGTGTGTGTGTGTGTGTGTGTGTGTGTGTGTGTGTGTGTGTGTGTGTGTGTGTGTGTGTGTGTGTGTGTGTGTGTGAGAGAGAGATAGGGTTGGACTTGGGAGACAGGCGGAGTGTGGGAGAGAGTTATTAGTCCAAACAAACCATTTCCTCCCCAGTTGCTCGTGTGAGTGCACATCAATGTGGCTCCCAACTCCAGACCTTGTCAGTTCCAGTCTACCAGGTTGTAATGTACATTCAGGGCTTGACACTAACACTTGCCCGGGGCAAGTAAAAAAAAAAATGGTGGGGCAAGTGAAGACTGCTACCTGGTTGCCTGATCGGGCAAGTGTGCAACATATTGCACTATAACACAACACAAGATAAATTTGTCTTGAAGGCAGTCATTGCCCCTGCCTCTGTGTCTTTCCCTGCTTTCTAGCTATCCACAATTCCAGGGTGGATTTGGGAAACAAAACAGGCAAATTAACACATCAAAATGACCATTAATCTTCTACAGTGTAGACCTGGGCTAATTAAGATGATGAATTTTAACTCTTGAGAGTGTAAAAATTAAACCAAATGGACCCGCAAGGGTCCATTTGGTTTCATTTTTACGTTCTCAAGAGTTACATCTGGTTAACCAACTTAACTGGGGACCACCTGGAACCTGGGGGGCAAGTGACCATGACCTGAGGGCAAGTAGAACCTGACTTGCACTTGCCCGACGGGTAAGTGCCTCGGAGACCTGTCAACCCCTGACATTCACCTGGTGTACGACCAGGTATACATTACAGCAGTATTTCAACTTTTTTCATTACCAGGGCCCACTATTTATTCAGAATTTGAGCCACAGGCCATATTTTGATGACATTTTAGCCCCACAGACCCCAAAACTGCGGGGATAAAATAGATTTTGCATCACATTCACCCATTCACACACACATTCATACACCTATGGAGGAGGAAACCATGCAAGGCACAACCAGCACATCAGAATGGTATGCGCTGATATGCAGGATATTTTATAGTAGACTCATTATAATACTGATGTTAGATAACCAGGCTTGTTTAAATCCCATGTCAACTTGGAAAATCAACTATGGTGGACATTCTAAGCAAAGTGGAAATACAAATTTGGAACTAAAGATGGAAGGAGAAGAGGAATTATGCAAAGTAGGGTGCATTGATGACATTATGAGGTCAAAATCAAACAAGCTTTTCCCATTAAAGCTCCTATCTATATGATTTGAAAGACTGTTCTAGATAATTTGTGGGGATAGAAAACAAACACTTCATTTTATATCTAGCATTTAAAAGGAAATTGATGTGGAAGCTTGTGATTTTTTTATTTTATTTTTTAATAATTAGAGTGTTGAGGCTTGTGTGGACAAACAAGTTCATGCCCCAGTCTGCCCTGCCCTGGTGTGTGTGCGTTTGTTGTGATGCGATGGCCATTGTGTGCCATGTGTGCACATGCTTCTCCATGCATTTACAATGGTGGAAATGCCTAATCATCTGTTGTTTTCATGTAACTTCCTTCTGAGTCAACCATGTAAAATGTCAGGCTGCAAACCTGCCTCTCTGCTTGCATAATATGGCTTCGGATGACAGCGAGTTAGACTCTCACTTTCACCCAGTAGTGGTGTGACGTTGATGCCCGAATTGATTGGATCCGGTTCACAGTATGGAACCGTTCCTTTTTGTCAGAATGAACAGATTGTATCACGGATTTAAAGGGGAATTCCACCCATTTTCAAAAATTTCGTGAGAGGATACAAATGTGAACCAAATGGACCCTAGCACGTCCATTTGGTTCCATTTGTACGCTCTCAGGAAATCATTAACATGGTGAGATACATCTTGATGATGTTTCCATTTCTAGGAAAGCCAGAATGGGGGAACCTTTTTTATCATGTCTACCCAGCACCTCTAAGCTATATTAAGGACATATTAAAATGTTGAAAATGGGTGGAGTTCCCCTTTAAATACATTTCATGACAGGGGTACCTACTACCTACCACATATCAATTCTGCAAACTGTTAAAAAATATTTCCATCAATAAATGAAACCACAATCTTGCTGTCAGAGCAACGTGGAATGTGTTGCCACCATGCAATATACCCTTCAGTAAGCCCCTCCCCAAACTGCTATGGTCCAATCACAGCTAAGCATAACATGTGATAGGCAAACCTCTCCACCAATAGCTTTCCTATATGATAAAACATTGTTTTAAAAAATAAATGTCACACACACATATTTTCCACTGCATAGAGCATGCCTTGTTTATGGATTTTGAAGAGATTTGAAGGTCTGGTTCCAAAAATGAACCAGTATTCAATGTGTAATGCCCATGACATTTACACTGGGGAGATGGTGTACCTAAAGGTTTATTGTGATTACGACAAATTATTAAAAATATATATAAATATATGGTTCTTTGAAAAGAGCCATAAATCCCATCTCTATCACCCTAGTGTCCCTATTTTGGCATGCCACTCTTTTTCTCTCCCAAAACATGGTCCGGGGACCACTAGTGGTCCTTGAGAGGGTTCCCTTGCGGGTCCATTTGGTTTCTTGTTTGCACTCTCAAGAGTTAAAATATTAATCATCTGAATTGGTCTACACAACTAGAGGATGCAGAAGAATGGTCTTTCTTTAAATCTATGTTTGCCCGTTTTGTTTCTGATGCCTGGTATTGTGGACAAAAGCAAAAGAAATCTTTAGTTTTGGGGACTGTAGGGCAGCTAGGGCTAAATCGTCCTCAAATGGTGGTGCATGGCTCAAAATGCTGAATAAATAGTGGGCCCTGGTATCAAAATGGTTGAACACCACTGTCATGGAACCAACCATGGTTAGGGCCCAGTGAGTGATGGACCAGGACTGAGGCAACAAGCTGCTAACAGCTGGAGGTGTGACATGTGTCAGGGAGTAGAGATGTTGAGCATGGGTGTCAAACTCTGGCCCGCGGGCCAAATTTCATTTGGCCCTTGAGACATTATCAAATTAAAGGGGAAGACCACCCGTTTTCAACATTTAATATGTCGTAAATATACCTTTAGAGATGTTGTGTGGACATGATAAAAAAGTTCCCCCAATTCTGTATTTCCTAGAAAATGGAGGTCTGAAAAAAATCATTAACATGGTGAAATACATCTGATGACATCACCAAGATGTATTTCACGATGTTAACGATTTTTCTTTCAGGCCCATTTTAAATTCAGACATTTTAAATTCAGAGGGTACAAATGTGAACCAAATGGACCCGCTAGTGGGTCCATTTGGTTCCATGTGTACCCTCTCAGGAAAAAATAAAATAAAATGGGTGGAATTCCCCTTTTTAAAAGGTTTGTTCGTTCAAACTTAGCCCGCGGATTTGTTCAGTTTTAAATTTTGGCCCACTCTGAGTTTGACACCCCTGTGTTAGAGGAATGTAGCGTCTAGGAAGTGGATCATCATGAGTCTCTCTTTAAAGGACTCTTGAGTTGGAATCCAGCCTGTTGTCACAGCTGCTACGAGAGAGCCTGCTACTGCTACCCGCACACACGTACAGTACACGCACATCAAAGTTAGACTATGGCAGGGGTTTTCAACCTTTTTGATACCAGGGCCCACCATTTATTCAGCATTTGAGCCACGGACCACCATTTGAGGACATTTTTTAGCCCCACAGACCCCCAAAACTAAAGATTTCATTTGCTTTTTGTCCACAGTACCAGGCTGGATTTGTGAAACAAAACAGGCAAAACATACAGACCAAAATGACCATTAATCTTCTACATTCTCTAGTTGTTGTTGTATTCACATGATGAATATTTTAACTCTTGAGAGTGTAAAAATGACCCGGAAGGGTCCATTTGGTTTCATTTTTACGTTCTCAAGAGTTACATCTGGTTAACCAACTCAGCTGGACCGCTGGTTGAAAACCTCTGCACTATGGGAAACATGCTGACTATAGAGCTGAGCAGTCCCGCCCCTTTCATCACTTTGCCCGTGTTCCAGAAATGGAATCCTCATTCATTTTCCTCATTGACTCATCGAAAACGGTTTGTATAAACTTGATTACGCCGCAGACAAAGCGTGACAAATCATGGCAACCACCACAATATTTGCAACGTACCATGCAATATCTAATTGGCCAGTAGTACAAAAACGGCAGCAGGATACAACAGATTTGGTTTCGTTTTTCTTTTTAGAAATTATTTTATTGTCCCAAAACATTGTGTGTGTTGTCATGATTCGCCACGACCCGAGTTGGCTTTGTCCGCGGCGTAATCGCTTTTATATGAACCATTTTCGAAAAAGTCTGTGAGAGAAATGAATCATCCAGCGGAATCCATTTCTGGAACACACACACACACACACACACACACACACACACACACACACACACACACACACACACACACACACACTCACACTCACACTCACACTCACACTCACACTCACACACACACACACACACACACATACTCAGAAACCGTGGACACCACACCCAGGTGAGTATTAACCTGGGTGTAATGGATGGAAGGCTGTAGTTAGGATGGCAGAGTGCTGATGGTGTGTAATATACTGTGTGTGAGTGCCAGGTGCTTGTCATGGACATGCAAGGAATGCTAACATTAGATTGTCTGACTGCGACAACGTAACGGTAACACTGCAGTGTGAGTCTGTGTGAGCTGGAATTTATTTACCGTGATGCCAAGGTTCTCCCCGGCTCGCACAAACCTTCAAATGTGTACCCTGTGCAATTCTTGATTGGGGAAAAATGTTTTACTGTCTTGGCAGTTGTCCTGTTTTGCCTCCCAATTAAATTGCAAAGCGGCAGGGTCGGCTTGAGTTTGGCGATGTTACAGTAGTAGGCCGTAGATCAGTGGTTACTGGTTTTCAAGCTTTTTGATACCAGGGCCTACTATTTATTCAGTATTTGAGCCACAGACCACCATTTGATGACATTTTAGACCCACAGACACCAAAGCTAAAGATTTATTTTGTTTTTTTGATTTGGGAAACAAAACAGTCAAACATACAGATCAAAAATGGCCATTAATCTTCTACATTGTCTAGTTGTGTAGACTTTGTGTAGATGCTAATTCACATGATGAATATTTTAACTCTTGAGAGTGTAAACCCTTTTTCACAAAACACAGCCCTCACGCAAATACCTTCCCGCTACCTAATAACGGCCCAGGTGTGACACCATTTTGCACAATAACCACCTCTTCTAAATAACGGCCTGGTTCCTTATAAATGCCCGCGGTCTGAATCGATTTTGCATAGCCCAGGGCAGGCTACTATTTGGCACTCTATGGCACTTTCACTTTTCAAGGTTCAAGGTTTTTTATTTGTCACTCTAGTGTGTCAAGACATACACAAGGATGAAATAACATTTCCCACTCTTCCACAGTAGTAAAGGAAGTCCGCACACAGTGTGTGCGGACTTCCTTTACTATTTTGATTTTTTTAGTCCTGCACCAGAGCTGAGTTTGGATGTGCGCGTTGTTTACCACTCTTCCACAGTGCCACATGATAATAGACAATTTTCAAATATTCTATGCCAGTGGTTTTCAACCGGTGGTCCGGGGACCGCCAGTGGTCCTTCAAAGAGTTCCAGGTGGTCCCGGGGCTAAATGATGTGATTCTGGCAAGAACTCGACAGTGTGCCGGACTTTTTCTCTTTTTTGCATGGGTCATTTCGCTGCCCTATGCACCTGTCACTAGTCTTTTGAGTTGTGCATTGGCTTTTTCTTTTTAGTTTGATCTGTATGTTTGACTGTGTTTTCTTTCTGAAAGAAATCTCTAGTTTTGGGGTCTTAGTGTGGTTTGATATGTCAAAAAAACAGCTCCCGTAGGATTTTTGTGCTAAAATTGATTTTTTTGCAGATTTTGGTTCTATAGGGTCCAAACTATGGAAAAATGAGGGGGTGCAAATTTTCCCGCCCCCCGCCCCCTTTCTGGGGGGGTCATCTATTCGGGACCTCCCAGAACAGTATGCTAGCCAGTTAATGTCCAATTTTCACAATATTAGAATTGTTTTATATATTTTAAATCATTCTGAGATGATTTCTTAAACTTCTAAAGTGATCAGAAGAATGTTTTCTGACTTTTGGTAAGGGTGTTTCCTCACTTGGGACCTCCTGGACTGACCATTTTAATGAGATAATTACCATATTTAACTAAATACGCGAATTAACTAAATAATTATGTGAAATACAAAAATATGCATTGCAGAAATGGATTCTACAGGAAAAAATACATAAGGATCAACTGAGAAAAAATTGGTATAGCCTTTTATGAATTTATTATTATTTTTATATGCACAAGTACTTTAATTGACACATATGCATGCATGCATATAACAGGGGGAATTATATAACTATAAACTATTCAATAAAATGCTTTTTACCAAGCTTTTCACAGTTGATCCTTATGTACTGTATGTTTTCCTGTAGAATTTATTTCTACAATGCACATTTTTGTATTGTGTATAATTAATTAGATAATTAGCACATTTTACACATGGGCGGAAATAACCCTATAACAAAATGATGAAAGGCTCTATCAAACTTTTCTTAGTTGATCATTATGCATTTTGCCATGTAAAATCCATTTCTGCAATGTGCATTTTTGTATTGTGCATACTTGTCCATACTGAGATTCGACACATGGGTGGAAACAACAGGGAAAACCCTAACAAATTGATAAAGGGCATTGCCAAACCTTTCTCAGTTGATTGTTATGTATTTCCCCCCTGTGCATTTTTGTATTGTGTATAATTGATGATAATTAGCATATTTGATACAGAAATAACAGGGAAACGCCTCACAAATATGGGGCAATGTTTTCCAGACAATTGCACGAGTCCCTCCGAGCCGAGTCTCAAGCAAGCGCAAGTCATTTGGTCCCAAGTCTCAAGCAAGTCAAGTTTTTTTAGGTTGTGGTCGAGTCGAGTCCACACAGTTGGGCGAGTCAAGTCGAGTCAAGTCGCATGGTTGTTTCGAGTCGCGTCGAGTCACAATGTTTTCAAGTCGAGTCACTGGTTTTCAAGTCAAGTCACAGGTTACAACTTCCTACGGTCAAATGTAAAAAAATATCAGTTTTATCAATTATCAGTTTTGTTGCAGTGTGTAGCTTGAATTATATGAATGAAAGAAAAAATGTATTAATAGAGATAAGTTACAGTACAATTGTGCTTGTGTAGCATTTTGTAGAGCAGGCATACCTGCACGCACACGGATCATTAATTTAACATAGTGTTCATTTTTCATCAGGCACTAAGTTAGCTACCTACTCGTGTACTACACGCAGTGTTGCCAACTGCCAAAATCCAAAATGCACTAGTGGCACTTCCCAAAACGCACTACAAGGAGCTAGAGCAGTGTTTTTCAACCCAGCTCACTATAAAAGCACTAGATGAATATCTAGTGAATATCACCTTGAGTTTTTCAATCATTTTGGCGCTAGGGGGGGTCTGGAAAACTAAATATAGTGTCAAATGCGTAAAGTTGGCAACACTGAGTCTATGACTACACGTGCATTTGTTTTGGTGGGATGGAGTCCTTCGGAGAGCAGAGCTGGCGAAATAATAACTGGACTAAATAAAACTATTTAGTGAGAAGAACGTACCGGTGGAAAGGGAAGCAATGAATCCGGAGTGAGTCCGGACCCCCGCAAATAGGTGATCGTGTTAGCTCCCTGACTGGTACATTTGGTTTCATTTGCACACCGTTGCCTCCCGGCAATGGTGACTCGGACGATGACTCGGACGAGTCGCCGAGTCAGGTTGTCTCAAGTCAAGTCCGAGTCTCAAGTATTTTACCTTCAAGTCCAAAGCGAGTCAAGTCACCGCAAAAATGCGACTTGGACTCGACTTGAGTCGAGTCGTAGGACTCGAGTCCAATTGTCTGATGTTTTCAGACTGGTGGGTAGATGCAGGAGCAATCCCAGAGGTATCCATGTACAAGCTACAGAAGCCTGTCACTACTGTGCAATGAGGCCTTCACTAAGTCCCTCCCCAATCAGTCCTTGTCCAATAGGCATGTTAGTAGAGGAAAGCTTGACCTGCATAGCAACAGTTGCTATTTGGATTGGCATTGGACAGAGACTAAACCCCACCTCAAAGGGTGCAGTTTTGAGAAGGGCTCATTAGGCTGTACAGACAGTCATTTGAGGCATTGTTAAGATACAGAATCCAGGCGATAAGAGATGTATCACTTCTTTGGAGCAGATTTCAGGCATTCATTGGAGTGCCATGCTATCCAGGTGGCCAATGTAGTGTAAGATACAATACTGTATTTGACTGTATACTGTATATGCAGTATGGTATATATCGCACTATGTTACATTACAGTATGTTACATTACACTACAGTAAGGTACAGTACATCCTGCTGCAGTACAGTAAAATACAGTAAGGTACAGAACAGTCTGCAGCAGTCAAGCATGATACAGTACAGCATTATACAGTATATTGGCTTAAAGATACATCGCATGGATGCAACTGGGACGTATCCTCAGTGATGTATCCCAAGGTCATCGGGGTTTCGGGTCTCGCAACATCATACCCCTCACTCAGGCGACCCAGCCGGGGTTGATCAAGTCCCGACTTACGTCCCAGTAGCTACTCTTGGTCAGTCCACTAGGGAAAGACCCAAGGCCACACAATCCACTGCTCCAGAACTACTCTGCCGGGACTGGGAGAACCATACTCTGGCACATGGAAGGACTAGGCTCTGTGGGTTGACTCCTGTCCAGACCCCTCCTACGTCTCACCAGGTCTGCTCCTGCTCTCACCAGGTTGGCACAGGACCTGTGCGTTGCACCAGACTCCCAGCACCAGCATTTCATTCAGGAGCAGTGAATCATAATGGCCCTCCTAACGGCCTCACCAAGGTTTTTGGGCTTCCTCCTCACGGAGGACACAGGCTGGGGCGCTAACCCATACTGCTCACCCGGGTGGCGTCTACATTCCGGCTGTCACCCGTCTCTCCGGTGGTCACCAGACTATACCCGGTTGTCACATAGTCTATTCCTATGAGCCACTATAAATAGAAACTAAAGGCTTAAAGATACATCGCATGGATGCAACTGGGACGTATCCTCAGTGATGTATCCCAAGGTCATCGGGGTTTCGGGTCTCGCAACATCATACCCCTCACTCAGGCGACCCAGCCGGGGTTGATCAAGTCCCGACTTACGTCCCAGTAGCTAGTAGTACAGTACAGTACAGTACAGTGTACTAGTACAGTTCATTAGAGTATTGTATACTACGTATAGAGTATTGTACACTACACTGGCCACCTGGATGACTAGAGTGAGACCAGCCAAAGCCATTCGAATTCTAGTCTTGATAACATGTGTTACATCTCCCATCATCTGGATTCTGTATCTTAACAATTCCTCAAATTACTGTATGTGCAGTCTAATTGCACAGAAGTAGTGACAGCATTCTACAGCTACACATGATCTCTCTCTCTCTCTCTGTGATCACTCCTGCATCTACCCACCAGTCTGAGACCATTGCCCCATATTTTTGTTAGGGTTTCCCCTGTTATTTCTGTATCAAATATGCTAATTATCATTAATTACACACAATACAATGCATGTACAGAAATAGATTCTACAGGACAAAATACATAACAATCAACTGAGAAATGTTTGGCAATGCACTTTAACAATTTGTTATAGGGTTTTCCCTGTTGTTTCCGCCCATGTGTCAAAAATGTTAATTATCTCATTAAGTATGCACAATAAAAAGATGTACACTGCAGAAATGGATCTTACATGGCAAAATTCATAATGATCAGCTAAGAAAAGTTTGATAGAGCCTTTCATCATTTTGTTATAGGGGTTTCCCTGTTATTTCCACCCATGTGTAAAATATGCTAATTATATAATTATACAGAATACAAAAAATTGCATTGCAGAAATAAATTCTACAGGAAAACATACATAAGGATCAACTGTGAAAAGCTTGGTAAAAAGCATTTTATTGAAGAGTTTATAGTTATATAATTTTCCCTGTTATATGCACATGTGTCAATTAAAGTAGCCTACTTGTGCATATAAAAATATAATAATTAATTCATAAAAGGCTATACCAAACTTTTCTCAGCTGATCCTCATGTATTTCCCCCTGTAGAATCCATTTCTGCAATGTATATTTTGTATTTCACATAATTATTTAGTTAATTCGCGAATTTAGTCAAATATGGTAATTATCTCATTAAAATGGTCAGTCCGGGAGGTCCCAAGTGAGGAAACACCCCTATCAAAAGTCAGAAAACATTCTTCTGATCACTTTAGAAGTTTAAGAAATCATCTCAGAATGATTTAAAATATATAAAACAATTCTAATATTGTGAAAATTGGACATTAACTGGCTAGCATACTGTTCTGGGAGGTCCCGAATAGATGACCCCCCCAGAAAGGGGGCGGGGGGCGGGAAAATTTGCACCCCCTCATTTTTCCATAGTTTGGACCCTATAGAACCAAGATATGCGAAAAAAATCAATTTTAGCACAAAAATCCTACGGAAATACATATCACACCACACTATCTGTGGGCCGGCTAAAATGTCCTCAATTGGTGGCTCAAATGCTGAATAAATAGTGGGCCCTGGTGTCAAAAAGATCAATGCAGATTAAAATAGGGTGCGTGTGGTTATTAATGATGGATGAGTTTGTTGTCACACCTTGACCATTTCTTGCACAATTTTGACTAGTGTGTTGTTTTGTGAACCCAAAAAGCAGACAGGTCTCGAGCAGCAGCAGAAAGCCGCTGGTAGATTTAGCTTGTGTGGTCTGTGGTGTTGGAAGATGATAAGCTCAGTACATGTAGTGTGTATGTGTACAGCTTCTAACTGATGCCATTCGCCGTTGAAACGTGGTTTTCACTGGGCCCCGAGGGTCTCTGCATATGAAACACATTTTGCGCTTGTCGGCTAGAACCCGCCTGGACATGTTGTCTTCCCACAGAAATGTCTAATATGCTCTCAGCGATGCCTCTCACATCTGTTTAGATCTGTGCACAGCGGGGAAATGTAAGTGGCATGTGCCTCTCTGTTTTCCAGGAACTACACACACAGTGAATGATACGAAAGTCAATATTGAATAAATACCGTTATTATTTCTTTCATTGTGTCCTTTAATCATGTGCGTTGTGACGTTGTGGAATGAATTCTTATGGATGCGTAGAGAAAACATTTGTAGCCTTACAGGGCTCTTTTTTTGTGTTTCTCGGCTCAGTGGAGAAGAGCTTTGTAATATTCACCAGGCTGTTGCAAAGGTATTATAGCCATAACTATCCAGATATTTGATATTTATGTTTTGGAACCTATTGCATAACCATGTCCTTAATCGGGCAAGACACTGCACCCCAAATTGCTCCTGAAGTGCTGGTTGGTTGCTACCTTGCATAGTTTCGTGTGTGGGTGGGTGTGTGTGTGGGTGTGTGGGTGTGGTGCACATGCGTGCATGGGTGAATGTCAGTGAAGGTGAAGTCGCCTTGGATAAAGGTGCTATATACTGTAAATGCACCATTTACCCGCACGCACACATAGACAGAACAATGATGCGGCATTAGGGCCTTGTCGCATCTGATCAGTGTCTTTCTCGCAGGTGAATTGTAGCCATCACTGGCAGACATTTGACATGCAGCAATGCTTTGCACTCAAATTAAGGAGGAATTCATTGGGGAAACAATGGAATACCACTCATTTCAGGAACTTGACCAGTTGCTCCAATGGCTTGGAATAATCAAATCAGTAGTAGGCATTGAAGCCAAACCAAACTCTAATGTGGGATGGCACGCACGCATGCCGCGCGCACACACACACACACACACACACACACACACACACACACACTCACACTCACACTCACACTCACACTCACACTCACACTCACACACTCACACTCACACTCACACTCACACTCACACTCACATTCACACATTCACACATACATACCTGAACAGGGAAAAGCCTTATTATTGCGAAACCGAGCCTAACTCGCCGAATGTAAATATTACACTAATCTGCAAATTTGAATCAACAAGGCATTCACTTTTGATACTTTGTACATACTATATATGTACATACTATATACTGTATCTGTACCCATTTTGGCATTTTAGTTTGTTGAGACCTGTTTATCTGCTCATTAATTACTATTACTAACCATTTCATAACACTGTATATATTCTTGGGATTAATAGAATTGAATAGCATCTGATCTGATGTAATTTATCTGTTTGGTTTTAGGGCTCTAATTAATAATAAAAACAACAACAACATTTTATTAGCATTTCTTTTTTCTATCAAAATGTATCAATCAACAATTCAGTATTTCAACATTTTCATACAAAAAGTCAATGTATTGAATAATCAAGAAGCAATAATGTTTTTTTTTCTTGTCTAATTTGTATGATTAACTTAAGCATGGACACAAACACAGAAAATTGTCAATATACAAGCTCACAACTTTTCGTCATCTCCTTCTTCATCTTGTTCTTCGTCTTTTTCTTTGTCTTCTTCTTAAAATAAATCTTTTCCTGTAATCTGTTGGATGAACTGTTAAAGGGGAATTCCACCCATTTTATTTTTTTTTGTTCCTAAGAGGGTACAAATGTCACATTTGTATCCTCTCAGGGAAAAAAGGTCTGAAAGAAAAATCATTAACATGGTGAAACACAACCTGATGATGTTATCAAGTTGTGTTTCACCATGTTAATGATTTTTTTCAGACCATCATTTCTAGGAAACACAGGGGGGAAATGGGGAAAACGTTTTTTATCATGTCCACACAACATCTAAGGATTCGCATAAGGTATGCGAATGACATAGTAAAATGTTGAAAATGGGTGGAATTCGCCTTTAACGCTCACATGTTTTTCTCTCCCCTGCCAGCTGTAGGTGACGGCTGTGGCCATGCTGTGCTGGGCCCTGAGAGCGGGGTCCTGTCTTCTAAGAACTACCCCCGCACTTACCCCAACCACACCTGGTGCCAGTGGCGCATCCAAGTGCCTGCGGGCAGGCGAGTGGCACTGAAGTTTGGAGATCTGGATGTGGAGGCACAGAGCTGCCAGTACAGCTATGTCAGGATCCAGAAGGGATACGGAGGAGAGCAAGGTGAGAGCATGGGTGTAGTGCAGGGGTTTTCAACCTTTTTGATGCCAGGGACCACCATTTTTTTCAGAATTTGAGCCACGGACCACCACTTGAGGACATTTTAGCCCCACAGACCCCAAAACTAAAGATTTCTTTTGCCTTTGTCCATCTTCTAGTTGTGTAGACTTGGGCTAATGCAGATGATGAATATTTTAACTCTTGAGAGTGTAAAAATGAAACCAAATGGACCCGCAAGGGTCCATTTGGTTTCATTTTTACGTTCTCAAGAGTTACATCTGGTTAACCAATTTAGCTGGGGACCACCTGGAACCCTCTCAGGGACCACTGGTGGTCCCCGGACCACTGGTTGAAAACCCCTGGTGTAGTGGAGGGGGGACGCGGGGGGAGGCATTTGTTTTTTGTCTTGTCATTTATTTTTATGGATACAATTAGGCGTTGTAAACAATCTTTCTCAATATGCTATACTTTTAATAGCGTTTTAATAGTGTGTCTGTCTGTGTGTGTTGCGCAGGTGCACACAAAAGCACATGCAAATGCAAGTGTGCGTGCAGGTCTCTTTAAAGGGGAATTCTGCTCATTTTCAATATTTTACTATGTCATTAATACTGCATTCCTTAGAGATGTTGTGTGCACTGTGAACATGATAAAAAAAAAGTTCCCCCATTCTGTGTTTCCTAGAAATGGAGGTCTGAAAAAAATCATTAGCATGCTGAAACACATCTTGATGACATCATCAAGATGTGTTTCACCATGTTAATGAGTTTCCTTTTTTTCTGTGAGTGTACAAATGACCCGCTAGGGTCCATTTGGTTCACATTTGTACACTCTCAGAAAAAAAATAGAAAATGGGTGGAATTCCCCTTTAGGAGACGCCCCCCCACTTCTAAAAGTCCCACTACAACACTGGGTGAGAGGGAGATGGATATACAGTATATACCCGCTGTGACAAGCGCTTTTTAACTCAAAGCATTGCTTCTGGCTATCCCTGGAACTAAATATTTCAAGATGCGTTCGGCGGCCAAATTCATTTAACTCTTTGACAGATCAGCAGAAAAGCTAGGCTCGCTCCTATTAGGCTCAATAGTATTAGTGTTATGAGGTTATTAATAAAACAAAACCTTAATCGACTTGGAGTGATAAGCAGACAACAGAATAATCAATCACTTCAAACATTGTGGTAAATCTGTTAAGGAGTTAATCATGAAAAAGGTTTGATCAGCACTGAGTCGAAACATTTTTCCGAAAATGTATAATACATTTGTAGTATCAGCCTCTGAAATTCTTAGAATGCTGATTGCTGAATGTGGTGGTGCTGGGTGCATTCTCCAACACTTATTTAAATCAATGGGGATGTAAATGTACAGTATGCCACATGTTGACTGAACTAAGCCCAGGCCTGTTTTTTGGAGCAGAAACGACACATACTGTAACAAAAGCGTGTAACAACACACGGGGCAAGAGGTAGCACAGGTATGCGTCTGGTAAAAATGGATTTGGTTAAAGTTGTCAAGCAAGGTTTGTTTTAAGCTAAAGAGTATGTTGTAATAGTAGCTTTCCATTTGCTGTCATAATATACTGTATGTTTTGGTCTGCTCTTCAAAATTGTCCGGCTGGACTGAAGTATGGTTCTGGGGGTGGACAATGGGGTTAACCACAGTATAGGGCGGATATGAACCCTGATTCTGAACCCCTCTTTGCGCTGCTCTGAGGAAAGCATGAGTGTTTTTGGTCGTCTCACAGTGTCTGACGAAGCAACTCTCTGCCCACCCACCCAGTTGTCGACCACAAGCAATGTCTCAGCCCTCAAGTTCAACATGTCTGACTAGATTCTGCCTTTGATGTTGGGACTTGACCATCATGTCTTCAGATTGAATTCTCTCGACACCCCCACCTCCTCCTGAGGATTCATGTTATGCTCAATGAAAGTAAAATTAGCTTTCTGTGGGTTTCCTCTTTATTTCAAAAACGTTTAAAGGTATTGTGTTTTTAGACGGTAGTCACCCAGTACAGTCAGAGACAGGAAAGCGCAGGCAGAGGAAGAAGCTGACATGAGGCCATGCAGCATGTCGTGATTATGGTATGCCTTAAAGGCCCAGTCAATTGAAAAACACTTTTAGACCACGGCCGTGGTCATTGTATGGCCATACCCAAAAATGCATGCCCAAAAAATTTGAACATCTTCACTTTTGTGTATTTTTAAATAAAATCTCCATTTTTTTATGATGTGTCGACTATCCCATCAATTAAAGCCAATAGAAATTAAGCTGACCTGTTTTTTATCCCATTCCTTTCTGTCTGTTACTTGTTATAAACTTAATCCTTACGTTGGAATATATATCTGAAACACTATATGGTAGAAATAAGCCACATAGCAGTAAAGTGGCATGGTGACTGTTTGTAACCAAACGGTTCACGTGTAGTATAGCTCAGAGTCACTCTTTGCGTCCCATAGCCTGAACGGATGCAAGCTATGATAGGTTCAGAAACTTCAGATCAGCGTTTCATGGTCTAAGTAAAATTCCCTCCGTTTCAGTGCATTTAATGGAGTTTTGTAGCTTTCTGTCTTTAATGATAGATGAACAGTAAGTAGCTTGACAGGAAATGGTGGAAAAACATGCAGGATCAGGAGTCAAACATGTGGCCCGCCGAGCCACAGCTGCCAATTCTTTCTGGTGCTTCAGAAGGCCACTTTAGAGTCAATATTATTATCACTTACCCCTGAGGGTAAGGGTAATGTAAGAAGTGTAAATCTCCCCTCTTACCACACAGTGACTAGACATGAGTCAGGACCAGACAGGTTCAGTTCTACAAACACATTAGCGGTGGAATCCTATAACTAATCTCATAGTCATAGTGTGTGATCTGGGTAACCAGTGTGTGAGTATACAGTACCTCACGTTTTCTATCCAGTGAATCACATCCATTTCCCCATGTTGGACTTGTTAACTCATGCACTTCAGATCATGTAATGTAAAACAGCCTCAAGTCCCCTTTCTAACAATATACACAATAATTCTTGCAATGATATCATTCAAAGAACATAACGATTTTTCCCCCCAGAATAGCCAGTTATTTATTTTATTACAATGTAGTCTTTCTGTTCTACGCCGACTGCCGTTGAGGAGTCTCGCAGGAAGCATTTTCTGTACTGGCAAGTGCCACCCCAGACCGTATGCAGTGACAGACAGTCCAGATTGTTAGCCTTAAAATAACACACTTTTTTTGTAGTATATCCAGAGGTGTAGTGGAGGGGGGACGCGGGGGGACGGCGTCCCCCCACTTCTCACATCTAAAATATTTTTGGGTTTGAAAAAAATCATTAGCATGGTGAAATACATCTTGATGACAACATCAAGATGTGTTTCACCATGTTAATGAGTTTCCTTTTTTCTGAGAGTGTACAAATGGAACCAAATGGACCCGCTAGGGTCCATTTGGTTCACATTTGTACACTCTCAGAAAAAAAAAATAAAATGGGGGGAATTCCCCTTTCAGAGGCGTCCCCCCACTTCTACCACTACAACACTGAGTATATCTCTAAAGTCTATATCTGTATCCAGTGTTAGGGCTAATGTAGATCTGGTCCAGGGCTCCACTGCTTTCTCTGAGTCTGCCTTGCATTGGAGCTCTGTAACATACAATGCAATCTGCCATTACTCGACACGACCAGCCTCTCTTCTGGAGTGGATATATAAAAACAAAAACAAACATAGCTTCCATGATTAGAATGCCTACTTTACTTAGTGGAAACACTCTGAGCCCCCATCACACAGATAAAATGGATTTTTTTTTTGGCCAGAGCGCGATTGCTTTTCACCAGAGGGAAAAAATCCTGGTTGTTTTTCCGGTGAAAAACAATCGTGTGTTGGCCAAAAAGTTCATTTTATTCATGTGGTGGGGGGCTCCACTAAGGAAAGTAGGCTTTCTAATCACACACGCTGTGTTTGTTTTGCTGAGTAGGTAAAACGCTCTGTATACGTGTATTTACTCCAGAAGAGAGGCTGGTCGGGTGGAGTAATGGCAGATTGCATTGTATGTTACAGAGCTCCAATGCTCGGCAGACTCATAGAAGCAGTGGAGCTCTGGACCAGAGCTAGGGCTAACGTACTCTGAATACCCTAAAATTGTCACATGAGTAAAACTGCAATCCTGCAGTAGGGGTTGACACTTAGGTCTCCGTCCGAGGCACTTGCCCGTCGGGCAAGTGCAAGTCAGGCTCTACTTGCCCTCAGGTCATGGTCACTTTCCCCCAAAAAATACATTGTAAATTTTGCATTTAAGTTAACTTCCTACTTGGGTGCTTTAAACCAGGGGTTTTCAACAGGTGGTCCGGGGACCACCAGTGGTCCCTGAGAGGGTCCCAGGTGGTCGCCAGTTAAGTTGGTTAACCAGATGTAACTCTTGAGAGTGTAAAAATGAAACCAAATGGACCCTTGCGGGTTCATTTGGTTTCATTTTTACACTCTCAAGAGTTAAAATTCATCATCCTAATTAGCCCAGGTCTACACAACTAGAGAATGTCATTTTGATGTGCATGTTAATTTGCCTGTTTTGTTTCCCAAATCCAGCCTGGAATTGTGGATAGCTAGAAAACAGGGAAAGACACAGGTAGAGTGCAATGACTGCTTTATCTTGTGATCTGTTATAGTGCAAGTTGCACAATTGCCCGATCGGGCAACCAGGTAGCACTTGCCCCACCATTTTTTTTTTACTTGCCCCGGGCAAGCGGGCAAGTGTTAGTGTCAAGCCCTGTGCAGCCCTAGTTTTTTAACTGTCTTGGGTGGTTGTGGCATTGTCCTGGTTCACCCTGCTTGTGGCAGCACTCTTGACCTCAGAAAATATGGGCTAAGGTAACGATGTGGCCTTGACAGTTTTTTCTTAAAGGCCACAACACTTTCTGCTCTTAAAATGGACCCAAACTGTTTGTTACTAGCAAAGATGTGAAGGAACTATAAAGATCCGACAAACTGCATTTGGAAAGCCATTTTTTCCTATTGTCTGGACATGGAAATCTGATACAGTTCCTCTTGTCAGGCTGAGAGGCCATTTTTACGCAGGTCACAGCTCTTCTCCCTTCTCTCTTCTAATGCCTTTGTCTTGTCCTCAATGATTATTATTTACAAGCTGGTTTCACTGCAGGAAGTAGAGCCCGAAAACCGCACACGCACGCACGCGCACACACGCACACACACACACACGCGCGCGCACACACACACACACACACACACACACACACACACACACACACACACACACACACACACACACACACACACACACACACACACACACACACACACACACACACACACACACACACACACACACACACACACCCCCACAGTGTAGTGTGGCAGGTGATGTGTGAATGTGAACTGTGAAGTAGCAGTTCTGCCCCGAGGGGCAGAGAGACGAAAGAGGAAGGGTGTAAGGGGGAGGGGGGTTTTAGGTCTCTCAGGGGCAGATCAAGCTTGTGTATCTCTCGGTGAGCTCTAATCCACTGCCTCTCCGAAAAGTGGCATCTAGGGACCCCATCAAAATCAGTTTAACCACATTTAGCCATCTTTTATATTTGGGCTATTTGAATACAGCCATTCTGCAAGCTCAAAAAGTGATGTATCACATATTGCAACATTGGCGGATTTTTGAAACATACTGTTGAATATAAATCTTTTACGGGGGTCCCTGGGATATTCTAGTAAAGCCAGTGTTTGTCATTGCCTTGATGATGGGCTGTATTGCTCCACACGTCCCAAACCCTTCTGCCTTCTGGCCCCAAAAACTAGTATGGAATGCACTTCCTATTGCAATCAGAACTGCAGTTTCACTCTCAATCTCTTTGCCCCAGTCTGAAAACACATCCTCAGGCCATAGCACTTGTAGTAGTACTTTCACTAGCATTTACAGTACCTCCTACAGGCATATGAAAGGTTTCAACTTATTTATCTTAGGTACTAGTTTTTTTTATGTAGACTTGGATAGCAGAGTGGTTTCCATGTGGTCCCCAGCTAAATGATGGAAAGTTGGTTAACCAGAGGTAACTCTTTGAGAGCGTAAAAATGAAACAAAATGGACCCTTGCGGGTCCATTTGGTTTCATGTTTACACTCTGAAGAGTTAAAATACTCATTGTCTGAATAAGCCCAAGTCTACACAACTAGAGAATGTAGAAGATTAATAGTCATTTTGATCTGTATGTTTGACTGTTTTGTTTCCCAAATCACAAAGAAAAGTTTTGGGGTCTGTGGGGCTAAAATGTCATTAAATGGTGGTTCCGTGGCTCAAATTCTGAATAAATAGTGGGCCCTGGTATCTAAAAGATCGAAAACAACCACTGACTTATCGCATTACATGTAAACATAGCACTTGATAGCATTTGTATCATACACAGTTTAATTAGCCTCTATAGATTCTTTACTGTCATGTTCTTAGCTTATGTGTGATTCACAACTAATTACTTTGTATGTAGAGTATATGATGTGTTGTAATGCCTTTTCTTCTGTTTCTTCTGTCAATCTGGATTAAGATCGTCTGCTAAATCGACTAACTCTTAACTAAATTGTAAATTGTCTTCTTGGGTTCCAGTGTTTGGAACATTCTGCGGCAGCCGGAAGCCCCCCATAGACCTGCACATAGACACCAACCAGCTCATCGTCCAGTTCCGCAGCGGGACGCACATATCTGGAAGAGGCTTTCTGCTCTCCTACTCAACCGTCCAAAACCGAGGTGTGTGTCTGTCTGTATTCTTTAGGAGATTAATGAATGACTTCTTGTTTGACTACAATGTTACATGTTCTATATAATCATCCTGGGTTTAGCACCATTGGGTTTAGCACCATTTGAAGAATATTTTGTGCAAAGTTCCTGGTAAAGGTTAACTAAGTGACCGTGCCGTGGAAATGTAAGCTCTAGAGTTTGTAATGCTGGTCAAAATTGTCAGCAGTTTCATCCTTTTCTTCCACAGCAGACGATCACGTTTAAACCATTCTCTACTGTACTTGTGGTGTTTTTAACTTTCATTGAAAAATATTAGGCATTCACGGCTCATAGCGCACCACCGAGTGGCGCATTATGGGCCGTGAACACCTGCTATTTTTGGGGAGAATGTGAGAATGCGGCACAAATCTTTCAGTATGTTCTTTCAGAGCACATGTTTTGCAGAATCTACAATGTCAGGACGAAATGGTTTGAATCTCAAAGGTTTTCTTTACATTTTAGTAATAGTTGTCACTGTTCCGCCGGTTCACTCACTTTCATCTGTTGAAACGGTACTGCAGTGGTACTTTGCATACATACTGTGCGTGCGTGCGTGCGTGCGTGCGTGTGAAGGAAGCCGGGTAGTTATCCTGTTGTTGTGGCTGGTGTCCTGTTGTTGTGATGTGGTCATTTCTGTCTGTCACGTCTGGCAGCCAGGGCCTATTTTTAACCCCCTATTGTCTCTTCTTCCCACACACAGACCTCCTCACATGTCTGGACAAAGGGTCCCACTTCTCAGCACCAAAGTATAGGTGAGATAATTGTTCTTGACACGCATGATGAACCTTCCTCAAAATCAGGGCAGCTGGGCTCAGGGGGGAACCCGTGGAATACGTGGAACTTAACCAGCCAGGCTAGAGTACTGCAGCATTGGTTTTCAAACTTTTTGATACCAGGGCCCACTATGTATTCACCATTTGAACCACAGACCACCATTTGATGATATTTTAGCCCCGCAGACCCCAAAGCTAAAGATTTCTTTTGCCTTTGTCCAAAATTCCAGGCTGGATTTGGGGAAACAAAACAGGCAAACATACAGACCAAAATGACCATTAAACTTCTACATTCTCTACAGTAGTTGTGTAGACTAGACAAGGGAACATTTGGTTTCATTTTACCATCTGAAAGAGTTACATCTGGTTAACCTAGGGACCACCTGGAACCCTCTCAAGGACCACTGGTGGTCCCCGAACCACTGGTTAAAAACCACTGTACTACAGGATCATGCGTTTTGCGTATTCCACCCCTGGAAATTACCTCACTGGAACAACATGTTTTCAGATGGGGACCATCGCCTGGACAATTACTTATAATTATGGTGGTCCTTCTTTACAAAAAAATGTTTGAGAAGTACTGCCATAGAAACGTGGGTTAAAGGGAAATTTCACCCATCAATTTTTGGACCAAATGGACCCGCTAGGGTCCATTTGGTTCACATTTGTATCCTCTCAGGAAAAAGGGGCCTGAAAGAAAAATCATTAACATGGTGAAATACATCTTGATGATGTCATCAGACGTATTTCACCATGTTAATGATTTTTTTTCAGACCTCCGTTTTTAGGAAATTGGGGGAACTTTTTTTTTATCATGTCCACACAACATCTCTAAGGCATATTAATGACATATTAAAATGTTGAAAATGGGTGGAGTTCCCCTTTAAGTGGTTTACCATTCAGCAGCTGCACTGTGTCATGACAGTCCTGACGGGACGGGGCTTCCCTCTGCTCTGCTATTGTTGTCTCCAACAACAGGAAGTACTGTCCAGCAGGATGCCGCGGGGTGGCAGGGGACGTGTCCGGGGACATTTCTCAGGGATACCGTCATGTAAGTTTGCATTTGCATTTTCGTATTTCATCGTATATAACAGGGGTTTTCAACATGTTCCATACCAGGGCCCCACCACTCTTTATTCAGAATTCGAGCCACGGACCACATTTGATGACATTTCAGGCAGCCCCCGCAGACCCCAAAAACTAAAGATTTCTTTCGCTTTTGTCCACAATTCCAGGCTGGATTTGGGAAACAACATAGACGAACGTACATCAAAAATGACCATTAATCTTCTACATTCTCTAGTTGTGTAGACTTGGGCTAATTCAGATGATGAATATTTTAACTCTTAAGAGTGTATATTGAGTGTCCATTTGTGATAGAATCTGGTGCTTTGGACCTCATGTCTCCCACGGCAGTTTTCCTTTTAGAGCCATCTTTTTTTTTTTTTTTTTTACATTTTTAGTGTTAAATATGATTAAAACCGATTTCAGCAAAAAAAAAAAAAGAAAAAAGAAAAGAAAAAAAAAATACTTTAGATGGCTCTAAAAGGAAAATGGCCTTGGGAGACATGAGGACCAAAGCACCAGATTCTATCACATTTGGTTTCATTTTTACACTCTCAAGAGTTACATCTGGTTAAAGGTATAGTAAGGATGATATTGGATTAGTATTAGAACTGGCCCATGATAAGAAATGAATGCAACTAATTGTTTTACTTCCTCAACTCAGTCTCATTTACCTTCTCAATTAACTATGAAAGCAGCACTTGGTGAGGATCATAGAAGAAGAAAAAAAAAATCCCTGAAAAATAGCAGGTGTTCAAGTCTCATAGCGCACCACTCTGTGACAGTTTTTAATGCAGGCAGTTTCATCTTTATAATTATCTTGCCATTAAGAGACATTGATTTTTGAAGGAAAATTACTTTTTTGCTGTTTGACAGTGACGTCATCGTGAACCGGTGTTGAAACACAGACCGGTATCTCCGGCCCTCGACTTGTACCAATTTTTCTATTTTGGCCCACTCTGTATTTGGGTTTGACACCCCTGCTCTACAGTGAGGGGAAGTACAACATGCCAACAGCACATAAACCAAGGCCCACCCCCACTCGATGCTGATTAGAGGAAGGGCCCTCTCATCCTGATTGGACGAAAGGCTTTTATCCCAAAGCCCAAACTGAAACTAGGGTTTATTGACCCCAGGGGCTCACTGGGGACAGGGAGGATCTCCTTATATGGTCACCACACTCTATAGCAGGGAGGATTAGCTAAAAAAGAAGGGGAAAAACAATATTTGAATTAAGTGAAATCACTTACTATACCTTTAACCAACCTCCCATCTGGTTAACCAACTTAGCTGGGCAACACCTGGAACCCTCTCAAGGACCACTGGTGGTCCCCGAGCCACTGGTTGAAAACCACTGGTATATAACCCCATTTATTAAAACGGGGGATGCATCTGTGTCATTTATTTAGAATTTTCTTCCGGTGCATTTTTTCTGTTTGGATTTGTTGCTTAGCATCCTAGAACCATTCATACATTGGCGAAAAAGCGTCATGTATTGTGAACCACTGAAAAGACCATAGGGTGGCGTAAATCACCATCTTTGGCAGGGAAACTGTGGGATTTGAATGGACGCGTAAATCACTGTTTTAGGCAGTCAATTATTTTATTACTCTTACGACAACATGTAGACAATTAAGGAGGCGGAAGGAAGCAATAAATGTGTACACTGAAACACAAAACGGCGTTCCACCTAACCCTGTACGTCTTCATATGACAGAAATAGCCCATCGACAAGCTCGCAGCACATTTCTGATGAGTTGCTGTGACAAAATTTGTCCTAAGGGGACAAATTTCAAAAGTGGGATGTCGATATTTAACATTGTTATGATGCATTTCGAATAGGGCTGTTGAATGATTAAAACATTTAATCTAATTAATTCAAAATTAATTTAATCATGATTAATCACTATTTGAACCACGTCCAAAATATGCCTGTTTTCCTTTATAGGATCTGAATATTTAAAAAAGAAAAACAATCTGGGAAAAAAGATCGGTTTATTTAAATATTTATCAAAATACAGCTGGTTACAGTGAGACATACTGTACAGCTGCTGTATACAGTTTGTCTCTGCAAAATCATTCTCTACCCATTTTTTTCCTTGAGAAAACGGCTAGTGTGCACATGAGTTAATTGGGTTAATTTTAATGAGATTAATCAACAAAATTAATTTAACTAATTAACCTGTTATTTTCAACAGCCTTAGTTTTGAATGAATGATATGAAAGATATCAAGCAAGTCGTTTACATTTCCCAAAAGTCCTTTGTAAATGCACCTATAAGTTCAGTTTTGCCAGAAGCAGAGATAAACACATTTCCCCACTGGGCCATAAACTTTCACAAGGGCAGGATTTCAAAAGCAGAAACGTGCCCTCTTCATCAGGCCCAACAAAGACAGTTTAATGCTGATCAATATTGTCACCAGGTCCACAAAACCTACTCAAATACCTCATATGCAAAAACGAAAAAAGAAAGAAAAGAGTCAGCCACACAATCTTTCTTTTGTAAGTTAGTTTTAATTAAACAAAAGGTCAAAATCTGAATCTCAAAGTATGACATTTTAACAATAGTGGTCACTGTTTAACACTCCTTCACTGGTGCATTCAACACTGCTACTGGTACTGCAGTGCTCTGGGAGTCATTAAGTCAGGACTCAGGACAGGAATAATCTTTAGACCCTGCTGTTCCCTGCTTTAAAACTGCTTTAAATATTTACTGATATACAGCAAGAGTTTTCAACAGGTGGTCCGAGGACCACTGGTGGTCCCCCCTGTTAAATGATGGACAGTTGGTAAGCGTTGGACCCTTATAGATCTGTAACTCTTGAGAGCGTAAAATGAAACAAAATGAACCCGTAAGGGTCCATTTGGTTTCATTTTACTCTCTCATTTGGTTTCATTTTACTCTCTCGAGTTAATTATTTAAACATATGAATTACTTAATCTACGCAATTAGAAAATGTAGAATAATTGTTATTTTGACCAACATTTTAAATTTTGCCTAATGTCTCCTAAATCGTGGTCAATAAATTGTGGACAAAATCCTTGCTTTTGGGTCCAAGAGATTACACTCGACATCAAAGGTGGTCCGTGGTTAAAATGCTGGATAAATAGTGGCCCTGGTATGAAAAAGGTTGAAGACCACTGATATATCCCAAGTTCCCAACCCACTGTTTTGGGAATGTGATCTAATTCTAACCTAAAGCATGTCTTGCTTTCTGTCTTGCTATCGCCCTGTCAAAGGATAAGGCACTCACTGGTCATTTTACTATAGCCTGCGGCTGATAAAACTGGCACATTTCCACAGCGGATACTACAAGTAACTCTGGCTGCACATTTGTGTTGTGTGGCTTAGCTAAGTAATCCATTTATGTAACAGCCAACGAGGCAATTTACAACATAACTCAGATTTTACTAGATTACATCATGGAACACTTGAAGGTGTGTGCATGTGCGCCTGGTGTGTGTATGGATGCGTTTCGCAGGGTGTTGTGCTTAGACTCAGCACTATTACTGAGTTTTCTTAAAACTCTGTTTCCTGTTTATATTAAAAAAAAAAAAAAAAATATATATATATATATATATATATATATATATATATATATATATATATATATATATATATATATATATATATATATATATATATGTGCATGTCAGCCACCTATTGTTATACTGACACTGTACCAACCCTCTATATCAGGCTGGAAAAAGGTTGAAAAACCCTGATATAGAGTATCAGGGTTTTTCAACCTTTTTCATCCCAGGGCCCACTATTTATTCAGCATTTGAGTCACGCACCACCAGTTGAGGATACTTTTAGACCCACAGACCCCAAAACTAAAGATTTCTTTTGCTTCTGCTCCATGACCATTAATCTTATAGTTGTGTAGACTTGGACTAGTTCGCATGATGGATATTTTAACTCTTGAGAGTGTAAATGAAACCAAATGGACCCGCCAGGGTCCATTTGGTTTCATTGTTACGTTCTCAAGAGTTACATTTGGTTAAACAACTTAGCTGGGGACCACCTGGAACCCTCTCAAGGACCACTGGTGGTCCCCGGGCCCACCTGTTGAAAACCCCTGCTCTATATTTTCTATCTGCAGTGATATGACTGACCATTGTAAGGTTTGGTGCACTGGTAACAGAAGCTCATTGTATGGTTGCATGAGAGAGACAGACACATCCCTTTCAGTTTCCATCGCTAGATTCCAGTTTTTTGCCACTAGATTTCAGCGTCTGATGCTAGATTCTAGTTTCTGACACTAGATTCCAGTTCTGAAAACAAAACAAAAAAAATCTAGGTTCATGTGTCGGTGATGCTCAACATATTTCATACCAAGGACCAGCAGATATATCTTTATTTGGCTGCAGACTCCCATCTAAAAAAAATGTTCTAGGGATCCCTTAGAAGCAAAGATTTGAGTTTTCAGAAATATCAGAGCTACAAGCTCATAGCGCGCTACCGAGTGGCGAGCTATGAGCTTGTAGGTCTGATATTTTTTTAATAGCTAAAGTATAACAACACCAAAACGAGCATGAGCATACACACGGATAATCAGCATGTACCTTACTGTTATATTTCAAATCCACATATTCAATCATGTTTTATTATTAACCAACTTGAGCACTATATATAGAACAAGAACAACACAACAAGAACAACACAACAAGTCTTCACTTTAGGTTGAAAAACCTAAAGTGATTTTTCTTCTCCAAAGTGCCTTGTGCTGCAGTCAAAGAAAGACAGAAAAAAAAGAAAAGCAAAAATGTGTTATAGTAGTGGTATAGAAAACGTTCAGGTCTTGTCTGTAGCAGGGGTTTTTCAACCTTTTTGACACCAGGGCCCACCATTTATTCAGCATTTGAGCCACGGACCACAATTTGAGGACATTAGAGTCTAGACCCACAGACCCGAAAACTAAAGATTTCTTTTGCTTTTGTCCAGAATTCCAGGCTGGATTTGGGAAACAAAATAGGCAAAGCATACAGCCCAAAATGACCATAAATCTTCTAGTTGTGTAGACTTGGGCTTATTAAGATGATGAATATTTGAACTCTTAAGAGTGTAAAAATGAAACCAAATGGACCCGCAAGGGTCCATTTGGTTTCATTTTTACGTTCTCAAGAGCTACATCTGGTTAACCAACTTAGCTGGGTACCACCTGGAACCCTCTCAAAGACCATTGGTGGTCCCCGGACCACCTGTGGAAAACCACTGGTCTATAGGAATAATGTGCGTGAATCACAGACTTTTTTTCCTATCCAAGACAAATGTGAAGAGTGAATCATTACTTTGATTTGTTGACAAAAACAATCTTAACACTTGTTGTGGATGTATTCAGTCTATTCCTGTATATATTTTGTTTATACCAGGCTAAACATACTAAAAACAAAGCGTATGAGAATGCTATATTGGGGATGAGTTGCTTAAAAGCCACTCTGGTAAGAATATTCATGTATTCTTCATCAATAGCCCCAGAGAGAGAGAATCCATGAAATCTAGCCACATATGGCGATGTGATCTTGGCCTATATTGATTTTTCAGTTGGCTATTGTTTAGCCAGTAGCGTTGCCGTTGCCCGTAGGCTTTTACATGTGAGCTTTGGCTAGCTGTGCAGGCCATTGTCCAGGCATGTTGGCTATTATACACCAGAAGCAGTCTGGCCTTTGATGATGGGATATTGTACTGTCTGGAAAGTCCAGGCTTTTGGTAGTGACCCAGATTACTGCTAGACCAACAGAAGGTGTTAATCATCCTGCACTGCACTCAATCAATAGCATATGGTGTTAGACTAAACGCTCAACGCTTTTCTTTCAAACCACTTTACAGAGCAAATACAAAAGCACTTTACTGCTATTTCTGGTGCAGTACAAACACTAATGCACTACAGACACAGTGCAATCAGTGAAACAGGAATACATAGTGCAAGTGTAGATAACTGTAAGCAAATAGATGATAGTGTAGAATTATTCAGGAAATGGGATTGTGGGATTGTGTGATCAAATCATTGTTTAATAACTAACTACAACATAATGAATGAATCATTACAACCCAGGGAACATGTATTAGTACTTGTACTAAGTTTGCCAAGTTCAATTATTAATTGAATTGCAGTCACATGTTATTGTTAAGCCATTTACTTTTAGTTAATAATTTCCCATGTCTATCTTTACCTTGATATTATGAGCTTTATTTAGAGAAATGGAATCACCATTTTCATTTTTTTTTCTGAGAGTGTACAAATGCAACCAAATGAACCCTAACGGGTTCATTTGGTTCCATTTGTACGCTCTCATAAAAAACAAGTGTCTAAAGAAATCCATTAACATGGTGAAAATACATCTTGATGGTGTCATCAAGATGCTTCACCGTGTTAGTGGTTTTCTTCAGACCTCCATTTCTTGGGAACACAGAATGGGGGATTTTTTTCAGACCTCCATTTCTTGGGAACACAGAATGGGGGATTTTTTTGTATCATGTTTTTTTTTATCACCCAACACCTCAAAGGTACATCAGTGACATAGTAAAATGTTGAAAATGGGTGTAATTCCCCTTTAAAATCAGCAAAAGACAAGATATTATACTATTATGCTAGTCTGGTATCTCATTAGTGTTGGTCCAGCCAGTGGCGTATTGCCATGATCAGGAACATGGAATCGCACCCAGCATTCCAGTGTAAAAGGCAGTGAGTGGTCCACCACCAGCCCAGACGACCAGTAATTAAACTGCTGTATATTCATGTCTGCCAGTTTTGTGGGATAAATGATCAAGTTAACGAGGCAGTCAAATCTGACCCCAAGCCGGCTGTGGGCCCAGATAAAACGGGAGGTCAGCGTGTTAAATCTGACCCGGGTACAGCTGCTGGCCCAGATAAGGCACAGGAGGGCCGTTTACAGACGCTGGCATAAAGAAATGTAAGCCCAACTGTTAGCGATGATAACTCTTTTATAGGCTGGTCTGGGACCTGAGGCTACAGGCCCTCTGTCTGTCTGTCTGTCTGTCTGTCTGTCTGTCTGTCTGTCTGTCTGTCTGTCTGTCTGTCTGTCTGTCTGTCTGTCTGTCTGTCTGTCTGTCTGTCTGTGGCTTCCATTAATGAGTCTAGTGCAGTGGATTACAACCTTTTCCACACCAGGGCCCCCTATTTATTCAGCATTTGAGTGACGGACCACAATTTGATGACATTTTAGCCCCACAGACCCCAAAAACTAAAGAATTATTTTGCTTTTGTCCGCAATTCCAGGCTGGATTTTCGGAGAAAAGAACAGTCAAACATACAGAATCAAAATGACCATTAATCAAGTCTAGTTGTGTAGAATTGGGCTAATTCAGTGAATTAGCACACTGAATTAGTGAATAAATTACCTCTTGAGAGTGTAAAAATGAAACCAAATGGACCTGCAAGGGTCCATTTGGTTTCATTTTTACACTCACAAAGCGTTAAATCTGGTTTACCAACTTTCCATCATTTAGCTGGGGACCACCTGGAACCCTCTCAAGGACCACTGGTGGTCCCCAGACCACTGGTTGAAAACCCCAGGTCTAGTGCACAGTTTCCCAAACAACAGGCCCTGACCCTATTTTGGTCCGCAGAAACATTTTTGTGGTTTGCTAGTAAATATCTACTTTTTATTGTTCTATTTCAAAAGATTTTAGGGGGACATCAAACATAATGTGACACACTTATCGAATTATACAAACAATAACCTTTACATATACATGTCTTGGTAACCATACAGTAATTATCAAAATAGTGTGACAAAAAGAGATAAATAGTATAGTCCTACACTAACAGGGAAGTGGGAATAAGTTACAAATTGCACAACCTGGATCAAGGTGAACAAGAAAGACGGCAAACATCCAGCAAGACAAGACAACACACACCATGCCCTCTCTCTCATAGTTCCCCCTGGTAAATATATTGAACAACGCAGCTGCGTGGGAGGTCATGTCTTGGAGCGGTATGCCCAGATTCTGGTTTACACTCAATAAATCTGGAATAACTTGGAACTGTACTGTATTTCATCCGTTTTCAAAAGCAAATGAGAAATTACATGAATGTAAAATCCATAAAGAAGTGGATGATTTAGAGTTTAGATCCTGCCTCCTCTCTTGACTGTGTTTTATTCTGAATGTAGCACAACTAGTTAAATCATTATTTTAATCATTTAATTCCTTTTTTTGCGTGTTAGAAATTGCTTGTGAACCTCTTGCTCCCTCATTTTCCACCCCCTGCTAGCAATCAAATTTTATATATTGGATAATTATTTTGTGACCTGTGAAATATTGAGGTCTCTAGACCATTAAAGCTAATCCTAGCCTAAAGAGTGATTTCACCTGATTCCATCTAGCATTAAAATGCATCCCCTGGGGCGACCCGATAGCCACATGGCTACGGGGCATGTATACCACATGGGCTGGAATACCTGATAGTGAGTGCCTTTCTCTGTCCCCAGCTGGGTGCTGGACCGTTTGCTGTCCCTCCTCTACTCTCTTCCTTCTTTCCTGTCTCTCTACATCTGTGGTTTTCAACCCTTTTCATACCAGGGCCCACTATTTATTCAGAATTTGAGCCACGGACCACCATTTGATGACATTTTAGCCCCATAGACCCCCAAACTAAAGATTTCTTTTGCTTTTGTCCCCAATTCCAGGCTGGATTTCAGGGAAAACAAAACAGTCAAACGTACAGATCAAGATGACCATTAATCTTCTACATTCTCTAGTTGTATAGATTTGGGCTAATTCAGATAGTGTATATCTCAACATTTCATTTCATTTCATTTTTCTCAACGTTTCATTTTTACGCTCTCAAAGAGTTAATCTGGTTAACCAACTTTCCATCATTTAGCCTGGGGACCACCTGCAATCCTTTCAGGCACCACTGGTGGTCCCTGGACCACTGGTTGATACATGTAACTATCAGAAATAGAAACTCTAAAAAGCCTTTCCGCCCGGTTCAGACACTGAAATCACTTGTCTCTGTTTCAGGTGAAACTAAATAATCTGTGCCAGTCACTTCTGGCATATTGGCTATTTGTAAACATGTACAGTATATGACTATAATGATGTCCCACCATCGATCTGCACATGTGTGACGATCATGTGTGCATGTAGGCACACCGAAAATGTATTGGACTGTTTCTGGCTTCAGTAAATGTAACGATCGACAGATATAGCTGAAAAAATGAATGGACAATTAAAAGACCACTTTTCATTCATTTAATTGGTCCTCAGTTCTCATTAATGTCCATGATTAGATAAAATAAGTTTGTGTGTCGTACGCTTAAAGGTGGAATTAACCGGAAATGTGATGTTTCTGTTTAAACACAGTAATACACTGTCTGGATTCCATAATGGGGTTTAAAAACAGCAGTATTTCTGTCATGCGTTTGTGGAGGACGATTTAGAAATGCGATTAATTTCTATTGGCTTTTATTGATGTGATAGCGGATACGTCATCACGCAGCATGTTTTTGTTTACAGGAAGCAATTAAAACAATATTTTTATGGAGTTGTGACATACAAATATACAAGTAAAACATTTTTGGCATGCATTGTTGGTTATGGCCATATAATGACCACGGATGTGGTCTAAAAGTGTGACAAATTCACTTGGTCCTTTAACACAGGTAGAGGCATCGTGTGGAATGAAAGACCTCTTAGCCTTTTAATACCTGTCCCAAAGTATCCTGTTCTCTGCCTGCTGCAGACACTGAAGACTCTTTATTTGGCTGACAGGGTGGGCTTAGACCTGAAGATAGTTAGTGCAAAGATCTCCACGCTCCCCGACTCTGTACTGCTTTCCTTCACAGCACAGCAGCAAGACAGAATGTCTGGCATTCTTTCTTGACATTGTAATTATAGTCATTGTCGGCCTGGATGAATGAGATCGCAGTGTGGCTTTTTTTCCACACAAAAGTGTACCCAATTCAGAATGCATAATGTCAAATTTGAATACTTCACAACAAGCTCAAATGAGGCTGCGATATTTAACACCTATCGTGTTTGTCCTTATGTTGTGACTGTATATTCCGTTCTTCCCACCTGAGACACTTTGAGTCTTTACCGTTCACATTAAAGTGCCCTCTCCCTCCATCTGTCCTCACACATTTGTCTCTGTCTTGTCTTGCAGACGTCCGTGCTGTGCAAGGCAGCGGTCCATGCCGGGGTGATTCAGGACCAGACGGGAGGATGGGTGTCTGTGGAGACACACAAAGGCCAGAGCCACTACCCTGCTACCAGAGCCAACGGAGTCCAGTCCAAAGAGTGAGTTAGTGTGGCCAAGTCAGCACACACCAGGGGCGGATTGGTCATCTGGAGTACAGGGAGTTTTCCCGGTGGCCTGCGCCACCTAGTGGCCCAGACAAGATCCAAAATGCACTAGTAGTGGCACGTTCCACGCCTGGAACATACAGATCAAAATGACCGTTAATCTTCTACCTTCTCTAATTGTGTGGACTAAGTTGGGCTAATTCACATGATGAATATTTTAACTCTGGAGGGTTTCATTTTTACGCACTCAAAGAGTTACATCTGGTTAACCAGCTGCCACCCCCAGGGTGGCCTGGCAAAGGCAAAATTGTCCCGGTGGGAAAATATGTGCCAATCCGCCTTTGGCACTCACAGAGCTCGCATCATTTGTTGCAAACAGGAGAAAAAAAGCACTAACCTTTAGATTTTTTTCCCCTGTATATCAGTGTTTTTCAACCAGTGGTCCCCAGCTAAATAATGGATACTTGGTAACCAAATGGACCCTTACAGATCTGTAACTCTTGAGTTCGTAAAATGAAACCAAAATGGAAGAAGAATGGGACCTGGTATATTGTACAAGGAGTGAATTTCATCCATGGGCCTTAATAAGTCACCCTGCAGACATCATCTATCATTCATGCCCTGTTGGTTTTGCTGTGTGTCTCAGGGTCAAGGTCAAACTGACCCTCTGACCACCACATCGGTCCTGTATGGTTTATAACACGGCTAGGATGAGCATTCCACCACACGCCTGTCTGTTCTCTAATGACCACGATTTAGATCTACAAGGCAGCCATTAGGTTAGTAAAGGAATCAATGGCTGTAGCTCTTACTTTTTATTGACTGTATACTGTGTGTGTGTGTGTGTGTCTGTCTGTGTGACATTGTGCACATGTGCACGTTGGTCACTTAATGTGCGTAATGAAGGCATGTCAACTCACCAGAGACGTAATTGGTCTCATACCTCAAAAGAGCATCACTCAAACTGTCTCCGCAGTACAATGGTGGAGGTCTTTTTTTTTAAAGCACATTAGTATTTATATATGCAAATGTAAGCTAATAAGTGATGGATATCCGGATGTCACGGAAGGTCATATGACAAATCATTCTGACTTGGTTGTACAGTTTGTGACATGGTTTTTAAAAAAGAAGTCATTATCTTGGGTGGATCCCCGCTTAAGCCTTGACTTCAATCCTTTCCATTTAATTTTTTTTGTTGGCGCCTGAAGGGGAAAAGGTTTACGCAACAAGAAGCCCAAAGACCACCAACCAATTACTGTCACGCTCACTTGCACTGTCACATGGGAGTGTCTGGTTTCCACTGGTATAACCCCCATGGGCACAAAGATGGTGCTCATTAATCAACCATTAATCACTTAGACTCATTAATCTGGCCTTCTATAAGTGAGTTAATGTCAGAATGCTGTTGTCTATGTGAGGAGAATGCCTCTTGATTGTTTCATTGCGTTAACCTCAATGAACTTGAGGTTATTAATCTCAGAGCTGTCGGTGCTGTCGCTGCGTTTAGCAATAATACGGCATAAAGGATAATCACATCAACGCGAGATTTCCCTATCTCATAAAAAAAGATTTCACAAGTGGGAGCTGTGTCTAGAGAGGGTTTGTTTTCCTCCATAAATTACATGTTTTACAGCTGCTACCCTCATCTAACAAAAGAATGATATTTTCGAGACTAACTGCGTGCCACTTTTAATTTCCACGGCAAAACATCTGTCTGTGCCCATAATAGATGTATCTGTCAAAAATGTTGTCAGAAAATTTATGATATAGCCCAAACTGGGTACCTTACCATTTATTTATATCTAACGATCCTCATAACTTTATTTAGACTGGGAGGACAACTGTGAGGCAGGCCTTCATGTACATCAGGGTTTTTCAACCATCTTCATACCAGGGCCCACTTTTTGTTCTGCATTTTAGCCATCATTGATTGACCCAAAACTAAGAATTTTCAAGTTTGTTCCCACAATGTAGGAAAGGCAACTGGCCAAATGTTCAAACAATTTTCATTCATTTTATCTTCACTTCATGTAATTTTCAAGAAATTGTAGTTTCTTTAAAAGGAAGTTATTCATATGATTAAATATAATTTAACTCAGGATCTCGACAGTAAAAGATCCACAAGGTTCCATTTGGTCCATTATTTGGCCACTGATTTACAATGTAGCCAAGGAATCGTACAATCATAATCAGTACAAAGAGCTTGTATTACATTTTCTGAAGAGATCCAGACCTAAGACGACGAATCACAAAAAGACAAACCAGATTCAAATTGTTAATCTGTATTCAGTCATGGTGTCATTGTCCTGTGTGTGTGTGTGTCCAGCTCAACAACAACAGCAGGGGCAGATTGGCCATCTGGAGTACAGGGAGTTTTCCCCGTGACCTGCGCCACCTAGTGGCCTGGACAGGGATTTTTTTAAGTCCAGTGCAGGCCAGGGCACCAGGCCCAGGCCAGGCAAACTAGTGTTTCTATCCTTCAAAAAAGAAAAGGTGTCCTACACCAGAGCCTTCAAGTAGGAGAGTTGCCATATTCCCGTTCACTCCTGTGCGCCAGGGCGATCGCACTGCTGGAGGCAGTGTTGCCAACTGCCAAGATCCAAAATGCACTAGTGGCACTTCCAAAATGCACTAGAATGTGCTAGATGATCGCCTGGAACATACAGATCAGAATGACCCTTAATCTTCTACATTCTCTAGTTGTGTAGACTAAGTTGGGCTAATTCACATGATGAATATTATAACTCTTGAGGGTGCGGGTCCATTTGGTTTCATTTTTACGCTCTCAAAGAGTTACATCTGGTTAACCACTGCCGTAGCCAGGAAATTATCAGTGGTGGGGCATTCATGTTTTCAGGGGGGGCAATATTTTTCATAGTTCCCCACCAAAGTTGCATATTAAGCACACACTCACATGCTCAAAAAACACACTAATTGGAGAAAATGGCTACATGTATGTGCTCCAATTATACAGCAAATAAAGACTATATTATACTCAACAGAACAAATAAACATACAGTCATGAAACACGATTGCACTACGACAAAGCACTACCATAAAATAAATAAAATGAAAAATATAGTTTGTCAGTGTCTCTGAAAAACTAGTCTTGCAAACATGACACTAGAGTAGACCATCAGAATGGCCACTTAACTATCAGCATTGATTTCCCAATAGTTGTCATGTTTTACACGTGTCTAAAAGGGCTTTTACTTATTTGCGCTGGCCTATTTGAAAACTATAGCCCCGTTGTGCGATCTCTCAGCTTCGATGGCAATGCTGTCTGCAGTGGTCGCGTAACAGAAAATACTATCCAGCACGTTCGGTTTCTGACCCCCCAATGTCGCAACTCTACTAGATGGCATGATTCTACCCAGCGCAGCTAGCCTGGGTAGAGTAGCTGGAGTATAGACAGAGCAATGCAGACACCGTTCACTTCATGGACCAAGAGGGACAACAAACAGCTCATTTGAGGCTACTCACCACAGCTCGACGTGCTGACTTATAAGCCATGCATCCGCCCGTATCGGGCTTTAGAAAACGGCTCTGCTATCATTATTTATCAAACCGAACGCAGTCCTTGGTAAAAAGGCAAAGTTTTCTTTTCCCTACGTGTGTTGTAAACAAAGAGCGGTGGACGCCATGACAGGATCTCGCTCAACTGTGGAGGGAGGAGGGTCCATGCTGCAGATCCGTTTCCTGTCCTATTCTGTGCAAATGGCAAAACTAGTAGGCGGGCTTTAAACAGGATCTCAGCAATGAGCAGTAAATAGACACCATTATCCCTTTGGCCGCGTCGTCCAAGTAGTACGCGTCGTCGGGATTTGCAAGGGAAACTTTCATAATAGGTGACGGGTACTGGGCAATCTGGACTGGGGGGGCACAAAATCTAAACAGGGGGGCATCGCCCCCTACTGCCCTCCCGTAGCTACGGCTATGCATCTGGTTAACCAGCTTCCCCCACCAGGGTGGCCTGGCAAAGGCAAAATTGTCCCGGTGGGAAAATATGTGCCAATCCGCCCCTGAACAACAGTGCATTAGGCCCAGCTCTGTCTTCATGTTGCCCTGCACTGAAGGCTGTGTCAGAACACGATGTGTTTAACTGTAACCACCCAGCCGGTATGTGTGAAATGCTGGCACCGTTGGAGCCTGTTGTGTCGGGACAAGTTGGGCTTGTCTTGGAGATTTTCCTCTGTGCTTTTCCCTGTCTGGATGCTTTTTTTTTTACCTCAGCCTATCAGGAACACATTTATGCAGACAACTGTCATAATAACAATGTTAAAATCACGGGTGAATTATTCATTTTGACAACATAACCAGGGGTGTAGTGTAGGGGGAACTTCTCTCACATCCAAAAACCTTTGCGGCGCAAAAAATGTATTTTTTGACTTGTCATTTACTTTTATGGATGCAAGTAAGCATTGCAAACCATGTATCTGAACAGGCTATGTGCGTTGCGCTTGTGCATGCAAGTGCGTGTGCATGCAAGGCGCCCAGGTGTCTAACCATATCTTATTTGCTAGCACTTATCTAACCAGAGCGTGTTTGCCTATTGTTGCCTATTATAACTTACAGCATATCCAATTGTCAGGATTCTATTTCAAAAAGAGGCAAAAATAGCATATTTGTTTTTATGATGAAATACAAATAAAGGTCATATGGTTGCTGCCCAACAGCAACCATATGACAAGAATTTAAATACAACAGCACACCACAAAAACAGCTAGTAGGAAATCACATTCCGTATTACATAACGTTCTTTATGGTTGAGTGTTTTTTTTGCCTGGTATGTATAGAATTCAGGAACACTGTCTGAGTAAGGGCTTGTTCTGTTCTGTTGTGTTCTGTTTGGACAAGTTGGACCGCTGCATGACTTCCTCATTGAGAAGCAACGAGTTCTGGGTTGCTCTCATCCGTCTCCATTTAGATATTTCCCATAGTGTTAACTTGATAAGGTGTCAGCTGGTACATTGAAGGGTGACGGGAAGGAAGGCGTTGAGAGGGAGTGATGTGACGACGCCTGTCATTACCTGATCTGAAAGAAGCCCAGGATGTGTGTGTACGGCAGGATTAGATGTGCGTCTCTGTGGTTCAAAATGAGATGATACTTTATACAAAGAGAGATTTCGCCTCATAAACGCTTTTAGATCCCCCCCCCCCCCCCCCCCTGCCTAGTCTGTAATCATCACATCAAAAATCAAATCTGGGGCTGTTTGAAGAGTTCAATGGCATCAAATCCAGGAAAGGCTTTAAAAGACAACATTTTCGTTTAATGTTCATGTTTGAAGTTGTTATTAGAGAAAGTAGAAGACGGTGATTGTTATTTATTTTATTTGATCGTATTATTATTTACTGTTGTCCTGTCCAACTAGACCCCAGGAAATAACATCTGGCCACAAAAGATTGCAGGATCCAAATGAATGTGAAGGGGGAGGTGACAAACTGTCACAGAGCCTACAAGAACGACACACAGCATGGCACCTCCTAGGCCTAATATCTTGCTTTCACCATCTCTGTCTATACCTAAGAAAAAGATATGTACTTCAAATCATCGTGAACATGTTAAAAAGATTGCTGGTTAATAAGACAAATATGCCTTAAAACACTATACTTGCCTTCTATAACTAAAACATGCAGATAAAAAACACCTTCAATACTTTATTTCTTTCATAAATAGAGAATGTTTCACTCAATAGGAGGTGCTCCGGTCGCAGGATGATGATCTCACATGAGCATGTTCATCCATATAATATATGGATGAACATGCTCATGTGAGATCATAGAGCATTCATAGAGCTAGATCACACGTGACATCATCATCCTGCGCCAGGAGCAGTTCGTGTTGAGTAAAATATTCTCTATTTATGAAATAAATAAGATGCCATTGGTGTTTTTTATTTGATTATTTTAGTTATATAGGGAAAGTATAATGTTTTAAGTGATGTTTATCTTATTAGTCAGGGATCCTTTTAAGTTTGTGGCTCCAACATTCATGGCTTACTGTCCACCCACAAGACTATTTGTATGTATTTTTTGTTTTGTTCCTGTGGTGGGGGCTACTTAATTTCACTCCATTAGGTACCCCCTTCAATAGTACGAATTGGCATTGTATTTTATATCATTCATTTCATCAGGGATCTTCAACAGGTTAACCAGATGTAACTCTTGAAAACGAAAAAATTAAACTAAATGGACCCGCAAGGGTTCTCAATTTAAGATTAATGGTCATTTTGATCTGTATGTTTGCCTGTTTTTGTTTCCCCAAATCCAGCCTGGAATTGTGGACAAAAAACAAAAGAAATCTTTAGTTTTGGGGTCTGTGGGGCAAGAAGAAATGTCATCAAATGGTGGTCCGTGGCTCAAATACTGAATTAATGGTGTTCCCTGGTATCAAAAAGGTTGAAAACCCCTGATTTTCATAGCAAAGCAATTGCCAACAAAACATATATTGCAGGTAGAATTAGTAGTGCATTGTTACGCGTTACGTGGTGCATTGTTAAAGGGGAACTCCACCCGTTTTCAACTTATTTTCTGAGAGTGTACAAATGCCACCAAATGAACCGTAACGGGTTCATTTGGATCCATTTGTACGCTCTCAGAAAAAAAGAAGCGTCTAAAGAAATCCATTAACATGGTGAAAATACATCTTGATGATGTCATCAAGATGTTTCACCATGTTAGTGGTTTCTTCAGACCTCCATTTCTTGGGAACACAGAATGGGGGAACTTTTTTTATCATGTCCACCCAGCACCACTAGGGTATACTAATGACATATTAGAATGTTGAAAATGGGTGGAGTTCCCCTTTAACAATGCACCAGACCCTTGGGAGATGTGTTGCCGAGGTGGAGCTCTGCAGTACTGCGAGCTGGCAGTGGTGGAAGAATGAATGAATGAATGAATGAAGTAATAGTACCTGGCAGTGAATGTGTTTGATTGATTTGTTCCCAGAAGGGAGGGTAGGAGGACAACAACGGAACAGAAAAAGAAAGGACAGAGAGAAAGGACAAAGGGAGGATGCTTCTTCCTTTGTGACCACGACGGGGGTTCACTGTCCTGTGGCCGTACCTCCATTTGTCTTTGCCATGGCGATTGTGTTACAGCCAGTGAAACATGGCATTGATGGATAACATGCAGGGCTTGACACTAACACATTTGCCCGCTTGCCCGGGGCAAGTAAAAAAAATGGTCGGGCAAGTGAAGACTGCTACCTGGTTGCCCGATCGGGCAAGTGTGCAACTTAGTGCACTATAACGCAACACAAGATATATTTGTCTTGAAGGCAGTCATTGCACGCTATCCACAATTCCAGGCTGGATTTGGGAAACAAAACAGGCAAATTAACATACACATCAAAATGACCATTAATCTTCTACATTCTCTAGTTGTGTAGACATGGGCTAATTAATATGAATTTTACCTCTTGAGAGTGTAAAAATGAAACCAAATGGACCCGCAAGGGTCCATTTGGTTTCATTCTTACGTTCTCAAGAGTTACATCTGCAAAATTTACAATATATTTTTGTGGGGCAAGTGACCATGACCTGAGGGCAAGTAGAACCTGACTTGCACTTGCCCGATGGGCAAGTGCCTCGGAGACCTTAGTGTCAACCCCTGACATGTTTCTCACCTATTTGTCTCCTTCTCCTCTCTACAGCGGCTCCTTGTCAGACAGCCTCTTCACGTTCACCTCCAACGGTAAGAATGGATTTGTCTTCCTTTGGTCACTGTTTGAATGATGTGCTATAGGTTTTCAGCGATGATATTAAGTCCAGTGGTGTTCAACCAGTGGTCCGGGGCCACCAGTGGTCCTTGAGAGAGTTCCAGGTGGTAACGACTAAATGGTGGAAAGTTTGTAAACCTTGCGCACACCTACAGCGACAGGTGCGTCGGAGCCAGCAAACAAATGCACGTAATTAGAAGAAGAGGGGGTCCCGCACACTGTCTTCACTTAGAAATAGCTTTATTTAAGCAACAACGTTTCGGTCTGGACGACCTTCATCAGGTATCTGGTAGCTGTAGCCACCGGCACAGATATATAGAGAGGAACTACAAGGCGAGGGCCAATCAGAGACCCGCGTCAGTCTGTTTCCATGGAGAAGGAAACAGCCCATCCAACCCTGCAGGTAGGCACAGGTAATGACGTATACATCCATAGTGCAAGAATAACAGGGAAATTCATTTACAAATAGAAAACAATTATTTACAATCGGAAAAAGTTAATAGTAAATATCCAAAAAACGTATAATAAATGTAACAAGACACCTTGTAAGTCTATATAGGCCTAGAGAACGAATCCCATGAAGATGAGGGTTGATCTCTAGGGGGACATCAGAAAAAACAGGTATTTCATAAGTACAAGAGGGCTGTTGAGTCAGAATAAATAAACAACAGTGAATAAAATCAATTACAGCATCACATTCAATAGCAATTCATCATTAAGTCCTTTAGGAGCTAAAGTATTTAGGGTGAAGATCCAGAAAGCTTCACGTCTCTTTAAAATGAGATCGTGGTCTCCACCTCTAGGTGGCAGAGGAACCATTTCTATCCCCACAAAACGCAGAGATGAGATGTCGTGTTTCTTTTCATTAAAATGTACCGCTACTGGGTAATCTTTGTCATTTCTGCGAATGGTGCTTTTATGTTCGCTGATGCGCTGTTTAAGTTTCCTGGTGGTCTTGCCTATATACGCAAGGCCACAGGGACAGCGTATCATGTAGATTACATGAGTGGAAGCGCATGTAATGACGCTTTTAATTTCATATTTATGCCCAGTAGACGGGTGATAAAAAACTTGGGTTTTATTTGTATTGTGGCATTGGGCACAACTACCACAAGGATAGTTCCCATTGGGAATGGGACTAAGTAGGGTTTGCGTCAAGTGCGCCCGTTTACTGGAGAAATTGGCATTAATTAGTGAATCTCTAATATTACGCCCCCGTTTGTTAACAAATAGGGGCGGGTGGCGAAAAATGTGCGCCAGTTCAGGGTCAGATTGCAAAATATGCCAATATTTCTTAAAAATGGTGCGTATATGATATGAATGAGGAGAATGCGTGGTAATACAAGTGACAGAAAAATGCTTGTCCTGTTTAACACTCATTTTGAGTAGCTCAGATCGGGGCTTTTGCAGGGCTGAATTGTAGGCTTGCTCAACCCAATCCACCGAGTAGCCTCTTTGTAAAAACCTCTGTTTCATTTCACCAGATTGTTTCACAAAATCCTCTGTAGTGTGGCATATTCTTCTAAGTCTAAAGAATTGACTCTTGGGTAGGCCTTTTTTGAGACTGATGGGATGTGCGCTAGTAGCCAGAAGTAGAGTATTCCTATCTGTTTCTTTGCGGTAAAGGTTGGTTGTCAGACCACCGTTTACAATGCTAACCCACATGTCAAGAAAATGTACCCTCTCTGGGCTAAAATCACAGGTAAAAGTCAAGTTCTCATTGAAACCATTTAGCAACTCTACGAATGTTTTAAGCTCATCGGAGGTCCCAGTGAAGACACATATAATGTCGTCTATAAATCTATAGTATTTCACAATATTGGGAAGAAATCTATTTTTCTCAAGATTAAAAACATATTTTTCCTCAAAAAAGCCCATATAGAGATTTGCGTAATTTGGAGCGCATATAGTTCCCATGCTTACTCCAGAGGTCTGAAGGTAAAAGTCCCCATCAAAACAGAAATAATTATATTCCATGACAAAGGAGGCCAGGTCGGAGATAAATTGATTGGGCGGATTGACCGTTTGGTCGCGATTTTCTAGAAAATGTTTCAAGGCCTCTAATCCCGCTACATGAGGTATGTTAGTGTAGAGACTAGTGACGTCCAAAGTTAATAAAAAGGTGTTAGTAGGAAGATCAGTCACAGTTGATATCTTATTTATGAAATCGGTACTGTCCTTTATATAGGCAGGTAACGAATGCACAAAAGGTTTGATAAAATAATCAACAAATTCAGATAGAGGCGATAAAAGAGAGTTAGTTTGTGCCACTATAGGGCGACCAGGAGGATTTATTAGAGACTTGTGTATTTTAGGCAGTGTATAAAAAACGGGTCTAATTGGGTGTAGACAGTGCAAAAATTCATATTCGGATTTCGTAATCCACCCTTTTTCTTTAGCACTGTCCAAGTAAGTGGTTATTGCCGACTGGAATCTAGCAGTAGGATCACTTGTAAGTTTGCAATAGAACTGCACATTGGAGAGCTGAGAAATTATTTCTGTTTTATATTTCACAGCATCCTGTATGACAATAGCTCCCCCCTTATCAGCTGGTTTGATAACAATGTCTTTGTCGTTTACCAGACTGATTAGTGCTTGTCTTTCATCTTTGGACAAGTTATGTATAATGCGATGGGGAGTCTCATGCATTTTCATAATGTTTTGTTCAACAATCCTGCAAAAGGTGTTGATGGAGGGGTTTGTCACAGAGGGGCAAAATGTGCTTTTGCGTTTGAAGTGGGTAGGCGGTATAGTGGTGCTAGGAGAGTCTATATTCTTAGCGAAAAAATGTCTCAGTCTTATTTGTCTGAAGCATTTGAAAAGGTCCACTTTTAAACCAAAGGTATTAACCCCACTTGCAGGTACAAAAGAAAGTCCCTTGGAGAGCACGGACAGTTGCACATCTGAAAGTTCTTTCGAAGAAATGTTAATTACCGTTTCCTTGTGTTGTTGCGTGTCCACGGGCGCTGGCGTGGTTGTGCGCCTGGACGTGCGTTTGCCTCGTCTACAGCTCCTTTTCTTGGACGGGCATAATCTCTCCGGCGTGTAGATAAAAAAGCGTTGCTGGATTGTGAAGAGCTTGAATCACTATCGAGGGTGAAATCACTCTCTCTCGTCGTGTCGGCTCTACGATCACCTTGCCGGCGGGGGCGGGTTGTGCGGTGCCGTGCTGCAGGGATCGGTGGCGGTTGGGCGCGTCGTGGTGCCTCCGGTGTAGATCCTCGCTGTTCTGCCGGCCCTTGATCCCAATCGTACACCTCGTTGTTCTGGTAGTCCTCGGCATCTCTTTTATATTTCTTGATCTTAATGGCTTGTAGTTTGTTGGTGTATTTCGCCACAGAGTCTTTTATATATTGCTCGGTGGAGGTGAAATTGTCACCCACCTTTTCTTTCAGTGACTGTTCCTGTGCACAAATTTCTGCCTTGGTCTCTTGGGTCTCGGCAGTCGTTTGTTCAATAATGAGCAAATGCTCCCTCGACTTAATGTTGCTCATTATCGAACAAACGACTGCCGAGACCCAAGAAACCAAGGCAGAAATCCTTGTACAGGAACAGTCACTGAAGGAAAAGCTGGGTGATAATTTCACTTCCACCGAGCAATATATAAAAGACTCTGTGGCGAAATACACCAACAAACTACAAGCCATTAAGATCAAGAAATATAAAAGAGATGCCGAGGACTACCAGAACAACGAGGTGTACGATTGGGATCAAGGGCCGGCAGAACAGCGAGGAAGCCGAGGATCTACACCGGAGGCACCACGACGCGCCCAACCGCCACCGATCCCTGCAGCACGGCACCGCACAACCCGCCCCCGCCGGCAAGGTGATCGTAGAGCCGACACGGCGAGAGAAAGCGATTTCACCCTCGATAGTGATTCAAGCTCTTCACAATCCAGCAACGCTTTTTTATCTACACGCCGGAGAGATTATGCCCGTCCAAGAAAAGGAGCTGTAGACGAGGCAAACGCACGTCCAGGCGCACAACCACGCCAGCGCCCGTGGACACGCAACAACACAAGGAAACGGTAATTAACATTTCTTCGAAAGAACTTTCAGATGTGCAACTGTCCGTGCTCTCCAAGGGACTTTCTTTTGTACCTGCAAGTGGGGTTAATACCTTTGGTTTAAAAGTGGACCTTTTCAAATGCTTCAGACAAATAAGACTGAGACATTTTTTCGCTAAGAATATAGACTCTCCTAGCACCACTATACCGCCTACCCACTTCAAACGCAAAAGCACATTTTGCCCCTCTGTGACAAACCCCTCCATCAACACCTTTTGCAGGATTGTTGAACAAAACATTATGAAAATGCATGAGACTCCCCATCGCATTATACATAACTTGTCCAAAGATGAAAGACAAGCACTAATCAGTCTGGTAAACGACAAAGACATTGTTATCAAACCAGCTGATAAGGGGGGAGCTATTGTCATACAGGATGCTGTGAAATATAAAACAGAAATAATTTCTCAGCTCTCCAATGTGCAGTTCTATTGCAAACTTACAAGTGATCCTACTGCTAGATTCCAGTCGGCAATAACCACTTACTTGGACAGTGCTAAAGAAAAAGGGTGGATTACGAAATCCGAATATGAATTTTTGCACTGTCTACACCCAATTAGACCCGTTTTTTATACACTGCCTAAAATACACAAGTCTCTAATAAATCCTCCTGGTCGCCCTATAGTGGCACAAACTAACTCTCTTTTATCGCCTCTATCTGAATTTGTTGATTATTTTATCAAACCTTTTGTGCATTCGTTACCTGCCTATATAAAGGACAGTACCGATTTCATAAATAAGATATCAACTGTGACTGATCTTCCTACTAACACCTTTTTATTAACTTTGGACGTCACTAGTCTCTACACTAACATACCTCATGTAGCGGGATTAGAGGCCTTGAAACATTTTCTAGAAAATCGCGACCAAACGGTCAATCCGCCCAATCAATTTATCTCCGACCTGGCCTCCTTTGTCATGGAATATAATTATTTCTGTTTTGATGGGGACTTTTACCTTCAGACCTCTGGAGTAAGCATGGGAACTATATGCGCTCCAAATTACGCAAATCTCTATATGGGCTTTTTTGAGGAAAAATATGTTTTTAATCTTGAGAAAAATAGATTTCTTCCCAATATTGTGAAATACTATAGATTTATAGACGACATTATATGTGTCTTCACTGGGACCTCCGATGAGCTTAAAACATTCGTAGAGTTGCTAAATGGTTTCAATGAGAACTTGACTTTTACCTGTGATTTTAGCCCAGAGAGGGTACATTTTCTTGACATGTGGGTTAGCATTGTAAACGGTGGTCTGACAACCAACCTTTACCGCAAAGAAACAGATAGGAATACTCTACTTCTGGCTACTAGCGCACATCCCATCAGTCTCAAAAAAGGCCTACCCAAGAGTCAATTCTTTAGACTTAGAAGAATATGCCACACTACAGAGGATTTTGTGAAACAATCTGGTGAAATGAAACAGAGGTTTTTACAAAGAGGCTACTCGGTGGATTGGGTTGAGCAAGCCTACAATTCAGCCCTGCAAAAGCCCCGATCTGAGCTACTCAAAATGAGTGTTAAACAGGACAAGCATTTTTCTGTCACTTGTATTACCACGCATTCTCCTCATTCATATCATATACGCACCATTTTTAAGAAATATTGGCATATTTTGCAATCTGACCCTGAACTGGCGCACATTTTTCGCCACCCGCCCCTATTTGTTAACAAACGGGGGCGTAATATTAGAGATTCACTAATTAATGCCAATTTCTCCAGTAAACGGGCGCACTTGACGCAAACCCTACTTAGTCCCATTCCCAATGGGAACTATCCTTGTGGTAGTTGTGCCCAATGCCACAATACAAATAAAACCCAAGTTTTTTATCACCCGTCTACTGGGCATAAATATGAAATTAAAAGCGTCATTACATGCGCTTCCACTCATGTAATCTACATGATACGCTGTCCCTGCGGCCTTGCGTATATAGGCAAGACCACCAGGAAACTTAAACAGCGCATCAGCGAACATAAAAGCACCATTCGCAGAAATGACAAAGATTACCCAGTAGCGGTACATTTTAATGAAAAGAAACACGACATCTCATCTCTGCGTTTTGTGGGGATAGAAATGGTTCCTCTGCCACCTAGAGGTGGAGACCACGATCTCATTTTAAAGAGACGTGAAGCTTTCTGGATCTTCACCCTAAATACTTTAGCTCCTAAAGGACTTAATGATGAATTGCTATTGAATGTGATGCTGTAATTGATTTTATTCACTGTTGTTTATTTATTCTGACTCAACAGCCCTCTTGTACTTATGAAATACCTGTTTTTTCTGATGTCCCCCTAGAGATCAACCCTCATCTTCATGGGATTCGTTCTCTAGGCCTATATAGACTTACAAGGTGTCTTGTTACATTTATTATACGTTTTTTGGATATTTACTATTAACTTTTTCCGATTGTAAATAATTGTTTTCTATTTGTAAATGAATTTCCCTGTTATTCTTGCACTATGGATGTATACGTCATTACCTGTGCCTACCTGCAGGGTTGGATGGGCTGTTTCCTTCTCCATGGAAACAGACTGACGCGGGTCTCTGATTGGCCCTCGCCTTGTAGTTCCTCTCTATATATCTGTGCCGGTGGCTACAGCTACCAGATACCTGATGAAGGTCGTCCAGACCGAAACGTTGTTGCTTAAATAAAGCTATTTCTAAGTGAAGACAGTGTGCGGGACCCCCTCTTCTTCTAACGACTAAATGGTGGAAAGTTTGTTAACCGGATGGAACTCTTGAGAGTGTAAAAATGAAACCAAATGGACCCTTACAGGTCCATATTCATCATGTGAATCAGCCCCAAGTCTACACAACGAGAGGATGTAGAAGATTAATGGTCATTTTGATGACCATGTACAGTATGATTGACTGTTTTCTTTCCCAAATCCAGCCTGATATTGTGGAAATAAATCTTTAGTTTTGGAGTCTGTGGGGTTAAAATGGTGGTACCTGACTCAAATTCTGAATAAATAGTGGGCCCTCGTATCAAAAAGGTTGAAAACCCATGTATTAATCCAAAGTCGCCACAATGTTGTAGGATGTAGTTCATAACCTAACTTAACGCCAGATTGCAGTATTATTGAGTTCACAAATTCACTCCTTCCTACCCTCAACTGGACACTCAAGTAGAAACGATGAACCGGAAAACAGTGGGACAAAAACCTGATATATTACAGGGCTTGACACTAACACTTGCCTGCTTGCCCGGGGCAAGTAAAAAAAATGGTCGGGCAAGTGAAGACTGCTACCTGGTTGCCCGATCGGGCAAGTTAGTGCAACTTAGTGCACTATAACACAACACAAGATAAATGTCTTGAAGGCAGTCGTTGCACTCTGCCTCTGTGTCTTTCCCTGCTTTCTAGCTATTCACAATTCCATGCTGGATTTGGGAAACAAAACAGGCAAATTAACATACACATCAAAATGACTTTTTGTTCACCCCGCTTGTAGCACCTGCTTACGGCTGCATATGCGACTGCTTGCGACCGAGTCAAAGAATACATGTTCAGGGGAAGAAAAACAAATCAGAATTTCTAATTGCAAAAGGAGTTGCCATAATAGCACAGGCAGACTCTCCACATACTAGCACATGTCGGAGATAAATATCAGAGCTGAATTTGACATTTAAACACGTACTGTAGCTTGGTGTAATGTTAGAGTCCACAGCAGTGAACCTTTTCTCCCCCCCCCAAAAAAACTGAACAACCAATTTGAAGCTATGATTACCTGCTCCGAACCAGGATTAGTTTGGAGTGCATCGTCTCTGCCTGCAAGTCACCAGACATGTTAGATAACAAAATATTGTGTCGATTCCTTTATTGTGGCAGGGCAGGACTGGTGAGTTATGAATACAGCCTGGCCCGAAACATGACTATATTACCATGTTAGTGTTTAAACCACAACCACAACGCGGTTGGTTGGCAGCAGTGTTGGTCAATATTACTTAGGAAAGTAACTTCTTTACTTTACTCGTTACCCCTTAGACAGTAAAGTAATATCATAAAGTAATTATCATTACTTATATTACATATTACGCTATTACTTTACTCTACTTTACTCAACTCCCACCTTTGAATGTACAACAAATGTGTTTAGAAAGCTCTTTTTAGAACTGAATCCAATGTATTGGAATAATAATAGTCTCCAATCGCACAAACTGCACCTGAAAACAAAAACAAAACAAAAATGTCTCAAAATGTCTCTGTAAATGTCTTTCTTAGATAAAAAAAAAATAAAAATAAAAGGAGCAGAGAGAAGCAATGGGAAATTTTAACCTTGAATCACAAAACAGACCTGCAACTAACAAAACCAGATTTCGAAACTTGTCTCTTTGACAGACAGTGAGGTCTTGTATTTAAAAATAAAATGCAAAATAAAGCAACAAGTGATTTTTAGTGTACATAACTGTGCGCAGGATACTGCGTGTGCACTGGATCTACAATCTGGTGCACATCTCTGTTACAGTATCTGTCGATAGCTTGTAAATCTGTTCTATTTATGCATGCAACAAGCTCATTTTAAACAAGGAACTTGGCGTTACTTGCAAAGTAATGCATTACTTATTACACATTTTGGCAGAGTAATCTCATTACTTTACTTTAAGTAATAATATTAAAGTAATATGTAATCTAAAATTCGTTACTGCCCAACACTGGTTGGCAGGTAATCTTTAGAAGGAAAGGGAAATACTTCAGAGATTGGCACACATTGGCCAGATTTTTTCCAAACAAAAGATCTGCAAGCTCATTGTGTGGCATGACACGGATGCTTTCTGGGTTTTAATGGGTTTAGAGAAGTGGTAGGAAAATGAAAACGGCGTGGCACTATTATCTATTTCTAGCATCATGGGAAAGTCTTTATCTCCTGTTTTTGTTTTTCTTATGGACATTTGAGTGCAACAGGCCCTTTAGCACATTACCTGTAGAAACTAGCTCTGGCAAATAGACACATGTGCACAGATGCGCGCACACACACGCACGCACGCACGCACGCGCGCACAAGCTCCAGCACTCACACAGTCAAGCACACTTTTCTTGTCAGGACTTTCCGCTTGGTCATGTTAATCCCTTTATTTTAATCATAATCAGAATATACTGTAAACTTAAATAAATATAAATAAATTATACCACACGCCTATCCTGAACCCTTGCCTTACCTAAGCTTAATTCTAACCCTAATTCTTACTGGGCTGTCAATGTAATGAATGTATACACTGCAGTGCTCTACACACACAGATACTGTTTTATGGCATTCACGCTCTACAGCAGTGGTTCCCAAACATTTAACTCGAGTCCCAAATGTTATGCCTCCTTGGTGAAAATAGCAGATCTAAAAGCGCACAATGGGTAGTTATGTAAACTTTCAAAACATTTTGATTACTAAACATCTTTGGGGGGGATTCAAATAAAACAAAAACTACTATTCAAGTCGCAACCTGTAAGAATGCACCCTGACCCCCAGTGTTTAGGAAACGGTGCTCCTTACGATACGTCTCAGAAGCATTCCCTTCCATGGGAGATGTTGAGACACATCAACATCTGCACGCCAGACATTATTTCATCAGCACTGCTTCTACCAACTCTTGACAATCTCGTCGATCCATTTCTTGTGTGGAACATTATGTTCCATTAAGTGTATCTAGTAGACAAACATAGAAATAGGAATATAAAAAAGACACACAACAGATCTGGTTTGAGAGTACAGGTAGCACTTGTAAGGTTTTCAACCTTTTTGATACCAGTGCCCACTATTTATTCAGCAAACTGTGGGAGGGGAGAGGGACCTTAGGGGGAAATGTAGAACAGGAGGCGACAAAAATCAAGTGCAATATGTATGATGTCACAGCGATAAAGGTAGATGTCAAATATGTTTTGCTGCGGAATTCTCCTATAAGGCTTCATCCTGTGTATTGTCGAGTCAACTCTTGCTGTAATTGGCCTCTGCCTGACTCCCACACCTTACTATGTTATGTTCATCAAATACAAATGTGAAGGACGGCCTTTAGGAAGACAATGGCTTTAGTCTTTGCCACTGTGAGGTCGTGCAACGGCCAGAAAAACAAAACAAAGAGGCACTTGATGGTACTGTGTTTTCTCTTCTAGAAACAAAGTCGATGTCTGTGTAAAACCTTGCACTGTTTGTCCCCAAAGCTGTACATTTTCAGGAAATGGAAAGAACATTTTTCACACACAATTTTATAAAAATCTGAAACAGCAGTGAAAAGGTTTAGAATAGATTATCCACACTGCATTCAATCCTCTAATGTTCTGTCTCCCTTTGTTATGTATTTTTGTTTTATCGCTGATGTTTTTTGTGTGGCTACAGCAGGGGTGAAAGACAATGTAATACCAAGTAAATTATGTATTCAGTATACAAAACAGCAGATCTGCAAGCTCACAACAGGTCGAATGTTGTGAGCATTTATCGTTTTAACTAATGTTATACAACACTGTCATAATCTGTATGACGTATGAAATAGGGTGTCCATTTATGAAAAAATAATAGACGAATAATAATACAGAATTATACAATTAAAAATTAGAGAGATGCAAGGTCTACAGCAATGGTTTTCAACCAGTGGTCCGGGGACCACCAGTAATCCTTGAGAGTTTCAGGTGGTCTGTAACTAAATGATGGAAAGTTGGTTAACCAGGTGTAACTCTTTGGGAGCATTTTACACTCTCAAGAGTTATATTAAGCTATTCAAAATATTTATGTGAATTAACCCCAAGTCTACTACAACTAAAGAATGTAGGAGATTAATGGTCAATTTTGATTTGTATGTTTGACTGTTTCGTTTCCCAAATCCAGCCATTGTCCATTGTGCACAAACCCCAAAGAAATCTTTAGTTTTGTGGTCTTTGGGGCTGAAATGTCTTCAAATGACGGTCCAATAGTGGCTGACATTTAAATAAATAGTGGGCCATGGTATCAAAACTTGGCCCACTATTTATTCTACTTGCTGGTCTACAACATGTACCCTGACAGAATGGCCAAGAGAACGCACTTGAACAAGATGTCTTCTTTCTATCCCAATGGTTTTCAACCAGTGGTCCGGGGACCACCAGTGGTCCTTGAGAGGGTTCCAGGTGGTCCTCAGCTAAGTTGGTTAACCAGTTTTAACTCTTGAGAATCTAAAAATTAAACCAAATGGACCCGCAAGGGTCCATTTGGTTTAATTTTGGTTTAATTTTACACTCTCAAGAGTTAAAATATTCATCTTAATTAGCCCAAGTCTACATAACTAGACGGTTATTGGTCATTTTGGTTTGTATGTTTTGCCTGTTTTGTTTCCCACATCCAGGCTGTTATTGTGGACAAACGTAAAAAAAAAAAATATAGTTTTGGGGTCTGTGGGGCTAAGATGCCCTCAAATGGTGGTCCGTGGCTCAAATGCTGAATAAATGGTGGACCCTGGTATCAAAAAGGTTGAAAACCCCTGTTCTATCCTGTCTCCTTTCATCCAGAGTGTCAGAAGGACTGGTCTCTGAGGCCCGTAGCGGTCAACGCCAGCTCCTGGCAGCTGCTGTCCACCTGGCCGGCCAACGGCAGCATCTCCTCCGGCAGCAGGTCGCAGACGCAGGCTGCAGACAGGATGATATCTGCTGCTGCTGCTGCTTCGCTGGGCGAGGCCGGCAGGGGAGGAGGAGGAGCGGCGCCGGCACCGGCACCGGCCGTCTTCTGGATGGCAAAGCAAAACGCTGCGCCGCCTTGGCTTCAGCTGGACCTCGGCGAGAAGAAGAGAGTCACTGGTAAATAGACCACAACGCCCTACTGCAAAGCCTCTTAAGCTTATTTTATGTTTTATGGCATGATGGTATGCCACATGCCGTATCATCAGGCGTTCTCAATGATTTTGTTTGGAGACTCCCGGAAATGCTTTGGCCATGTTTCTCTAACCACCCTAATACAAATTGACCACTACAATAACTTGAGAAAAAAATAGAGAAAATATATACACTAAAACCAGATGCAATCTTGAACGAAAGTTTATCCATGTCTGCCATTAATTTGCAATTTTTTAATCAATTACTTTTATTTTTTGCTTTTTTACAAAATGTTGAAAAACTGAGTACGAAAATGGGAGCATTTACTTTTTTTTTTTTTACACTTTCATAATTTGTGTAAAACTTTTGTAAGATTTTGCCATACTCACACTTTACTATACATCTTTGTACTTTCTGCCTCATAGAAAGAGATGTGTCAGAAAGCAGGGAAAGATGAGTGTTTGGTGAAAATGCTAGGAGGAGCACATGTAGGCTTGTGAGATGCTGTAAACTAGCACACTTTGTACCAGATGTTTTTTTTTTACCGAGTTGAGTTTGTGGCGGCAGCGGCGTGTTGAATTGGCACATGTCCCCTCCCCACCATCTTCCTGTTTCAGTTCACCCACTAACGAGGCTTTCTTCTTTACGAAGCATGCTGGCGGTCGGAGGAAAGACTCACGTTTGGCTTTCTCCTCTCCGGCAGTAATTAGAAGCAGGTGGTCATAGTAGAAGCGTTTCAACACGCCAGCAGCCCTGTCTCTCTTTCTTTCTGTCTGAACGCATTTTGGTGTTCAACGCATTATGTTGCACTTAAGCTATTGAAAAATATCAGACCTACAAGCTCGCAGCGCGCCACCGAGTGGCGCGCTGTGAGCTTGTCGCTCTGATATTTTTGAAAATTTGTGAAAATGTGATGCAAATCTTAAAATATATATTCTTTCGGAAGCAAATATTTTGAACTAAAATCGTTGTTTCTGGGGGATCCATACAACAACATGTTTTCAGATGGGGGGGGGGGAGGTCCGCAGCCAAATATAGATAATTCTGGTGGCCCTTGGCATGAAATATGTATGTGTAAATATGTAATAAGCATCACTGACACAGGAACATTGATTTTTCAGAGAAACTAGAATCTGTCAGAATCTAGCATCAGAAACTAGAAACTAGTCAGAATCTACAATCTAGTGTCAGAAAATACAATCAGGTGTCAAATAGAATATATTGCGCATGATTTTCACAATTAAAAAAAAAAAAAATCAGATCTACGAGCTCATATCGCGCCACTCGTTGGCACGATATGAGCTCGTAGATCTGATAATCTGGTGTCTCGACTAACCTGTCCTCTCACAATCTGAGCAAAAAGTTCCGGGTCAAAAGTCAGGAAGTGATGTCTAGCCCTAGTCAGTGGATCTACCCGTGCGCTCCACGACATCGGCATATGGGGTATGGGGTATTATCCCCATGGAGGTGCAGGGGTTGACACTAAGGTCTCCGAGGCACTTGCCCATCGGGCAAGTGCAAGTCAGGTTCTACTTGCCCTCAGGTCAAGGTCACTTGCCCCCCAAAAATATATTGTAAATTTTGCATTCAAGTATACTTCCTACTTGGGTGCTTTAAACCAGGGGTTTTCAACAGGTGGTCCGGGGACCACCAGTGGTCCCTGAGATGCTTCCAGGTGGTCCCCAGTTAAGTTGGTTAACCAGATGTAACTCTTGAGAACGTAAAGTTTCATTTTTACACTCTCAAGAGTTAAAATTTATCATCTTAATTAGTCCAAGTCTACACAACTAGATCATGTAGAAGATTAATGGTCATTTTGATCTGTATGTTTGACTGTTTTGTTTCCCAAATCCAGCCTGGAATTGTGGATAGCTAGAAAGCAGGGAAAGACACAGAGGCAGAGTGCAATGACTGCCTTCAAGACAAATTTATCTTGTGTTGTTATAGAGCACTAAGTTGCACACTTGCCCGATCGGGCAACCAGGTAGCAGTCTTCACTTGCCCCACCATTTTTTTTACTTGCCCCGGGCAAACGGGCAAGTGTTAGTGTCAAGCCCTGGAGGTGTCTTGGTACTCGCTCTGCGGTAGCGCGCGCTGCTCACACATAAGTAGGCCATGGCCGACTTGTATCCGTACCACAAGTTGGCACTGTAAGTACTGTTTTTTTGGTGGTGGTGACCACTTCACCACTTTTCAACATACAGTATCTTAATTGGTCCTCACTAATGCACAAGATAAAATACCACTATTTTTTCTTCTCAGTCTGTGGCTCACAGGAGGGCTGTGGACAGTTCAGTAACCCATCCTCCAATGACATCATCATTTGGCAGATTCTTTTAAAACAATGTTTTTAAAATATATTTACTGTGTTTGCCGTAGGCAATAACACTACAGTATTGTAATCCTGGGGGTTTATTATTGTTCTCAGTAATCCAATAGTTTTCACGTTACTTCTTGCTCTACAATAGTTTGTCTTCATCATCAAGGGCAACCACACTTTGCAATTGCAAATCGCATTGCTCTAGTTTTATTTTCATCATTGGGAGAATCATGGCTGCCTTTTTTAGCATCGAAACTGCTCAGGAATTGAAATCCAGAAATTTCTACTAGCATTGATTTTCAATTGATGGTAATGGACAATACACAGACTCTGTTCCGAGAAAACATGAATTGAAGGCAGGGAAATTCCAAATTTATACTTCCTATAGACGCAACATGCACTGAAGTATAAATCACGCCAAAGAGACGGAGCCATGAAAAGCGAGTGCATGTGAACGTTGAACAGAGCAAGGGTAATTAAACGTGTAAAGATGAATTCCTTTTACGCTCTCGCACGCACGCACACACACACATACACACACACACACATACTCACACTCTCTACATACAGTAGGCAGCGGTAGCAAGCACAGCTTAAAATCGACAGAATGCTTCTCTGTGCCGCGTCCCGGTCAAACAAGAGAGGGCCCTCAGCAAGACCTTTCTAAATATAAGCCTGAATCCAGAATGATAGCTTGGATGTTTTGAGCCGGTCACCGCATCCTCTGTCTAATTGATTGTCTACACAGGGACATGTATTGGACAATGAAGGGTTTTGTCCTTCAGTCGGGGCAGTTGGCAGGCACAGAGGAACACCACTTTGAGTGGAATGTGTGTTGTTGTGACTGAAGAACGGCCCTTGCGTGAGCAGTCTGGTGTGACAGAAAGGGAAAATGGTCCCTTTTTATTTTATAGGACCACTATGGAAATAAAGCCTTCATGCATTTCGTGTAGCGCCCGACCGATAGAATCGTTCTATCGTATCGGGGGTCCGCCTTCTATCGTGGGTCCTATTGTATCGGTGAAAATGGCACCGATAGAAAATTTTAAAGTGCACCATGACACTACTAGCTGCGACAGTGTTTTTTTATGTTTATGAGGCAAAGTGATGCCAAACGGAATTGGACTGGTATTTGTTTGTCTGTGTCACTACTATTCACTCTACTCCATTTGTTCCAAAAAACAGAAAGAAAGGTTCTTGAATAAAGACATCAGTTTAAGAAGGCAGTTTGCCTGTCCTATGGTCAATGTGACTGTACCACTGTCAAACGCTTTGCACATTTCACAAAGAAAAGAGGTCTATTTTCATGCATTGAAGGAAGCATGAGGCCAGTCCGCTGCCTCCCCAGGTTGGCGGAGGATGTGTAGAGCCCAGGATCACATTAGGAATTGCCACTGGGTGGAAAAAATGGGTTACAAAATCGTGGGATAAAATATTAATTTCACTCCAGCTAAAAACAAAACCTATATCGGTTGCAAGTCGGTTAGCCGTGGCTGTGTACCTCTATCGTATTGGTTATCGCAGGGTTTTTCAACAGGTGGTCCGGGGACCACCAGTGGTCCTTGAGTGGGTTCCAGGTGGTCCCCAGCTAAGTTGGTTAACCAGATGTAACTCTTGAGAATGTAAAAATGAAACCAAATGGACCCTGGCGGGTCCATTTGGTTTCATTTTCACACTCTCAAGAGTTAGAATATTCATCATCTGAATTAGCCATTTTGGAATGTATGTTTTGCTTGTTTTGTTTCCCAAATCCAGCCTGGTATTGTGGACAAAAGCAAAAGAAATCTTTAGTTTTGAGGTCTGAGGGGCTAAAGTGTTCTCAAATGGTGGTCCGTAGCTCAAATGCTGAATAAATGGTGGTCCCTGCCTGGACTCAAAAAGGTTGAAAACCCCTGCTGTACATGAATACTGAATTGTATAAGGCAGAGGTTCTCAGAGTGTTCCAGGGGGGGTCCCCGGTTATAAGACTGATAGTTAGAAACAACAGTCAATCAGTCATAATGGTTCATGGCCTGCCCTGATGCATAACAAACTGTGGGTCCTTGAAATTTAAACCAGTGGAAATCACTGATAATAGGCTTGGGGGGGTAGGAATCACCCTGTGTTATGGTAAAGGGGTCAGAACACACACACACACACACACACACACACACACACACACACACACACACACACACACACACACACACACACACACACACACACACACACACACACACACACACACACACACACACACACACACACACACACAGAGTAACACACACACAGTGCTACTGTAAGTAGTCCCAGACATGGTTTCTGTGCTCTGAGGTTGAAATTCATTTTCAAACATGACCAGAGTTTTGACAGATTTGACTGGTGATGTAAATCTTCTTCTCATAATTCCATATAATGTGATGTGATGACACGCTGGCGCGTTGACAGTCTGTCTCCATGGTGATTAGTCTGCGTTTTGCTGACTTTATGACTCCTCTTCGCAGCCAGCTCTCTACATTCCTGTAGTGTAGACAGGGGCGGATTGGCACATATTTTCCCACCGGGACAATTTTGCCTTTGCCAGGCCACCCTGGGGGGGGGGGGGGGGGGGCAGCTGGTTAACCAGATGTAACTCTTTGAGAGCGTAAAAATGCAACCAAATGGACCCTTGCGGGTCCATTTGGTTTGACTGTTGGACTGTTTTAATTCCCAAATCGAGCCTGGTGGGCAAAAGCAAAAGAAATCTTTAGTTTTGTGGTCTGTGGGGCTAACATGTCCTCGAAATCCTGAACAAATAGTGGGCCCTAGTGTCAAAAAGGTTGAAAACCCCTTTGCTAGAGCCGTACAAATCTTCTCTTATAGGACTCACTACCACATATCTTCAAATGGGGATAATATAGTGTCAATTTGGGGTTCCTTGATATGAACATTTTTGGATCCCATATATACTGTGCCAAAATGTCCTCAAATGGTGGTCCTCCGTGGCTCAGATGCCGTATAAATGGTGGGCCCTGGTATCAAAAAGGTTGAAAACCCCCTGCTGTATCAGATTAGCTGAGCATGTTCAGGGGTTGACACTAAGGTCTCCGAGACCTTAGTGGACTCTTGCGGGTCCATTTGATTTCATTTTTACACTCTCAAGAGTTAAAATTCATCATATTAATTAGCCCAGGTGTACACAACTCGAGAATGGAGAAGATTAGGTCATTTTGATGTGTATGTTAATTTGCCTGTTTTGTTTCCCAGATCCAACCTGGAATTGTGGATAGCTAGAAAGCAGGGAAAGACACAGAGGTAGAGCACAATGACTGCCTTCAAGACAAATATATCTTGTGTTGGGTTATAGTGCACACAACCAGGTAGCAGTCTTCACTTGCCCCACCATTTTTTTTTTTTACTTGCCGCGGGCAAGTGTTAGTGTCAAGCCCTGATGTTGTATTACGCTTCTTCACAGGTATCGTCACCATGGGTTGGGCACAGCATTACGTCAAAACATACCGGGTTGAGCTGAAAGAGAAGAACCGCTGGAGAGTTTGGGCTCAAAATAACGTTACGGTGAGTTCACTGCTCAGTGCTCAATGCTGCAACAGGGGCGGATCTAGGCATGGGCCTTCATGAAGCCGCCCCCATACCATTTTCTCTTGCCCCCCCCCCCCCCAATTGGGAAATGTTATATCCGCCCCTGTGCTGCAATATATGTTAGAATGTGTTTCTATTTCAATTATCAAAGCGCTGTGCTATTAAATTTATGAGCTGAACTTTCTCAGTTGCACATTGTATCACCACAGAGTGGTGATGCAGTATATTTTCAGGTGTGAAAGGGGAATTCCACCCATTTTCAACATTTTACTATGTCTTTAATATACCTTAGAGATGTTAATAATAAAAAAGCCCCCCATTCTGTTTCCTAGAAATGGAGGTCTGAAAAAAAAAAACATTAACATGGTGAAACACAACTTGATGACATTATCAATTTGTGTTTCACCATGTTAATGACTTTTCTTTTAGCACCTTTTTTTCTAAGAAAAAAAAAATCTTAAATGGGTGGAATTTCCCTTTAATGCAAATGTTTACCATTTAAATTTCAAAGCAGCAAAACAATTGTAAACAGAAAAAAAAAAAAACATTATGTCATCCAGCTTTCTACAGTATGTCTCTTATCTTTCTCTCTCTCTTAAAAATCCCAACTAAAGGATTTTGAAGGAAACCAGGACAGTCTCCACCAAACGAGGAACAACTTCCATCCGTCCATGGTGGCGCGGTACGTCCGCCTCATCCCTCTGTCCTGGGACCAGGACGTTTCCATCAGGGTGGAGCTGCTGGGCTGTACCTATGTCAGAGGTAATACAATCAGGGGTGTAGTGGAGGTGGGACGTCCCCCCACTTCTCACATCTAAAAGATTTTCTCTTGTCATTTACTTTTATGGATACAATTAGGCATTGTAAACAATCGTGCTCAATATGCTATACTTACTACTACAAATGCAAGTGTGCATGCACGTGTCTTAAAGAGGAATTCCACTCATTTTCAATATTTTTCTATGTCATTACTTTTTTTTTTTTTTTTACCATGTCCACACAACATCTCTAAGGTATATACCTTAGAGATGTTGTGTGGACATGGTAAAAAAAAAAAAAAAAAAAGTTCCCCCCATTCTGTGTTTCCTAGAAATGGACGTCTGGAAAAAAAAAAATCATTAGCATGGTGAAATACATCTTTGATGACACCATGTTTTTCACTATGTTAATGAGTTTCCTTTTGTGAACCACCTTTTGTGAACCACTATGTTAATGAGTTTCCAAATGTGAACCAAATGGACTCTAGCGGGTCCATTTGGTTCCATTTGTACACGCTCAGAAAAAAAATGGTGGAATTCCCCTTTAAGAGGCGTCCCCTCACTTCCAAAAGTGCCACTACAACACTGAATACAATACTCATTTTAGTTTCAACCCCTTGTGTGCTGAACGCATTTGGGTGTTTTTTCAAGCATTAACTAGCTTTAACTATTGAAAAACAGCAGATCTACAAGCCTGTAGGTCTGCTATTTTTGGAAAATCCTTAAAACGTGGTGCAAATCTATCGAGTATTATTTTTCTATCGGAGCAAACGTTATTAACTCCAATCTTTGTTTCTGGGCGGTCCCTACATGAGATATTTTCAGATGGTGGGGTCCTCCGCAGCCTGCCAAACACAGACAATTCTAGGGGTCCTTGGCATGAAATATCACTGACGCAGAAATATCGATTTTTCAGAAAGACTAGAATCTAGTGCTAGAAACTACAATCTAGGGCCAGAAACTTGATTCTAGTGTCAGAAAGTACAATCTAATGCCAGGACACAATGGTTAATACACTTGTACTCATTACTCAAGCAGTGGTTTTCAGCCTTTTTCATACCAGGCCCACTATTTATTCAGCATTTGAGCTACGGGGGACCACCATTTGATGACATTTTAGCCCCACGGCCCCCCCAACCTTTTTTTTTTTTTGCTTTTGTCCACAATTCCAGGCTGAAAAACAAAAAAAACAAAAACAAAAAAAAAAAAACAGTCAAACATACAGATCAAAATAACCACTAGTCTTCTACATTCTTAAGTTATATAGATTCAGGTGAATTTTTCACGCTCTCAAAGAGTTGCGTCAGGTTAACCGACTTTCCATCATTTAGCCTGGGGACCACGTGGAATCCTCTCAAGGACCACTGGTGGTCCCCGCCCGGAGCCCTGGTTGAAAACCACTGGTGTAATGGACTTGAAGTCATTCCTGTGACCTTGTGATGAAGTAATTCCTGTGACTTTCACGGCTCTTTTCCCGACAGCCAACATGTCAACTCAGATGGCGGTGGAGACGCAGCCGACCAAATCCAAGCCCACGTTAACCGACACTCAACCTGGCCCTTTACACATAGACATAGGTAGGTGTGTGTGTGTGTGTGTGTGTGTGTGTGTGTGTGTGTGCGTGCGTGCACATCCTGGGCTCTGAACTGCCTCCCCCTGGCCAGCCGGGGCGCCTGATGGAGGGGACTGGAACTGGTTGGAATAACGTGTTCCTTCCACGCGCTACGTCCAACCAGGGAAACTCCCCCCTGTCAGGTGAAAAGAACGCAGCTTGGACTCCTCATGCACTGAAGGAAGCATGAGGGCAGTCCGCTGCCTCCCCAGGTTGGTGGAGGGTGTGTAGAGCCCAGGATCACATTAGGAATTGGCACCGGGTGGAAAAAATGGGGTACAAAATCGTGGGATAAAAATTATTAAAAAGAAAAAAAGAAAAAAAAAAATCTTGACCTGCTATTTGGATTGGACAGTGACTAAACCCCACCCCAAAGGGTGGGGTTCTCAGAAAGACTACTGTAATTATGCTACAGCAGTGGTTTTCAACCTTTTTCATCCCAGGGCCCACCATTTATTCAGAATTTGAGCCACGGACCACCACTTGAGGACATCTTAGCCCCACAGACCCCAAAACTAAAGTTTTCTTTTGCTTTTGTCCATCGTCTAGTTGTGTAGACTTGGGCTAATTCAGATGATGAATATTTTAACTCTTGAGAGTGTAAAAAATTTTACGTTCTCAAGAGTAACAGCTTGTTAACCAACTTAGCTGGGGTCCACCTGGAACCCTCTCAGGGACCACTGGTGGTCCCCGGACCACCTGTTGAAAACCCCCGTGTTACAGTACAGCACACATTTCAGTAGTGATGTCAGTGGTCCAAATTGTACAACTGTACATTTGAATTATAGTAGCCTTTGTCAAAGATGGAGTGGCATGATTTTGGTATTTTTTCCAATTTTGTACTTGTTTAAAAGGTGACAGTACTTGATTAGACCCATTGGTGTAGTTTTTATGTGCAATGATGTCTTCACTTTGTATTTAGGGTTTCTCCCTGAGGGCTGAACCTTTCCAGTCAAACGTACCAATGAAAAAAAACTGTAATATAGTGTGTAATATAGTGACATCACATCATCAGCTCCTCCCCTAACTCCTCCCCCTTTATCATGCAACTACAGCTGTGGGTGTGGCTTCGGTTTAGGTATATCTCCACCCATCACCACCCACCAGGCAAACCAGGCATACTCAATGAGCTGGTGAGGCTGCCCACATAAAAACGTCATTTTAACATATACTGTATGCTTTTTTTGGGGAAAAAAAATCTTCTTCCTCATATTACAATAATGCCTGGTGAGCATGCTTTAGGGTGGAAAAAAATCATGGCACTCCATCTTTAACAAGTTATAACAACACACAGCAGTGGCGTTTTGCACAGTGTCTGCATGCTTTTCTATTGAGACCTTAAAACTCACTGACTGACAGCCATTTTCGTTATATCTTTCCTATTATTATGTATACTTTATGTGTACTTTTTTTTTGTGGGAGCATAAATGGCACAGACCCTAAGGGCCCTGCTACACTAGCAATATTTTGATCAATATCAACTAACAATGTCAACATCGACGGGCAACATGATGAGACACATGGCAACAGGCAACACCTCCCATTAAAAGCGGGATTCCACCCATTCTCATTTTTTCCTGAGATGCGAACCAAACGGACCCGCTAGGGTCCATTTGGTTCGCATTTGTACGCTCTCAGAAAATGAGGGCGTCGTTGATAATTTTCTATAGAAAGGTGGAGAGTCAACGTTGATAATTGACATTCCTTGTTGATGTTGATCAAAACATTGCTAGGTGTATCAGGGCCTTAACCCTCTCCTCTGTCATCCTCAGTCAACATGTCATCTCATCAGACGGTAGGAACTCAGCCCACCAAACCCAAGCCGCTGGTACCTGGCCAGGACACCCAACCAGTGCCCCTCCATGTAGACATAGGTAAGAGCAGGGGTGTAGTGGAGGGGGACGTGTGTGTGTGTGTGTGTGTGTGTGTGTGTGTGTGTGTGTGTGTGTGTGTGTGTGTGTGAGAGAGAGAGAGAGGTGTTCTACCCATTAAAAATGGGCAGAATTCGAAAATATGTGTGGGAAAATTTAGTAAGCTACTTTCGTTTTTACTCGGAACAAGTAGTGTAGCTTCACTACAAGCTACTCGAAACAAGTAGTGTAGCTTCACTACAAGCTATTCCCAGAACAAATGTAGTTAGCTACACTACAAGCTAGGGGAAAATGTAGTTAAGCTATGTAGCTTAGCTACTTGTAACAAGTTACTGCCCATCACTGGATAAAGGCGCTATATAAATGCACCATTAACCATTCATCTCTTGTGTGTGTTACAGTGAAACTAGCCATCATCATCGTCCCCACGTTGCTGTCAGTGGTTCTGCTGTTCACTGGAATCTGCCTCTTTAAATTGCTCTGCAAGTACGTACACACACAGTTGTACACACACATACACACATGCGCTATGCCATAGCTGGGCATTATGCAGCCCGGGGGCCAAATGCGGCCCTTTGGCTGACTCTGACCGGCCCGTGAAAGTGGTTTTCAACCAGTGGTCTGGGGACCACCCTGTGGTCCTTGAGAGAGTTCCAGTAAAGTATAGAAAGTTGGTTGACCAGATGTAACTCTTTGAGAGCGTAATGATGAAACCAAATGGACCCTTGCGGGTCCATTTGGTTTCATGTTTACACTCTCTAGAATTAAAATATTCATCATGTGAATTAGCCCAGCGTCAACACAATCAGATAATGTAAAAGAATGGTAATTTTTGTTCTATATTTGCCTGTTTTGTTTGTGAAATCCAGCCTGGTATTGTGGTGGTCCTCTCAAATACTGGAGAAATATAGTGTCAAACTGGTGTCAAAATGGTTGGTCTTACTATTTTATCTTGAAATTAAATTAATATTACGACTTTAGTTCAGCCTTAAGTCTTGGCCCTCCACAATATGTAATTTATGTACCGGTATCTCATTTGGCCCCTTGGGAAAAATAATTGCCCACCTCTGCGCTATACACACACAGCCCTCTCTCTGATCTGCTGTGTTTGCTCTTGTGGTTATTATTTCATTTCTCTGCCATCAGGAAACAGAACAAGGATCATTCTTATGGTTCCTCTGAGGAGAAAACAGGTTGGAGAAAGATATTCATACTTTAACTGTTTTGCTTTAACTATTGCTGTACTGTACCACGTTTTGGTGTTCTATAAGTGTTATAGGCACTCTGTGAGCTTGTAGGTCTGCTGTTTTTTTTTTCTTTATTTATGTATTTATTTATGGAAAATCGTGAAAATGTGGTGCAAATCTTTGAATATATTATTTCAGGAGCAACCATTTTTAACTCAAATCTTTGCTTCTGGGGGATCCCCAGAACAACATGTTTTCATATGGGGGTCCACAGCCGAATATAGATAATTCTAGGTGGGCATGAAATATGTTGAGCATCACTGACAGGAAGATTTTTTCAGATAAAAAAATAGAATTTAGTGTCAGAAACTAGAATCTAGTGTCACAAACTAGAATCTCATGTCAGAAACTAGAATCTCATGTCAGAAACTAGAATCTAGTGTCACAAACTAGAATCTAGTGTCAGAAACTACAATCTACAATATATCAGAAACGAGAATCTCATGTCTGAAACTAGAATCTAGTCAGGACAAACTGGCTTTAAGTGTTGTTTTTTTGGGGCATTTTGTTCCTGTTAGGATAACAGCGCTGTTTCTTGTGTATCCCTGTGTTGATCCAGGCTGCTGGAAGCAGATCAAACAGCCGTTTGCCAGACACCAGTCGACAGAGTTCACCATCAGCTACAGCTCTGACAAAGAGCCTATCCACAAACTGGACATGGTGACCAGCACCATGGCAGGTTAGCACCAGTAAACACACGCACACACACTTCACCGTACAGGCACAAATAAAATACATGTAAGTAGCAGGTTGACAATGTGTAGTATATAGGAGGCTTTAGTTGTCCATATACACCATGAGGAGGTTACTCACTTAACTAAATTATAGCTCATGAGAATTAACAAAATAACCCAAACGATAATGGGAAAAAGTGGTGCTGTGTCTACTATGTATTGCTAACAGGAAAAGACCTATGCACACCTACTATGACCGGTGCATATATAGCAGAGGTTTGAAATTCCCAACATCAAAAGGATGAACTTGCAGTGAACTTTATTAAAGTTCACTCCAATTGTAGACAATGTGCAGGTGTTTTTGCATAGCTATCAAGTTGTCATCACAGCAACCAATGAGAATGATTGGTGCAATGGGGCATGGAATCCAAAGGTGTAGCCTCGCTCTCCAGGCTTACACCCGCACTGCGAAATCAAAACCTGATTTCAGGGTACCCCAGAGCGACTATCAAAAGGTGGGACTTTTGTTTCGTTAACTTCCCCTGGAAGTTGCCATTTTTCAGCCAATCGCGGTGCGGTGCTCCCGAAAATACAGTATATACCCTGCGGAAACATTTTATTTCGCCCTTTGTGCTCGCAAAGCTGTTGTAAAGGTTTAAAAGATGGAATTGTGTGGACTTTGCACACTTCTATAACTGCGTTGTTCGTTGAAATCATTATTTCTGAAAATAAGTGTGAACGAGTGAAGTCGCTAGTGAGGACTGAACATGGTTGTTTCACTGGAGAGTGTAAATACAGTAACTTCTGCAACTACTGTCAGCAACTTTCGCAAGTCCCGCTCATGGTCTCAGAAGTGCACCCTTTGCTTAAGGCGCTAAAGGTGTAGATAGCACTTATACCAACTTGCAACTGGTAAAATTCAACAATCTAAAAAATCTAACAAATGGCATCTAAGACAAATGACTGTTGCAACTGGAATATATATTTTTAAAATTGTATCTTTTTGTTGACATTTTATTACACAGTAGAATAAAAGTATGAGCAAAACTAATACAAAATGCATACTAAATCTAAGAATATAAACTACTAATAAAAATTAACAAACCTGCCCTTAATAAATAAATAAATAAAACTAACTGAACCATTAGGCTGCTGGCCTAATGGTTCAAGTGCATGCAACATAATATAAGCTCTCGCCTGACGGTGTGTTTGTTGCGTGTTCGAGCCCCCTTCATGAGGACCTTTGCTGCATGTCTCTCCCATTCTCTCCGTCCCGCTTTCCTGTCTATCTCCACTGTATCTATCAATGAAGGCAAAAAAGACAAAAACAAATATATAAATAAAGAAAACAAGATGTCAAAACTATTCTAACCTTGTTCCAGAGTATCAGCAGCCTCTGATGATAGGCATGGGAACCATGTCTCGGAAAGGTTCCACATTCCGTCCAATGGACACGGACACGAACGACGGCGCCGACCCGGCGACGCACTACGACTTCCTCCAGACGGCCAACCAGTACGCTCTGCCTCTGACCAACCAGGAGCCGGAGTACGCCACGCCCATCATAGAGCGCCACGCCTTCCGCAAGGACTTTATGCCCGACGCGGGGAGCTACAACGTGCCGGGGACGGTGGTCAGCAAGAGCCCCTCGTTCCGAGGCTCGGAGGGAGCGTACAGGAAGCCTGCGGGATCCGGATGCTCCCGGGGTTACCAGATGCCCCAGGCGAAGAAGAACTCGGCCGGGCTGTACGACTGTCCCAAGGTGGCTCTACAAAACGACTACCAACAGCCCCAGGCCAAACCACTGGTCCTGGAGAGTTACTCCACACCCAGGGATTGTGTCAGGAAAAGCCCAGTGTCTGCGCCCCCCGCCACGGGGCTGCTACACAGGCCAGACCTGGAGGGGGGCTGTGGACCAGGAACCTGACCTGGGGAACTTACAGTAACCTTGGAAATAATTCTTCTGAACCAAAATCTGAGATATGCAAACAATGCACATCACTCTCAACATACAGACGATCGTAAGGTGTTGAGATTCTTTCGCTCAGGAAAAAAAAGTGGTCATTGACATCTGGGATCTAATCATCCAGTTCCAGAGACAATCTTGACGCGCCCAGTGGATTACTGCTATCTGGATGTTTGAGTCATCTATAAGTGAGGACATAGACTTGGCTGATCCATTCTGAGAGGACCACACGTCGGTGAAGGACCAAACCCAACTGTGATTGAGACATTGGCCTTTTTTTTGGATGCTTTCTTTTCAAAGAACGGCTACATCTCAGAGTAGAACTACTACTACAAAATGAGTTGCAATGGCTAATCTAGTTTTACAAACTATTTATATTTATTCTTTTGGGATTGTTTTGTGGAGACATTTTTCTCTCTCTTTTTTTTGTACATTTTGATAGCTGTGTTCAGTGGCAACTGTTGCCTGGCTTCAGCTCGGATTTGGGTCCAACCTCAAAAAACTTTTTAAGGCTCATTAGAATAGACTGGTCTGAAGTTGAATTTGGACCAGTATAATGTTGCAAAGACAGTTGCTGACAAAAAGCACATTGCAGACAAAAAACACTTTCATTCTTTCTTTTGTCAGTCAGCCACCCTTCATCCAGTTTACCGACAATTCAATGTGATGATGTACTGTAGCTACTAGTAAATTATTTGTAGATAAAGGGTATCTAGATGTATATTGTTGCATTGTCTGGAGGACATTTCGATTCAAGTCTTGGTCTGTCTTACTGTAAGTCTGCCCCCCCGGAATTGTATGCAGATTTTATGGTTTTAATTGCTATACGGATAAATGTACTGTAATTTAAATAACTTCTTTTATGAGGTGATGGCTCATAACTCAGTCATCTCTGCCTTTAGCCATACTGTGACCGTGGATGAATGGTAATTGGCCACGCTGTCTACAATACTGTGACGCATTGCATTTATTCATCCACCCACAAACGCCAGGGCCGGCCAGGCTAAGCATAGTTGGAAAGTTGGAAAATACATGTCTAAAAGGGAAAAAAATGACACCCCTGTAGAGAAGTGGTTTTCAACCATTTTGCCAACAGGGCCCACTATTTATTCAGAATTTAAGCAACGGAGGACCACCAGTTGATGTGAGTTTAGCCTCTCTGACCCAAAACTAAGGACTTTCAAATTCGTGTCCACAATTTAGAGAGATAACTGGCAAAACGTTAGTCAAAATAACAATTCTTGTACATTTTCTAAATGTGTACATTCTTGAACATTAAGTAATATAGATAAATATACTGGTAATTTAACTCTTGAAATTGTAAAATGAATTTTACGTTTTCAAGAGTTAGAGATCTATAAGGGTCCATTTAGTTACCAACTGTCAATCATTTAGCTGGGGACCACCTGGAATCCTCTCAGGGACCACTGGTGGTCCCTGGACCACTGGTTGAAAACCACTGCTGTTTAGGATGATCTTTCAAACATCAGGGAAGATCACTTGTCAAATATAGAGAACTGCTGTTGTGTTTGTGTTTTCTAGCAGACTGTAGTATTAGAGTTACCCAGTGAAGCCAGTTCAGGACAGACTGCGTGCGTGCGTGCGTGCGTGTGTGCGCGCGCGCGCGCGAATGTGAATAGGGGTCACAGTGAAAGGACTTGGTGTCCAAACAGTCACAATAAAGGCTTTGTCCTCTACGGCTGCAGGTGGCTTTCATGCCTAAGCCTTCTTTTTCTCTTCTTTCTCTCTCTCTTCGAGCTAGAGTGAAATCTCTTTTAATTCAGTCATTTCAGAATATAGGAACCAATGATAACCTTTCTTTCTTTCTTTCTTTTCGAGCCTTTTTGAAGGAAGAAATTGAGCTTGTTCAAATGATTCACTCCAAATCACAATGACTACTACAAAGATACACTCCAATTTAAAATGATCTGAAACAGAAGGGGGGAAAAAAAAACTCAATTTGATGTGATTCTGCATTTCTACTGTACCTTTTTCCACATACAGCAGGGTTTGTAGATGGATGTGGAAGATGATATTTACATTGGAATGAATGAGGCTGTCCGGAGAGGGGTGGGGCTTACGGAAAGCACAAACTTGATATTTTTACAATTTTGTTTACCGTAGTAAACAAAATTGTAAACAGAATTTTATGTATTTTTCTTGCCTGATGTCAAATTAGTTACAGGCTGGGTCGTACTTGTCCGTACACTTCTGCACACACGATAAATGATTTTGTGTTCTAACATAAACCAAACAGCTTTTACTGAACAATGGAATTACTGCCGGTACCAAAAAATGATACAGGGACGGAGATCTGTGCAAAAAAAAAAAAAAAAAAAACACGATCCCATCACACAAAATAACCTCTGCTCTTTGACAGTGTGGCAAATTAACTCAGGATTAGCTTTCCATACATTGCCATGAGTCCGACCATATGCTTAATTTGTACTCCATCGTACAGTGGTGTGGAAAATAGCAGATACAAGCTCCCAACGCATTGCAGACACCGTTGTACAATGTAAACCAGGGTTTAGTGAGGCACTGCTGCTTTATACCTGTACTCAGGACAGGAGGAACTGGATAATGTTTCTGTGAAATGTTCTTATTGGGAGATTTATTTGTTATTTTATTTTAATTTTTGTATTTTTATTTTTTTATTTTTATTTTTTTTTGGGGGGGGGGGGGTCTAAGTGATGTACAGTATATTCCGAGTGATGTGATTCTGTAATTATTATTGCTTGAACGCAAACTGCTTCACATACCTCCCTCAAATCAATCATTATTATTATTATTGTCTGCAAATTCTGCTGTGATTCTGGTGGCCACTGTGGAAAAGAGTCGAGTCACGCGTGTCTTTGGAGTGTGCGTGCGTGCGTGTGTGCGTGCGTTGATGTTGTTTTCTAAACTGAGCCTTGAATAAAAGCAACTGCCAGCAGCAGGTGTGTGTGTGTGTGTGTGTGTGTGTGTGTGTGTGTGTGTGTGTGTGTGTGTGTGTGTGTGTGTGTGTGTGTGTGTGTGTGTGTGTGTGTGTGTGTGTGTGTGTGTGTGTGTGTGTGTGTGTGTGTGTGTGTGTGTGTGTGTGTGTGTGTGTGTGTGTGTGTGTGTGTGTGTGTGTGTGTGTGTGTGTGTGTGTGTGAGAAAATGCATCTCAGCAGTTATGAAAGGTGGACGTATCTGACCTCAACATTCCCGTCATATGTGGGTCCAGGGGCGGATCTAGGCATGGGCATGGGGGGGGGCAAAGTGAGTTTAATGTCTTATCCGAGTAGGACTCGTGTTTGGACGTGTGAGTACGCACATATTTCTCAGTTCTAAGGGTATGTTCTAAAGGATATGTAGTAGAATCTGTCTGTCAAGAATGGGAACTAAATTGGAATTTTGAGATGAGATCTGATACAAGTGGAGCTGTGGAGGCTTCCCAAAACCTTTTGTAGGCCCGCAGCACCCACTCTTCTATAATCTCTGTCTCCTGCGCACGCACACACACACACACACACACACACACACACACACACACACACACACACACACACACACACACACACACACACACACACACACACACACACACACACACACACACAGTTTGTGCCCAGAGGAATGTGACAGTGTGGTGTCAGTGGGGGGCAGCAGCTGATTCTCATGGCTGCCACCACCTCCCCCTTCCTCTCTTCCCCTGACCTCACGTGTGTGTTAGCATACGAGCCTGTCATGAATGAGTCGGATTGTAGAATTGTAATAAAAGGGCAGGGCAACTGTTGCCCTGCCAACAGTGATTCTCAAAAGTTGTTCTTGTCAATGATCCCCCCCATTGATGTGTACTATTTGTCAGCGGATACCCTGTCTTTAAATGATGTGTTGCCACTGGGGCCCCAGGGGATTTGAGTTGGAAGATGCCTTAACAAATTTAAAATACAGTAGCCGACGTACAAGCTCACGACGAGTGTCATGACATGATATCACATTGAGCCAGGGGCAGATCTACGGGTGGGCATGCATGGGCACGTGCCCAGTCATTTATGAAGTCTGCCCAGGTACGAAAAGAAAAAAAAATATATATTCTTTTTAATGATTCTGCGCAACGCCTACGCAATGCTGGGCAACTCCAACTCTGCAGCTGCGTACGCACTGTGCAGTGCTGAGCTGCAGCATGTCTTTCACTATTCTCTCTATACGGTTCTCACTCAGTCAGCCAATAGCTGATATGCACTGCCTGCCTTATCAATTGCCCGTGCAAATAGCCCCCATGCCCAGGGAAAAAAAATAAATCCTCGATCCGCCACTGCATGGAGACCAAATTTTGAGTAACAAAGTATAAATTATAGATGGTTTGAATGGTCACATTGATCCTCACGTTTCTGAGTACGGTGTGGCCTTTGGAACCTTTTAAAACCACTGATAGGCAGGGGAGGATTATCCAGGCCCAGGGGCCCCTGAGCTAGGCGGACCCTCTGGGTTTGGGTCCATACTGCTATTGTTTAACCATCAGTTGGCAGTTATTTGGTTCAGTTGTTTTGGCTGTTAATAATTTTTAGGCAATCTTTTGCTGTAAATCCTGCTGAAATACAGGTGAATATTGCAGGCCTATATGTCATAATTCGTATGTATGTACAGTATGCAGGCACTATGCGCCGCATTGGAGGGAAAAAAAGAACCAGTGGGGGGTGGGCTTTGTGTGGTGGTGGCCCAGGGGCCCATCATTTATAGATCCTATGTCTATGCTTGGGACTGTTAACATTGAAACAATTGCGATAGATTCTCAAATAATGAATGAATGAATAACATTTTTATTAACAGAAATGGAGAATACAGTACAAAACTGATAACAGTTTAGATATTTACAGTACGATTCAAATATAACTACAAGGTAACTGAAAAAACCTGCTTGGACACATATAGTTAAGCATTACACACTGTTTATAATACGTAGTCACCTGTTGTAAATACCTTCTAAAGCCAGAAGCAGCAAATCTTAGTGTTGTTGCTGTATTGTTGCTCCTGTTTCATTTGCTGAATGAAGTTTTACATTTGCACTTTTGGCATGTAGTAGTATTTTGTCTTGCCCAAATTCAAAAGAGGACAGGGCCTTAGAGCAGTGGCTCCCAAACCTTTTCATGCCAAGTACTCCCATGAGCTGCAGAGAACCTCGCAGTGACATGCATTAGTCATTGGAAGCCGCATTTAATGTCCTTTTTATCTTTTGGAGCCCCAATTTATATCGTAAAATCAATGTTAATTTAACTCTGATAGTGTAGGCTACAAATGAAACCATTCCATTTGTACACTCTCAGAGTTACGGAGCTGTAAGAGTCCATTTGGTTCCTAAATATAATTTAGCTGGGGAACCTCTAGAACTCCCTCATTGCCCTAGAGTAGACGTTCCCTACCCTGTGGACAAGCCAGAGCCCACACAACCTTGAAGGTGTTTATGTGTGCTTGTTTGATTTACAAATGTTTTCGCGTGATTGATTATTCTGTTGTCAGATCAGCAGAAAAAACAGTTTTTATTTTAGCTATAAGCATAGAAAACACATTGGCCACATTGTTAATGTTATTTTAGGTTAGACGTCACTACAAAATCTTGTTTTGCCACCTCACAGTGTACCTATAATTCAAAATGATAAATTTTATAACTTGGTAAAGCATTTATCCTGAATCAGTGGGAACAAAAGGTTAAAATAAATGCTGTTTTCTCAAATGTGTGTCGAAAAACTGGAACACACATGTATCAACTCTTTTTTCCCTTGAGTAGACATTAATGTCTTGAATGAATTAATTTTTATTCACAACAGAGGATTTTCTATGAATTATTTAGTTACTATTGAACCTACAGTAATGGGAGCGAATAAAGCAAATGCGGTGAATCCAATAAATTTAACTCAATCCTGTACAAACTGTCATGCTAGAAAAATGTCCTCATGCCCACATTTTAAGAACGCAGAGCAGTGCTTTAACACCTGTGAGTGTGCCTTAAACCTTAGAATCTGCTCCTTGCCATTGGACCTGTCGCAGGGCAGCTTCACCAACTCCTGAAGACAATCCTCTGTCTCGTTCACACAATACCATGTCATACCGCTGGCCGCACATTCGTAAAAGGTGCCGTTTAGCAGAGAGGCGCACACCCACATTACAGGCACTATGCAGGCACGGACGGACGAAGATTTTGCAGTCTTCCTTTTGCCATTTGCATTGTACAATCCCACCCCTGCAACTCTCTGTGTAGGCTGTGTTGGTAGATCCAACACAGCCTGTTGCTAAAGAAAAGGCCCAGAATCAGAAGCACCGCCGCCGGGGCCAGCAGGAAAGTCATCCCATACTCAAAGTTCTCTTTGCTGCACGGGCAATCAAAGGACACCACAGAGAAGATATGCTCCCCACCGATGGTTATCAGAGCCACAAGACATTAGCCGATGACTGCCTTCTGTGCCACAAAGAAATTCACAAAGGATTTGAACATTTTCATAATGCAGATCACAATGTTTCTGGTGAGAATCTTCACAACAGAATGAATGCGTTGTACTGTAGAAGTGAAAAGAACCACAAGGACTTCCCCTTTTTTGGAAAGAGAGAGACCGTATCTGAATAAAACCCATGTGGACACAGGACGCAGATAAACCCACCATAAATAGACCATTAGTCAACAACAGAGTAATACTGCACATTTAGATTCAGCACACCTCAACACTTTTATTTTTGTTCACTTGATTTCACCGGATTAAGAGCGTCTGCCAAGTGCCTAAATTGTAACTGTAAATTATAAACACCCCATGGGGTTTATATTTTTGGAAAATAGCCCTATTCTATTGGTTGGAACATGGGAATGGGTAAATGTACCGATTCAAGCGTAATGAAGACAGATTGAAAGAAAGGTGTGAGCAGACTTTGCACTCTATTATAGGCTACTGATGGAAATTAATTCTGCCTGTTCCCTGGACTAGTTGTTTTGGAATTTAGCCAAGGTACTACATTTCTACAAACCATACAAAAACAAACAAGTAGCCGACATTAGCCTACATAAGAAAGAAGTAATATTGTTAATGCCAATGGCTGTAGGTTTACATGCAGTAGCAGGCTGCACACACAATAAGGCTTTAAAAAGAAACCAACCTTTTATTTCAATCATATAAGTTGTGGAATTACTACTACAGGTACATGGCAAATACAAATATTTGTACAAAAATGTAGTAAAAGTAAAAAATCATGTTGTCAAGAAAGTAGTAGTTGTAGTAGTACAGTACAGGTAGATGGTGTGTAAATATTTTTCTCACATAATTTGTACACAAAACAAATAATACACATTCCCTACTACAAAGTAGGTTACATCATGCTCCAAGGTACATCACAGTATCAGTGCTCTCCTCTCAGACCCAAGTGTATTGATTGTGGGAACACAGAGCGTTATTATGCTAATAAACAAAAACAGGAATCATGAAATGAAAGACCTACTGTGAATATTCTGTAGCCGACAGTGTAATCAGAACACAAGATATAAAGGAAGGTTCAGTTCCAATTGTTTACTTTAGTTTGTACATTTGTAGAGTTGCACATTAGCAAGACTAGAGTTTATTTTTGTCCCTTTTACAGATGCAGTGGTCTTTCTGAAATTAGTTCTACGAGGCTTTAATTTAGGTACAACTGCAATTCAGTTTCATAGTTATTCATTCAACTTGTAGACCTACAGCTTTTTACAGCTCTTCTATCTACAGTAGAATGAGGGTCCGCCCTATGATCATGCAAATGTTTTCTCTTAGAAACATAAAAAAAAAAACATTGTCAAATGTCAACTAATTTGATTAGAATCATGTCAAATACTAATGAATGTGTGTCTGAACTCAACTGATAATGAACAAATAACAAGAATTCACACATTGTCAATTAATTGGCAACTACTGTATTATTTCTGCAGAATTGTTCTGTGACCTCTGAGGCATGGGATGGTTTTTAATTTTATACCGCTGTCTGATTGGCGGTCAGGTCTCTCGGCAACCCCACGACTTTTGATTGTCTATCTAGTCTCTTCCATCTCCAAAGTCCCCATGCCTGTTTATTATAGGCAGCCTGCAGCTGCCAATAATATATTTCCAAAACTAAACATTCTACAAGCTCACAGTGTATCACATTGTGACACAATGTAATCTTCATGATTGTCCAATTAATGGAAAGGGTCATTGGTACAATTAACCACTAAAATAATCACCTGCCTTTGTAATGTTGGTTTAAAAACCTTTAAACACATCTGATCTCTTTACCTTTTATGGAAGATAGACCAGTGGGATTTGTGATAAAAGTGATTGTTAGAGGCATTTGGGGGTAAAAGTGGGGAACCAGTCCATTTTACACAATTCAAGGGTGCTGAATCCGAAGAAAATGGTTCCCAAGCAAAGTTTTGAATCCTTACCCCCCAAATCCAAGATTTTGGGGGGTAACCAAAGGTTTTTCAGACATAACTTGAAATGCTTTGATTTTACGCCCCATAAGTGTATTGAACGTTAATATAAAGTTGGGCATTACGGACGATTTGGTACCAAGTACATGTCTGTACCTCCTATGGTTCTTGAGATACAGCATATAGGTACTTTCACAGATTGAGGAGAGCAGGACATCTGTAACACTGATTCTTAAGTCCACCAAATGGTGATACGGGTGTGAAAATTGGTACACACACTCCTCAAACCCAACTATGTCCAAAAGTACTGCGTTTCCTGCAAAATTCCAAGATGGCAGCCACCAAAATCCAAGATGTCCGTCCAAAAATGTGGTTTTACATTAATAACTCGAAATATGAAGATTTTAAGCCCCATACATGTATTGAACGTTAATATAAAGTTGGGCATTACGGACATTTTTATACCAAGTACATGTCTGTATGTACTACGGTTCTTGAGTTACAGCATATAGGTAGTGATGAGAAACCATAAGGGTAACATTTTGGCACGTTTGACTGTTTTACTCAAAGATCCCTTTATCATCATGTCAACCATTTTCAGGAAACGGACCTACATGTGTCCGCTATCATAAACCACTTCAAGTTTTTTAATTGTTGAAACGGGTCGGGAGTTATCAAACCGAACGTGAATGCTGTTTGAGTGTTAAATTTGCTGCGTATATTTTGCAAAGATAAGCCACCCAGAAATGTCTGTCTGTGCATCATCACACTGAGTCTGTCCTTCACAATAAGAGTAAATGTGAACCGACTGACTAGTCGACTCGTCGACTAGTTGGGGTCAGGCCTACCGCGCACGCATGTTTACTTTGAAATCGACCGGAACTCTTATATGCGTGTGGTTTGAAATGTTGATATTGGACTGGTAGATCCCGGAGGGGTTGGCTGCTGAAAAGTAGATCTTGGGTCAAAAAAGGTTGGGCACCCCTGGAGTAGACCATAAAATGACCAAAAGTTTTTTTTTTTTTAAGTGAAATATCCCTTTAACGTAAGAGGGTAATTATGATAAGTGAGGGATCTTTGGTGGAATGCATTATACCTGCTACACGTGCACGGTCCAGGTCGCACCCGATTCTAAAGGGCATTACAGACGGGAAGTGATAAACGCCTGCATTATCGCAGAGATTCTACAGTGCCCCTCACCTGATAATCTCTAAAGTTAGATCACCACTCGGTAGAGCAAATTTGCACGTTGCGCACAAGTAGGCCATGGCCTACTCATGTGTGAGCGGAGGGAGCTAATACTCATGACATCAGCTAAAAAGGTATTTTACGTAAGTCACCATTACATCATCATGTAAACTGGCCAATCAGAGTATCGCTTAACTTGCACTCGCTCTGCTCATGCTAGTAATCTCACACACTATTTCTTGAAATCAATGCCATGTATGGACATTAATTCACATAGTTTGTCATGACATCATAGACTGCTTTCTGTGTGTGTGTACAGTATATAAATGTGTTATTTGTCATTTTTTGTCTTCCTAACAAATAAACCATTTTGGTAGGCTTGCAAAATACTAATTTGACTGCGTAGTTGGAGTTGACATACAGAGTGTCATGGCCGAAGATTTTCCAACTAGGGAACAGCGGATAGCGGAGCACGAGGCACAGCTAAATCAGGATCTCCTTGACTTAGTAACAAATCATCGTCGGGAGATACAACGGGAGATTACAAATGGTTGTCGAGGCATTGAGGCTCTTGTAGCACGTCAGCAGGCGGAACAAGAAGTGTTATTGACACTACAGTCGCTTGATAGGGCACTGTTTCGAAGCGTGCTGAACATGCCTCGTGACATGTGCACATTTCAATAAGGACACCTTAAAGGGTGTCCTTGTTTTGCGGAGTCACCTCGTCAATGGTGGCCATGCGTGACATGGTGCTTTTCAGCAACCTTGAGATGTTCACCATTTGCATAGATGAGGGGCTCTGCATACAGGGCACCAGTTTTTTTTTTTATACATCGAATGGATGCAACCTGGGACGTGTCTTCAGTGATGTATCCCAAGCTCATTGGGGTTTCGGGGCTCTCGAACATCATACCCCTCACTCAGGTGACCCAGCTGGGGTTCAGGACCTGTGCGTTGCACCAGACTCCCAGCGCCGGACATGGAAGAGACTCCATGAGCGGTGGACAAACGGCCCTCCTAAAGGACTAACCAAGGGTTTTTGGGCGTCTTCCTCACGGACGACGCAGGCTGGGGCGCTAGCCCATACTGCTAACCCGGGTGCCGTCTACATTCCGGCTGCCACCCGTCTCTCCGGTGGTCACCAAGTCTTTCCCTGGTTGTCACGTAGTCTATTCCTATGAGTCACTATAAATAGGTTGATCGTTTTTTCAGGAGCAGGTAACCTCTGTCTTCTTGGTGCTGATGGTAAAACCAAAGTCTCTCCGGTCTGGCTCTACCACGACAACAAGGGTATCCGGAAAAGTGGCGAGAAATCTGTATTTTTTTTACACATTGTGATTTGATTTGAACCGCTTCCAAAAGTCTCCCCCAACACATCAAGCAAGATCCCCACCAAGATCTCCACATTATGCTTTGGGGCTGTTTCTCTTTGTTTCTCTTTGATAAACGAAACCATGAAAAGCACTCAGACCTGTTAATGTCAGGGGTCCTTCCTTTTAAATTCAGCAGAACATTAAGACATACATCGTACAAATACACAGATACAGTGTGATATGTTTCATTTCATTTATTGGTCTTTTTTTCCCAGCATACACAGTTCTTTTTTGACCAAAAGGGACCAAAAGGGACTGTGTTGACCAAAACGGACTGTAGGCAGAAGCCAAAGCTTATAGGTGCCTGCCCTTCTAATAGATCAAATAATGAATTTAGCTACAAAAATAAAACAAAGAAAAACAACAACAACAAAAACAACAACAAAAACTAAAACAAAAAACAAAATGGAGGAACTAAACAAAAAACAAACAAACAAACACATACGAGACAAGAAACAAAACAGGACAGTCACAAAAGGAAAATAATAATAATAGAAGAAATGCAAAATATAACAAAGAAAAAAGTCGCCTGATATAAGATAGAAAATAGGAACCAATTGATTTTACTCACTTTAAATTCACATTAATCCACTTCATAATTTTCAATCATGATATTTTTAAGTGTTCTTTTAAATAATTTTAATGAGCTGCATAATTTTAGTTCTTTATTAAGGCTGTTCCATAAGGTTACTCATGCAAATGTTAGGGATTTTTGTTTCCCCAGTGTCCTTGTTTTGATTTTTGAATAGACACATGTTCCTCTAAGGTTGTATTTACTATGTCTTTTATGAAACAACTTCTGGATACAGTCCGGGAACATGTGATTATTGATTTTATACATGAATTGAGCAATTTTAAAATCCACTAATTCTCTGAATTTGAGACAGTTTGACTGTATGAATAATGCATTGGTTGGTTCATAGTAATCTACATTATGTATTATACGTATCGCTTTTTTTGTAATGTGTATATTTGGTTAGTTAATGTTTTGTAAGTATTGCCCCAAACGCAATATGATATGTGGGGAATTATTAAAGATTGATACAGAATATGTAATGAGTCCGTAGAGAGAATGTCCTTGGTCTTGTGGAGTATTGTGATGGCCCTGGATATTTTTGTTTTAACTTGATTTATGTGAGGATTCCACGTTAATTTGTGGTCAATGACCACACCAAGGAATTTATTTTCATAGACCCTTTCAATTTTTACTGTATCAATCATAAGTTGAACATCGAATTCCATATGACGATTTCCAAACATCATGAACTTAGTTTTATGTAGATTTAATGATAGTTTATTTGCATCAAACCATCTTTTAATTGTTTTTAATTCGCTTTGCACTAGGCATGTAACGATACACTAAACTCACGATATCACGATATCACGATATGAGGTTCACGATACGATATTTTACGATATTTTACGATATTTAATAAAACATATTTCCAGACAAATTAGATGGAGGAAAAAAAAGAAATTTATTTCCAAAATCCAGTTTTCCTTTTTCTTTCACAAGTTTGCTGTTCACTGTAGCAACAATTAACAAATTAAAACAGGGAACTAACAATGCCCTCTTTTTAAATTCTGGTGCAGAATGTGAGGTAGACATTACTAATGCAGTTCAACACTCAATTTCAACACTGTAGCACCAAATGACAGGAAACCCTGTTTTAACATATTTCTTCCACAAATCTCAAAAGCAGTTTAACAAGTATTCTTAATACTTTCAGTATAATCGATTTTGCAAATCAATTTTTTGTGAGAGGTAGCATGAGGCAAATATATAAGAATAACTTAAAATATATTATCTTACAAAAATGAAGATAATTTAAAATTCCCTGAAATAAATAAACTATAAATAAAATATTTTCAAATTAAATAAACAAACTAGGCCTAGCTAGTCAGCCCCCTGGTTCCTTGGGCTTTACAATACAATTAAAGTGCATGCCTTTTATTTCCCCCTTTTTCTTCATTTTTTCTTTACATGTTTTTTTTTTAGGAATATCAGGATGTCAACATTCTCAGGCAGAAGCTGAGATCTCTGAGCACTCACAACGTCCCCTGCTGTCGAAAAAACCCTTTCGCTAGGGACAGATGTGGCTGGAATTGAGAGGAAGGCTTTTGCTAGAGGGGCAAGCAGTGGGTAATACCTCTCATTTTCCTTCCACCAGCTGAGTGGGCAGCTGGACAGGTCAAGGCATTTTTCACTTTTGTACTTATCCATTTCTCTCTCAATCCCCCTGTTGGGACGTCCCACTGCTGGTTCAGTGTCAGTGAAAGTCTCTCCAAGGAGCTCTTCCAAGGCTGTCTTCTTGGCAGGAGGTTCTTCAACTGCAGGCCCTGCTGCAGGTGGACAGCCACTGGTACCTGCGACCACCCCGTCTCTCTCCATCACATCACCACTGGCCGCAGAGGCCTGGAAATAGACAGAAAAAAAAAAATAATAATTCAAATAAACAGCGGTCTCATTTATCACAGAAACTACTTGCTAGACCTATACTGTATATTAGACAGGAAGAAAAGAAAGCGACCAACCACTAAGCAAGGCATTAATGATACAATCATTTATTATTTAATATTTAACCATACAAGAAATGTTTTCTTTCAATAAAACATTTTAAATAATGTATTAAAAAAGGTATAGCTAGGTTGTTGAGTAAAAATAAATAAATACCTGATAGAACTGCACAGCTTTCTCCTTCAGCCTCTGGTACACATCTGTGCGCTCCTCCTCTGGTAGATGGGACAGGCTGCGGAATCTGGGGTCCAGTGCAGTGTACTCCAGCAGGTAGTCCATTTCTTCTGTGTATCTGCTGGATATGTTGGTGAGGATGGCTCTCTTGAAGCTGGCCACGACAGCTGACTCTCTCTGTGGGGGTGGCACATCTAGGGGCTGGGGTGCCATGCCTTTCTCAATCGTGTGCTTTAATGGTGCAATGAGAGACACCGTTGGGCTTTTTTCATCACACATCACCTTGGTGGCCGTCTTCACTGGTGCCAGGATCTTAACAATTGCAGTGGCATCTTTTATGTCCTGGGGACTGAGTGTATCCAGCTCTTCACCCGCATTTCTTTGAACTGCTTCTGTGCTGAGAGCTGCTGCGATTCCTTCTTTCTGCTCCAGATAACGTTCGAGCATGTCGAGGCTGCTGTTGCAGCGGGTTGCAACGTCAATGATGAGTTTGTGTGCAGCGAGCCACAGTGCAACTTGCTTCGCTTTCAGCACAGCTGCTGCAGTAGTGCTTCTGTGAAAGAATGCTGCTACACGTCGAACACGGCCCAACAAGCGCTGGACAGAGTTTACTTTCAATCCTGCCTGTGTGGCCAGGTTTAGTGTGTGCGCAAAACACTTGATATGGGGCTCAAACCCACCGGCCTCTCTCACGGCAACTTCCATGTTCCTGGCGTTGTCTGTCACGATAGGAATGTCACCATTAGCCCGTTTAAGATGCCATTCCTCCACGGCTGTAGTCAGAACTTCGCCAATGTTAACGCCAGTGTGTGATTCTTACAGAGGGCGAGTTTGAAGCACAAAGTTAACCATCTCCCAGTCGCTTGTAATACCATGGGCCGTGATTGTGATATAGCTCTCGGTGGCCCTCGATGTCCAGCCGTCTGTCGTAATGGCGATGGTATCCACGTCTTCGAGGCGCTGAATCACTTTCTGTTTAGCTTCTGTGAACAGCTTGGGCACTACTGTCTCGCTGAAGTGCGGGCGTGATGGGATTTTATACTTCGGCTCCAGTGTGTGGATCATTTTCCGAAACCCGACATTTTCCACCACGGAGAATGGTCTCAAATCAAGCGCCATGAAAACAGCAATGCTCTTCGTAATTTGTTTGTATCTTGCGTTCGTGGGGGCTAGGGGTGGCCCGATAAACCCACTGGACAGTATGGCTTGGTCGCTGGCTACGTGTTTCTTTGGGGCTGTAGCTCTAGTAGCTTGGCCTGCTGCTGCTCGTGGCGGTGGTGGTGGTGGGGTTTCCCGCAGCTTCTCTTTGTGATGTCGGCTTACATGCACCATCATGTTGGTCGTGTTGGTGCTGTACGGAATGAGCGTCTTGCAATATCTGCAGATTGTTTGTGTCTTGTCGGTTACCTTCTCGCCGTTTTCGTTTGTTTTCTTGGGGAAGCCAAAATGATTCCACACCTCTGACTTGAAAGTATATGGTGCCGGAACAATTTCCACGTTTGATTCACAGACCCCTGCCATGACTTGACTCACTTTTGTTTACTTTCTTTTCCTCTCCCACTGCCTCTGTTAGCGTGTATGCTGTAGCGTTGTTGTGTTTTTTCCCCCTTCCTGTTCTTTTTCCCATAAGGCCGCGGCGCTGAACAAAAATGGTAGTTTAAGTTGATTGCGCCCTCTGCTGTTTGGATCGCGATACGCCTTTTAATGAAATCGATGCGTATTGTAGCCATTTTAAATCGATACAAATCGATATACGATATATCGTTACATGCCTACTTTGCACCGTATCCAGAAGTTGCTTCAGGTCTGTGCCTGAGCAAAACAAGTTGGTGTTGTCCGCAAACAAGACGCAGTCCAGCTTCTTAGAGACATTGCAAATGTCATTGATGTATAAAATGAAGAGCTTAGGCTCCAACACAGATCCCTGTGGGACCCCACAAGTGACTGTTAATAATTCAGACCTATTGTCATTAATTTGTACATATTGAGTTCTGTTTTCTATGTAACTTTTGACCCATGAGTTTGCAACCCCTCTAATACCATATCGAGATTTAATTTATCCAATAATAATCTATGATTTATAGTATCAAATGCATTTTTTAAATCTATAAATATTCCCATTGTGTATTCGTTGCCATCAGCGTTGGTAGTTATTTCATCAATAAGTTCCATAACTGCCATGGTAGTTGATCGATTGATCTAAACCCATATTGTTGGTCACTTAATATATTTTGTTTTTCTATGAAATTCTCCAATCTGTGTGCAAACAGTTTTTCTAATATTTTTGAAAATTGTTTGTATGTTTATTTCCATTTTTGAAAATCGGAATAACTTTTGCAGTTTTCATTTTGTTAGGGAAGATTCCTGTTAAAAATGACTGGTTACAGACATGGGTCAGTGGCTTTGCAATATATAGTATAATATTTTTGACTAAACTCATGTCAATATCATCACAACCCATGGATCGTTTGTTTTTAAATTTATTTACTACGTTAATTAATTTGTTCTCACTGATTTTCATTAGAAAAATGGTATTGGGGTTGTTATTAATAATGTTGATATCAACACCGTCCTTAATTATTGGGTCAGCAATCTCATCCGCGAGATTTGAATCTACTAGGGCTTTAACCAAAAAATCGATACATCGATGCATCGATTTGCATAACACGTGTCGACTCCAAAAAGCCCGAGTCGATAAGTTGTTTTTTTTTTCCCTTCCTCCGAGCGAAAGGAGTAAAGAGGAGGAATTAAACATTTACCTTTGTTTTCCCCTTTTTTCTTTCTCTATATGTGCGACGCGTGTGTATATAATTCAACTGTAATATTGGTTACTGTCACTCACGGACAGAAGTCTCCTTTGAAGTTTCCTTTGCAACTCTATCGGAGTTCAGCCTTAAATCTTACTGCAGCTGCATGCGCTCTGGGCGCGCGGCGTTCCAGCTGATCATTACGTACACGGATCAGATCGAACAGCAAACAGTGTCAGAGAAATACAGAACTTCATCAACCAACACCTCCCCGTGCTGTGTTTTGTTCCTCGTTTCGCATTAGGCTACGCAGTACGCACGGGACGCATGCTTCTGTCCACGTCGTTCTCATTAATTTACTGAATGGATCAGAAAAGAAAGGCAGCGCGATATGGTGGTGTATGGAGGAGGAGGAGGAGGAGGCTACATGTAAGTGGATCGTATTCTGATGTGGCCGCTGTTAGAATGAGCATGTCTTCTGTTGCGTTCTAACGTGTGGGCTGCTGTGTATAATGTTGTGTTTTTATGGCTGGCCATAAAACGACGTTGACGTTGTGCTGCGCTGTGTGCCAATATTGTTTTCAAAGCTTGCCACATGCTTCCTGCGTTTGCATAAGCACTGCGCCAGCCTCATAGCGGCACCATTTGATCCCCCCTCGGACAACCACCGCGACGGACCCCCCCCCCCCCCCCCGCGCGCCATAAAACGATAAACCGATAATTTATCGACTTGACTGTCTGACAAGTTGACTTGAAAAAATCTCAAGTCGTTAATGCCCTAGAATCTACCTTGATAAAATAATCATTAAATTCATTCACAATGTCCATATGATTGGATATTAAAGGTTTGCTTTCTGTGGTAAAATGCTCAGGATACTCAGAATTTTTGGAACCTTTCTTAATTATGTTATTTAAAATGTTCCATGTACCTTGTGAGTTACTTTTGTTTTGTTGCAACAGTTTATTGTAGTATTCCTTTTTTCTAGATCTCATTATGCTAATTAATTTATTTTTATATATTTTATATTTCTTTTCAGCTTCCGAGGTTCTTTTCTTTAAGAAAAGCTTATACAGTTTGTTTTTCTTTTTACAAGCATTTTCCAAACCACTTGTCATCCAAGGCTTTTCCTCAAGTTTATGTTTTTTCTGTAATCTTAGTGGACAATGTCAGAGTTGTCCACATGGGTGTAGACCACATTCCAGTTTTGCCTTTCCAGGTCTCCCTTGAGAGCCTCAATAGCTTCTGGTGTTTTGTTACGAATTAATTTAGGATAACTTGTTTTGTTTCTTTTAATGATGGCTTGAAAGGTCGAAAAAACAGGAAGATGGTCCGAGATGTCATTTAATAGGATACCACTTACTACCTTGCTCTCAATGTCATTTGTAAAAATATTGTCGATCAAAGTCGCACTGTTACAAGTTATTCTTGTCGGTTTTAAAATTACAGGGAATAGGCTTAGGCTATACATTGTGTCCACAAAGTCTCTGGTTCTTTTATGTTCTTCTGCATTTAAAAGATTAACATTATAATCACCCGCAATGTACACCTTTTTTCTTTCAATAATTTTTCCAAATAGGTCAGTCATCTTGTCATTGAAAATATCAAGACATGAACCTGGAGTTCTATAAACACAACTCATTATTACACTCTTAGATTTTTCCATGAAAATTTCCACTGTAATGACTTCCATAATATTATCCAAAGTTAATGACATAGTTTCAATTACTTTACATTTAAGATCATGATGTACATACAGCGCAACACCACCATATTCATTATTAGATCTGTTCATTGTGAATAATTCATAATGGTCTAATTGGACATCGGCCTCTTTGGCTTTTGAGAGCCACGATTCCGATATTGCAATAACATTGAATGTGTTAAACTGTTTTAAGTAGTCCTTAATGTCGTTAAAGTTTTTATAGAGACTTCGGCTGTTGAAATGTATCATTGACAAGCTACTGTCCATTTTTACTTTTCATTTAAACTGATCCTCGGTATAGTACTCACAGTTCCAGTTGGTATCATTGTAGACGTGGTTATCCGGGTCAATGTTATTTCCAGGTTCATATGGTTTATACTCCGTGAAGTTAAACGTTTGTAGATTCAGTTCCTCATAGTTCTGTGAACGCATATTATATTCCACATCCCGCGATCCAAATACGTCCTCATCCAGATCATCAAAGGGAAAAGAAGAGTCATTGTCCATCATTGTAGTCGTAGATTCGGAAAAGTTCGTGGACGTTTAATTCCATATACAGCCCGAAAGAACAATAGCAGCAGCAGACACAAAGGGCGGTCTACTGTACTGTACCTAGAGTTCTATAAAAAGTTTTATAGACCAATTATTTGTTTACAAACATTGGGAAAGGATGCACAGGTGACCGTTTCATGGAATCAATTCCCAACAGATCTCCAAACATGTTGTTTTGGGGAGTGTTGGTTTCAGTTCATTCAACCTCCTCTTTTGTGTTGGCTAGAGAGGTGCACCTTAGGAGACGTTTATACTTCGTTGTGCAATGAATGAATGAAATGAAATGAAATGAATGAATTACATTTTTATTGACAGATGAGAGTTACAGTACAAGTCTAGTACACACTGCAACAAAACTGATAACAGCTTGGAGAATTACAGTACAATTCAAGTACAACTACATCAAATCTGACAGAGCTGATTGGACACACTAGTTCGTTGAAAAACAGGTAAAGGGTCTGTCGATTTGTTGCCAATGCATTGTACCGTAAGTATACGGTCACTTCCGTCAATCCTATAACGGACAGTACTGTAGTTTCACTGGACTAAGTATGTTCCTTTCACGTACACTTCCGTCATCCCAATATGGAAAATTCCGTATTTTAACAGTACCTACACCATTCCTTTACGGACAATTCCGTATTGTTATGGTACTTAGTCTGATCCTTTTACGTACAATTCTGTATTGTTACGGTACTTAGTCTGTTCATTTTACGTACAATTCCGTATTGTTACTGTACTTAGTCTGTTCCTTTTCTGGACACTTAAATTAATCCTGCAATACAAAATTCTGTAGATTTACAGGATATGCAAAGTATGGACACATCAACATCAATCAAAACCACACATTCAAATATAACATGTTTATTTGTATGTTTTTCTTAAGCTTCAATTTAGCAATAAACATTCTTTAGCTAACAGCAATTACTTTTTTTCTTTTAACACTGCATTTAAACCTTTTTCATGAAAATGCAACTATCATTTTTTCATAACAGTGCCAAGGAAGAAAAAAAATCATGCCAAAAAGCATTCAGCACTCCAACAATATAGTCATGCAAATTAACACAATAGCCATAGGATTAATTAATTCACGTCAACTAAATAAAAGGCTTTCCCCTGTTTTACACTCACTTTAAAAAAGCAAAACCTGTGACTGTTGACATCAAGCAAGTAGCATCACGACTTTATCAAACACCATTAAAAACCCTGGCTTGAGGTCCTGGGCAAGTATTGTGTTAATTATTTCATCTACTCAAACATTGTATAGACATTTTCATAATAGAAAATAAAAAAAGAACATGTCTCTCAAAACTATTACAGGGATCCTCCACATTTGCCACTGTTGTGTCAAACTGTTTCACTTGTCAGTTGTTACAGACAAGAGGTAGTGCGTGTGTCCACATGCAGTTGTGCAGAGCAATTAGTCCAAACACCTCATGCTCCTTTCAAAGTCCTTGAATTTTCAAACAGGAGGTTGGTGTGTGTGTGTGTGTGTGTGTGTGTGTGTGTGTGTGTGTACACAACCGTCTCAGGGACCACCAGTGGTCCCTGAGAGGGTTCCAGGTGGTCCCCAGCTAAGTTGGTTAACCATATGAAAAGTTGGTTAACCAGATGTAACTCTTTAGGAGTGTAAAAATGAAACCAAATGGACCCTTGCGGGTCCATTTTGTTTCATGTTTACATTCTCAAGAGTGAAATATTCATCATGTGAATTAGCCCAAGTCTACACAACTAGAGAATGTATTAGATTAATGGTCATTTTGATCTGCATGTTTGCCTGTGTTGGTTCCCAAATCCAACCTGGTATTGTGGACTAAAGCAAAGAAATCTTTGAGGACTGTGGGGCTAAAATGTCATCAAATGGTGGTCTTTGGCTCAAATGCTGAATAAATGGTGGGTCCTGGTATGAAAAACGTTGAAACCTACTAGGGGTAGGCCTACTTGAGGGAGTTCAGGAGGTCCCTTGCTAAATGATAGTTGCAGTAGCCAAATGGACCGTTATGGATGCACTCAACTGAGTTAAATCTGAGTTGCCCAACTCATCTTACAATATAAATTGGGGGTCCCAAGAGATGGCATTTCTCTTAGTGGGGTCTATGGAATAAATTTGGGGGTCCTTGACATGGAATAGTTTGGAAATGGGAACCATTGCTGTAAACCATGAACACATTTGCCATATTCATGTGATGCTTGCTCATGTTTCAGCATATAAATGTCCAACTGTATTCATCAGGTCAGCCCGTGAAGATGAAGGTGTATAGAAGCTGATCTTTTTGTGGACAGAATGGTAAGCTTTCCATACTCAACTCAAACTTTATACATAAAGCACATCGCAAGCTACTAGCTGTATTAGCTGTATTATATTTGCTCCCCTCATCTCCCAGTAGCCAACCAAGTCTGACCAAGTTCTGTAAAAATGTAATTATTGTATACCGTCCTTTGTCTCACTCTGTAATATTGCATCTGTTAAATCACACTAGCATCTGTCCCCAGATGACAGTGAATAGACTTTAACCCTTTATAACACTGTACCTCAAAAGAAAGCAACAAACTATACTATAAAACTTACAACATTGTACAAATTACACAACGTGCCTTGCACTGATTAATAATAAATCCATTTGTGCAACACCTTTCATGAAATGCAGCACAAAGTATTTTAGAGATCAATGGAGAAATAAAATAGCCACAATAAAACACCAAAGTATTTGCAATGCATTTTTGACAAGCTGTATTCTCTCAGTTGTTTTCTTTTTTTTAGCAAACACACACACACACACACACACACACACACACACACACACACACACACACACCTGGTTATACCAGTTTTAACACACTCATGCAAGCAATGCATGTATGTGTAATGTGCGTACATGACTACAAAACTAATGAGGGTATATTGTTTATATACACAGTCATGACCCTGTTAGCGGGGAGTCAGAGGATGCAAGTGGAGAGGCAGAGCATGAGAATCACATTCCAGGAGGGTAAGATATTTACAGACATCATGTTCATGTCAGCTTTTCAACAGAGACGCTCACACGAGATGTAGCATTTTGTTTTTTAAGGGGTTATAAATACATACATAAAACGCAATATTAAGAAAAAAAAATTAAATGATTTACTTCAAGGCGTGATCTTCTTTTCAAGAAGATGGCTCTAGTTTAATGTCATTTGACAGCAGGTTATATTAAACAGTGTTGCACTGTGTTTGCTACTAACATGCAGTATAAGGTGCAAATACCCAGTTGACAAGGTAAATCACAACTACTGCTTTCAGTTTTGATACAAAACAATCCAGAACAAGAGGTATAGTTAAAGATAGAATTTGACAGTGCAAGATTTAACAACAATAACACCAGTGCCATCAATACTGCTGCTGTTGGTCAGGGCAGGCTCTTGTACCTTCTGAACGGCTAGGTGGCTGTTGGTCAGGGCAGGCTCTTGTACCTTCTGAACAGCTTGGTGGCTGTTGGTCAGGGCAGGCTCTTGTACCTTCTGAACAGCTTGGTGGCTGTTGGTCAGGGCAGGCTCTTGTACCTTCTGAACAGCTTGGTGGCTGTTGGTCAGGGCAGGCTCTTGTACCTTCTGAACAGCTTGGTGGCTTTTGGTCAGGGCAGGCTCTTGTACCTTCTGAACAGCTTGGTGGCTGTTGCTCAGGGCTGTGTGCTGCTGTTAATCTGTAAGGATGGTGCACATCATGTCAAGTAACTGTCTAGTTACTTGTGTGTCTTCCCCTATTTCCCCTCTTTTACTATTAATCATGTCAAATGTATAAAGAGAGGCTTATGGGACACACATACAGTACATAGCCTCCTACTGATGATGCACCCATCACTACTACATCACTACTGCTGCTTGGTAGCTGTTGTTGGTCATGGCTGGGTCCAACTTCTGAACAGACTGTATGCTCATTGTGCTGCTGAGCATCTGTAAGGTTGATGAACACAATTTAATGATCATGTCAAGAGTTAAAGGTGAAAACGTATTTAAAATAATGTTTTTATGCTCATCAGGAAGCATGGAGTTTGTTTTAATAGCATATGCATTTTAAAATGATTGGCATATTCATTATAATTATATTTTATTGTAGTTGTAGAGGGCATGTATAAGTCAGGGGCGGCCTTAAGGATCGGGGGGCCCCTTGCATGACGTCATCATATTAATAATTAAATAAAAGATTGATTTTTTAACTATAAAACAACGGCCGCGCCGGCCCATTTTGGTCCGCGGCCCATACGTTGCACATCATAGCCTCGCAGGCAGCAACGGCTCCTCCTCCGACATACGGAGCTCTGAGCTGCACATTTTTCCGATCCATGATGCAGGCTTGTCTTGGCAGAGCCTCGCGTCGCGCCTCGTACGACATCTCTTGTCATGGGTAACCACACTCAGTGACCACCGCGCCATCTAACATGTAAAAGTTACTGGAGAAGTAACAGGCATTGTCCCTTGTGTTGGTGGGGAGACAGACGGACAGACTGTTCACTGCGCCAAGCCGCCGGCAACTTAGATGTGTAGGCCTACCTGAAAACATGTGGGTTCTATACGCCTTATAGAACCAGCTTCTCTAAAGTCCAAATAATAGTGGTCCCGCGTCCCCGGACCACCTTTGATAATCATAAACCACCGGCATAAAGTGACAAACGCAGCGAATCTCTCCCTCTTCTCCCTTCTCCCTCTCTGACTGTGTGTGTGTGTATGTGTGTGGAGGGGGGAGTAGCCTGCTCACCGCTGTGAGTGTGCGTTCACACCTAAGACACTCATGAAACTAGTGGTAGCATGGGTTTCATGACAGGGAATGACTGGAAATGGTTTCAAGATGGCCGATTTAAAGAAACTTTTGGTTTCTTAGGTGTGAACGCACACTGATGCAGCTGCTTCACTACGCCGTACAACAGTGCATAACCGAGAAATAGGCTAGCTGCAAGCCATTATAGACCGTATATACAGGTACAGTATATAAATCGCGGGGCCCTTGGAGAATCGAGGGGCCCCCCTGGAGGCTCGGGGCCCCTTGCAATTGCAAGGGTTGCTATGTCCTTAAGGCCGCCTATGTGTATAATGTAAGGCATAATTGCCTTGTTAGTCAGGGTTCCTCCTTTTAAGCAATCAATACAACCATCTTTACCAGATGGTTGTTCCTTACTGGTTCCCTTGTACAAATTTCAGCATTGAGCCTGCATAAATATAGATATAGCATACATTTCTAGGCAGTGGACATTGCTGATATCATAATGTTTTTGTTCTTTGTGTATACTTGTGTACCCGGTTGCAGGACAAAGAACTGTGACATAATTGTGGAAACTAGACAGATACTTATCTAGATTCTCTAGATACTGTATGTCAATGTATTAGTTAGGAAAACAAGGATGCTCCCCAGGAAGTTCTGGTTCAGGTTACATGCAAGACTGAGGGTACCTGTACACCTGTACTTGTGCACTGGCTCCCGTGACGTCACCCTCCTCCTTTTTTGAATCGGTGTCAGTGACACTTCGGCTTGTCTGCATTCCGGTCTGCATTTTCAGCAGTGGCTAGCTTGCAGAAAAAGCGTGCAGTCGCCGAAAATACCAACTGGATTCAAATAAGGAGCAGGTGTCGTCACATGTTGCCGAAAACAAGGACTGTACCAAAGCAAGGCCTGTAGGGACCCTGATGTCTCCACACCCGTTGCTTCGGCCAAACTGTGACGTCACATCCTGCTTTTTGGAATGGGTGTCAAGTCAATGCACCACTTCCGGCTTATTCCAGCTTGTATTTTCAGTACAAAACCCAATGCTGGCCCCGCTGCCGTCTTCCCTGTAAGAGAGGAGGTCCAGAAAGTGGAAAACGTTGAACAACTCGCGTTGATGCAGTGGAAAGTGATTAAATCCCAGTGATCGTTTTTGGTGTGGTGATGTATGTCATTCTTTGAGTAGTGGGTGGTGTACTATGGATGGATCCGTTTGGAAGGGGTCTTTCTGCTTCCTTGAAACCCTGATTGATGAGTAGCCTGGACTACTAGCAACCACCATTAAAATGAATACCGTTACGTTACACAATTACGCACTGAAAAAAGTAAGTTGTTTTCCCCACCAGTATGGTGGAGAGTATGTTTTACCCTCTGTCCATCTGTCCGTCCACAGTCCAGGTCGCAGATGTCATCATCTTGCTCTCGCTCTGCTCATGTACGAGTAGGCCATGGCCTACTTGTTCGCACCGCTCACGTACGTTACGTTACCCCAGAGTCATCAGAGCCACAACCTGTTCTGGCCTGGTGGAGACCTGTGCCACAAAGGGGCATTCATCGACTTAAATTTGTGTGCGATTATTTTTCCGTTATGACATTTTCCAGTGCTTGTGCAGGTTGGTTATTGTGCCACGTTATTTCGTATTTCGTTATTTTGTAGTGATGGGGGAAAAAAAATCTTGATCAGATGCTGTGTATTAAGTTGAAATAGTCAATTTGAATTCAGCATTAATGGTTAATATAAATGTAGGTGTGTGCCAATTTTGGCACTCCCAATTACACTATTATTCTACCATTGTGAATGGCCTGATTGCCCCTCTAACATGATGGCATGCAAAAAGGTTGTATTCCTATTGGGTCATAAATAATTTCAGTTGGCCAACCTTTTATAGCCAGGCAAATACAGAATAAAAAAATACATTCACACTACTGACCCATCCATGCCTCAATTAGAATGTAAGGGCTCCACCTAATAGGTGAAATGAGGGTAAAAATGGCATCAACCATGTTCTGATTGGTTAGGCTCAAGGGTTTCGAGGGATTCATCAAGTATTGTTGTGAGTATTATTTCCTGGAGTTGCCTGATCTAGTTTTATTTTATTGTCTCCACCGTAGGTATGGGTATTCAAGGCCGAGCCTCGAATACCCAATCCCTGACACAAACCTGGTCACCTGCGGGATCCGTAACGGGATTCATTGCCAAAGTCAATTGGAAAACCGTGGGCAACATGAAGAATGGACCTCAGAAACAGGAACAATTGGCAGATTATTGCATCACAGTGGCAACGGTCATCAACATTCGACATGAAAACTGCATATACCAGGCGTGCCCCCGTGAAGACTGCAACAAGAAGGTTCTGGACCTAAAGAATGGTAAGTACAGCTGTGACAAATGCAACCTTGAGTTTCCCGACTTCAAATATAGACTTTTACTAGCTGTCAAGATAGCTGACTATACCAACAATCATTGGGTTGCATAAGAGATTTTTACCCAATCTTTTTACTTTTTAAGATCACATAATGAGTGATAATTTTGCATAAGAGATATTTTTTCTTTAATCTTGTCGTTCTCCCTACACTCACCACAGTGAAGGACGGTTGAGAACGAACAAAAAACTGTCTGCCTATGATCGCTATTTCTTTAATCCTGAATTTTAATTATTTTGTTTTCTCAAAATAATAGCAGCATCGACAACTCTATTCATTATTTTTATTTTTTCATTTTGTTGGAAACTATTTTGAAATGTGCACTCGTTCAAACCTGACCCCAGACATTTTTTGAGATTTTTTGAAAAGAGATTTCAAATTCAGAAAAGACATCATTGTTTTATCTCTACATAGGATATACCTGCTTTGAGAACTCTAACCTTTTTTTTTTTCAAGGATAATATCAAGTCTTACCATTTTTTTTAATCCTGAAGAGAAGTTAATGTTAAAAACATATTTATGTAGTGACTAAGATACGTTTATATATAGTCATGAGTATTGTCTCATTACACTCACAATAAACTACTTTGCAATGTGCACACGTTCAAACCTCAACCCGGACGGTGGAGACCTGTGCCCCATAGGGGCACAACTCTTGTTTTTATTTATTTTTTGCCTGGGTATTAACATGGCCCGATGGGACAAATTTGAGCAGGAAGGTGTTGAATACAAACTATAATACATAATAACATAATGAAGCTGTGACTAGCCATCGGCCATCATGCACAATGCAGGCACTGTTTTTTTGTAGGGTGCAATGAGCTGGTTCTACCACTGATGAGCTGGTTCTGTTGTAGCATTCTAAACATCTCTTGGCAATCTTTCTGTATTTGCCTTGCTATAAAAGGTCGGCCAACTGAAATTATTCATGTTTGGAATAGTAATCAGGCCCTTTAGAGGGTATTTTGGGCATCACAATAACATGAATAGTAGAATAGTGTAATTGGGAGCCGTAATGGAATGCCAAATTTGGCACACGCCTACGTTTTTCGTTGGTCAGGTTCTTGTGAGTGAGAATGTCTGAGGATGTCTTCTGGTGAGGATGTCCGCGGGTGCGCCCGGCCCCTCGTTCTCACCCTATGTAGTTGTACTCATCCTGGGAGCTCTGACTGCGCTCGAGGCATTCCTCGTCGATGAGAATCTCGATGCACTTATTGATCATGGTGATGCTGGGGTTGAACCTGGCACTGGACTGGTCGATGACCTCTTGGATGAGGTCCTTGTGTGGCAGGACCTTGCGCGCCTTCATGATTCTCACGATGGCGGCTTGCAGGAAGCACTTGCGGTCCTCGTCCACCATGCTCCTCGTCTGCTCGATCTCCTGCGGCGTGTCCTTCTGGATGTTCCTGTTGAGCGTGAGCGTGGACTCCGCCTCAAGGTCTTCTTCCGGCGACGTTTGGCTGAGGATCTTGTAGTCCAAAAGGGACCTGGTCCTCTGCAGCTCCCGCTCGTTCATCTGCGTGCTGTCCTATAGCTCCTTGAAGGTGACCGTCTGAGCGTTGTTATTGAAGGCCAGGAGAAGGTGAAGCTTGCTGGTGAACTCGTAGCCTCACGCTTGTTCCAGCTTGGTGATCATGCTCTCTTCCGTGTCCAGCGACAGCGACTGGTCAAACAGCAAGCGCTTCGACAGCAGCCTCAAGTAGAACTGCTCGAATATGTCCTTGTCGTCGATTGTTACGTTCCTTTAAAGTTGGCTCAAATCAAGGACCCATAACATAAAACAGGACACCAAGTCAGGTCAAAATGTACAAAAATATTTACAATTTTATTTAAAAACATTATTGAATGACTGAATGCACAAAGGACTGAAATTGGCACAGACTAAATTGAAAATACTACTGCATAAATAGACTGAATGGACTACTGAATAAATAGACTGAATTGACTGGCTTGACTGAAACTACATTGAATACTGAATTGACTGGCTTGACTGAAACTAGATTGACGACTAAATTGACTGGACTAAATAAAACACGATAAGCAAAACAAAAGACCTAACAAAGTATCCTTAACAAAACCAAAATCTAAGCAAACAAAAATATGGACTGGCCGAACTAATAAGTGGGGAGCCTGGGCAGCTATGCACTATGTACATGTCAGAGTGCCTAGACTCCCCATAAACTACCAAAACAAAATACCGTAACAAACTAAACTGACCAAAAATAAACGGCAAACAAATATACTTACGACCAGCCCATCTTAAACTTAACTAAATCATCATAACGAAAGTAACAGAAAGCAAAACACAGCTGTTTGACACAGCTGCTCTTAAATACCCTGACACTAATCATGAACAAGAAACAGGTGAGATAGGTGTGGTGACCAGCTGATTGGTGGGGCGGTTTACTGCAAGCATGTAACAGAATGTCTGAGGATGTCTTCTGGTGAGGATGTCCGTGGGTGCGCCCAGCCCCTCGTTCTCACCCTATGTAGTTGTACTCATCCTGGGAGCTCTGGCTGCGCTCGAGGCATTCCTCGTCGATGAGAATCTCGATGCACTTATTGATCATGGTGATGCTGGGGTTGAACCTGGCACTGGACTGGTCGATGACCTCTTGGATGAGGTCCTTGTGTCGCAGGACCTTGCGCGCCTTCATGATTCCCACGATGGCGGCTTGCAGGAAGCACTTGCGGTCCTCGTCCACCGTGCTCCTCGTCTGCTCGATCTCCTGCAACGTGTCCTGGATGTTCCTGTTGAGCGTGAGCGCGGACTCCGCCTCAAGGTTTTCGCCCGGCGACGTTTGGCTGAGGATCTTGTAGTCCAACAGGGACCTGATGGTCCTCTGCAGCTCCCGCTCGTTCATCTGCGTGCTGTCCTGTAGTTCCTTGAAGGTGACCGTCTGAGCGTTGTTATTGAAGGCCAGGAGAAGGTGAAGCTTGCTGGTGAACTCGTAGCCGCACGCTTGTTCCAGCTTGGTGATCATGCTCTGTTCCGTGTCCAGCAACAGCGACTGGTCAAACAGCAAGCGCTTCGACAGCAGCCTCAAGTAGAACTGCTCGAAGAGGTCCTTGTCGTCGATGTACTTGAAGACGGTGATTAAGCCGCTCAGTTTTTCTTCCACCTCACTCTCCGACCTTCCCTTTACGAACTTCTTCAGCAAATTGTCGGAGTACCTGGCCAGCAGCTCAGGGGCTTTGCAGAGGTTGGACTCCTTGCTGTTCGCCACGGTCGTCAAGGCCCTGTCGAGGGCGCTCAGGAACGTCTGTTCCCCGCACAGATCGTCCTTGATGAGACCAGAGAACTTTGCGTGGACCTCCAGCACGGACTCAACGAACTGGGTCGGCATGTTCTCCTGCAAGAGGTTGCTGGTGGCTCGTTTTCCCTGCTCGACAATGTGCTTCTGCAGCGTCTGGGTCATGTGGGCCAAACCGTCTTTCACGTCCCGCACCAGGACGTACATGTTTGACATGTCCTTTTTACTCTCTTGTTGGAAGAAGGTCTGACAATCCGAAAGGACGAACTGCAGCTTCTCGGTCACCATTTCGCGCTGGAACGCGCAGATGACTTTGTCGTAGGTGCTCTTGATGAGGTACTTCTGGAGGGGTACCACTTCGTCTTTCCGCCGCTCCATGACCCGCTCCATGTACTGCGAGCAGTTGTTGTCCATCTTCAGCTTGGAGGCCTCCTGTTTGTAGTGCTCCCCCATTTTGAGGAGGAACCTCTTCTCGAAATTCTCCTCAAAGATGAAGGGGTCGATGATGCGGATTTCCGTCTGCTCGTTTTGGATTTCGTTGAACAGCATGTGAATTGTCTTGTTCACGAGCGGCTCCAGCATCTCCTCCATCCAGATTTCTATGGCCAGCTCTTTGATCTCGGGGAGCGGCTCACCGCTGTCGTTTGGTTCCTCGTCGTCCGTCTTCTCGGCGAAGTACATGTTGGAGTTTTTTAGGATGCTCAACGTGTTGTCTATGAACAGCGTGCCGGCGAAGTACATGTTGCGGGAGTTTTTTAGGATGCTCAACATGTTGTCTATGAACTGCGTGCTGGAGCTGTACCCCGTCCAGAAGAGGTTGTACGTCTCCAGGATCTTGTCCGAATCCATGGTCTTGCTGCAGAGCTCCTTGGTGTGGTCCTGCAGAAGCTCCTTGAAGGAGTCGTATAACCTTACATCCAGGTCGACCTGCGAGTTGACAACGCACAGGTTAATACTGTCCTTCACAATGTCTCTCAACCTCTCTCTGGCCAGGGGCTGATGCTGGAGAACTGCTTGGAGCACTGGCTTCAGCCTGGCCCATACCTCCTCAAAGTCCACCTGCTTGAATTGCACCTGCTTGGGTTCCCACCACATTGCGGGACTTCTTACCACTTGCTGGGTGATTGATTGGTTAATAATAATATCACAATGTCCGCTCTCTACAGTCAAACTGGAACTTGATCATGACCGGCCTACAATATAGATATATATTGTGTATATTTATGACGTAGACCAGTAGATCGGGATCTACCGCATCTCTATGCATGTATGTTTAGGAACCACTGCGGTTTACTTAAAGGAAATATAGTCAACTTTTTAGCCAAAAATCAAAACAGGTATATACTGTATATCTGTATTGTTTTGCCTCTTCCCTCTATGTGGCTTCTACCTTGATGCTGCAGCTGTTTCCCTGCAGACAGACACTTCCTGCAGACGGTCCAGAACGTTGTTGTTGTCCAAAAAATCATGAAGACAAAACATTCGTCGGGCTCAGGACAAGGCTGAGCTCGTTTGTGAGGCAGAGAGGGGTTGTGTGGGGGTGAGGTAGTGTTTTAGCCATTCACAGCACAGCAGTCTCCAGCAGATTCATAATGAGCCAATAGACTGGAGTGAGGTGGAGGTTCTGTTTTTAAACAGATCTGTGGGTTGTACACACTAAAGTTGCCTTTAGTGTGTACAACCGATTAGTGTGTAAACCGGCCGATTAGGCGGTTTAGGTGATATCATCATATTAGCTCGCTCCGCTCACGTACAGGTAGGCTAGGGTTAGCCTCGACACCCAGGCTTTCATTTTCGTCCGCCTTGCGCGAAAACGGAAAGCCTGGACTAACGCGCGTTGGAAAGTGGCCTTGAGGGGCGTGTCAACCTTCCGGGGTGGGCGTCGCTCTAAATGATGTGACGTAGAACAGCAGTGGACGGGCGTGGGAGGGGCCGGAGATGACGACACGTTAGTGAGATCAAATCAGAGCGCAGCACTTCCGCCGTGGGTATCCCACGACACCCCCGCCCCCCAAGGCCAAAATCATTGAGGGCTAGACCAGGCTAGGCTAGGGTTGACGTTACGTCAACTGCTACGTCACTTCCTTCCCCATCTTAACACTTTATCAATACCGATGTTAAAAAATCAATAAGTGTGTGTGTGTGTGTGTGTGTGTGTGTGTGTGTGTGTGTGTGTGTGTGTGTGTGTGTGCGCACGTGCGTGCGTGCGTGCGTGCGTTGTGAAAGAGCGTCTCCAGTATCTGTCATCATTGTAATGACATCATGACATCATGAAATCAAACTAGCGTGGGCCACAGCCAGTGGCGACATTAGGGTTCATCAGCCATGGGTGCCGATATCAAAAGGGCCCTGTCAGCGTGCGCTCACACATGCACACAGAGGTGTTTGTCAGATAGTTTGGATCGTTTGGGAAGGCTCTCTTTTACGGCCTATTCTCGTCCTATCCCACCTTGACTAATAAAAATCAACAAGAAACATTACATTATAATGTTGAATAGCCAGAAAAATACAACAAGAGTCACCAATCATCCAACCATGCTATGTGTCTGGAGCTCTCTGGAGCTGTTGCCCCCAACACCTGACTATGGATAAGCAGGTGAAGATGAATGGATGTTGTATTGATAGATGAATACAGACATCCCACCCTAGAACTAACTAAAATTAGCATTTAGGGCTATGCCACACATGATTGTTATATCCTACCATAGTTGCAGTGGCTGTTATTTAATCAGTAGAGTCAGTAGGATTGTTATTTGGTCACAGTTCCTGTCACCTATGTTTTAATGCTAAATTAAAAGGTATGATAAACATACAGATAAGCATAAGCTCTTTGTGATTTAATATTGAGGACTTATAAATAGCTCCAGTGGCTTAATTGATTATATTAAGGTTATATTTTATAAATATAATTGATAATATTTAGAGTAATAAATAGTAATAGTAATAAATAGATAATATAATTAGATTATACTGTGCAGACTGAGATCATGTAATTAGTTCAGTATACACAGCTGTGTCGTATTCCATATTAGAATGGGAAATCCCCATGCAGTTACGCACTGCACGGGGCACAGAGAGAGTGCATGGAGAAAATGCGAAAACTTCCCCTCTCCTATTGTGTGATAAACGCATGACCAGCAAATGAAAATATACTTGGATATACTTGGACCACACTTGGAATTATTGAAATCGGGTGAGAATGGCCTGAGAGTTTTTAGATTGAAATCTCAAAAGAATCTCGGCGGACTTTTGAAAGGTAAGCACTGAGTCGAGCAGCAGCGACAACTCCGTTCTCTTAAAGTGGCCAGTCCAAGGGCGGCCATTCTACATAGACTTCTGTTGAGGATCGGGACAATAAATAGGGACAACATGCTGCACAAACAGCTTTCGAGCGCTTAGTTTCTGACGCCTCAATGTCGCAGCTTTGACACTAGTTGTCTTTGTACGTCTGACTGTAGCCAAATAAGGTTGCTGTTCACCGGACTTTTTTTTAGATGAAAGTAAAGTGACATTAGCTCATCTCCCGTATGCTGCTCGCCTGGGCCCCACGCGAGCAGCATTTCTCCTTTCTCCTTTTAATAAAAGGAAAAGGAAAAAGTCTGTTTGGGCCTTGGGGCCCCCCCTAGAGTGGCGATGGGGCCCATGGGTGCCACGCACCCATCAACCCATTGTAAATGACGCTAGTGGCCACAGCGCTCTTTGCTCCAGGGACCCTCGGATGGGTGTCATGTTGCCCCCGCAGGGAATGGCAGCTCAGCATCCATCCATCCATCCATCCATCCATCCATCCATCCTTATCCGTTTATCTGTAGTGGGGTCACGGGGGGGACAGCTCCACCGGAGAGCTCTAGACCTCTCTCTACAGAGCAAATTTACAATTTACATCACCCCAATAGCCCTGCACAGTGACGTCACCGCCCCGGTTCTAGAAGTGTTTTCCCCATTCATTTTTCTCGTAGACTTTTTGAAAATAATTTATTTAAAGACGATTACGCCGCGGACAAAGCCAACTCGGGTCGTGACGAATCATGACGACACACGAAATCTTTTGGGACGATCAAATAATTTCTAAGATGAAAAATGAAACAAAAAGTGTTGTATCCTGCCGTTTTCTACTTCTTGCTAATTAGATATTATATGATGATATTGTGTGTGTCATCATGATTTGTCACGACCCGAGTTGGCTTTGTCCGCGGCAAAATAGTCTTAATATAAATTATTTTCAAAAAGTCTATGAGAAAAATTAATGGGGCGGTGACGTCACTGCGCAGGTCTATTTCCAGGTTTGTGTATGAATGAATGAATGTTTGTTTCGAACATTGCGTGTGTATATGCGTGCGCGCATGTCTGATGTATGATAATAAGAACGCCCTTCACTTTACGCACACGCACGCACACACACACACACACGCACACACATCACACATCACACATGCGTGGTGGTCCATATGCTGTGATTCTATTCTAGTATCAGGACCAGTGGGATGGAAGCGGTTATAGTAGAGTCACCTTGTTGTGACCAGCAGGTGTGTGTGTGTGTGTGTGTGTGTGTGTGTGTGTGTGTGTGTGTGTGTGTGTGTGTGTGTGTGTGTGTGTGTGTGTGTGTGTGTGTGTGTGTGTGTGCGTGCGTGCGTGCGTGCGTGCGTGCGTTCGTGCAACTGGTGTGACTAAAACTATCATAGCGTAATGTCCCGTTGTGACTGTGTATCTGCCCCTGTGTGGGTGTGTGTGGGTGTGTGTGCATGCGTGTGCATGTCTAGGGCTTCACACTAACACTTGCCCGCTTGCCCGGGGCAAGTAAAAAAAATGGTGGGGCAAGTGAAGACTGCTACCTGGTTGCCCGATCGGGCAAGTGTGCAACTTAGTGCACTTTAACACAACACAAGATAAATTTTCTTGAAGGCAGTCATTGTACTCTGCCTCTGTCTTTCCCTGCTTTCTAGCTATCCACAATTCCAGGCTGGATTTGGGAAACAAAACAGGCAAATTAACATACACATCAAAATGACCTAATCTTCTACATTCTCTAGTTGTGTAGACTTGGGCTAATGAAGATGATGAATTTTAACTCTTGAGAGTGTAAAAATGAAACCAAATGGACCTGAAAGGGTCCATTTGGTTTCATTTTTACCTTAACCATCTGGTTAACCAACTTAACTGGGGACCACCTGGAACCCTCTCAGGGACCACTGGTGGTCCCCGGGCCACCTGTTGAAAACCCCTGGTTTAAAGCACCCAAGTAAGAAGTAAACTTAAATGCAAAATTTGCAATATATTTTTGGGGGGCAAGTGACCATGACCTGAGGGCAAGTAGAACCTGACTTGCACTTGCCCAATGGGCAAGTGCCTCGGAGACTTAAGGCTCTTTCAGAGTCTAGCATTTCGGTGGCCACCGCGACCACCGGTCAGAGCACCGCACCGCGCGCTATTATATAGTCTGTCACCACCGCGACCACCGCATTTCCCCTCCCCCTCCCCCTCCCACCTGTTCTCCTCGCGTCCATTATTGTTTATTTTCCCCTCTGCTTTTCTCTCTACTTCCTACCTCCCTCAATTATAATAAATTCAGCTGCTTTTATGTTTATTTCGTATAGTATTTATGTCATTGTGTCTATCATTGAATCCCTTCGTTCTCCTCCTGGCCGTCGTGCTGTGTTGTGTTTTCTTTTCTTTCTTTCTTTTTTTTTTTTACCAGCTGGCAGCCGTTAAAAACAAGTACTGGAACCACCGCGGTGCGGTGGTTAGTAAAATCCGAGAGGAGGGCTGGGAGGTGCGGTGGTAGCGGTGGTATGACGTCATATTGTAGGAAACGGTGGTCGCGGTGGTCGCGGTGGGCACCGAAAATCCAACTCTGAATAGGCCTTTAGTGTCAACCCCTGATGTGACTAAGGCCCCTTTTACACCATAGTTTTCATTTTTTTATACCCTCTTTAGATGAAGACGCAATCTGTCTGTAAACGCTGTTATGTACATGCCCGGTCGCTAGGTGGCGCGTGTCGGCGTGACCACACTGCCATATAGACCGGTCACACATGCGTAGAACAAGTTCCGTTCTACTTCCTCCTAGCAGCCGGAGTCTCGCGAACAAACAAACCATAACTCACAGGCAGCAGTATGGCAAAAAAAAAAAAACGCTCCAAAGCAGACATTTTTCAGTGGAGTGGCTGTGCGTGCCTCTTATAACGTGAGCCATACGTAAGCTAGGATGTCCCATGGGACTTCCCACATCGTTTTCAACTTCTCCACTTTCCCAGGAGTATTCACTTTGTTGCGTTTTCACCTCACAAAAACGCCGTCTTCGTCTGAATGAACCCCCACAAATGGCTATAAATCAGGGGTTTTCAACCCTTTTCATCTCAGGGACCACCATTTATTTAGGATTTGAGCCACGGACCACCATTTGAGGACATTTTAGCTCAGACACAGACCCCAAATCGAAAGATTTCTTTTACTTTTGTCCACAATTCCAGGCTGGACTTGGGGAAACAAAACAAGCAAAACATACATTCCAAAATGGCTAATTCAGATGATGAATATTTTAACTCCTGAGAGTGTAAAAATGAAACCAAATGGACCCGCAAGGGTCCATTTGGTTTTACGTTCTCAAGAGTTACATCTGGTTAACCAACTTAGCTGGGGACCACCTGGAACCCTCTCAAGGACCACTGGTTGAAAACCCCTGCTATAAATGATTACGTTTTTAATGAAGCCCCTTTCCGTGTAAAGACGGCCTAATACTATCGTAGTGTAATGTCCCATTGTGTCTCTGTTGGAACATCAATGGCCTTGAGCAGTGGTTTTCAACCATTTTCATACCAGGGCCCACTATTTATTCTTGAAGATTCTTGAAGTTTAAGTCATTCAGATGTTTAAATATACGGGTCCATTTGGTTTCATTTTACGTTGTCTGTCAAGAGTTACAGATCTGTAAGGGTCAGTTTGTTTACCAACTGTCCATGATTTAGCCTGCTGGGATCCTCTCAGGGAACACTGTTTGAAAACCACTGCCTTTGGGCAAGGCTGTATGGCTCCAAACCCCTTGGAGATAGAGATGAAGACACTGGACAGAGAGAGGACTGTGGTGTTACTGGTGGGGTCAAGACACTAGTAAACTTTCTCTGTGGACCGTTTGCAATGCTTATTGGACTTGATTTACACCAAGTGTCTCCATGAGCTAACCTCCACATGAAGTGAAGGTGGGGGCCGTGGGTGGGTGGCCCCAGGCTGCCAGTTGCCCCATGATGCAGTGTAAGGGCCCTCATACACCTAGCAATGTTTTGATCAACATCAACAAGCAACGTCAACTATCAACGTTGACTTTCCACCTTTCTATAGAAAATGATCAACTTGTGGTTGTTCAGAAAAGTCAGATCTTTCACGCCCTCTACTGGTCAACATTTCGGAATCCTCCAATCACAGCCCTCCTTGGCATCACCTGATCCTTTCTCCTAGACTCGCACCATAGATAAACTTTTCTGAAAACAACATGGTGGCTGCTGCTGCCTCACTGCTGTGGACAAAAACAGGGATTGTGTAACTTTATTTCGCTAAATGAACATTTTGAGTTGGGTGGCAGTTGGGTGAAAATGATACAAACTAAGGCTTCTTTTTTCTGAGAGTGTACAAATGGAACCAAATGGACCCTAGCGGGACCATTTGGTTCACATTTGTACACTCTCAGGAAAAAAAATGAAAATGGATGGAATTCCCCTTTTAATGGGAGGTGTTGCCTGTTGCCATGTGTCTCATCATGTTGCCCGTTGATGTTGACATTGCTAGTTGATATTGATCAAAATATTGCTAGTGTAGCAGGGCCTTAATGGATCTATGCATGGCCTCTTCTTCTCACATTGTTTCTATGTTATCTATGACCTCTTCCAGCCAGTGTTGATGTCTTCAGGACACACCCCCATGTAACACCTCCGCAGTATCAACGCTGGTAAGAACAGCTGCACCCCCTGCTGGCGCCGAATGTTGGTCACTAGCGCCGTTGTTGATGTTGTCATCGTCGTTGTTGTTTATGGTTGTGTTGTGTCATCTGTAGTCTTTACTCAGTCATCTGGACATAGACTGTGTCAGGCATGCACACACACACACACACACACACACACACACACACACACACACACACACACACACACACACACAGACTGTGTCGATTTGTCAATTCGTCTCTGCTCTCAATCCTCTCACTCTCACATATATTTTGCTTTCTTCTCTCTCTGTCTCTGTCTCTGTCTCTCTCTCTGTCTCTGTCTCTGTCTCTCTCTCTGTCTCTGTCTCTGTCTCTGTCTCTCTCTGTCTCTCTGTCTCTCTCTCTCTCTGTCTCTCTCTCTCTCTCTCTCTCTCTCTCTGTCTCTCTCTCTCTCTCTCTCTCATGTCAGTGGTTTAGTGAAGTCATTTGCATGTCATTATGTTGATCACATTGCGTGTTGTGTGCCGTCGTAACTCACCGTGATCATAGCAGGTCTGATAATTACTCCCAGCCGTCACACATTAACATAACAATCACAACACTCAATGCAAAGTGGTATGTCTTCTGATAGATCACTGATATATCTCTGATAAATCACTGACAGATCAGAGCTGGGTTCTCTAACATGATCATGCCGCTGTGAATTTAGAAACGTCCTGTACAAGCCTTTGGTAGAACCTTCTAGTTCCTTTCAGGCAGACAAAAACGTTCCTTCTTCATGCTATAAAAGGGGAGAGAGCGAGAGCAAAAGAAATCTTTAGTTTTGTGGTCTGTGGGGCTAACATGTCCTCGAAATCCTGAACAAATAGTGGCCCCTAGTGTCAAAAAGGTTGAAAACCCCTTTGCTAGAGCCGTACAAATCTTCTCTTATAGGACTCACTACCACATATCTTCAAATGGGGATAATATAGTGTCAATTTGGGGTTCCTTGATATGAACATTTTTGGATCCCATATATACTGTGCCAAAATGTCCTCAAATGGTGGTCCTCCGTGGCTCAGATGCCGTATAAATGGTGGGCCCTGGTATCAAAAAGGTTGAAAACCCCCTGCTGTATCAGATTAGCTGAGCATGTTCAGGGGTTGACACTAAGGTCTCCGAGACCTTAGTGGACCCTTGCGGGTCCATTTGGTTTCATTTTTACACTCTCAAGAGTTAAAATTCATCATATTAATTAGCCCAGGTGTACACAACTCGAGAATGGAGAAGATTAGGTCATTTTGATGTGTATGTTAATTTGCCTGTTTTGTTTCCCAGATCCAACCTGGAATTGTGGATAGCTAGAAAGCAGGGAAAGACACAGAGGCAGAGCACAATGACTGCCTTCAAGACAAATATATCTTGTGTTGGGTTATAGTGCACACAACCAGGTAGCAGTCTTCACTTGCCCCACCATTTTTTTTTTTACTTGCCGCGGGCAAGTGTTAGTGTCAAGCCCTGATGTTGTATTACGCTTCTTCACAGGTATCGTCACCATGGGTTGGGCACAGCATTACGTCAAAACATACCGGGTTGAGCTGAAAGAGAAGAACCGCTGGAGAGTTTGGGCTCAAAATAACGTTACGGTGAGTTCACTGCTCAGTGCTCAATGCTGCAACAGGGGTGGATCTAGGCATGGGCCTTCATGAAGCCGCCCCCATACCATTTTCTCTTGACCCCCCCCAATTGGGAAATGTTATATCCGCCCCTGTGCTGCAATATATGTTAGAATGTGTTTCTATTTCAATTATCAAAGCGCTGTGCTATTAAATTTATGAGCTGAACTTTCTCAGTTGCACATTGTATCACCACAGAGTGGTGATGCAGTATATTTTCAGGTGTGAAAGGGGAATTCCACCCATTTTCAACATTTTACTATGTCTTTAATATACCTTAGAGATGTTGTGAGGACATAATAAAAAAATCCCCATTCTGTGTTTCCTAGAAATGGAGGTCTGAAAAAAATCATTAACATGGTGGAACACAAAAAAAAAAAAAAAAAAATCTGTTAAAATGCTCTATTATAAGGTGTGCAGACCATATATGGAGTTTCCCCCTCCCCCACGTTAGCAGAGGAGCTAATAAAAGTTCCCCAGGTGGAGGGTGAATTCTCCTCCAATCAGGATCGAGCAGCAGGTTCACATAGTGTACCTACTCTTGGGCGCCCCTAGTGCACCAGGCTGGTAATACACTATGAATTTCAAATCACTTACCCTACCTTTAATGATTTTTCTTTTACCGTCTTTTTTTTCTAAATAAATAAATACATAAATAAATGGGTGGAATTTCCCTTTAATGCAAATGTTTACCATTTAAATTTCAAAGCAGCAAAACAATTGTAAACAGAAAAAAAAAAAAACATTATGTCATCCAGCTTTCTACAGTATGTCTCTTATCTTTCTCTCTCTCTTAAAAATCCCAACTAAAGGATTTTGAAGGAAACCAGGACAGTCTCCACCAAACGAGGAACAACTTCCATCCGTCCATGGTGGCGCGGTACGTCCGCCTCATCCCTCTGTCCTGGGACCAGGACGTTTCCATCAGGGTGGAGCTGCTGGGCTGTACCTATGTCAGAGGTAATACAATCAGGGGTGTAGTGGAGGTGGGACGTCCCCCCACTTCTCACATCTAAAAGATTTTCTCTTGTCATTTACTTTTATGGATACAATTAGGCATTGTAAACAATCGTGCTCAATATGCTATACTTACTACTACAAATGCAAGTGTGCATGCACGTGTCTTAAAGGGGAGTGCCACTCATTTTCAGTATTTTTCTATGTCATTAATATACCTTAGAGATGGTATATTGATGACCCCCCCATTCTGTGTTTCCTAGAAATGGACGTCTGGAAAAAAAAATCATTAGCATGGTGAAATACATCTTTGATGACACCATGTTTTTCACTATGTTAATGAGTTTCCTTTTTTTTTTTTCCCCCATTTTTTTTCTGAGTGTACAAATGTGAACCAAATGGACCCTAGCGGGTCCATTTGGTTCCATTTAAGAGGCGTACACTCTCTTCTAAAAGTGCCACTACAACACTGAATACAATACTCATTTTAGTTTCAACCCCTTGTGTACTGAACCCATTTGGGTGTTTTCAAGCATTACCTACCTTTAACTATTGAAAAATAGCAGATCTACTATTTTTGGAAAATCCTTAAAACGTGGTGCAAATCTATCGAGTATTATTTTTCTATCGGAGCAAACGTTATTAACTCCAATCTTTGTTTCTGGGCGGTCCCTACATGAGATATTTTCAGATGGGGGGGCTCCTCCGCAGCCTGCCAAACACAGACAATTCTAGGGGTCCTTGGCGTGAAATATTTTGAGCATCACTGACGCAGAAATATCGATTTTTTTCAGAAGAACTAGATTCTAGTGCTAGAAACTACAATCTACGGCCAGAAACTTGATTCTAGTGTCAGAAAGTACAATCTAATGCCAGGACACAGTGGGTTAATACACTTGTACTCATTACTCAAGCAGTGGTTTTCAACCTTTTTCATACCAGGGCCCACTATTTATTCAGCATTTGAGCCACGGAGGACCACCATTTGATGACATTTTAGCCCCACAGACCCCCAAAACTTTTTTTTTTTTTGCTTTTGTCCACAATTCCAGGCTGAAAAAAAAAAAAAAAAAAACAAAAAAAAAACATACAGATCAAAATAACCACTAGTCTTCTACATTCTCAAGTTATATAGATTCAGGTGAATTTTTCACGCTCTCAAAGAGTTGCGTCAGGTTAACCGACTTTCCATCATTTAGCCTGGGGACCACGTGGAATCCTCTCAAGGACCACTGGTGGTCCCCGCCCGGAGCCCTGGTTGAAAACCACTGGTGTAATGGACTTGAAGTCATTCCTGTGACCTTGTGATGAAGTAATTCCTGTGACTTTCACGGCTCTTTTCCCGACAGCCAACATGTCAACTCAGATGGCGGTGGAGACGCAGCCGACCAAATCCAAGCCCACGTTAACCGACACTCAACCTGGCCCTTTACACATAGACATAGGTAGGTGTGTGTGTGTGTGTGTGTGTGTGTGTGTGTGTGTGTGTGTGTGCGTGCGTGCACATCCTGGGCTCTGAACTGCCTCCCCCTGGCCAGCCGGGGCGCCTGATGGAGGGGACTGGAACTGGTTGGAATAACGTGTTCCTTCCACGCACTACGTCCAACCAGGGAAACTCCCCCCTGTCAGGTGAAAAGAACGCAGCTTGGACTCCTCATGCACTGAAGGAAGCATGAGGGCAGTCCGCTGCCTCCCCAGGTTGGAGGAGGGTGTGTAGAGCCCAGGATCACGTTAGGAATTGGCACCGGGTGGAAAAAATGGGGTACAAAATCGTGGGATAAAAATTATTAAAAAGAAAAAGAAAAAAAGAAAAAAAAAAATCTTGACCTGCTATTTGGATTGGACAGTGACTAAACCCCACCCCAAAGGGTGGGGTTATCAGAAGGACTACTGTAATTATGCTACAGCAGTGGTTTTCAACCTTTTTCATCCCAGGGCCCACCATTTATTCAGAATTTGAGCCACGGACCACCACTTGAGGACATCTTAGCCCCACAGACCCCAAAACTAAAGTTTTCTTTTGCTTTTGTCCATCGTCTAGTTGTGTAGACTTGGGCTAATTCAGATGATGAATATTTTAACTCTTGAGAGTGTAAAAATTTTTACGTTCTCAAGAGTAACAGCTTGTTAACCAACTTAGCTGGGGTCCACCTGGAACCCTCTCAGGGACCACTGGTGGTCCCCGGACCACCTGTTGAAAACCCCCGTGTTACAGTACAGCACACATTTCAGTAGTGATGTCAGTGGTCCAAATTGTACAACTGTACATTTGAATTATAGTAGCCTTTGTCAAAGATGGAGTGGCATGATTTTGGTATTTTTTCCAATTTTGTACTTGTTTAAAAGGTGACAGTACTTGATTAGACCCATTGGTGTAGTTTTTATGTGCAATGATGTCTTCACTTTGTATTTAGGGTTTCTTCCTGAAGGCTGAACGTTTCCAGTCAAACGTACCAATGAAAAAAAACAAATCACATCATCAGCTCCTCCCCTAACTCCTCCCCCTTTATCATGCAACTACAGCTGTGGGTGTGGCTTCGGTTTAGGTATATCTCCACCCATCACCACCCACCATACTCAATGAGCTGGTGAGGCTGCCCACATAAAAACGTCATTTTAACATATACTGTATGCTTTTTTGGGGAAAAAAAATCTTCTTCCTCATATTACAATAATGCCTGGTGAGCATGCTTTAGGGTGGAAAAAAATCATGGCACTCCATCTTTAACAAGTTATAACAACACACAGCAGTGGCGTTTTGCACAGTGTCTGCATATATTATATCTTTCCTATTATTATGTATACTTTATGTGTACTTTTTTTTTGTGGGAGCATAAATGGCACAGACCCTAAGGGCCCTGCTACACTAGCAATATTTTGATCAATATCAACTAACAATGTCAACATCGACGGGCAACATGATGAGACACATGGCAACAGGCAACACCTCCCATTAAAAGCGGGACTCCACCCATTCTCATTTTTTCCTGAGAGCGTACAAATGCGAACCAAACGGACCCGATAGGGTCCGTTTGGTTCGCATTTGTACGCTCTCAGAAAATGAGGGCGTCGTTGATAATTTTCTATAGAAAGGTGGAGAGTCAACGTTGATAATTGACATTCCTTGTTGATGTTGATCAAAACATTGCTAGGTGTATCAGGGCCTTAACCCTCTCCTCTGTCATCCTCAGTCAACATGTCATCTCACCAGACGGTGGGAACTCAGCCCACCAAACCCAAGCCGCTGGTACCTGGCCAGGACACCCAACCAGTGCCCCTCCATGTAGACATAGGTAAGAGCAGGGGTGTAGTGGTTGGGGGGACGTGTGTGTGTGTGTGTGTGTGTGTGTGTGTGTGTGTGTGTGTGTGTGTGTGTGAGAGAGAGAGAGAGGTGTTCTACCCATTAAAAATGGGCAGAATTCGAAAATATGTGTGGGAAAATTTAGTAAGCTACTTTCGTTTTTACTCGGAACAAGTAGTGTAGCTTCACTACAAGCTACTCGAAACAAGTAGTGTAGCTTCACTACAAGCTATTCCCAGAACAAATGTAGTTAGCTACACTACAAGCTAGGGGAAAATGTAGTTAAGCTATGTAGCTTAGCTACTTGTAACAAGTTACTGCCCATCACTGGATAAAGGCGCTATATAAATGCACCATTAACCATTCATCTCTTGTGTGTGTTACAGTGAAACTAGCCATCATCATCGTCCCCACGTTGCTGTCAGTGGTTCTGCTGTTCACTGGAATCTGCCTCTTTAAATTGCTCTGCAAGTACGTACACACACAGTTGTACACACACATACACACATGCGCTATGCCATAGCTGGGCCAAATGCGGCCCTTTGGCTGACTCTGACCGGCCCGTGAAAGTGGTTTTCAACCAGTGGTCTGGGGACCACCCTGTGGTCCTTGAGAGAGTTCCAGTAAAGTATAGAAAGTTGGTTGACCAGATGTAACTCTTTGAGAGCGTAATGATGAAACCAAATGGACCCTTGCGGGTCCATTTGGTTTCATGTTTACACTCTCTAGAGTTAAAATATTCATCATGTGAATTAGCCCAGCGTCAACACAATCAGATAATGTAAAAGAATGGTAATTTTTGTTCTATATTTGCCTGTTTTGTTTGTGAAATCCAGCCTGGTATTGTGATGGTCCTCTGTGGCTCAAATACTGGAGAAATATAGTGTCAAACTGGTGTCAAAATGGTTGGTCTTACTATTTTATCTTGAAATTAAATTAATATTACGACTTTAGTTCAGCCTTAAGTCTTGGCCCTCCACAATATGTAATTTATGTACCGGTATCTCATTTGGCCCCTTGGGAAAAATAATTGCCCACCTCTGCGCTATACACACACAGCCCTCTCTCTGATCTGCTGTGTTTGCTCTTGTGGTTATTATTTCATTTCTCTGCCATCAGGAAACAGAACAAGGATCATTCTTATGGTTCCTCTGAGGAGAAAACAGGTTGGAGAAAGATATTCATACTTTAACTGTTTTCTTTAACTATTGCTGTACTGTACCACCCTTTGGCGTTCTATAAGTGTTATAGGCACTCTGTGAGCTTGTAAGTCTGCTGTTTTTTATTTATTTATGGAAAATTGTGAAAATGTGGTGCAAATCTTTGAATATATTATTTCAGGATCAACCATTTTTAACTCAAATCTTTGCTTCTGGGGGATCCCCAGAACAACATGTTTTCATATGGGGGTCCACAGCCGAATATAGATAATTCTAGGTGGGCATGAAATATGTTGAGCATCACTGACAGGAAGATTTTTTCAGATAAAAAAATAGAATTTAGTGTCACAAACTAGAATCTAGTGTCAGAAACTAGAATCTCATGTCAGAAACTAGAATCTCATGTCAGAAACTAGAATCTCATGTCAGAAACTAGAATCTAGTGTCACAAACTAGAATCTAGTGTCACAAACTAGAATCTAATCTCACAAACGAGAATCTCATGTCTGAAACTAGAATCTAGTCAGGACAAGCTGGCTTTAAGTGTTGTTTTTTTGGGGCATTTTGTTCCTGTTAGGATAACAGCGCTGTTTCTTGTGTATCCCTGTGTTGATCCAGGCTGCTGGAAGCAGATCAAACAGCCGTTTGCCAGACACCAGTCGACAGAGTTCACCATCAGCTACAGCTCTGACAAAGAGCCTATCCACAAACTGGACATGGTGACCAGCACCATGGCAGGTTAGCACCAGTAAACACACGCACACACACTTCACCGTACACGCACAAATAAAATACATGTAAGTAGCAGGTTGACAATGTGTAGTATATAGGAGGCTTTAGTTGTCCATATACACCATGAGGAGGTTACTCACTTAACTAAATTATAGCTCATGAGAATTAACAAAATAACCCAAACGATAATGGGAAAAAGTGGTGCTGTGTGTACTATGTATTGCTAACAGGAAAAGACCTATGCACACCTACTATGACCGGTGCATATATAGCAGAGGGTTGAAATTCCCAACATCAAAAGGATGAACTTGCAGTGAACTTTATTAAAGTTCACTCCAATTGTAGACAATGTGCGGGTGTTTTTGCATAGCTGTCAAGTTGTCATCACAGCAGCCAATGAGAATGATTGGTGCAATGGGGCATGGAATCCAAAGGTGTAGCCTCGCTCTCCAGGCTTACACCCGCACTGCGAAATCAAAACCTGATTTCAGGGTACCCCAGAGCGACTATCAAAAGGTGGGACTTTTGTTTCGTTAACTTCCCCTGGAAGTTGCCATTTTTCAGCCAATCGCGGTGCGGTGCTCCCGAAAATACAGTATATACCCTGCGGAAACATTTTATTTCTCCCTTTGTGCTCGCAAAGCTGTTGTAAAGGTTTAAAAGATGGAATTGTGTGGACTTTGCACACTTCTATAACTGCGTTGTTCGTTGAAATCATTATTTCTGAAAATAAGTGTGAACGAGTGAAGTCGCTAGTGAGGACTGAACATGGTTGTTTCACTGGAGAGTGTAAATACAGTAACTTCTGCAACTACTGTCAGCAACTTTCGCAAGTCCCGCTCATGGTCTCAGAAGTGCACCCTTTGCTTAAGGCGCTAAAGGTGTAGATAGCACTTATACCAACTTGCAACTGGTAAAATTCAACAATCTAAAAAATCTAACAAATGGCATCTAAGACAAAATGACTGTTGCAACTGGAATATATATTTTTAAAATTGTATCTTTTTGTTGACATTTTATTACACAGTAGAATAAAAGTATGAGCAAAACTAATACAAAATGCATACTAAATCTAAGAATATAAACTACTAATAAAAATTAACAAACCTGCCCTTAATAAATAAATAAATAAAACTAACTGAACCATTAGGCTGCTGGCCTAATGGTTCAAGTGCATGCAACATAATATAAGCTCTCGCCTGGCGGTGTGTTTTTTGCGTGTTCGAGCCCCCTTCATGAGGACCTTTGCTGCATGTCTCTCCCATTCTCTCCGTCCCGCTTTCCTGTCTATCTCCACTGTATCTATCAATGAAGGCAAAAAAGACAAAAACAAATATATAAATAAAGAAAACAAGATGTCAAAACTATTCTAACCTTGTTCCAGAGTATCAGCAGCCTCTGATGATAGGCATGGGAACCATGTCTCGGAAAGGTTCCACATTCCGTCCAATGGACACGGACGCGAACGACGGCGCCGACCCGGCGACGCACTACGACTTCCTCCAGACGGCCAACCAGTACGCTCTGCCTCTGACCAACCAGGAGCCGGAGTACGCCACGCCCATCATAGAGCGCCACGCCTTCCGCAAGGACTTTATGCCCGACGCGGGGAGCTACAACGTGCCGGGGACGGTGGTCAGCAAGAGCCCCTCGTTCCGAGGCTCGGAGGGAGCGTACAGGAAGCCTGCGGGATCCGGATGCTCCCGGGGTTACCAGATGCCCCAGGCGAAGAAGAACTCGGCCGGGCTGTACGACTGTCCCAAGGTAGCTCTACAAAACGACTACCAACAGCCCCAGGCCAAACCGCTGGTCCTGGAGAGTTACTCCACACCCAGGGATTGTGTCAGGAAAAGCCCAGTGTCTGCGCCCGCCGCCACGGGGCTGCTACACAGGCCAGACCTGGAGGGGGGCTGTGGACCAGGAACCTGACCTGGGGAACTTACAGTAACCTTGGAAATAATTCTTCTGAACCAAAATCTGAGATATGCAAACAATGCACATCACTCTCAACATACAGACGATCGTAAGGTGTTGAGATTCTTTCGCTCAGGAAAAAAAGTGGACATCTGGGATCTAATCATCCAGTTCCAGAGACAATCTTTGACGCGCCCAGTGGATTACTGCTATCTGGATGTTTGAGTCATCTATAAGTGAGGACATAGACTTGGCTGATCCATTCTGAGAGGACCACACGTCGGTGAAGGACCAAACCCAACTGTGATTGAGACATTGGCCTTTTTTTTGGATGCTTTCTTTTCAAAGAACGGCTACATCTCAGAGTAGAACTACTACTACAAAATGAGTTGCAATGGCTAATCTAGTTTTACAAACTATTTATATTTATTCTTTTGGGATTGTTTTGTGGAGACATTTTTCTCTCTCTTTTTTTGTACATTTTGATAGCTGTGTTCAGTGGCAACTGTTGCCTGGCTTCAGCTCGGATTTGGGTCCAACCTCAAAAAACTTTTTAAGGCTGATTAGAATAGACTGGTCTGAAGTTGAATTTGGACCAGTATAATGTTGCAAAGACAGTTGCTGACAAAAAGCACATTGCAGACAAAAAACACTTTCATTCTTTCTTTTGTCAGTCAGCCACCCTTCATCCAGTTTACCGACAATTCAATGTGATGATGTACTGTAGCTACTAGTAAATTATTTGTAGATAAAGGGTATCTAGATGTATATTGTTGCATTGTCTGGAGGACATTTCGATTCAAGTCTTGGTCTGTCTTACTGTAAGTCTGCCCCCCCGGAATTGTATGCAGATTTTATGGTTTTAATTGCTATACTGATAAATGTACTGTAATTTAAATAACTTCTTTTATGAGGTGATGGCTCATAACTCAGTCATCTCTGCCTTTAGCCATACTGTGACCGTGGATGAATGGTAATTGGCCACGCTGTCTACAATACTGTGACGCATTGCATTTATTCATCCACCCACAAACGCCAGGGCCGGCCAGGCTAAGCATAGTTGGAAAGTTGGAAAGTTGGAAAATACATGTCTAAAAGGGAAAAAAATGACACCCCTGTAGAGAAGTGGTTTTCAACCATTTTGCCAACAGGGCCCACTATTTATTCAGAATTTAAGCAACGGAGGACCACCAGTTGAAAACTAAGGACTTTCAAATTCGTGTCCACAATTTAGAGAGATAACTGGCAAAACGTTAGTCAAAATAACAATTCTTGTACATTTTCTAAATGTGTACATTCTTGAACATTAAGTAATATAGATAAATATACTGGTAATTTAACTCTTGAAATTGTAAAATTAATTTTACGTTTTCAAGAGTTAGAGATCTATAAGGGTCCATTTAGTTACCAACTGTCAATCATTTAGCTGGGGACCACCTGGAATCCTCTCAGGGACCACTGGTGGTCCCTGGACCACTGGTTGAAAACCACTGCTGTTTAGGATGATCTTTCAAACATCAGGGAAGATCACTTGTCAAATATAGAGAACTGCTGTTGTGTTTGTGTTTTCTAGCAGACTGTAGTATTAGAGTTACCCAGTGAAGCCAGTTCAGGACAGACTGCGTGCGTGCGTGCGTACGTGTGTGCGCGAATGTGAATAGGGGTCACAGTGAAAGGACTTGGTGTCCAAACAGTCACAATAAAGGCTTTGTCCTCTACGGCTGCAGGTGGCTTTCATGCCCAAGCCTTCTTTTTCTCTTCTTTCTCTCTTCGAGCTAGAGTGAAATCTCTTTTAATTCAGTCATTTCAGAATATAGGAACCAATGATAACCTTTCTTTCTTTCTTTTCGAGCCTTTTTGAAGGAAGAAATTGAGCTTGTTCAAATGATTCACTCCAAATCACAATGACTACTACAAAGATACACTCCAATTTAAAATTATCTGAAACAGAAGGGGGGGAAAAAAAACTCAATTTGATGTGATTCTGCATTTCTACTGTACCTTTTTCCACATACAGCAGGGTTTGTAGATGGATGTGGAAGATGATATTTACATTGGAATGAATGAGGCTGTCCGGAGAGGGGTGGGGCTTACGGAAAGCACAAACTTGATATTTTTACAATTTTGTTTACCGTAGTAAACAAAATTGTAAACAGAATTTTATGTATTTTTCTTGCCTGATGTCAAATTAGTTACAGGCTGGGTCGTACTTGTCCGTACAATTCTGCACACACGATAAATGATTTTGTGTTCTAACATAAACCAAACAGCTTTTACTGAACAATGGAATTACTGCCGGTACCAAAAAATGATACAGGGACGGAGATCTGTGCAAAAAAAAAAAAAAAAAAACACGATCCCATCACACAAAATAACCTCTGCTCTTTGACAGTGTGGCAAATTAACTCAGGATTAGCTTTCCATACATTGCCATGAGTCCGACCATATGCTTAATTTGTACTCCATCGTACAGTGGTGTGGAAAATAGCAGATACAAGCTCCCAACGCATTGCAGACACCGTTGTACAATGTAAACCAGGGTTTAGTGAGGCACTGCTGCTTTATACCTGTACTCAGGACAGGAGGAACTGGATAATGTTTCTGTGAAATGTTCTTATTGGGAGATTTATTTGTTATTTTATTTTACTTTTTTTATTTTTATTTTTTTATTATTTTTTTTTGGGGGGGGGGGGGGGGGGGGGTCTAAGTGATGTACAGTATATTTCGAGTGATGTGATTCTGTAATTATTATTGCTTGAACGCAAACTGCTTCACATACCTCCCTCAAATCAATCATTATTATTATTATTGTCTGCAAATTCTGCTGTGATTCTGGTGGCCACTGTGGAAAAGAGTCGAGTCACGCGTGTCTTTGGAGTGTGCGTGCGTGCGTGCGTGCGTGCGTGCGTGCGTTGATGTTGTTTTCTAAACTGAGCCTTGAATAAAAGCAACTGCCAGCAGCAGTGTGTGTGTGTGTGTGTGTGTGTGTGTGTGTGTGTGTGTGTGTGTGTGTGTGTGTGTGTGTGTGTGTGTGTGTGTGTGTGTGTGTGTGTGTGTGTGTGTGTGTGTGTGTGTGTGTGTGTGTGTGTGTGTGTGTGTGTGTGTGTGTGTGTGTGTGTGTGTGTGTGTCAGAAAATGCATCTCAGCAGTTATGAAAGGTGGACGTATCTGACCTCAACATTCCCGTCATATGTGGGTCCAGGGGCGGATCTAGGCATGGGCATGGGGGGGGGGGGGGGGCAAAGTGAGTTTAATGTCTTATCCGAGTAGGACTCGTGTTTGGACGTGTGAGTACGCACATATTTCTCAGTTCTAAGGGTATGTTCTAAAGGATATGTAGTAGAATCTGTCTGTCAAGAATGGGAACTAAATTGGAATTTTGAGATGAGATCTGATACAAGTGGAGCTGTGGAGGCTTCCCAAAACCTTTTGTAGGCCCGCAGCACCCACTCTTCTATAATCTCTGTCTCCTGCGCACGCACACACACACACACACACACACACACACACACACACACACACACACACACACACACACACACACACACACACACACACACACACACACACACACACAGTTTGTGCCCAGAGGAATGTGACAGTGTGGTGTCAGTGGGGGGCAGCAGCTGATTCTCAATCACCACCTCCCCCTTCCTCTCTTCCCCTGACCTCACGTGTGTGTTAGCATACGAGCCTGTCATGAATGAGTCGGATTGTAGAATTGTAATAAAAGGGCAGGGCAACTGTTGCCCTGCCAACAGTGATTCTCAAAAGTTGTTCTTGTCAATGATCCCCCCCATTGATGTGTACTATTTGTCAGCGGATACCCTGTCTTTAAATGATGTGTTGCCACTGGGGCCCCAGGGGATTTGAGTTGGAAGATGCCTTAACAAATTTAAAATACAGTAGCCGACGTACAAGCTCACGACGAGTGTCATGACATGATATCACATTGAGCCAGGGGCAGATCTACGGGTGGGCATGCATGGGCACGTGCCCAGTCATTTATGAAGTCTGCCCAGGTACGAAAAGAAAAAAAAATATATATTCTTTTTAATGATTCTGCGCAACGCCTACGCAATGCTGGGCAACTCCAACTCTGCAGCTGCGTACGCACTGTGCAGTGCTGAGCTGCAGCATGTCTTTCACTATTCTCTCTATACGGTTCTCACTCAGTCAGCCAATAGCTGATATGCACTGCCTGCCTGATCAATTGCCCGTGCAAATAGCCCCCATGCCCAGGGAAAAAAAATAAATCCTCGATCCGCCACTGCATGGAGACCAAATTTTGAGTAACAAAGTATAAATTATAGATGGTTTGAATGGTCACATTGATCCTCACGTTTCTGAGTACGGTGTGGCCTTTGGAACCTTTTAAAACCACTGATAGGCAGGGGAGGATTATCCAGGCCCAGGGGCCCCTGAGCTAGGCGGACCCTCTGGGTTTGGGTCCATACTGCTATTGTTTAACCATCAGTTGGCAGTTATTTGGTTCAGTTGTTTTGGCTGTTAATAATTTTTAGGCAATCTTTTGCTGTAAATCCTGCTGAAATACAGGTGAATATTGCAGGCCTATATGTCATAATTCGTATGTATGTACAGTATGCAGGCACTATGCGCCGCATTGGAGGGAAAAAAAGAACCAGTGGGGGGTGGGCTTTGTGTGGTGGTGGCCCAGGGGCCCATCATTTATAGATCCTATGTCTATGCTTGGGACTGTTAACATTGAAACAATTGCGATAGATTCTCAATTAATGAATGAATGAATAACATTTTTATTAACAGAAATGGAGAATACAGTACAAAACTGATAACAGTTTAGATATTTACAGTACGATTCAAATATAACTACAAGGTAACTGAAAAAACCTGCTTGGACACATATAGTTAAGCATTACACACTGTTTATAATACGTAGTCACCTGTTGTAAATACCTTCTAAAGCCAGAAGCAGCAAATCTTAGTGTTGTTGCTGTATTGTTGCTCCTGTTTCATTTGCTGAATGAAGTTTTACATTTGCACTTTTGGCATGTAGTAGTATTTTGTCTTGCCCAAATTCAAAAGAGGACAGGGCCTTAGAGCAGTGGCTCCCAAACCTTTTCATGCCAAGTACTCCCATGAGCTGCAGAGAACCTCGCAGTGACATGCATTAGTCATTGGAAGCCGCATTTAATGTCCTTTTTATCTTTTGGAGCCCCAATTTATATCGTAAAATCAATGTTAATTTAACTCTGATAGTGTAGGCTACAAATGAAACCATTCCATTTGTACACTCTCAGAGTTACGGAGCTGTAAGAGTCCATTTGGTTCCTAAATATAATTTAGCTGGGGAACCTCTAGAACTCCCTCATTGCCCTAGAGTAGACGTTCCCTACCCTGTGGACAAGCCAGAGCCCACACAACCTTGAAGGTGTTTATGTGTGCATGTTTGTTTTAAAACTTAAATGATTGTCTTCTGGCTCAGATCAGCAGAACAAACAGTTCATATTTAGCTGTATTGCAATGAAAACACATTTCTTACGTTGTTCAGTTTCTTTTGTTTTGTCACTAAAATCTTGTTTTGCCAGTTTCCACAGTGTCCCATAAATCAAGAATATCTGTTTTGATCACTTGGTGAGATTTTCCAGGTTCAGTGTGAACAAAAGACTACAGTAAATGATCCATTTCTGCCACCTGGTGGTCAGTAGCAGACACACAGTATAGTGATTGATGGTACGTGAGTGAATGAATGAATGAATGAATGAATGAATGAATTTTTATTGACAGAGATGAGCTACAGTACAAGTAAAGTACATACTGCAACAAAACTGATAACAGCTTGGAGAATTACAGTACAATTCAAGTACAACTACATCAAATCTGACAAAGCTGATTGGACACACTAGTTAAGAATACACTTGTTTACAATAGTGGCCAACTTGTTCATTTCATTAAGACATTCAAATACATACAAAACAACTACTTCAGTAAAGTCAGAAGCAGCAAATCATGGAGGTAAAATCATAGTGGAGGAAGAGAAATGTACAAGGAGAAGAGGGGGGTGGGTGGGGGGGTTCATACACAATTTTTGTTTTACAGAGGCCAGTTTCGAATTACAGCCAGCCATCTGTAGGTGCCCCTTGAGAGCGGTTTTGAAGGAGTCAAGGGACTCACAAGTCTTAATGACTGTTGGGAGGGCGTTCCACATTTTGGTTGCATATGAGCGGAAGGAATTAAGTCCCTTGTTTGTGCCAAATCTGGGTTGAACATAGTTAATCGCACTCCCTCTGGTGTTGTGGGAGTGGACCTCATTGACATTTAGGAAGTATTTGGAGAGGTACAAATGTATTTTGGTAGAGTATCGAATCTTGTGGACCAGACCCATTGCGAGATGTAGTAGACTTCCCCCTGGCTAAGACTCTGAATGGCTCCCAATGAAATTGGTGCCTTGTGTGGTTTCCTCCACTGTTATTGTAGCAGTCAGACTAGGCTCAGTTTAAGAAAATGTGCATATTCGAGGTGCTGAAGGGAAATCGAGTTAATTTATTACATTTTATTTAGGGGTATTAAGGCTGCTGAATTCTGCTGCAGGCACATGTAAAGCTCAAAAGTTGCCACTAAACCCTTGTCACGTTGCAACTCCTTGGGTCCTAACGGTGCAAGGCATGTGACATGTCTAGTACAGGGGTGCCCACACTTATTGGACTTGAAAGCTACTTGCTAAATGATCCAGCTCAACAATATCTACTCTAGGCCTAGCTCTTGACCAGAGCTACTCTAAGCCTACTATTGCTGAAAGGTTTAAAGTTAGATAGTCCTATCTACCTGTTAGGGCGAAAACGTTTGAATAACATATGCTTTGTGTGGTCCCTGATATGACAAAGCAGAACCGTGTTGTTGCCACTATGAAAATATACAATCTCCTTAATGTCTATTATGAAAATGTACTGTATTTCCTTAATGCAAGGTTTCCATGGAAGGCGTGTTATTCTGAATGGTGTAGACAACACAACACCTATATACTGCATTTGATTATAGTTGCATTGTTGCTTCATTTCCTCCTTCAGTAGTGGCTATAAAGACTTTACCAATAATGAGTGAGCTCAAAGGGCAAGTCAAACATCCACAGACACAGACAGTAATATCACAAAGTGTGAAATATTACAGTAATAACAGGGTTGTGGATTGATTTTATGATGTTTGCAAATGAGGATGTGGGACAGCTGACACATTGATTCATTACATTGCCTCAGATTTTATGGATGAGTTTATGTGTATTCAAACTCACTTCATGTAAATATATATAAAAAAACATACACACTTAAGGTTCAAGGTGTCTTTATTAGTTACATCTGTGTTGAGACAGATATAAAATTATGTTCATCCCTTCAACATAAAATGCATAAAGAGAGAGAGAGTTAAAAGAAGGGAGAACAGACAGAAACAGATTCATTCATTCACACATCCAAAGATGCCCACAATTCTTAAACAGTACATATTTAAGTTAATATAAAAACAGATGTAAAGAGTAAAAATAGGACCAGTGTCCCTAAGCAGCAATGTTTAAATAAAGTGCATTCAGTGACAACATGCATTTTCTAACTCCAATTGGGTGTGTATTTTATCAAACAAACATTACACTAAAGCAGAGTTTTTCAACCAGTGGTCTTGAGAACGTAAAAATGAAACCAAATGGACCCTGGCGGGTCCATTTGGTTTCATTTTTACACTCTCAAGAGTTAAAATATTCATCATGTGACACAATTAGAAGATTAATGGTCATGGAGTGAAGCAAAAGAAATCTTTAGTTATGGGGTCTGTGGGGCTAGAGTGTCCTCAAATGGTGGTCCGAATAAATGGTGGGCCCTGCGATGAAAAACGTTGAAAACCACTGCACTAAAGTAAAACATTTGTGCCTGAATCAAACCACATTTCTTAGCTAAAGACTAAACAACCATTACAGATCATTACTCTCAATACACTCACAGCCTTCCTGCTGGTATCCCAGTTCTGGAAACGCACCATTGTCTCGCCCTTCTTTTTGACTCTCCTTTTTTCCATTGGTTGAGTTTGTGTCCCATTCACGCAGACTGTTGTATGAGGGGATGTCCTCCCAATCAACGGGGTCACTAAGGGCAGGGGTTTTCAACAGGTGGTCCGGGGACCACCAGTGGTCCCTGAGAGGGTTCCAGGTGGTCCCCAGCTAAGTTGGTTAACCAGATGTAACTCTTGAGAACGTAAAAATGAAACCAAATGGACCCTTGCGGGTCCATTTGGTTTCATTTTTACACTCTCAAAGAGTTAAAATATTCACCATCTGAACTAGCCCAAGTCTACACAACTAGAAGATGGACAAAAGCAAAAGAAATCTTTAGTTTTGGGGTCTGTGGGGCTAAAATGTCCTCAAGTGGTGGTCCGTGGCTCAAATTCTGAAAAAATGGTAGTCCCTGGCATCAAAAACGTTGAAAACCCCTGACTAAGGGGATTGGGATTTCTGTCATTCAGGACCCTCTGGAGCTATCGCTCTGCCAACCTGCTGGCGTATTCCGCGCCAAACGCATCAAGGCGCACCTTCAGTTTCCGTGCATAGTGTTCCTTGTACATGTGCAGAGCTTTGTTCTCCCGACTGAAGAAGTTTATGCAGCAGAATACAAGGAGACCAACAATGGTCGCTCCGATGAAGAGAAACCATGCTATCATCTGTGGATGAACAGAGAGAGCAGACATTTACATGGATGAAGCTTTATTTAACTCCTTAACAGATTTACCACACGTTTTCGTGTGATTGATTATTCTGTTGTCTGATCATCACCTAAAAAACGCGTGTTTTTTTTTTTAAACTATAAGCATAGATTAACTTGTTGGCCACCATCTCATAATGTATTTTAGGTATAGACGTGACTACAAAACCCAGAAAACACCTCACACTTTACAACTATAATTGATAAATGATAAATGCTATAACTTTAAACGCATTTATCTCTGAATGAGCCCTGGGAATGGTGAAAGGTTAAAATACAGGCTGTTTTCTCAAATGTAATTAAAAAAAAAACTGGAACACATCATCAACTAATCTTTTTTCCCTTAAAGTAGACACCTTAAGCTGTCTTGGATATAATTAATTTGCACAAATTCACAACAGAGGATTTTCTATGAATTATTTAGTTACTATTGAACCTACAGTAATGGGAGCGAATAAAGCAAATGCGGTGAATCCAATAAATTTAACTCAATCCTGTACAAACTGTCATGCTAGAAAAAATGTCTTCATTGCCCACATTTTAAGAACGCAGAGCAGTGCTTTAACACCTGTGAGTGTGCCTTAAACCTTAGAATCTGCTCCTTGCCATTGGACCTGTCGCAGGGCAGCTTCACCAACTCCTGAAGACAATCCTCTGTCTCGTTCACACAATACCATGTCATACCGCTGGCCGCACATTCGTAAAAGGTGCCGTTTAGCAGAGAGGCGCACACCCACATTACAGGCACTATGCAGGCACGGACGGACGAAGATTTTGCAGTCTTCCTTTTGCCATTTGCATTGTACAATCCCACCCCTGCAACTCTCTGTGTAGATCCAACACAGCCTGTTGCTAAAGAAAAGGCCCAGAATCAGAAGCACCGCCGCCGGGGCCAGCAGGAAAGTCATCCCATACTCAAAGTTCTCTTTGCTGCACGGGCAATCAAAGGACACCACAGAGAAGATATGCTCCCCACCGATGGTTATCAGAGCCACAAGACATTAGCCGATGACTGCCTTCTGTGCCACAAAGAAATTCACAAAGGATTTGAACATTTTCATAATGCAGATCACAATGTTTCTGGTGAGAATCTTCACAACAGAATGAATGCGTTGTACTGTAGAAGTGAAAAGAACCACAAGGACTTCCCCTTTTTTGGAAAGAGAGAGAGACCGTATCTGAATAAAACTCATGTGGACACAGGACGCAGATAAACCCATCATAAACAGACCATTAGTCAACAACAGAGTAATACTGCACATTTAGATTCAGCACACCTCAACACTTTTATTTTTGTTCACTTGATTTCACCGGATTAAGAGCGTCTGCCAAGTGCCTAAATTGTAACTGTAAATTATAAACACCCCATGGGGTTCATATTTTTGGAAAATAGCCCTAGTCTATTGGTTGGAACATGGGGATGGGTGAATGTACCGATTCAAGCGTAATGAAGACAGATTGAAAGAAAGGTGTGAGCAGACTTTGCACTCTATTATAGGCTACTGATGGAAATTAATTCTGCCTGTTCCCTGGACTAGTTGTTTTGGAATTTAGCCAAGGTACTACATTTCTACAAACCATACAAAAACAAACAAGTAGCCGACATTAGCCTACATAAGAAAGAAGTAATATTGTTAATGCCAATGGCTGTAGGTTTACATGCAGTAGCAGGCTGCACACACAATAAGGCTTTAAAGGTATCGTGACATTAAAAACACGTTTTTGTTCATTTTTTGTGTTTTGGGCGGGTTCTTGACAACAATTACACCATAAAAAGTCGGTATTTGAACATTCAGTGGTTTCTCCGTATTTTGTAGTTATGCTAATTAGTTTTAAAAACGGCTCGTCTGGTTGGGCACCGGATAGTTGCGTGTACATCACGGTAAACACCCACCCACAGCCGTGCTGTCTCCAGCCTCCCCTGCTCTACTCTCCGCCTCTCTCCTCCGTTTGAGGGACGTGCACACATAGACCATGAAGGGAGCTCGAGCCTCTTTTACACCGACGGCTGTAAACGACAGCCCAGATCATGAATGCAATTTCGCTAGAAGTGCCCTCTCATTGTATTACAGGCACTGCCCTAAACACTCTCTGCATGTCCCTGCATGTCCCGACACTGCCGAGAGAGAGGAGAGAGAGACAGAGAGAGAGAGACAGAGAGAGAGACAGAGAGAGAGAGAGAGAGAGAGAGAGAGAGAGAGAGAGAGAGAGAGAGAGAGAGAGAGAGAGAGAGAGAGAGAGAGAGAGAGAGAGAGAGAGAGAGAGAGAGAGAGAGAGAGAGAGAGAGAGAGAGAGAGAGAGAGAGAGAGAGAGAGAGGTTTGATTATTGTGTAAAATAATTCCCTTCTTCCACCTTTCACGCTGGGGCACGCTGCCGTTCGAAGCCTAGAGCTATCTAGTCTCAGCGTTGCGACATTGAGGGGTCAGAAACCGAACGCTTTGCGCTGTTCATGCAGCATGAGTAGGAACAGACTAGAGTTGGAAATAGGCCTATGATATTTTCAACAAGAGCAACATGCCAACTGTTGTCATGTTTATGTTGTAGCCTAGCTACTATTACTACAAAACGAACTAAAATAAAGGGTTTTACGACCATTAAAGCTGTCTCTGCCTACTTCAGGTCCAGGACTTGTCCCTATTTGCTGCCACCATTCTCAATAGATGTTGATGTAGAAGAGCCTCCATTAGACTGGCCCCATGAAGTGAACGGAGTTTGCACAACTCTATACCCTAAGTTCTGGCACAGCAGCCGGTCTCTGCCTGCCTCTCTGTCCCTCTCTCTCTGTCTCTGCTCGATCATTTTACTTTGATATAACCCGTAATTTGTGCGACATCGGCTAGGATTCTGTTTATATCATTGATTAGGCCTACTATTTACAAACAACTGATATAAAGAATATAGATTAGAATCAATGTCGTATACAGCAGTTTTAAAACCAATGGTCCGGGGACCACCAGTGCCCTAGGCTGAAATCCAGCCTGGTATTGTGGGTCTGTGGGGTGAAAATGTCATCAAATGGTGGTCCATGGGTCAAACGCTGAATAAATAGTGGTCCCTGGTATCAAAATGGTTGAAAACCACTGTAATGCAGTACAGTTGAACTGCTGATCACCAAATATTTAGTCTCAAAGACAAGTCTATGGATTTGTTCGGGACACTAAAAATGAGGCAACCACAGTGTCAGTGGTCTAGTTAGTATTTCCTGTCTATTCAACCAAGATCAGCTATTTTTGTTATATATGAATTGAAATCCTGAATTATTTTAGAATAATGACATCACAATGTCAATAATTAACTATCCTATTAACTAACCACATTTTGTCCCCTTTCCCCACTCAACATGTCCCACACATGCAACAATTATTTTACCTCAAATGAACAGGACCTGGCCACCCTATCTAGGAGGCGGGGAAGTTTGTTGGAGAGGAGGGGTAGAGGGGTGGGTGGGTGGATCATGACAGTGATTGACATAGAAGGAGTAAAGTACGACCCCTAGTGGCCAAAAGAATGTGTTTTTCTCCATGCCCCATTAGAATGTAAAAGAAAGGGACCAAAAACACATTAATTGAGTATTTTTTTCTATGAAAGCCTGTTAAACACATTTTGAGGATCATCTCCAACATAATAAAATAATGTTACAAATAATGTCACGATACCTTTAAAAAGAAACCAACCTTTTATTTCAATCATATAAGTTGTGGAATTACTACTACAGGTACATGGCAAATACAAATATTTGTACAAAAATGTAGTAAAAGTAAAAAATCATGTTGTCAAGAAAGTAGTAGTTGTAGTAGTACAGTACAGGTAGATGGTGTGTAAATATTTTTCTCACATAATTTGTACACAAAACAAATAATACACATTCCCTACTACAAAGTAGGTTACATCATGCTCCAAGGTACATCACAGTATCAGTGCTCTCCTCTCAGACCCAAGTGTATTGATTGTGGGAACACAGAGCGTTATTATGCTAATAAACAAAAACAGGAATCATGAAATGAAAGACCTACTGTGAATATTCTGTAGCCGACAGTGTAATCATAGCCTACATCTAGGCTATCTAGAAATCTCCTAATGCTACTATCTATAGAGAACCCAATTATTATCATTACTGACGCCATGGACTGGACTGCCCTTGGTCAAGGCTGACACATATCTCTATATGTGTCCATAAACGGACACAGACATTCCATTATGGACATTTGAAGGTATATATATCATCTCTGGACTTACACAACATCTTCATCACATAACATTTATATTTCCTGTTTAAATCCTGTGTATATCAGAATGTATAACTTCAAAACTCTTACATACCTCATCTGTTTTATCCAAGTATTTTACTTGATTTACGGAGCAGAGACCAGCGAGACAAGACTGACACGGTTGCTGAAGAATTCATGTTTAAGAACAAGTAGGCGACACACAAACATCTGAGTTCAGTGGCTTCACTCAGGAAATGCGCATTAAGTTTGAAGTTTTTATGCTCTGCAGGACAGACATTTTAGATCATGACTTGAATCTAGACACCTTCCATTGATAGCCCCTTCAGCCAAATAAGCGTTTATTTCCGCCATTTCATGCTCTAGCTTAGCTCTTTTTTATACCACGGCTCACTATTTATTCAGAATTTGGTACCACGAGCCACCAAATGGCCCCTCACGGGTCCATTTGGTTTAATTTTACTCTCTAAAGATTTAAGTTATATTTAAACATCAGAATTACTTAATTGTCAAGAATCCACACAATTAGGAGAATGTAGAATTGTTATGTTGACCAACATTTTGCCAGTTTATCTCTCCTAAATTGTGGACACAATCTTGAAAATCCTTAGTTTTAGGTCAGAAAGAGTAAACTCAACATCAAATGGTGGTCCGTGGTTAAAATGCAAAATAAACAGTGAAACCCCCTGGGCTAGACCTCCAGTCTATAAATGAAATCTGTCCCAAACCCAGCTACGTGCAGGCCAGCCATCTGGAGATGCACCATAAAACAACCCAACTAACCAACAGACTTCCTGTAAAACATGAAATATAGGCCGGACAATATAATGAAAAAGTATATTAAAGGGGAATTGCACCCATTTAAAAAAAAATCTTGAGAGGATACAAATGTGAACCAAATGGACACTTTACTACACAACACTTAGACATTTACTGCTGTATATCTACACAATTGCTATAGAAAATATTTATGCAGTGTTTCTACACAAACCCTATATAAGGGTTTGTGTAGAAACAAAAAGAAATGCATTAGTTAAATGCATTCAGTGTTGTGAAAACACTACATAAATATTCCAGAACAAAAACATGTTATTAGGCTTTGGTAGGTCTTGCAATAATGACATAATGACGGGATAATCATTAACTTCTGTCTAATAACAGCACATTATTTATAAGTTGTACTGTAAATTGTGCAGGGACCCAGTTTTTTACAATACCTTATTCAAACTTCTGACTACTTCAGTCTGAATGTAAATGCAATCTATTGCACATAAGCATAACTTTGCCATAGGCTGAAAGAAATTACACAGTATATCTTATAATGTAAAATGTCTCATTATTTCGGAATCAAACATTTTTAACTCAAATCTTTGCTTCTGGGGGATCCCCGAGAACATGTTTTTAGATGAGGTTCTGCACCTAAATAATAGATATTTCTGGGGGTCCTTCCTATGAAATATGTTAAGCATCACTGACACAGAAAGATATTTTTCCGGAAAAACTAGAATCTCACGCCAGGGACTAGAATTTAGTGTCACAAACTAGAATTTACTGTTAGGGACTAGAATCTAGTGTCGGGAACTAGGATCTAGGGTCATATCGCGCCACTGAGTGGCGCAATATGAGTGTTGGGGAATATTACTTAGGAAAGTAATATATTACTTATTACTTATTACCCCTTTAGAAAAGTAATAATATTACACTACTTATTACTTGGATGCAAAAGTAATATGTAGTATATTACATATTACTTTTTTATATTACTTTTGCACCCAGATCCCTGAAAAAAGGAAAGTAGCTACAACTACACAATCTGTCAGCTTCTTTTAGAGCTGAATCTAAAGAAGAAGAATAACAAGAGTCACCAATCAGCCAAACATCAATTGGGTGACTGTTGCCCCCACCACCTGACTACGGATAAGCAGGTTAAGATGGATGGATGTAGGCCTATTTAGATGAATGTATTTAGATGAATGAATACAGGCATCCCACCCTGGAAAAAAATACTAAAATATATTAATATTTATATGCCACACATGATTAACATAGCCTACCATAGATTACATAGTTGCAGTAGGCTGTTATTTCAGTCAGTGGATTGTTATTTGGTTACAGTTCTGTCTGTCAACTATGTTTTAATGCAAAATTTAAAAAATGTATGATAAACATACATAAGCATAAGATCTTTTTGATTTAATATTGAGTATATGAGGGCTTATAGCTCCAGTGGCTTAATTGATGATACTGTGCAAACAGAGTTAATTAGAACAGCTGTGTATCGGAAATCCCCTGGCAGACAGCGCATCGAGACAGGCAGCGAGTGTGGACATTTAGTCCAGCTATTGTGTGATAAAACACATATTATAAACGCATGACTTGTATGGCAAATGAAAATATCCTTGGATATACTTGGACCACAGTTGGAACTAGAATATTCGCAATTTAAAAATTGCAAAGTGTGGTTGCCGTTGTCGCCTGCCCCCCCGCAGCATGTATAACACAAAGGAGAAATAAAAAGCGACTGATATAAGGAGAGAAACTGGCATTGATGTCATTACACTCCCCCAGATGACTCCTCACACTCTCTCACTCACTCTCACTCACTCACACTCTCTCTCTCTCTCTCACACTCTCACTCTCTCACTCTCTCACTCTCTCACACGGGCGCCGCACATTTTACATATACTGAAGCCCATAGTATGGGCTTCAGCCAGCAGGCGCCCTCATTCCCTCCAACTACCGACCCCGTTGCAACTACAACTTGGTACATACCATTGTACAAAACGGTTTGTATGCTAGCATAAAACATGTGTGGGTACTGCGGTGCATTATGGGTACTGCGGTGCAGTATGGGCTTCAGCCAGCAGGCGCCCTCATTCCCTCCAACTACCGACCCGTTGGCAACCGTTGTACAAAAACACATGCGCCCGCAGATGCGTTATACTGAGGTTTGGACATTCGGTGAATGATTTGTGGCACTTATTTGTGAAATAGGCCCCTCGCACTAACTTTGGAAGCCGATTACCTTAGTTTAAACAAAGTTGTCCTTTAATCTCATTAATATGTGTTTCTTTCTCCAGTGCTGTGTAAAGCACTTTGCTTCTTCTTTGACTAAAATTGGAACAATACAGCTTGAAATTGGAATGATACAGCTTACTAATCTCTGACTAATATTGGAACGATACAGTTTGAAATTGGAACGATACAGCTTACCAATGTCTGACTAAAATTGGAGCGATAGAGCTTGGAATTGAAATGATAGTTTAATAATCTCTAATTAAAAGTGGAACGATACAGCTTAAAATTGGAACGATACAGTTTAATAATCTCTGACTAATATTGGAATGATACAGTTTGAAATTGTCGCAATACAGTTTACTAATCTCTGACTAAAAATGGAACGATACAGTTTGTAATTGAAACAATATAGTTTACTATTCTCTGACTAAAATTGGAACGATACATCTTAAAATTGAAATGATAGTTTAATAATCTCTCACTAATATTGGAACAATACAGCTTGAAATTGGAACGATGTAGTTTACTACTCTCTGAGTAAAATTGGAATGATACAGTGTGAAATTAGAACAATACAGTTTACTAATCTCAGACTAAAAATGGAACGATACAGTTTGAAATTGGAATGATACAGCTAAATTGTAGAACGATGCAGTGCTTTGTGCTTTATAGCAGTGGTTTCCAACCTTTTTGAAACCACGGCCCACTATTTATTCAGCATTCGAGCCACAGACCACCATTTGATGACATTTTAACCCCACAAACCCCAAAACCAAAAAGATTTATTTTGCATTTTTTCACATTACCAGGCTGGATTTGGGAAACAAAACAGTCAAACAGACACACAGCAGAGGTTACTCAAAGAGCTAGTGCACGGCCAGATTCACACTGCGGTGCAGTATGGGCTTCAGCCAGCAGGCGCCCTCGTTCCCTCCAACTACCGACCCCGTTGGCAACCGTTGTACAAAACACATGCGCCCGGAGATGTCTTATACAAACCGTGTTTCCATTCATTTCAATGGGAAAAAATATTCCACAAATTAATTAATATAAAATAAACTGTAAGACATATCTCTTAGCAAAATACAAGCACACGATTCTGATTTTTTCCGGTCAGTTTGACATATAGCTCAAGTGTGTACAGTCAAACCTGTGGGACTAGTAGCGGTCCAAAAAAAGTTGCTGGAAACAATAATAATAACTAGAATATTCGCAATTTAACAATTGCAAAGTGTGGTTGCCGTTGTCGCTTGCGTCGACCTCCCCGCAGCTTCCGGTAGCCAATTACGATGTGAACTTTTACGTCATCCCCGGGGTCACGTGGAAGTAGTTTGGAGGGCATTTATTCCCCCTGAATGGCGTTTTTTTTGCAACAAACTTACATTTTGTGCGTTTGTGGCGCCCCCTATGGTTGAAAATGGAATTGCTTTTGGGCCTCTGTTGAAGGGGTCAGCCAAGACCTGTCATTCAAATTTGGGGTGGATTGGACATTTTTTACAAAAAATAGTTACATTTCGTGTACTTGTAGCGCCCCCTATGGTTGAAAATGGAATTGCTCTTGGCTGTCAGTTGAAGCCGTCACCCTAGACCTGTGACTCAATTTTGGGGTGGATTGGACATTCGGTGTATGAATTGTGGCCTTTTCTATAAAATAGGCCCCTCCCACTAACTTCGGAAGGCTATTGCGGCCTAACGATACGTGATATCAAAATTCTGCCAACGCTGTTTTGATCGGATAGCTCCAGAGATCACGTGTACCGATTTTCGTGAGATTTGGACAAAATATGTAGGAGTGGGGGCAAAAAGTGTGTTTTGGACAAAAATCAAAATGGCGGAAAATCTATCCTGACGCAAATGGGCGTGGCCTATATGGGGAGATGCGTCATGATCCAAGGAATCTATGGAAAAAAGAATTTTGATTCTACGACCTACGGTTCAAGAGTTATAGGCCAAAATGTACAGTGACCAGTTATAGCGCCACCATCTGGCCGAACGATAACGTAATTATATATGTCATAATGCAATTAATTTTTAAAATTATTGCAAATGGCCTCCTTGATTTGTGTAAGCATAGCCCTTACGGTCTTCGAGGGAAAAATATTTGAACTTTACTTTTTGCACTTTTCCATTCATTTCAATGGGCCAAAATAATGCACTAATTAATTCATATTAATTAAACTATGTAATATTTCTCTTAGCAAAATGCAAGCACACGATTCTGATTTTTTCCGCTCGATATGATGTATGGCACAAGTGCGTGCTACTAGAACTGTGCGAGGAGTAGCGGGACGAAAAAAGTGAGCGGACCCGGAATAATAACTAGAATATTCGCAATTTAAAAATTGCAAAGTGTGGTTGCCGTTGTCGCTTGCGTCGGCCCCCCCGCAGCTTCCGGTAGCCAATTACGACGTGAACTTGTTACGTCATCCCCGGGATCACGTGGAAGTAATTTGGAGGGCATTTATTCCCCCCAAATGGCGTTTTTTTGCAACAAACTTACATTTTGTGCGTTTGTGGCGCCCCCTATGGTTGAAAATGGAATTGCTTTTGGCCCTCTGTTGAAGGGCTCAACCAAGACCTGTGATTCAAATTTGGGGTGGATTGGACATTTTTTGCAACAAATATTTACATTTTATGCATTTGTGGCGCCCCCTATGGTTGAAAATGGAATTGCTTTTAGTCCTCTGTTGAAGCCGTCACCCTAGACCTGTGATTCAATTTTGGGGTGGATTGGACATTCGGTGCATGAATTGTGGCCTTTTCTGTAAAATAGGCCCCTCCCACTAACTTCGGAAGGCTATTGCGGACTAACGACACGTGATATCAAAATTCTGCTAACGCTGTTTTCATCGGATAGCTCCAGAGATCCTGTGTACCGATTTTCGTAAGATTTGGACAAAATATGCAGGAATGGGGGCAAAAAGTGTGTTTTGGAGAAAAATCAAAATGGCGGAAAATCTATCCTGACGCAAATGGGCGTGGCCTATATGGGGAGATGCGCCATGATCCAAGGAATCCATGGAAAAAAGAATTTTGATTCTACGACCTACGGTTCAAGAGTTATAGGCCAAAATGTACAGTGACCAGTTATAGCGCCACCATCTGGCCGAACGATAACGTAATTATATATCTCATAATTCAATTAATTTTTAAAATTATTGCAAACGGCCTCCCTGATTTGTGTTAGCATAGCCCTTACGGTCTTCGAGGGAAAAATACTTGAAATTCACTTTTTGCACTTTTCCATTCATTTCAATGGGGCTAAATAATGCACTAATTAATTCATATTAATTAAACTATGTAATATTTCTCTTAGCACAATGCAAGCACACGATTCTGATTTTTTCCGCTCGATATGAAGTATGGCACATGTGTGTGCTACTAAAACTGTGCGAGGAGTAGCGCGACGAAAAACGTGTTATGCGGAACAATAAAAATAATAATAACTAGAATATTCGCAATTTAAAAATTGCAAAGTGTGGTTGCCGTTGTCGCTTGCGTCGGCCCCCCCGCAGCTTCCGGTAGCCAATTACGACGTGAACTTGTTACGTCATCCCCGGGATCACGTGGAAGTAATTTGGAGGGCATGTATTCCCCCCCGAATGGCGTTTTTTTTTCCAACAAACTTACATTTTGTGCGTTTGTGGCGCCCCCTATGGTTGAAAATGGAATTGCTTTTGGCCCTCTGTTGAAGGGCTCAACCAAGACCTGTGATTCAAATTTGGGGTGGATTGGACATTTTTTGCAACAAATATTTACATTTTATGCATTTGTGGCGCCCCCTATGGTTGAAAATGGAATTGCTTTTAGTCCTCTGTTGAAGCCGTCACCTAGACCTGTGATTCAATTTTGGGGTGGATTGGACATTCGGTGCATGAATTGTGGCCTTTTCTGTAAAATAGGCCCCTCCCACTAACTTCGGAAGGCTATTGCGGACTAACGACACGTGATATCAAAATTCTGCTAACGCTGTTTTCATCGGATAGCTCCAGAGATCCTGTGTACCGATTTTCGTAAGATTTGGACAAAATATGCAGGAATGGGGGCAAAAAGTGTGTTTTGGAGAAAAATCAAAATGGCGGAAAATCTATCCTGACGCAAATGGGCGTGGCCTATATGGGGAGATGCGCCATGATCCAAGGAATCCATGGAAAAAAAAATTTTGATTCTACGACCTACGGTTCAAGAGTTATAGGCCAAAATGTACAGTGACCAGTTATAGCGCCACCATCTGGCCGAACGATAACGTAATTATATATCTCATAATTCAATTAATTTTTAAAATTATTGCAAACGGCCTCCCTGATTTGTGTTAGCATAGCCCTTACGGTCTTCGAGGGAAAAATACTTGAAATTCACTTTTTGCACTTTTCCATTCATTTCAATGGGGCTAAATAATGCACTAATTAATTCATATTAATTAAACTATGTAATATTTCTCTTAGCACAATGCAAGCACACGATTCTGATTTTTTTCCGCTCGATATGATGTATGGCACATGTGTGTGCTACTAGAACTGTGCGAGGAGTAGCGCGACGAAAAACGTGTTATGCGGAAGAAAGAAAAATAATAATTACTAGAATATTCGCAATTTAACAATTGCAAAGTGTGGTTGCCGTTGTCGCTTGCGTCGGCCCCCCCGCAGCTTCCGGTAGCCAATTACGATGTGAACTTTTACGTCATCCCCGGGATCACGTGGAAGTAGTTCAGAGGGCATTTATTCCCCCCAAATGGCGTTTCTTGCAACAAACTGTTACATTTTGTGCCTTTGTGGCGCCCCCTATGGTTGAAAATGGAATTGCTTTTGGCCCTCTGTTGAAGGGCTCAACCTAGACCTGTGATTCAAATTTGGGGTGGATTGGACATTTTTTGCAGCAAATATTTACATTTTGTGCATTTGTGGCGCCCCCTATGGTTGAAAATGGAATTGCTCTCGGCTGTCAGTTGAAGCCATCACCCTAGACCTGTGATTCAATTTTGGGGTGGATTGGACATTCGGTGCATGAATTGTGGCCTTTTCTGTAAAATAGGCCCCTCCCACTAACTTCAGAAGGCTATTGCGGCCTAACGATACGTGATATCAAAATTCTGCCAACGCTGTTTTGATCGGATAGCTCCAGAGATCATGTGTACCGATTTTCGTGAGATTTGGACAAAATATGCAGGAATGGGGGCAAAAAGTGTGTTTTGGAGAAAAATCAAAATGGCGGAAAATCTATCCTGACGCAAATGGGCGTGGCCTATATGGGGAGATGCGCCATGATCCAAGGAATCCAAGGAAAAAAGAATTTTGATTCTACGACCTACGGTTCAAGAGTTATAGGCCAAAATGTACAGTGACCAGTTATAGCGCCACCATCTGGCCGAACAATAACGTAATTATATATGTCATAATGCAATTAATTTTTAAAATTATTGCAAACGGCCTCCCTGATTTGTGTAAGCATAGCCCTTACGGTCTCCGAGGGAAAAATACTTGAACTTCACTTTTTGCACTTTTCCATTCATTTCAATGGGCCAAAATAATGCACTAATTAATTCATATTAATTAAACTATGTAATATTTCTCTTAGCACAATGCAAGCACACGATTCTGATTTTTTCCGCTCGATATGATGTATGGCACATGTGTGTGCTACTAAAACTGTGCGAGGAGTAGCGACGCGAAAAACGTGTTATGCGGAACAATAAAAATAATAATAATTAAACTACTTGTAATATAAGAGTCTGGTTGCCCTTCGGGCAACCACACTAACTAGAATATTCGCAATTTAACAATTGCAAAGTGTGGTTGCCGTTGCCGCTTGCGTCGACCTCCCCGCAGCTTCCGGTAGCCAATTACGATGTGAACTTTTACGTCATCCCCGGGGTCACGTGGAAGTAGTTTGGAGGGCATTTATTCCCCCTGAATGGCGTTTTTTTGCAACAAACTTACATTTTGTGCGTTTGTGGCGCCCCCTATGGTTGAAAATGGAATTGCTTTTGGCCCTCTGTTGAAGGGCTCAATCAAGACCTATCATTCAAATTTGGGGTGGATTGGACATTTTTTGCAACAAATATTTACATTTCGTGCACTTGTAGCGCCCCCTATGGTTGAAAATGGAATTGCTCTCTGCTATCTGTTGAAGCCATCACCCTAGACCTGTGATTCAATTTTGGGGTGGATTGGACATTCGGTGCATGAATTGTGGCCTTTTCTGTAAAATAGGCCCCTCCCACTAACTTCGGAAGGCTATTGCGGCCTAACGATACGTGATATCAAAATTCTGCCAACGCTGTTTTGATCGGATAGCTCCAGAGATCACGTGTACCGATTTTCGTGAGATTTGGACAAAATATGCAGGAGTGGGGGCAAAAAGTGTGTTTTGGACAAAAATCAAAATGGCGGAAAATCTATCCTGACGCAAATGGGCGTGGCCTATATGGGGACATGCGTCATGATCCAAGGAATCCATGGAAAAAAGAATTTTGATTCTACGACCTACGGTTCAAGAGTTATAGGCCAAAATGTACAGTGACCAGTTATAGCGCCACCATCTGGCCGAACGATAACGTAAATATACATGTCATAATGCAATTAATTTTTAAAATTATTGCAAACGGCCTCCTTGATTTGTGTATGCGTAGCCCTTATGGTATTCGAGGGAAAAATACTTGAACTTTACTTTTTGCACTTTTCCATTCATTTCAATGGGGCAAAATAATGCACTAATTAATTCATATTAATTAAACTATGTAATATTTCTCTTAGCGCAATGCAAGCACACGATTCTGATTTTTTCCGCTCGATATGATGTATGGCACAAGTGCGTGCTACTAGAACTGTGCGAGGAGTAGCGCGACGAAAAACGTGTTATGCGGAAGAAAGAAAAATAATAAGTATTAAACTACTTGTAATACAAGAGTCTGGTTGCCCTTCGGGCAACCACACTAATAATTAAACTACTTGTAATACAAGAGTCTGGTTGCCCTTCGGGCAACCACACTAACTAGAATATTCGCAATTTAAAAATTGCAAAGTGTGGTTGCCGTTGTCGCTTGCGTTGGCCCCCCCGCAGCTTCCGGTAGCCAATTACGACGTGAACTTGTTACGTCATCCCCAGGATCACGTGGAAGTAATTTGGAGGGCATGTATTCCCCCCGAATGGCGTTTTTTTTCCAACAAACTTGAACTTCACTTTTTGCACTTTTCCATTCATTTCAATGGGCCAAAATAATGCACTAATTAATTCATATTAATTAAACTATGTAATATTTCTCTTAGCACAATGCATGCACACGATTCTGATTTTTTCCGCTCGATATGAAGTATGGCACATGTGTGTGCTACTAAAACTGTGCGAGGAGTAGCGCGACGAAAAACGTGTTATGCGGAACAATAAAAATAATAATAATAATTAAACTACTTGTAATATAAGAGTCTGGTTGCCCTTTGGGCAACCACACTAACTAGAATATTCGCAATTTAACAATTGCAAAGTGTGGTTGCCGTTGTCGCTTGCGTCGACCTCCCCGCAGCTTCCGGTAGCCAATTACGATGTAAACTTTTACGTCATCCCCGGGGTCACGTGGAAGTAGTTTGGAGGGCATTTATTCCCCCTGAATGGCGTTTTTTTTGCAACAAACTTACATTTTGTGCGTTTGTGGCGCCCCCTATGGTTGAAAATGGAATTGCTTTTGGCCCTCTGTTGAAGGGCTCAACCAAGACCTGTGATTCAAATTTGGGGTGTATTGGACATTTTTTGCAACAAATATTTACATTTTGTGCATTTGTGGCGCCCCCTATGGTTGAAAATGGAATTGCTTTTGGTCCTCTGTTGAAGCCGTCACATTAGACCTGTGATTCAATTTTGGAGTGGATTGGACATTCGGTGCATGAATTGTGGCCTTTTCTGTAAAATAGGCCCCTCCCACTAACTTCGGAAGGCTATTGCGGCCTAACGATACGTGATATCAAAATTCTGCCAACGCTGTTTTCATCGGATCGCTCCAGAGATCCGGTGTACCGATTCTTGTGAGATTTGGACAAAATATGCAGGAATGGGGGCTAAAAGTGTGTTTTGGACAAAACTCAAAATGGCGGAAAATCTATCCTGACGCAAATGGGCGTGGCCTATATGGGGAGATGCGTCTAGATCCAAGGAATCCATGGAAAAAAGAATTTTGATTCTACGACCTACGGTTCAAGAGTTATAGGCCAAAATGTACAGTGACCAGTTATAGCGCCACCATCTGGCCAAACGATAACGTAATTATATATTTCATAATGCAATTAATTTTTAAAATTATTGCAAACAGCCTCCCTGATTTGTGTAAGCATAGCCCTTACGGTATTCGAGGGAAAAATACTTGAACTTTACTTTTTGCACTTTTCCATTCATTTCAATGGGGCAAAATAATGCACTAATTAATTCATATTAATTAAACTATGTAATATTTCTCTTAGCAAAATGCAAGCACACCATTCTGATTTTTTCCGCTCGATATGATGTATGGCACAAGTGCGTGCTACTAGAACTCTGCGAGGAGTAGCGGGACGAAAAAAGCCGGAATAATAATAATAATAATATTTAAACTACTTGGAATATAAGAGTCTGGTTGCCCTTCGGGCAACCACACTAATAATAATAACTAGAATATTCGCAATTTAAAAATTGCAAAGTGTGGTTGCCGTTGTCGCTTGCGTCGGCCCCCCCGCAGCTTCCGGTAGCCAATTACGACGTGAACTTGTTACGTCATCCCCGGGATCACGTGGAAGTAATTTGGAGGGCATTTATTCCCCCCAAATGGCGTTTTTTTTGCAACAAACTTACATTTTGTGCGTTTGTGGCGCCCCCTATGGTTGAAAATGGAATTGCTTTTGGCCCTCTGTTGAAGGGCTCAACCAAGACCTGTGATTCAAATTTGGGGTGGATTGGACATTTTTTGCAACAAATATTTACATTTTATGCATTTGTGGCGCCCCCTATGGTTGAAAATGGAATTGCTTTTAGTCCTCTGTTGAAGCCGTCACCCTAGACCTGTGATTCAATTTTGGGGTGGATTGGACATTCGGTGCATGAATTGTGGCCTTTTCTGTAAAATAGGCCCCTCCCACTAACTTCGGAAGGCTATTGCGGACTAACGACACGTGATATCAAAATTCTGCTAACGCTGTTTTCATCGGATAGCTCCAGAGATCCTGTGTACCGATTTTCGTAAGATTTGGACAAAATATGCAGGAATGGGGGCAAAAAGTGTGTTTTGGAGAAAAATCAAAATGGCGGAAAATCTATCCTGACGCAAATGGGCGTGGCCTATATGGGGAGATGCGCCATGATCCAAGGAATCCATGGAAAAAAGAATTTTGATTCTACGACCTACGGTTCAAGAGTTATAGGCCAAAATGTACAGTGACCAGTTATAGCGCCACCATCTGGCCGAACGATAACGTAATTATATATCTCATAATTCAATTAATTTTTAAAATTATTGCAAACGGCCTCCCTGATTTGTGTTAGCATAGCCCTTACGGTCTTCGAGGGAAAAATACTTGAAATTCACTTTTTGCACTTTTCCATTCATTTCAATGGGGCTAAATAATGCACTAATTAATTCATATTAATTAAACTATGTAATATTTCTCTTAGCACAATGCATGCACACGATTCTGATTTTTTCCGCTCGATATGAAGTATGGCACATGTGTGTGCTACTAAAACTGTGCGAGGAGTAGCGCGACGAAAAACGTGTTATGCGGAACAATAAAAATAATAATAATAATTAAACTACTTGTAATATAAGAGTCTGGTTGCCCTTCGGGCAACCACACTAATAAACTACTTGTAATACAAGAGTCTGGTTGCCCTTCGGGCAACCACACTAATAATAATAATAATAAAAGTGTAACAATTACTATAGTCTGGTTGCCCTTTTCGGGCAACCACACTAATTATTGCAATCGGGTGAGCATGGCCTGAGAGTTTTTCGATTCAAATCTCAACAAAGAATCAAGGTAAGAGCAATGCAGAGCATTAGCGCCAACTCCGTTCTCTTTATGTGGCCAGTCCAAGCGCGGCTACATAGACTTCTATTGAGGATCGGGAGGGACAACAAGCTGCACAAACAGCTTTCGAGCGCTACGTTTCTGACGCCTCAATGTCGCAGCTTTGACACCAGATGTCTTTGTACGTCTGCCTAATAAAAGTCCGCTGCTCATCTTTTTTCCGATCAAGCTAAAGTGACATTAGCTCATCTCCCTTCACCAACGCAATACTGTTGAACGCAGCAGCATGACAAAAGTAACGAAGTAATATTAGCAGAAGTAACTGTAATATTATTACTATTTTCTAGGAGGTAACGTCGTTACACTACTCTGAAAAAGTTACCTGAAAAAGTAGTAATATTACTCGTTACTCGTTACCCCCAACTCTGCACAATATGAGCTTGTAGTTCTGCTATTTTTGAAAAATTGTGAAAATATGGTGCAAATCTTTGAATACATTATTTCGGAAGCAAACATTTTGAACTCAAATCTTTGCTTCTGGGGGATCCCCTAGAACAACATGTTTTTAGAGGAGGTTCTGCACCTAAATAATATTTCTGGGGGTCCTTCCTATGAAATATGTTAAGCATCACTGACACAGAAAGAGATTTTTTCCGGAAAAAATAGAATCTCACGCCAGGGACTAGAATTTACTGTCAGGGACTAGAATCTAGTGTCGTGAACTGGAATCTAGCGTCGGGAACTGGAATCTGATCAGGACACAATGGGTTAAAATGAATACTGTTACGTTACGTGGAGAATTACCCACTGAGAAAAGTAAGTTGATGTCCCCACCAGTATGGTGGAGAGTATGTTTTACCCTCTGTCCATCTGTCCGTCCACAGTCAGGTCGCAGATGTCATCATCTTGCTCTCGCTCTGCTCATGTACGAGTAGGCCATGGCCTACTTGTTCGCACCGCTCGCGTACGTTACCCCAGATGTCATCAGAGCCACAACCTGTTCTGGCCTGGTGGAGACCTGTGCCACAAAGGGGCATTCATCGACTTAAAGGTATCGTGACATTGAAAACACGTTTTTGTTCATTTTTTGTGTTTTGGGGGGGTTCTTGACAACAATTACACCATAAAAAGTCGGTATTTGAACATTCAGTGGTTTCTCCGTATTTTGTAGTTATGCTAATTAGTTTTAAAAACGGCTCGTCTGGTTGGGCACCGGATAGTTGCGTGTACATCACGGTAAACACCCACCCACAGCCGTGCTGTCTCCAGCCTCCACTGCTCTACTCTCCGCCTCTCTCCTCCGTTTGAAGGACGTGCACACATAGACCATGAAGGGAGCTCGAGCCTCTTTTACACCGACGGCTGTAAACGACAGCCCAGATCATGAATGCAATTTCGCTAGAAGTGCCCTCTCATTGTATTACAGGCAGGGCCCTAAACTGCATGTCCCGACACTGCCGAGAGAGAGAGAGAGAGAGAGAGAGAGAGAGAGAGAGAGAGAGAGAGAGAGAGAGAGAGAGAGAGAGAGAGAGAGAGAGAGAGAGAGAGAGAGAGAGAGAGAGAGAGAGAGAGAGAGAGAGAGAGAGAGAGAGAGAGAGAGAGAGAGAGAGAGAGAGAGAGAGAGAGAGAGAGAGGTTTGATTATTGTGTAAAATAATTCCCTTCTTCCACCTTTCACTCTGTGGCACGCTGACCGCCGTTCGCAGCCTAGAGCAATCTAGTCTCAGCGTTGCGACATTGAGGGGTCAGAAACCGAACACTTTGCGCTGTTCATGCAGCATGAGTAGGAACAGACTAGAGTTGGAAATAGCGCTACGATATTTTCAACAAGAGCAACATGCCAACTGTTGTCATGTTTATGTTGTAGCCTAGCTACTATTACTACAAAACGAACTAAAATAAAGGGTTTTACGACCATTAAAGCTCTGTCTGCCTACTTCAGGTCCAGGACTTGTCCCTATTTGCTGCCACCATTCTCAATAGATGTTGATGTAGAAGAGCCTCCATTAGACTGGCCCCATGAAGTGAACGGAGTTTGCACAACTCTATACCCTAAGTTCTGGCCCAGCAGCCGGTCTCTGCCTGCCTCCCTGTCCCTCTCTCTCTGTCTCTGCTCGATCATTTTACTTTGATATAACCCGTAATTTGTGCGACATCGGCTAGGATTCTGTTTATATTATTGATTAGGCCTACTATTTACAAACAACTGATGTAAAGAGTATAGATTAGAATCAATGTCGTATACAGCAGTTTTAAAACCAATGGTCCGGGGACCACCAGTGCCCTAGGCTGAAATCCAGCCTGGTATTGTGGGTCTGTGGGGTGAAAATGTCATCAAATGGTGGTCCATGGGTCAAACGCTGAATAAATAGTGGTCCCTGGTATCAAAATGGTTGAAAACCACTGTAATGCAGTACAGTTGAACTGCTGATCACCAAATATTTAGTCTCAAAGACAAGTCTATGGATTTGTTCGGGACACTAAAAATGAGGCAACCACAGTGTCAGTGGTCTAGTTAGTATTTCCTGTCTATTCAACCAAGATCAGCTATTTTTGTTATATATGAATTGAAATCCTGAATTATTTTAGAATAATGACATCACAATGTTAATAATTAACTATCCTATTAACTAACCACATTTTGTCCCCTTTCCCCACTCAACATGTCCCACACATGCAACACTTATTTTACCTCAAATGAACAGGACCTGGCCACCCTATCTAGGAGGCGGGGAAGTTTGTTGGAGAGGAGGGGTAGAGGGGTGGGTGGGTGGATCATGACAGTGATTGACATAGAAGGAGTAAAGTACGACCCCTAGTGGCCAAAAGAATGTGTTTTTCTCCATGCCCCATTAGAATGTAAAAGAAAGGGACCAAAAACACATTAATAGACCCGTATCTCGGGCCCATACTCTGAAAGGCCCGGAAGGTGAGCGGCCATCTTGGAGGATAAGGCACATGTAAACAAGTGTGATGCTCAATGGAATGTGAATGCATTCTACTAAAACCGATGCTACTAAAACTACTACTACTAGCAGTACTACTACTAGCACCACTCCTACTACTACTACTGCCAGTACTACTACTACTACTACTACTAGCACCACTCATCCTCCTACTACTACTAGCACCACTCCTCCTCCTCCTCCTCCTCCTCCTCCTACTACTACTACTACTACTACTGGCAGTACTACTACTAGCAGTACTACTACTACTACTGGCAGTACTACTACTAGCAGTACTACTACTACTACTAGCACTACTACTACTACTACTACTACTACTAGCACTACTACTACTACTACTACTACTACTAGCACTACTACTACTACTACTACTACTACTACTACTACTACTACTACTACTACTACTACTACTAGCAGTACTACTACTACTACTACTACTAGCAGTACTACTACTACTACTACTACTAGCAGTACTACTACTACTACTACTACTACTAGCAGTACTACTACTACTACTACTAGCAGTACTACTACTACTACTAGCAGTACTACTACTACTAGCAGTACTACTACTAGCACCACTCCTACTACTACTACTACTGCCAGTACTACTACTACTACTACTACTACCAGTACTACTACTACTACTACTACTACTACTACTACTACTACTACTAACACCACTCCTCCTCCTCCTCCTACTACTACTACTACTACTACTGGCAGTACTACTACTAGCAGTACTACTACTACTACTACTACTACTAGCAGTACTACTACTACTACTAGCAGTACTACTACTACTAGCACTACTACTACTAGCACTACTACTACTACTACTAGCACTACTACTACTACTACTACTACTACTACTACTACTACTGCTACTAGCACTACTACTACTACTACTACTACTACTAGCAGCACTACTACGCTAACAATAGCATGATAAAGCTAATATGCTAATGATAGCATGCTAATGATAACTAATGCATTAGCATGTTAGCATTAGCATGTTAGCATTGGTATGTTAGCATTAGCATGTTAGCATTTAGCATTGGCATGTTAGCATTGACATGTTAGCATTAGCATGTTAGCATTAGCATGTTAGCATTAGCATGTTGGCATGTTAGCATTGACATGTTAGCATTGGCATGTTAGCATGTCAACATTAGCATGTTAGCATGTTAGCATTAGCATGTTGCTAGCATTAGCATTGGTAGCAGTAGTAGTAGTGCTAGTAGTAGTAGTAGTAGTAGTAGTAGTAGTAGTAGTAGTAGTAGTAGGAGTGTTGCAGGAGTGTTGCATTAGCGTAGTAGAGTGTAGTAGGAGTGTTGCATTAGCATTGGTAGCAGTAGTAGTAGTGCTAGTAGTAGTAGTACTGCTAGTAGTAGTAGTAGTAGTAGTAGTAGTAGTAGTAGTAGGAGTGTTGCAGGAGTGTTGCATTAGCGTAGTAGAGTGTAGTAGGAGTGTTGCATTAGCATTGGTAGCAGTAGTAGTAGTGCTAGTAGTAGTAGTAGTAGTAGTAGTAGTAGTGCTAGTAGTAGTAGTAGTAGTGCTAGTAGTAGTAGGTCTGCTAGTAGTAGTAGTAGGAGGAGGAGAAAGAGTGTTGCTAGTAGTAGTACTGCTAGATATAGTAGTAGGAGTGGTAGTAGTACTGCTATTAGTAGTAGCCTAGTAGTAGTAGTAGTATTGCTATTAGTAGTTGTAGTAGTATTGCTAGTAGTAGTAGTAGTAGTAGTAGTAGTACTAGTTGGCATTGTAGTAGTAGGAGTGGTGCTAGTAGTATCTCCTCTCCGCCTGTCATCACATCCATTGCTGGCATGTGTAGTTACTGCTATTAGTACTAGTATTAGTAGTAGTACTAGTAGTAGTAGTAGTACTAGTAGTAGTAGTAGTAGTAGTAGTAGTAGTAGTAGTAGTGCTAGTAGTAGTAGTATCTTCTCTCCGCCTGCTGGGTGTGTGTAGTTGCATCCACATTCCATTAAATATAACTTGTGCCTTATCTTCCAAGATGGCCGCCGTCCCCTCAGAGTATGGGATATATCAGTCTGAGATACGGGTCTATTGTGTATTTTTTTCTATGAAAGCCTGTTAAACACATTTTGAGGATCATCTCCAACATAATAAAATAATATTACAAATAATGTCACGATACCTTTAAATTTGTGTGCGATTATTTTTCCGTTATGACATTTTCCAGTGCTTGTGCAGGTTGGTTATTGTGCCACGTTATTTCGTATTTCGTTATTTTGTAGTGATGGGGGGAAAAAAATCTTGATCAGATGCTGTATATTAAGTTGAAATAGTCAATTTGAATTTAGCATTAATGGTTAATATAAATGTAGGTGTGTGCCAATTTTGGCACTCCCAATTACACTATTATTCTACCATTGTGAATGGCCTGATTGCCCCTCTAACATGATGGCATGCAAAAAGGTTGTATTCCTATTGTGTCATAAATAATTTCAGTTGGCCAACCTTTTATAGCCAGGCAAATACAGAATAAAAAAATACATTCACACTACTGACCCATCCATGCCTCAATTAGAATGTAAGGGCTCCACCTAATAGGTGAAATGAGGGTAAAAATGGCATCAACCATGTTCTGATTGGTTAGGCTCAAGGGTTTCGAGGGATTCATCAAGTATTGTTGTGAGTATTATTTCCTGGAGTTGCCTGATCTAGTTTTATTTTATTGTCTCCACCGTAGGTATGGGTATTCAAGGCCGAGCCTCGAATACCCAATCCCTGACACAAACCTGGTCACCTGCGGGATCCGTAACGGGATTCATTGCCAAAGTCAATTGGAAAACCGTGGGCAACATGAAGAATGGACCTCAGAAACAGGAACAATTGGCAGATTATTGCATCACAGTGGCAACGGTCATCAACATTCGACATGAGAACTGCATATACCAGGCGTGCCCCCGTGAAGACTGCAACAAGAAGGTTCTGGACCTAAAGAATGGTAAATACCGCTGTGACAAATGCAACCTTGAGTTTCCCGACTTCAAATATAGACTTTTACTAGCTGTCAAGATAGCTGACTATACCAACAATCATTGGGTAACATGCTTCCATAATATCGCTGAGGTCCTCCTGGGTCACAACCAGTGTTGGGCAGTAACTAATTTTAGATTACATATTACTGTAATATTATTACTTTTGCTCCCAAAAGTAAAGTAACGAGATTACTCTGCAAAAATGGGTAATAAGTAATGCATTACTTTGCAAGTAACGCCAAGTTACTTTTTAAAATGAGCTTGTTGTTGCATGCAAAAATACAACAGATTTACAAGCTATCGACAGGTACTGTAACAGCAGAGATGTGCAGTAGATTGTAGATCCAGTCCACACGCAGCATCCTGCGCACAGTTATGTACACTACAAATCGCTTGCTGCTTTATTTTGTATTTATTTTTAAATACAAGACCTCAACTGTCTTTGAAAACAATTGTGAAAAAGTTTAAAAAGTCAAAGAGACAAAGAGACTACTATTATTCCAATAAATTGGATTCAGTTCTAAAAAGAGTGCGCTAAACAAATTGTGTTGTACATCTCTATTTTTTCAAAGGTGGGAGTTGAGAACTTGGGAAAGTAATAACGTAATATGTAATATATTACTCTTCAATTCCAGTAATAAGTAAAGTAATGATATTACTTTGTCTAATGGGTAATGAGTAAAGTAAAGAAGTTACTTTCCTAAGTAATATTGACCAACACTGGTCACAACACAGAGTCACTGAGGGATCTGAGAGACACGAATGAGACCGCAACCAATGAAGTGTTCCGCAAAGCATTATTAACCACTCATATTTTTAAGAGCAGAACCAAGCTAGAGACATACAACAACAAAACTCGCATTAAGACCTCAATAATGGAAATTCAACCAGTGGACACCGGGGATACAGCAAAAACCTGATCAGCAATATTCGCTCAATGGCGACTAAGATTTTGCATAAGAGATTTTTACCCAATCTTTTTACTTTTTAAGATCACATAATGAGTGATAATTTTGCATAAGAGATATTTTTTCTTTAATCTTGTGGTTCTCCCTACACTCACCACAGTGAAGGACGGTTGAGAATGAACAAAAAACTGTCTGCCTATGATCGCTATTTCTTTAATCCTGAATTTTAATTATTTTGTTTTCTCCAAATAATAGCAGCATCGACAACTCTATTCATTATTTTTATTTTTTCATTTTGTTGGAAACTATTTTGAAATGTGCACTCGTTCAAACCTGACCCCAGACATTTTTTTTCTTGAACTCTTACATAGAATTTGAATGATTTTTTATTTCCAACTCATCTGAAAAAGAGATTTCAAATTCAGAAAAGACATCATTGTTTTATCTCTACATAGGATATACCTGCTTTGAGAACTCTTTTTTTTTTTAAGATATCAAGTCTTACCATTTTTTTTAATCGTGAAGAGAAGTTAATGTTAAAAACATATTTATGTAGTGACTAAGATACGTTTATATATAGTCATGAGTATTGTCTCATTACACTCACAATAAACTACTTTGCAATGTGCACACGTTCAAACCTCAACCCGGACGGTGGAGACCTGTGCCCCACTCTTGTTTTTATTTTCATTTAATTTTTTGCCTGGGTATTAACATGGCCCGATGGGACAAATTTGAGCAGGAAGGTGCAGAATACAAACTATAATACATAATAACATAATGAGGCTGTGACGAGCCCCTGGCCATCATGCACAATGCAGGCACTGTTTTTTTAGGGTGCAATGAGCTGGTTCTGTTGTAGCTTTCTAAACATCTCTTGGCAATCTTTCTGTATTTGCCTTGCTATAAAAGGTCGGCCAACTGAAATTATTCATGTTTGGAATAGCAATCAGGCCCTTTAGAGGGTATTTTGGGCATCACAATAACAGGAATAGTAGAATAGTGTAATTGGGAGCCGTAATGGAGTGCCAAATTTGGCACACGCCTACGTTTTTCGTTGGTCAGGTTCTTGTGAGTGAGAATGTCTGAGGATGTCTTCTGGTGAGGATGTCCGCGGGTGTGCCCGGCCCCTCGTTCTCACCCTATCTAGTTGTACTACTGCGCTCGAGGCATTCCTCGTCGATGAGAATCTCGATGCACTTATTAATCATGGTGATGCTGGGGTTGAACCTGGCACTGGACTGGTCGATGACCTCTTGGATGAGGTCCTTGTGTCGCAGGACCTTGCGCGCCTTCATGATTCTCACGATGGCGGCTTGCAGGAAGCACTTGCGGTCCTCGTCCACCATGCTCCTCGTCTGCTCGATCTCCTGCGGCGTGTCCTTCTGGATGTTCCTGTTGAGCGTGAGTGTGGACTCCGCCTCAAGGTCTTCTTCCGGCGACGTTTGGCTGAGGATCTTGTAGTCCAGGGACCTGGTCCTCTGCAGCTCCCGCTCGTTCATCTGCGTGCTGTCCTATAGCTCCTTGAAGGTGACCGTCTGAGCGTTGTTATTGAAGGCCAGGAGAAGGTGAAGCTTGCTGGTGAACTCGTAGCCTCACGCTTGTTCCAGCTTGGTGATCATGCTCTCTTCCGTGTCCAGCGACAGCGACTGGTCAAACAGCAAGCGCTTCGACAGCAGCCTCAAGTAGAACTGCTCGAATAGGTCCTTGTCGTCGATTGTTACGTTCCTTTAAAGTTGGCTCAAATCAAGGACCCATAACATAAAACAGGACACCAAGTCAGGTCAAAATGTACAATAATATTTACAATTTTATTTAAAAACATTATTGAATGACTGAATGCACAAAGGACTGAAATTGGAACAGACTAAATTGAAAATACTACTGCATAAATAGACTGAATGGACTACTGCATAAATAGACTGAATGGACTACTGAATAAATAGACTGAATTGACTGGCTTGACTGAAACTAGATTGACGACTAAATTGACTGGACTAAATAAAACACGATAAGCAAAACAAAAGACCTAACAAAGTATCCTTAACAAAACCAAAAGCTAAGCAAACAAAAATATGGACTGGCCGAACTAATAAGTAGGGGAGCCTGGGCAGCTATGCACTATGTACATGTCGGAGTGCCCAGACTCCCCATAAACTACCAAAACAAAATACCGTAACAAACTAAACTGACCAAAAAGAAACGGCAAACAAATATACTTACGACCAGCCCATCTTAAACTTAACTAAATCATCATAACGAAAGTAACAGAAAGCAAAACACAGCTGTTTGACACAGCTGCTCTTAAATACCCTGACACTAATCATGAACAAGAAACAGGTGAGATAGGTGTGGTGACCAGCTGATTGGTGGGGCGGTTTACTGCAAGCATGTAACAGAATGTCTGAGGATGTCTTCTGGTGAGGATGTCCGTGGGTGCGCCCAGCCCCTCGTTCTCACCCTATGTAGTTGTACTCATCCTGGGAGCTCTGGCTGCGCTCGAGGCATTCCTCGTCGATGAGAATCTCGATGCACTTATTGATCATGGTGATGCTGGGGTTGAACCTGGCACTGGACTGGTCGATGACCTCTTGGATGAGGTCCTTGTGTCGCAGGACCTTGCGCGCCTTCATGATTCCCACGATGGCGGCTTGCAGGAAGCACTTGCGGTCCTCGTCCACCGTGCTCCTCGTCTGCTCGATCTCCTGCAACGTGTCCTGGATGTTCCTGTTGAGCGTGAGCGCGGACTCCGCCTCAAGGTTTTCGCCCGGCGACGTTTGGCTGAGGATCTTGTAGTCCAACAGGGACCTGATGGTCCTCTGCAGCTCCCGCTCGTTCATCTGCGTGCTGTCCTGTAGTTCCTTGAAGGTGACCGTCTGAGCGTTGTTATTGAAGGCCAGGAGAAGGTGAAGCTTGCTGGTGAACTCGTAGCCGCACGCTTGTTCCAGCTTGGTGATCATGCTCTGTTCCGTGTCCAGCAACAGCGACTGGTCAAACAGCAAGCGCTTCGACAGCAGCCTCAAGTAGAACTGCTCGAAGAGGTCCTTGTCGTCGATGTACTTGAAGACGGTGATTAAGCCGTTCAGTTTTTCTTCCACCTCACTCTCCGACCTTCCCTTTACGAACTTCTTCAGCAAATTGTCAGAGTACCTGGCCAGCAGCTCAGGGGCTTTGCAGAGGTTGGACTCCTTGCTGTTCGCCACGGTCGTCAAGGCCCTGTCGAGGGCGCTCAGGAACGTCTGTTCCCCGCACAGATCGTCCTTGATGAGACCGGAGAACTTTGCGTGGACCTCCAGCACGGACTCAACGAACTGGGTCGGCATGTTCTCCTGCAAGAGGTTGCTGGTGGCTCGTTTTCCCTGCTCGACAATGTGCTTCTGCAGCGTCTGGGTCATGTGGGCCAAACCGTCTTTCACGTCCCGCACCAGGACGTACATGTTTGACATGTCCTTTTTACTCTCTTGTTGGAAGAAGGTCTGACAATCCGAAAGGACGAACTGCAGCTTCTCGGTCACCATTTCGCGCTGGAACGCGCAGATGACTTTGTCGTAGGTGCTCTTGATGAGGTACTTCTGGAGGGGTACCACTTCGTCTTTCCGCCGCTCCATGACCCGCTCCATGTACTGCGAGCAGTTGTTGTCCATCTTCAGCTTGGAGGCCTCCTGTTTGTAGTGCTCCCCCATTTTGAGGAGGAACCTCTTCTCGAAATTCTCCTCAAAGATGAAGGGGTCGATGATGCGGATTTCCGTCTGCTCGTTTTGGATTTCGTTGAACAGCATGTGGATTGTCTTGTTCACGAGCGGCTCCAGCATCTCCTCCATCCAGATTTCTATGGCCAGCTCTTTGATCTCGGGGAGCGGCACAACGCTGGCCGGCTCTTTGATCTTGGGGAGCGACTCACCGCTGTCGTTTGGTTCCTCGTCGTCCGTCTTCTCGGCGAAGTACATGTTGCGGGGTATTTTTAGGATGCTCAACGTGTTGTCTATGAACTGCGTGCCGGCGAAGTACATGTTGCGGTAGTTTTTTAGGATGTTCAACATGTTGTCTATGAACTGCGTGCCGGAGCTGTACCCCGTCCAGAAGAGGTTGTACGTCTCCAGGATATTGTCCGAATCCATGGTCTTGCTGCAGAGCTCCTTGGTGTGGTCCTGCAGAAGCTCCTTGAAGGAGTCGTATAACCTTACATCCAGGTCGACCTGCGAGTTGACAACGCACAGGTTAATACTGTCCTTCACAATGTCTCTCAACCTCTCTCTGGCCAGGGGCTGATGCTGGAGAACTGCTTGGAGCACTGGCTTCAGCCTGGCCCATACCTCATCAAAGTCCACCTGTTTCCACCACATTGCGGGACTTCTTACCACTTGCTGGGTGATTGATTGGTTAATAATAATATCACAATGTCCGCTCTCTACAGTCAAACTGGAACTTGATCATGACCGGCCTACAATATAGATATATATTGTGTATATTTATGACGTAGACCAGTAGATCGGGATCTACCGCATCTCTATGCATGTATGTTTAGGAACCACTGCGGTTTACTTAAAGGAAATATAGTCAACTTTTTAGCCAAAAATCAAAACAGGTATATACTGTATATCTGTATTGTTTTGCCTCTTCCCTCTATGTGGCTTCTACCTTGATGCTGCAGCTGTTTCCCTGCAGACAGACACTTCCTGCAGACGGTCCAGAACGTTGTTGTTGTCCAAAAAATCATGAAGACAAAACATTCGTCGGGCTCAGGACAAGGCTGAGCTCGTTTGCGAGGCAGAGAGGGGTTGTGTGGGGGTGAGGTAGTGTTTTAGCCATTCACAGCACAGCAGTCTCCAGCAGATTCATAATGAGCCAATAGACTGGAGTGAGGTGGAGGTTCTGTTTTTAAACAGATCTGTGGGTTGTACACACTAAAGTTGCCTTTAGTGTGTACAACCGATTAGTGTGTAAACCGGCCGATTAGGCGGTTTAGGTGATATCATCATATTAGCTCGCTCCGCTCACGTACAGGTAGGCTAGGGTTAGCCTCGACACCCAGGCTTTCATTTTCGTCCGCCTTGCGCGAAAACGGAAAGCCTGGACTAACGCGCGTTGGAAAGTGGCCTTGAGGGGCGTGTCAACCTTCCGGGGTGGGCGTCGCTCTAAATGATCTGACGTAGAACAGCAGTGGACGGGCGTGGGAGGGGCCGGAGATGACGACACGTTAGTGAGATCAAATCAGAGCGCAGCACTTCCGCCGTGGGTATCCCACGACACCCCCGCCCCCCAAGGCCAAAATCATTGAGGGCTAGACCAGGCTAGGCTAGGGTTGACGTTACGTCAACTGCTACGTCACTTCCTTCCCCATCTTAACACTTTATCAATACCGATGTTAAAAAATCAATAAGAGTGTGTGTGTGTGTGTGTGTGTGTGTGTGTGTGTGTGTGTGTGTGTGTGTGTGTGTGTGTGTGTGTGTGTGTGTGCGCGTGCGTGCGTGCGTGCGTGCGTGCGTTGTGAAAGAGCGTCTCCAGTATCTGTCATATCATTGTAATGACATCATGACATCATGAAATCAAACCAGCGTGGGCCACAGCCAGTGGCGACATTAGGGTTCATCAGCCATGGGTGCCGATATCAAAAGGGCCCTGTCAGCGTGTGCTCACACATGCACACACAGAGGTGTTTGTCAGATAGTTTGGATCGTTTGGGAAGGCTCTCTTTTACAGCCTATTCTCGTCCTATCCCACCTTGACTAATAAAAATCAACAAGAAACATTACATTATAATGTTGAATAGCCAGAAAAATACAACAAGAGTCACCAATCATCCAACCATGCTATGTGTCTGGAGCTCTCTGGAGCTGTTGCCCCCAACACCTGACTATGGATAAGCAGGTGAAGATGAATGGATGTTGTATTGATAGATGAATACAGACATCCCACCCTAGAACTAACTAAAATTAGCATTTAGGGCTATGCCACACATGATTGTTATATCCTACCATAGTTGCAGTGGCTGTTATTTAATCAGTAGAGTCAGTAGGATTGTTATTTGGTCACAGTTCCTGTCACCTATGTTTTAATGCTAAATTAAAAGGTATGATAAACATACAGATAAGCATAAGCTCTTTGTGATTTAATATTGAGGACTTATAAATAGCTCCAGTGGCTTAATTGATTATATTAAGGTTATATTTTATAAATATAATTGATAATATTTAGAGTAATAAATAGTAATAGTAATAAATAGATAATATAATTAGATTATACTGTGCAGACTGAGATCATGTAATTAGTTCAGTATACACAGCTGTGTCGTATTCCATATTAGAATGGGAAATCCCCATGCAGTTACGCACTGCACGGGGCACAGAGAGAGTGCATGGAGAAAATGCGAAAACTTCCCCTCTCCTATTGTGTGATAAACGCATGACCAGCAAATGAAAATATACTTGGATATACTTGGACCACACTTGGAATTATTGAAATCGGGTGAGAATGGCCTGAGAGTTTTTAGATTGAAATCTCAAAAGAATCTCGGCGGACTTTTGAAAGGTAAGCACTGAGTCGAGCAGCAGCGACAACTCCGTTCTCTTAAAGTGGCCAGTCCAAGGGCGGCCATTCTACATAGACTTCTGTTGAGGATCGGGACAATAAATAGGGACAACATGCTGCACAAACAGCTTTCGAGCGCTTAGTTTCTGACGCCTCAATGTCGCAGCTTTGACACTAGTTGTCTTTGTACGTCTGACTGTAATATAAGGTTGCTGTTCACCGGACTTTTTTTAGATGAAAGTAAAGTGACATTAGCTCATCTCCCGTATGCTGCTCGCCTGGGCCCCACGCGAGCAGCATTTCTCCTTTCTCCTTTTAATAAAAGGAAAAGGAAAAAGTCTGTTTGGGCCTTGGGGCCCCCCCTAGAGTGGCGATGGGGCCCATGGGTGCCACGCACCCATCAACCCATTGTAAATGACGCTAGTGGCCACAGCGCTCTTTGCTCCAGGGACCCTCGGATGGGTGTCATGTTGCCCCCGTAGGGAATGACAGCTCCTTATCCGTTTATCTGTAGTGGGGTCACGGGGGGACAGCTCCACCGGAGAGCTCTAGACCTCTACAGCTACAGAGCAAATTTACAATTTACATCACCCCAATAGCCCTGCACAGTGACGTCACCGCCCCGGTTCTAGAAGTGTTTTCCCCATTCATTTTTCTCGTAGACTTTTTGAAAATAATTTATTTAAAGACGATTACGCCGCGGACAAAGCCAACTCGGGTCGTGACGAATCATGACGACACACGAAATCTTTTGGGACGATCAAATAATTTCTAAGACGAAAAATGAAACAAAAAGTGTTGAATGAATGTTTGTTTCGAACATTGCGTGTGTGTATATGCGTGCGCACATGTCTGATGTATGATAATAAGAACGCCCCTCACTTCACGCACACGCACGCACACACACACACACACACACACACACACACACACACACACACACACACACACACACACACATACGCACACACATCACACATGCGTGGTGGTCCATATGCTGTGATTCTATTCTAGTATCAGGACCAGTGGGATGGAATCGGTTATAGTAGAGTCACCTTGTTGTGACCAGCAGGTGTGTGTGTGTGTGTGTGTGTGTGTGCGTGCATGCGTGCGTTCGTGCAACTGGTGTGACTAAAACTATCATAGTGTAATGTCCCGTTGTGACTGTGTATCTGCCCCTGTGTGGGTGTGTGTCGGTGGGTGTGCATGCGTGTGCATTGTGACTAAGGCCCCTTTTACACCGTAGTTTTCATTTTTTTATACCCTCTTTAGATGAAGACGCAATCTGTCTGTAAACGCTGTTATGTACATGCCCGGTCGCTAGGTGGCGCGTGTCGGCGTGACCACACTGCCATATAGACCGGTCACACATGCGTAGAACAAGTTCCGTTCTACTTCCTCCTAGCAGCCGGAGTCTCGCGAACAAACAAACCATAACTCACAGGCAGCAGTATGGCAAAAAAAAAAAAACGCTCCAAAGCAGACATTTTTCAGTGGAGTGGCTGTGCATGCCTCTTATAACGTGAGCCATACGTGAGCTAGGACGTCCCATGGGACTTCCCACATCGTTTTCAACTTTTCCACTTTCCCAGGAGTATTCACTTTGTTGCGTTTTCACCTCACAAAAACATCTCAGGGACCACCATTTATTTAGGATTTGAGCCACGGACCACCATTTGAGGACATTTTAGCTCAGACACAGACCCCAAATCGAAAGATTTCTTCTGCTTTTGTCCACAATTCCAGGCTGGACTTGGGGAAACAAAACAAGCAAAACATACATTCCAAAATGGCTAATTCAGATGATGAATGTTTTAACTCCTGAGAGTGTAAAAATGAAACCAAATTGACCCGCAAGGGTCCATTTGGTTTTACGTTCTCAAGAGTTACATCTTGTTAACCAAGTTAGCTGGGGACCACCTGGAACCCTCTCAAGGACCACTGGTGGTCCCCGGACCACTGGTTGAAAACCCCTGCTATAAATGATTACGTTTTTAATGAAGCCCCTTTCCGTGTAAAGACGGCCTAATACTATCGTAGTGTAATGTCCCATTGTGTCTCTGTTGGAACATCAATGGCCTTGAGCAGTGGTTTTCAACCATTTTCATACCAGGGCCCACTATTTATTCTTGAAGATTCTTGAAGTTTAAGTCATTCAGATGTTTAAATATACGGGTCCATTTGGTTTCATTTTACGTTGTCTGTCAAGAGTTACAGATCTGTAAGGGTCAGTTTGTTTACCAACTGTCCATGATTTAGCCTGCTGGGATCCTCTCAGGGAACACTGTTTGAAAACCACTGCCTTTGGGCAAGGCTGTATGGCTCCAAACCCCTTGGAGATAGAGATGAAGACACTGGACAGAGAGAGGACTGTGGTGTTACTGGTGGGGTCAAGACACTAGTAAATTTTCTCTGTGGACCGTTTGCAATGCTTATTGGACTTGTTTTACACCAAGTGTCTCCATGAGTTAACCTCCACATGAAGTGAAGGTGGGGGCCGTGGGTGGGTGGCCCCAGGCTGCCAGTTGCCCCATGATGCAGTGTAAGGGCCCTCATACACCTAGCAATGTTTTGATCAACATCAACAAGCAACGTCAACTATCAACGTTGACTTTCCACCTTTCTATAGAAAATGATCAACTTGTGGTTGTTCAGAAAAGTCAGATCTTTCACGCCCTCTACTGGTCAACATTTCGGAATCCTCCAATCACAGCCCTCCTTGGCGTCACCTGATCCTTTCTCCTAGACTCGCACCATAGATAAACGTTTCTGAAAGCAACATGGTGGCTGCTGCTGCCTCACTGCTGTGGACAAAAACAGGGATTGTGTAACTTTATTTCGCTAAATGAACATTTTGAGTTGGGTGGCAGTTGGGTGAAAATGATACAAACTAAGGCTTCTTTTTTCTGAGAGTGTACAAATGGAACCAAATGGACCCTAGCGGGACCATTTGGTTCACATTTGTACACTCTCAGGAAAAAAAATGAAAATGGATGGAATTCCCCTTTTAATGGGAGGTGTTGCCTGTTGCCATGTGTCTCATCATGTTGCCCGTTGATGTTGACATTGCTAGTTGATATTGATCAAAATATTGCTAGTGTAGCAGGGCCTTAATGGATCTATGCATGGCCTCTTCTTCTCACATTGTTTCTATGTTATCTATGACCTCTTCCAGCCAGTGTTGATGTCTTCAGGACACACCCCCATGTAACACCTCCGCAGTATCAACGCTGGTAAGAACAGCTGCACCCCCTGCTGGCGCCGAATGTTGGTCACTAGCGCCGTTGTTGATGTTGTCATCGTCGTTGTTGTTTATGGTTGTGTTGTGTCATCTGTAGTCTTTACTCAGTCATCTGGACATAGACTGTGTCAGGCATGCGCACACACACACACACACACACACACACACACACACACACTGTGTCGATTTGTCAATTCGTCTCTGCTCTCAATCCTCTCACTCTCACATATATTTTGCTTTCTTCTCTCTCTGTCTCTGTCTCTGTCTCTCTCTCTGTCTCTGTCTCTCTCTGTCTCTCTGTCTCTGTCTCTCTCTCTCTGTCTCTCTCTCTCTCTCTCTCTCTCTCTCTCTCTCTGTCTCTCTCTCTCTCTCTCTCTCTCTCATGTCAGTGGTTTAGTGAAGTCATTTGCATGTCATTATGTTGATCACATTGCGTGTTGTGTGCCGTCGTAACTCACCGTGATCATAGCAGGTCTGATAATTACTCCCAGCCGTCACACATTAACATAACAATCACAACACTCAATGCAAAGTGGTATGTCTTCTGATAGATCACTGATATATCTCTGATAAATCACTGACAGATCAGAGCTGGGTTCTCTAACATGATCATGCCGCTGTGAATTTAGAAACGTCCTGTACAAGCCTTTGGTAGAACCTTCTAGTTCCTTTCAGGCAGACAAAAACGTTCCTTCTTCATGCTATAAAAGGGGAGAGAGCGAGAGATATGTGCACTGTTAGATCATTCTCTGCCCCAAGTATTGTTATGGCAATTACTTTAATCCTCATCCTGACCCTAACCATAACCTAGGTCAGGGGTCAGCAACCTGCGGCTCAGGAGCCGCATGCGGCTCCAGAACACAGCCCTAGTGGCTCAGTGTCTGTAGCATTATTACATACACACACACTGGGGTGGTCCACACCAAAATAATATAAAAATTTCAGTCACCCAAAACGTGTTGCACTGTCTGACAGTTGCCAGTTAAAGTAGCACTTGGCCATGTCAAAAATGCCCAGCAGTTATCAGAGGTGGAGCTTTCAATTCGAACCACACATTTTCAAAGGTTTACTCAGTTTACTATGCCATTAATATACCTTAGAGATATTGTGTGGACTAGAAATGGAGTTCTGTAAAACTCCTTTATTTTTTTTTTATTTTTTTAGAAACTCCATTTCTGAAGAAAGGTTGTGTTTCACCATGTTAATGATTTTTCTTTGAGGACCTTTTTTTCTGAGAGTGTGCAAATGGAACCAAATGGACCCGCCAGGGTCCATTTGGTTCACATTTGCAAACTCTCAGGAACAAAATAATAAAATGCGGCTCCAGACAGATTTCGAATTTAATTTTGGGTCGAAAATGGCTCTTTCAACATCTTGGGTTGCCGACCCCTGACCTAGGTCCAAGGGTAAAGGATACCGTGTATTGTCACCCATAGAAAGATTGACATACTGTGCACCTGTTGACATGCCTCCTTGCAAGTCATTTCCACTTAATTCACATGGAAAGTTTCCATTTTTGGAAAGTTTCCATCGTAGCTACGGCCGAGCCTCAGTGGAATTCTTTGCCTACAGATGTGATATACTGTTCTTGAATTCCATAGATTCAAAGCAGATTTTTTATTCAGACTTTTTTGTGTGTTTGTGCTGTTGATTCTGATTGTGTGTTTCTATTCTATACAACACCCCCCTAATTGTCTAACCCTATTTATTCAGTGGGCACATACAGTATCATACCTATAATTGTATAAACGTCCAAATGTCATCTGACTATATGAGTGAATTAACTCAAAGATCCCTTCATCACTTTCAGGAATCATTTTCAGGAAATGGACCTACATTTATCTGCTATCATAAACCACTTTAAGTTTCCCAATTGATGAAACGGGTAGGGAGTTATTAAACCGATCGTAAAGGGCTGTTTCAGTGCTACATTTGCTGCGTATAGTTAGCGAATATAAGCCACCCAGAAATGTCTGTCTGTGCATCTGCCCTTCACAATAAGGGTATATGTGAAGCGGACGCAAGTGTAGCATGTGTCTAGTATAATGGTATAATATGCTAATAGGCGTAATAGTGTAATATATGCAATAGTGTAATAGGGTTAATAGTGTAATATATGCAATAGAGGTATACTGTAATATGGTAATACATGTAATAGTGTAATAGGGTAATGTGTGTAATAGTGTCATAGAGTAAGATGTGTAATAGGGTAATATTGTAATAGTGTCATAGTGTAACATGTGTAATAGTGTCATAATGTAACATGTGTAATAGTTTCATGGTGTAACATGTGTAATAGGGTAATATGTGTACTAGTGTCATAGTGTAATATTTGTAATAGTGTCATAGGGTAACATGTGAAATAGTGTCATAGTGTAACATGTGTAATAGTTTCATAGTGTAACATGTGTAATAGTGTCATAGGGTAATATGTGTACTAGTGTCATAGGGTAATATGTATAATAGTGTCTCAGTGTAACATGTGTAATAGTGTCATAGTGCAACATGTGTAATAGTATAATAGGGTGTAATAGGATCATATGTGTAATAGTGTAACATGTGTAACAGCGTAATAGGGTAATATGTGTAATAGTGTCATAGTGTAACATGTGTAATAGGGTAATGGGTTAATATGTGTAATAGTATAATATATGTGCAATAGTGTAATAGGGCAACTACACTATACAGCTATTTTGTATACCACACTCTTAACTTAATGCATATATTACACTATTACACATATTAACCCATTACCCTATTGCACATGTTACACTATGACACTATTACACATATTGCCCTAGTACACATGTTGCACTATGACACTATTACACATATTACCATATTACGCTCTTACACATGTTACACTATGGTACTATTATATATATTACCCTATTACACTATTACACATGTTACATTAAGACACTATTACACATATTACCCTATTACACTATTACACATGTTACACCATGACACTATTACACATAGTTCCCTATTACACTATTACACGTGTTACACTATGACACTATTACACATATTATCCTATAACACTATTACACATATTACACTATGACACTATTACACATATTATCCTATTACACTATTACACATGTTACACTATGACACTATTACATATATTACCCTATTACACTATTACACATGTTACACTATGACACTATTACCCTATTACACATGTTACACTATGACACTATTACACATATTGCCCTATTACACTATTACACATATTACCCTAATGCACTATTACACATGTTACACTATGACACTATTACATATATTACCCTATTACAGTATACCGCTATTGCATATATTACACTATTAGCCCTATTACATAGGCATGTGACGATACACTAAACTCACGATATCACGATATCACGATATGAGGTTCACGATACGATTTTTCACGATATTTTACGATATTTAATAAAACATATTTCCAGACAAATAAGCCTTTTTTTCCTCAAAGAAATCCAGTATTTTCTCTCTCTCTCTCTCTCTCTCTCTCTCTCTCTCTCTCTCTCTCTCTCTCTCTCTCTCTCTCTCTCTCTCTCTCTCTCTCTCTCTCTCACACACACACACACACACACACACACACACACACACACACACACACACACACACACACACACATATACACACACTTTGCTGTGAAGCAAAATTAGAAGCAGTGGAGCTATGGACCAGAGCTAGTAAATATGGTATTGGTTCGCAAAGACCTAGCAGTCCTTGTGGGGGTTTAAGGGGGTCCCCAGGTAAATTCATGATTATGAATTTATATCTGATATAACTATTTATTATTTAACAATTAACAATATACAACAATCTATCAGCCAAAAACAGCCAATCTACAAGCTCACAAACAACAAATATGTTTCAGGTGGGGTCTGCAGTTAAATACATATAGCTACATATAGGCCTAGGGGTCCTTGAGTAAGCATATCATGGAAGACATTTGCTTTTGGGCTTTTTATATTAAGGCAAAATAGGAAAAGCTTTGTCAACACTCAACAGCCTTCTAGAGGAGACAAAAAAGGCAACAAAAAACAACTCATGTTCAGGAGAGGCGGACGTTTAGCGCACACACATACACACACACACAGTGTGTGTGTGTGTGTGTGTGTGTGTGTGTGCGTGTGTGTGTGTGTGTGTGTGTGTGTGTCACACACACACACACACACACACACACCCACACACCACACACCACACACACACACACACACACACACACACACACACACACACACACACACACACACACACACACACACACACACACACACACGGCTAAAGCAAGTCTACATGACTTGCTCCCTGTGTCTCTCCTGTAACGTGTGGACTTTTAGTTTGCGTTCTACTCTAGAGAGAGTAGGGGGAGGGGGAGGGCTGCACGGAGAGCTGCTCCGTGCAGCCCACCCCCCCACCCCCTCCTCTCTCTCCCTCTCTCTCTGTCTCTCACTCTCACTCCGAAACAGCTTGGAATGTTTCCACCAGACTCACCTGCAGCTCGGGTCCACTCTGTTTAGCCTCTCTTTAGCTGTAGCCTATACATGAATGACGCCACTGTCGCAGCACATGTTCATTGTTTTTGTCCTCTCACTGTGACTGTGACTGTTGATCAGCGCACAGCGCCACTGATCAATAACGGTAGTATAAGGCGAGTGCGCCCTCTACTGTTAGAATCGCGATACAGCTTTTCACAACATCGATTCGTATTGGCCCCATTTCACATCGATATAAATCGATATACGATATATCGTTACATGCCTACTATTACACTATTGCATATATTACACTTTTACGCCTATTAGCATATTATACCATTATACTAGGACACTTGGTGCGTCCGCTTCAGATATACACTTATTGTGAAGGGCAGATGCACAGACAGACATTTCTGGGTGGCTTTTGTTCGCTAACTATACGCAGCAAATTTAGCACTGAAACAGCCCTTTACGGTCGGTTTAATAACTCCTGACCCGTTTCATCAATTGAGAAACTTGAAGTGGTTTATGATAGCAGATACATGTAGGTCCATTTCCTGAAAATGATTCCTGAAAGTGATTAAAGGATCTTTGAGTTAAATAGTGAAATGTGCCAAAATGTTACACTTTTGGTGCCTCATGAATACGGATATGTTGTAACTCAAGAACCGTAGTATATAGAGACATGTACTTGGTATCAAAATGTCCGTAATGCCCAACTTTATATTAACGTTCAATACATTTTTGGGGCTTAAGATCTTCGTATTTCGAGTTATGAAGGAAAAACCACATTTTTGGACAGACATCTTGGATTTTGGGGGCTGCCATCTTGGAATTTTGCAGGGCATGCAGTTCTTTTAGAAATAGTGGGGTTTGCAGAGTGTGTGTACCAATTTTCATGTCTGTATGACCATTGGATTGACTTAAGAATCAATGTTACAAATTTCTTGCTCTCCTCGATCTGTGAAAGTACCTATATGCTGTATCTCAAGAACCGTAGGAGATACAGACACGTACTTGGTACCAAATCGTAATGGCCAACTTTGTATTAACGTTCAATACATCTATGGGGCGTAAAATCAATGCATTTCAAGTTATGAAGGAAAAACCACATTTCTGGGCAGACATCTTGGATTTTGGGGCCGCCATCTTGGAATTCAAGATGCCTCCACATCCAAATATTTTTTAAATGTCTTTGGCTATGCGTGTACCAATTTTCACGCTTTTCTCAAAAAGTGAACAATCTGCCCTAATAAGAGAGCTAAACCGCTCCACTATAAGTTCTCCTATTTGTTCAAATGCATACCAATTTTTCTTCCACAGGCGTTCTTTAAAAAAATTGACAGTTTGATATTAGACTTCATTTGGAACAAAAAGAAACCTAGAATCCGTAAGAGCCTGTTACAAAACTCCAAGCCGTTAGGAGGTATGGCGCTACCAAATTTTAGATCTTACTACTGGGCGGCCAACCTAAGTCTGTTACAATTATGGCTGAATTCAGATACAATCCCACCTCCAGAGTGGCTAGAGATGGAGGCTCTGTCTGCAGGGCCTGTATCTCTGGCCGCTCTGCTACATTGCCCCTCTAATTGCAACTCTTCTATGTACACAAAAAACATAATAGTAAAATCTTCCCTCCAAATCTGGAATCAGTTCAAACGACAGTTTGATCTACAAACCTACTCCACCTTGGCCCCACTAGCACATAATCATGTTTTCCCTCCCTCTCTATCTGATGGTACATATACGATATGGTCTAACCTAGGAATCAAACAATTTAAAGATTTATACATCAACAATGTCTTTGGAACTTTCCAGGAACTCTCAAATCTGTTCAACCTCCCCAGGCAACATTTCTTTCGGTACTTACAAACCAGGAGCTTTGTACGCAGCAGGTTTCCTCAATTTCCTAACATACCAGAAAAAAGCCCCTTGGATAAATTTTTAGTTAAGGCTCCGGTGAGAAAGGGCGTAATCTCCTATCTGTATAACTTAATTCAATCCTTAATATCTCCCCTAAATATAGAAAAAGCGCAGTGGATAGAGGATCTGGAATTGGATATTTCAGACGATCTCTGGCAAGATATTCTTTACCGTGTCCATTCTTCATCAGCCTGTGCTAGACACGGCTTACTCCAGTGTAAAGTCGTCCATCGGATCCGCTGGACGAAAGCTAAGCTGTCAAGGGTATTTGACAACATTGACCCCACTTGTGAAAAATGCCACCAAACCCCAGTAACACACGCCCATATGTTCTGGTCATGTACATCTCTGAGCACATTCTGGTCTGAAATCTTTGAAACATTGTCAGCAATAATTGGACAACCTTTTGAGCCTAATGCCATTACTGCACTATTTGGTATTGCTCAAAAACCAATATCTAGACCACAAGCAGATCTCATAGCCTTTGTAACTTTATTAGCACGACGGCTAATTCTTCTAAAATGGAAATCGTCTACCCCACCCTCTCATGCAGAATGGATGAGAGATATATTTAATAACCTGCAGCTTGAGCGGATTAGATATTTATTGAGGGGCTCGGTCGCAAAATTCCATTTAGTATGGGACCCCTTTCTTACTTATGCCGAAGGATTCACCTTCTTAGCCATCCCCGACTGATCCTTTTTTTTTCTCAGACCCTCTTCACTCTACTCCATGAATCCAAGTACAAAACAAAACCTTCAAAATTCCTTTGACTATAAGATTATGGTGTGACCGGGGTGGCTGTGTGTGTGTGTGTGTGTGTGTGTGTGTGTGTGTGTGTGTGTGTGTGTGTGTGTGTGTGTGTGTGTGTGTGTGTGTGTGTGTGTGTGTGTGTGTGTGTACCGTGTACTGTTTTTTTTCCTCTGTTTTTGTCCTTGTTTTTTGTTCTTGTTTTTTTTCCCCTCTTGTTGCCGTGTGGTTACCTGATAATGCTATGAAATCATAACTGATCATTATACCATGCTGTAACATTGTTTTATATACAAAGAAAATTCAATAAAAAGAAGTATATAAAAAAGATTTGGGTAAGAGTAATGTAAAGCACAATTAATGCATTTTACCAGCATTTGTCCAGCATCAGACTCTGTGTGGTAGTCGGAATGCTGCATGACAAACACTAAGGGGCTAACCAAGAGTGTGTTTTATTACAGATTGGGCCCCATACTGCGAGCCGCTGTTCTTTTGACCTTTTTTGTTTGCTTTTAATTTGTTTTATATCTCTATGCTGCTACGATTTTAGTGTATTGTTTTGTGATTAGCCCATGTGGCATTAAACTTACAGACCCCCTCATGTCCATAGGCATATAGGCAACTTCTGTCGATAGATATACTCACAGGGCTAGCAGTTACACTGTAGAAACACACTTGATTTTAGTCTCCTTATTTGCATGGTGTGTAGCTTTTAGCCTTTTACAATGGATTGCTGTGTTCATTTGTAGTGAGATTTGCCAAGTACAATTGGCTCAGAGTGTCGTTGACTTTTACCTGGTTTGCAGTGATACTATTGTTTTATTGACTTTATCATTGTCTTCTCAGTTCTTTCCTGGCCTAGAAAGGTACATCTGCCTAAGAGAAGTCTATAACCGATTCCTGAGACATGTGCATGTGATCTCCTTTTAAACCAAAATGTCAATACTAAGTACTTTTGAGAAGTAAACTGCTTGTTATTGTCCACTCAAACTGGACACTTACCTGGTAATATATATGGTTCTGGATCTCCCACCCTGTGATCGGGAGTGGCGTAGTCTTGATTCATATTAAGGTTTTGAAACACTGCAGGTGTTTACATTAGTGTACAATATTGTAAAACCGTTCCAATGTCGCAAATGTGCCTAGCTCCTCTAAGTCCAGTTTGTCCCATTTCCAAACCCTGGTCCCTCAATGTCGCTACTCTAACACTAGACACGGGTTGTAACAATACACTTTGTCAAACGGCCTTAGAGTATAGACCGAATAATGTAAACTCTGTACACGGACAATAGCGTTTTTTTATACAATAGCCACGGTTAAATTAGCATTTATATGTCCGAGGGAAACTTCAATTCAATGGAGCATTATTGGCACGAGAAAACAAACGTTTACATTGCCAAAGCAACAATACAATAAAAAATGCCACTAAATAGATGAGTGATAGTGTGGACGAGTTGTCAATGGACTGCAGCCCAGCTAGGCCAACTAGGTGTTACATTCATTGCACTAGTCAAATCAGATGGCCCACCTCTGCATATCAAAAGTCACAGTAATTCACTTATCTTTAGCCATCACCAATATTAACAACAACAATAATAGCTCAGTTTGGTTTATAAACTTGCTAACACAATAATGTTTGCTTCCTGGTGCTTGGTATGCTACTGCATTACCAACCAGTGGTCGGGGACCACCAGTGTTCCTTGTGATCGTTCCAGGTGGTCCCCAGCTAAATTGGTTAACCAATAACCACCCTGGTTAATCCGATTAAAACATGTGCACACTGACTCAACCGACTGACCAGTATCAGATCAAATCAGTAGAGCACGGTTTTACAGAGACATAGCTGTGTCTCCCTGTAACCAGAGCCATAGAGTATAGCTCTACAGAGACATATAGCTGTGTGTCTACCTGTAACCACAGCCATAGAGTATAGCTCTACAGAGACATATAGCTGTGTGTCTACCTGTAACCACAGCCATAGAGTATAGTTTTACAGAGACATATAGCTGTGTGTCTCCCTGTAACCACAGCCATAGAGTATAGTTTTACAGAGACAGCCATAGAGTATAGTTTTACAGAGACATATAGCTGTGTGTCTCCCTGTAACCACAGCCATAGAGTATAGTTTTACAGAAACATATAGCTGTGTGTCTCCCTGTAACCACAGCCATAGAGTATAGTTTTACAGAGACATATAGCTGTGTGTCTCCCTGTAACCACAGCCATAGAGTATAGCTTTACAGAGACACACACTAGTCTTGGGCAATATACCGGTATTACCGTTTACCGCGATATTGAAAATCAATACCGAGTAATATCGCAGGATTTACAAAAAATACCGAATACCGAATATCGTATTTTACCGTCCCCTCCAAACAATATCGTCCAAAAAAAGAAAAACAACCACGCAGTGCCGCCTGCATTGCAAAGAGTTGAGATTTGATTCCTTCTATGCATCTTCAATTCTGAACGGATTTTGATAATTCAAACTGGTATTTGCTGTGTCCATTGAGTGGTTTCATTGGGTGTATATGATGTGTATAATTATATACCGTTTAATGAAATAATATGGACTGAGAATGCCACCTTTTATCTTCTGCACATAGCCAGCTGCAATTAGTGAGAGAGAGAGAGAGAGAGAGAGAGAGAGAGAGAGAGAGAGAGAGAGAGAGAGAGAGAGAGAGAGAATGTGTTGCATGTAGTTGAGTCTATGGGGGGTTCTCACCCTCACCACGTGGCTCTCCCTGCCACGTGTGTCAGCCACGGGTTTCCATAGCAACCACACAACAAACACACAGAGAGAGACGGAGAGAGTGTAGGAGAAGGAGCCTTATGGATCTGTACACTGAAGGAGCTTGGATTTATTGACTTTTGGATCTAATAGCGATCTTTTTCCTGATCTTTGGTGGTTGACCTGTTATTTGGAGACAAGGTAAGGTTAAAAAAAAGCCTTGGTTGCTGTTTTTTTTTGTAATGGCGGCACTGATTGTTTGAGGATCGCTAGTTAGATCCAGCTAAATGATGGATCCTTTGTAACCAAACGGACCCTTATGGATCTGTAAGTCTTGAGATCACAAAATTAAACCAAATGGACCTCATGCTCTCAGGGACCACTGGTGGTAGGGTTGCCAACTCTGAGATCTTGGAATAAGGAACACTTTACGACCACGCGGCGAAGCAGCGCGGTTATTAGGTTAGTTAAGTCTGCGGTTTTCTGGTGGAGCCGTTGCCCCTGTGACCCAACTACAGATAAGCGGTTGAAGGTGGAGGGATGATTTCACATACCATATTAACCTTTGGGATCAGTTAAGGCCTGTTTACTGTGGTCAGTAAGGAAGAATAGGCCGGTAGGCCTATTGTGCTGTATAAATGTTAATTAATTATGAACAAGTAGTCCATTGTCTTTATAACATTAAGAATCCTGATTTTAAAGAAGTTTTTTTGCCCTTTTAAAGGGCAAAATTTGTATTGAATACGCACACATTTATTAGACTAATAACTACTAATAAACCGTCAACTGAAATAGCTTGGCTATAGGCATATACCCACATCAGCAGCTTTAATTATTATTATTAAAAAAAAAAGACTGAGTCTATGACAGTTGTTGTGGGGGATTTGCATAACTCTCATACTATGGCTGTGGGAGTTTGCGGAACTCTCTTACTCTATGGCTCTGGGAGTTTGCGGAACTCTCTTACTCTATGGCTCTGGGCACGGCAGGATTGGCACACAGAGCAGCAGCGCTACCAGCGCACCGCGCACACACACATGCAGATCTGCAGCCAAGGGGAGGTTTTGGTTTGTTGTTTGGTTGTTGTTGGTTTCTGCTCGTGAGGAGTCCTGTGTGCACTCGCCACAGAGCAATTGTGCTGTCTTAAATATATCTCCTGCTTTATTTTGTTCACTACTGTTAAATTGTTGATGTTTGTGCGACGGACCGCACAGGAGGCATTTAGGGAAATACGGAACAAACCGCGTTCCGTATCGATTCAATACGGAACGCATCATTTAGTGTTCAATTAAGGAACGATTCCGTATTATACGGAACGGTTGGCAACCCTAACTGGTGGTCCCCAGACTACTGGTGTGTGTGTGTGTGTGTGTGTGTGTGTGTGTGTGTGTGTGTGTGTGTGTGTGTGTGTGTGTGTGTGTGTGTGTGTGTGTGTGTGTGTGCGCAGCCGTCTGCTCTCTCTCCTGTTCCTGCTGCGGTGCGGTGGCACAGCAAATTAGGCTATATTTCAGTTGATTTTTAGATACAATTGGCTACTCTGTCTGTGCATGGTGTGCTGTGATCGTCTGCTGTGGTGTTGTCCTTTGATGTAGACGTTTGATATCCACAGGGTGGATGCACAAGGGTTTAATCTAACATATAATGGGGGAAATGGTTATCGTCGTGATTGCGCTGCTCGTCGTGATTGACAGGGGGGGACGGACAGAGAAGATCACGAGCCCGCGTGGACAGCAGTTGGTGGTTTGGCCGCTAGACTCGGTAATATCGATAATACCGGTTTTAATCACGTTATCGATATCGATATTGAAAAATCAATATCGCCCAAGACTAGACATATAGCTGTGTGTCTCCCTGTAACCAGAGCTATAGAGTATAGTTTTACAGAGACATATAGCTGTGTGTCTCCCTGTAACCAGAGCCATAGAGTATAGTTTTACAGAGAGATATAGCTGTGTGTCTCCCTGTAACCAGAGCCATAGAGTATAGCTGCAGGATGGGGCTTGTAGATCACCTATTTTGATAAATAAGATTATTTTTCTTTTTTAAATGTTCAAATCCTGTGTGTGTGTGTGTGTGTGTGTGTGTGTGTGTGTGTGTGTGTGTGTGTGTGTGTGTGTGTGTGTGTGTGTGTGTCCTTGTTGTCTCGGTGCTGACTTAACTAATTTACTGTGGAATAAGAGATAAACTCGGATGCTCTTATAAGAGAGACGGGTGACAGCCGGAATGTAGACGGCACCCGGGTGAGCAGTATGGGTTAGCGCCCCAGCCTGTGTCCTCCGTGAGGAGGAAGCCCAAAAACCTTGGTGAGGCCGTTAGGAGGGCCATTATGATTCATTGCTCCTGAATGAAATGTCTGGTGCTGGGAGTCTGGTGCAACGCACAGGTCCTGTGCCAACCTGGTGAGAGCAGGAGCAGACCTGGTGAGACGTAGGAGGGGTCTGGACAGGAGTCAACCCACAGAGCCTAATCCTTCCATGTGCCAGAGTATGGTTCTCCCAGTCCCGGCAGAGTAGTTCTGGAGCAGTGGATTGTGTGGCCTTGGGTCTTTCCCTAGTGGACTGACCGAGAGTAGCTACTGGGACGTAAGTCGGGACTTGATCAACCCCGGCTGGATCGCCTGAGTGAGGGGTATGATGTTGCGAGACCCGAAACCCCGATGACCTTGGGATACATCACTGAGGATACGTCCCAGTTGCATCCATGCAATGTATCTTTAAGCCTTTAGTTTCTATTTATAGTGGCTCATAGGAATAGACTATGTGACAACCGGGTATAGTCTGGTGACCACCAGAGAGGCGGGTGACAGCCGGAATGTAGACGGCACTCGGGTGAGCAGTATGGGTTAGCGCCCCAGGCTGTGTCCTCCGTGAGGAGGAAGCCCAAAAACCTTGGTGAGGCCGTTAGGAGGGCCATTATGATTCATTGCTCCTGAATGAAATGTCTGGTGCTGGAGTCTGGTGCAACGCACAGGTCCTGTGCCAACCTGGTGAGAGCAGGAGCAGACCTGGTGAGACGTAGGAGCGGTCTGGACAGGAGTCAACCCACAGAGCCTAGTTCTTCCATGTGCCAGAGTATGGTTCTCCCAGTCCCGGCAGAGTAGTTCTGGAGCAGTGGATTGTGTGGCCTTGGGTCTTTCCCTAGTGGACTGACCGAGAGTAGCTACTGGGACGTAAGTCGGGACTTGATCAACCCGGCTGGGTCGCCTGAGTGAGGGGTATGATGTTGCGAGACCCGAAACCCCGATGACCTTGGCAGGACCTTTAGGTTTCAAAACATGTCTTGTTTATTACAAACGCAACATGGACCTTCGCAGGATCCGACGAACCATGCAAGTGTGTCAAATGACAGAAAAGCCAGTCTTTTTATACAGACAGAATACATTGATTTGTGATCTCATGCAGTGGATGTGTGTGTGTGTGTGTGTGTGTGTGTGTGTGTGTGTGTGTGTGTGTGTGTGTGTGTGTGTGTGTGTGTGTGTGTGTGTGTGTGTGTGTGTGTGTGTGTGTTTGTGTGTGTGTGTGTGAGGTCTCTACACCACCTTAAGACAAAGACCATTGATTAATCAGCTGTATGTTAATTACTCAGGTTGGATCATGAGACCAAACAACCATCATGTGTCTTGTGACTGTCTTGGGTGGGTGTAGAGAAACAGGTTTTCACAACTATTAATCAACTGACCTCTCAACTTTTATGTATGTGTAAATGTGAATGTATATTTTTGAACCTAGGCTAAACACAATGAAACATATATACATATATACATGTACATACATACACATGTACATACCTATATATATATATATATATATATATATATATATATATATATATATATATATATATATATATATATATATATATATATATATATATATATATATATATATATATATATATATATATATTAGAGCTGTCAGTCGATTAAAATATTTAATCACGATTAATCGCATGATGGCCCATAGTTAATCTTCGATTTATCGCAAATTAATCGCATATTTTCATATTTTCAAATTTCCCGATATACTCCCGATATCCGATATCAGCAAAAATATATACAATTTATTACGTTTTTTTTTTTTCTTTCTTTTTTTTTTTTTAAACTGGGGACCCCCCAAAATAATTTCAGGACCACTGAGGGGTCACAACGAACAGGTTGAGAACACCTGCCTTAAACACTGCTTAAAAAAAGAAGAACTATGTTGGTCGATGTAAGATGTAAGATGATCACTTCACACAGGTGTGATTTTTAGTTAATTAGCAATAAAATAAAAATAGTTTTCCCCTTGCTACATTACAGTATATCAGCCTTTATTTTCAAAGGGAAAAAACACCTTATATCTTTGTGCCAACAATACTCCAGGTAATAAAAAATACCCTATGTCGAGGCTGTGGGAGAGGAGAGCTGTGTTTGGAGGGGAGGAGGGAGCACAGCTGTTTAACAAGCTTAATTGTGTTGCCAACTGCCAAAATCCAAAATGCACTAGTGGCACTTCCAAAATGCACTAGAAGTAGCTAGAGCAGTGGTTTTCAACCAGCTGAAAAGCACTAGATTTTCCACCAGGAGTTTCTCAATAATTTTGGCGCTAGGGGAGTCTGGAAAAAACTAAATATAGTTACAAATGCGCCAAGTTGGCAACCCTACTTCTGGCCATGCCGTTGTGATTATAGATGTACGTTTTACGTATCGCTCCTGCCTGGCTATATCTTGCAACGTTTCTGCTGGGATTGTGCATTGGATTTACAAGCAAAACTGAAGGATTATACTTTTTGATGATCACTTTGAGAAAGGGTAAGTCATCAGGCCACCTCTCTCTCTCTCTTTCCCTGCCTGCTGCTCTGCTGCTCTGCTCTGGAATGCAAGTGTATTCTATCGAAAGGAGGAACAGTCTCTGTCTCCCTCTCTCTCTCTCCCTCTCTCTCTCTCTCTCTCTCTCTCTCTCTCTCTCTCTCTCTCTCTCTCTCTCTCTCTCTCCCTTTCTCTCTCTCTCTCTCTCTCTCTCTCTCTCTGTCCCTCTCTGTCCCTCTCTCTCTCTCTCTCTTTCTCTCTCTCTCTCTCTCTCTCTCTCTCTCTCTCTCTCTCTCTCTGTCCGTCTCTGTCCCTCTCTCTCTCCCTCTCCCCATCCCTCTCTCTGTCTGTCTCTCGCTTGCTACTGTATGTGCGCAGTGGCGAAGTGCCTCTCTGTTCCGTTAATGCATGGGACATACGTGCCCAGTTCTCATCAAAATAGTGTAGTGTCCCAGTGGGACACTGGCATCGTTATGTGTTAAGACTGTTGATTTATGTGTCCCTTTTGGAGTTGGAGAAGTATTTCCGGGGGATAACAGCACTTGACGATGTAGAGAAGAACATCTGGTCTGCTTAGCAGCTGTAATAATAATAATAATAATAACTTGCATTTATATAGCGCTTTTCAAGATACCCAAAGCGCTTAACAACATAGAGAACAACAACAAAACTAAAGTCCAAAAGCCTGGACAAACAAGTGTCGCTTCAGTGCAGAATTGAAAGAGTCCAAAGTTTTAGCATGGCGGATCTCATAGGGCAGAGAGTTCCAGAGTGCAGGGGCAGCCACACTGAAGGCTCTGTCGCCGAGGGAGCGCCTTTTCCCTTGACGTATGGTGAGAAGCCCAAGGTCTGAAGACCGCAGAGTACGTCCTGGGGTGTAGTCCTCGAGGAGGTCGGACAGGTACTGAGGGGCTAGTCCATGGAGAGCTTTGTGGGTGAGCAGGAGGAGTTTGTAGGTGATACGGTCTTTGACGGGAAGCCAGTGGAGGCGTTTGAGGGTGGGGGTGATGTGCTGCCAGGGTTTGGTCCGGGTCAACACTCTGGCAGCTGAGTTTTGGACATACTGCAAACGGTCCAGGTCTTTTTTGGGGAGTCCAAACAGAACACCGTTGCAGTTGTCGAGGCGGGAGGACACAAAAGCATGGATGAGGGTTTCGGCGACAGAATCAGAGAGTGACGGACGGAGTCTGGAGATGTTCTTAAGGTGAAAGAAGGCGGACTTAGTTACGGATTTGATGTGGGTTTGAAATGAAAGGGTAGAGTCCAGGATGACGCCCAGGTTGCGCACTTCGGAGGATGGGGAGATGGAGCAACCGTCGACTTGGAGGACGAAATCGCCAATCCTCCGAAGTAGCGCCTTGGGAGCCATGAGCATAAGCTCTGTTTTCTTGCTGTTAAGTTGAAGTAGGTTGGTGGTCAGCCAGGTCTTTATTTCCTGTATGCAGTTGGCAATGGCGGGTGGAGGGAGCAGAGTGGTGGGTGATGTGCTGAGATAGATCTGGGTATCATCAGCGTAGCAGTGGAAATCAAGGCCGTGCTTGCGGATGATCTGGCCGAGCGGGAGCATGTATATGGTGAAGAGGATTGGGCCGAGTACGGAACCCTGAGGGACGCCGTGGTGAACTGGGGCTAGGTGGGAAGTGGAACCATGCATGGACACAAACTGCAGGCGGTTGGACAGGTAGGAGTGGAACCAGGAGAGCGCAGATCCGGTGATGTTGAGGTGTGTAGAGAGGCGGTTGAGGAGAATGGAGTGAGAGACTGTGTCGAAGGCTGCAGAGAGGTCCAACAGGATGAGGATGCTGATCTTGCCAGAGTCAGCAGCCATGAGGAGGTCGTTGGTAATTTTGACCAAGGCGGTCTCAGTGCTGTGGTGCGCTCTGTAGCCAGACTGGAAGGGTTCAAAGAGTCCATGGTCGGACAAGTGCTGCTGGAGCTGTGTGGCGACTACCCTCTCCAAGGTCTTACTGAGGAAAGGGAGATTAGAAATCGGCCGGTAGTTGGTGAGGTCCTCGGGGTCCAGACCAGGCTTCTTTAGTATGGGGGTGACAGAGGCGGTTTTGAAACTGGTGGGAACCGTACCGGATTGTATGGAGGAGTTGATGATGTTGGTTATGATGGGAGCCAGGGTAGGTAGACAGGCTTTCACCAGCGTGGTGGGCATGGGGTCCAGGGAGCAACTGGAGGCCTTGGCCTTGGTGACCAGCTCGGTGGTTAGGGACTCTTCCACTGGAGTGAAGGAGGTGAACGGTGGACACGTGGCAAAGGGAGCAGTGTCCTGCAGCTGTGGTGTTAGCAGACAGGTGGCAGATGTCTGGAGCTGCCGATGGATGGTATCCACCTTGTTCTGGAAGAAGTCCAGGAACCTGGAGCAGAGGTCAGAGTCACCAGAGGAGGGGAGGGGGCAGAGAAGCTTGTTCACTGTAGAAAACAGCTTTCTGGGGTGGTTCCCCTGGTACCCAATAAGGGTGGAGTAGTACTGGGTTATGGATCGTGAGAGAGCGGTCTTGTAGTCCTTCACATGGTCACCGTAGGCCAGCTGGTGGACGATTAATGTTCCGGAAGGTGATGGTGCGCTTTGGCCGCTGCCTGGGCAGGGAGGAGGGAACAGAGAAGGCAATGGCATGGTGGTCCGAGACAGCCAGGTCCAGGCACTGCAGGTCGGTGGGAGGAGTGCCAGTGGAGCACACCAAGTCCAGGGTGTGACCCCTGTTGTGGGTGGGGCCACGCACATGTTGGCTGAAATTAAAACATTCCAACAGTGACATGAACTCATTGGCGAACGTGCAGCTGCTGGAGTCCACGTGGCAGTTCATGTCGCCCAGCAGGTACGTAGATGGAGACATGGCACAGACCGGGGTGAGTAGCTCAGATAGTTCAGACAGGAAGGCTGACCGATCAGAGCTGGTGTTTTTAGGTGGACGGTACACCAACACAAACTGGAGTTGGGAGAAACCAGCCAGTGTGAACGCCACACACTCAAATGAGGTAGCAGTGGTTACTGCCACCTCCTTCATGTGGATGTCAGCCCGGTGAATTACAGCCAGCCCACCACCAGCACCCTTCAGCCGAGGCTTCTGAATATATACATAGCCTGGGGGAGTGGCTTTGTTGAGTGCCTTGAACTCCTGTGGTTTTTGCCATGTCTCAACAATGCAGCAGATGTCAATGTGGCGTTCAATGATGATGTCATGAATGAGTCCGGGTTTATTGTTGATGGATTGAGCATTCATCAGCATGAATGAAGCTGCTGACATAGGCTGTCGAGGAGGGGCTTGACTGTCAACACAGACCAGTGGGCGGAGATAACGGGTGCGCACATGGATTTTGTTGTGATGACGTAGTGGAGCAGCACTCGCAGCCCGGAACACAGACAGTATGGAGGGAATGGATGATTCTGAATAAATAAACGTACGTCGGGATCCTCGGTGGACATACCGTGGGCGACGCAACAAACAGAGAGATTTAATCACCGCGATGGAGTGGGGGATGGAGTGGCTGACTAGTTCGCGGAGCCTCGCAGAGGAGTACTGTAGCAGTGTCCCCATCCTTGTTAGCAGCGGGGGGCTAGCAGTGGCAAGCGCAGGCTAACGTCACCACCACCGTATGGAGACGGATTTGTGCAGCAACCCAGAAATCCAACAGTCCACGCACGGGAAGCGGTCAGGATTGTCACACAGACTAGCGGACACAGAGTGGGCAAACCGATCGATTGCTGAGGACCAAGCAGGAAAGCCGGGACAGCTGTCGGACAAACAGCTGAGCGGTGACAGACAGCAGTAGTGACAGCACATCGACAGCGGGGGTAAGTCCAAAAAACTCCAAATCCACACGCTGAAGTAACGATCCACACAGACAGTGAGATGTTTGAGGTGTTTGAAGTGTCCAGTTGTAGGAAAAAGCACATGAAGCACTGAAAAGACACTTAAAAAGCGGCTTTTGTCACGGTTGAAGAGCGGCGACAAAACGCCAGCGTCCCCTCAGACCGAAAGTGAAATAGTACGTAGAGATGCATGTTGTATGGATCTCCACCCAGCTGATGAAGTACTGGTATCACGCCTTCCAGGTTGTAGAGCTGATGATGCTGACCTTTTCTGCATAGTGGACCAGGAGTTGAGTAGACCAGGAATGGATGATCTCTAGTTGCAGGTGTTCACGTTGACATGTTCGCCGATGAAGATGATCCTGGTCGTTATAGCCACACCTTACTGCACACTGTCTTCTCCTCCTCCTGCTCCTAACAGAAAAGAAAGAAACCAACTCTCCGCCAGATTAAACATTCTTTTAAAAGACACTATCATGCATCAAAGTAGTTATTGCCCGCTGTTAGTATCAGCCCTAATATTGACTGCCAGTGGAATATTACTCAAAACCCCTATTAACATGAAATTATTCTTGATACACTAGTCATTTTTTACCAACTCTCTACAAAGTTTTACCAATTATTCTCATTTTCGTTTACCTGATAACCACCATTGCTGTTTCTTTGAACAACAAAATTACTTTCCTGAGTGAATAATGCATATATATTGGACTGCACATTGACAAACGTCCGTTTCTCCAAGCTTTTATAAGCAACAACAATTTTAAAAATCGTTGCATGTTCCCTCTCTCTAAGTAAAACTACATTGTGACCCTCTGACTCTCATACTGTGTTTTAGGCAGACTGCATTACCAAATATGCAATCTGAAAAAATACCCTTTTCCTATGGATTTGACTATCCTTCCCCCTTTTCCTGGAAAGTCTATACTTTACAGGAATCCTTGCCACTCAAATCGAGTGAGTACCAAAATGCTGATTATACATCAAAACGTCACTTCCACTTCCACAACACCAACAACTATTTCCCTAGTACTAATATTCAAAAGTAGCAGCACCTGACAAACCCACAGCTTGTTAAAACTGTGAATACCTGAACCAATTCACCCATATAAACTTTGAAGCTGTTAATGCGAAACCTTAATCTAAAGAAGATGCAAAAAAGGAGCATAGAAAGGTTATAGAAATCGTCTTTCAAACAGGAAGAGAAACTGCCAGCCATTTTTTTTCAGACTGCCACTCAAGTTAACCATCGTTACCGTATACCAGGAAAAAGTAAATGTTTTTTTTTTTTTTTTTTTTTTTTTAGCACAAGTGACAGACGACACTCGCACAATGTCTCTCAGAAATAATGTCCAAACTCAGGAAAGCACAAAAATATTGTATCCTGTGCAACTGAAAAATAGTGTTTGCAGTAGCCCACAGGCCATCTGATTGCAAACTAGAAAAGTGCCCTTCTGGGCACAGGTCTCCACCAGGCCAGGACAGGTTGTGGCCTCCTGGTGGCGCTATAATAGTCCAATGTACAAAGGGTACCATTTATTAGTTTGACTTTAGCATTTGGATGATTTGAGGTTGTTGTCCAAAAATGTGTTTTTTCAAATGTTCACCTGTTGGTGGCGCTGTAGCAAGCCATTGTGAAAAGAGTGGAATATTTTTCTCAGCCTAGTATTATAGTGTGTTGAAGATTTTATATAAATTGCCTGCTGTGTTCATCATCTTTACAAAATCGGCCTCCTGGTGGCGCTGTAACATGCCGTTGAGGTTCATGGTTGCCATCCAGGTAGTGTGTGTGCAAATTGTGATGTCGATCTGGTTCACATTTTGGGAGATTAGCTGGTAACAGACAGACACACACACAGATTTTTGCAAAACAATGGCAAAAATCGCCCTCCTGGTGGTGCTATAACAGGCCATTGTGGAAACTTTGGAGCAGAGGGTCATGGTTGGCATCCAGGGAGTGTGTGTGCAAGTTGTGATGTCGATCGGGTTAATGGTTTAGGAGATTAGCTGCTAACAGACGGACACACACACAGATTTTTGCCAAATAATTGCAAGAATCGGCCTCCTGGTGGCGCTATAATAGGCCCTGCCCAAAAATTTGGAGCAGAGGTTCATGGTTGACATCCAGGGAGTGTCTGTGTAAATTTTGGCAGCCATCGGGTAAACGGCACCGGAGATTACTTGTTAACAGACAGACACACACACAGATTTTTGCCAAATAATTGCAAGAATCGGCCTCCTGGTGGCGCTGTAATAGGCCCTGCCCAAAAATTTGGAGCAGAGGTTCATGGTTGGCATCCAGGGAGTGTCTGTGTAAATTTTGGCAGCGATCGGGTAAACGGCGCCGGAGATTACTTGTTAACGGACGGACGGACGGACGGACGGAAGGTGAAACATATTCTCCACCATGCCTCCGGCCTGGTGGAGACAAAAATCTGTCAGAAATGTTACGTGCAGAGCCGTCCTTGTAATCACACTCACTGCGGAAACCCATTGGTTGGAAAACGTCTGCAGGTCTCCGATCCGGCAGATCCGCCGAGATAAAGCTGATGTCGCTGATGCCGTCCTGGAGGTGCTCCATGCGACACTCGTCCCTGCTGGTAGTTCAGTGGCATCCTCACACCTTGGGGATTGCCTGGAGTGGGACCAAAACTGACACAATCTCGAGCAGGAAGCCACGCACAATTATAGCGTGCACAGTCCTTCATATAATGATGCACACTGCCACACCTGAAGCACCCTCTGTAGTTCGGCGGAGGGTGTATAGGAACCCCACCGACGTTGACATCTATAGGCAAACTGCCTTTCCGAGACTGCAGAGTTGACACCACAGTCAAAGCCTTCACCTGCTGTTCGAGATATGTTAACTGTAACAGTTGCAAGTGTCTAGCAGTTTCTTGGTCTTTACGTTGTTGGGCCTTGACTTTAGCACGGAAAGAGCGAACATAGTGTACTATGCATTTTGTGTACTGATTCAAAGGCAAGACTGACAGATCAAACTTCGTTTTCAGTTCAGTCTGCACCTCGTCCGGCAGACCACGTTCAATCAGGTTCCTCAAAAGATATGTGCACATGCGATCGTCGTCAACGCGTGATGAATGACAACCAGCTACAGCCGCCCATGCCTCATATGTACGGCGCACATAACTCTGCGGGTGTTCTGTGTCAGCTAGAGGAAGAAAAAACACATCTGCTGGGTTAAATTTCTCAGATGTCAGAGTTCTCACCAATGTCGATCTCCCTGGCGTACCGTAGGTTTCAGAACGCGTTGTGGAACTTGCAGATTCCGGAGGTGTAGGTGTACATGCAGGTGGAGGATCGGCACGTACAGCAGCTTTTCCCCGTCCTTGGCGCCCATCCAGGACCTGTTCCACCTGGCCCTCGATCCTCACCTCAGGCAGCCTCACCTATTCATGGAGCTGTTTCTCTTCTTCCAGGCGTCGCAAGCTATTGGCGAAAAGTCGGTTGGCCTTTCTCAGGCGTCGCCGACTTCCGGCAATACGTTGGTCCGCCTCACCAAGACGACGTGCTTCCTCATCCTGACGCGGGGTGTAAATAGCCTCCTCCTCAAGCAGTGGTTCAATTGTCGTGTTGTCCTCAGGAACTTCTGGATCTACAGAGCTTGAGGCCTGAGCAAAAGCAGACTCAAAGGCACAGTCTCCCTCATTGGGAATATGTGGCATCGACAAAATATTATCCTGTACAGGCCAACGTGGTAACTGAGTGCTTGACAAAATCCTTACACATTTTCTTTCCCCGTTGAAGAAACAATTTCATAACTTTCTTTTTTTTTTGGAACTTAGTTTTTATTTGCCGTTTTTAAAAGGTACACAACGGAACATAAAAACGCCAAAAATAAAAGAATGAAATGAAAATATAACTTAAATAAAATCAGTAAAATAAAAATGACAGACTAACATTAGGGCATTCACAGGTTCGTCTCAAATTTAGTAGCAGGGAAGGGGGGTATGACATCAGGCTATACTATAATTTGTCAATTTCATAACTTTCTGCTCTACCTTAACGGTAACACTTTACTTCAAGGTACAGCAAGTAATGCTTACTTAAGGATAGATTAAGGATAGATTAAGGATAGCTTAAGGATAGCTTATGCATTAAGTACCACCGAATGTCTTGTCACTTAATGCGTGAGTAACACATTACTTAAGCATGTGTCTTAATGCGTTAATTAACAGGTCGTCATATTATGGCTTTGCAGATGATTTGTAGATCTACATTTTTCAGCCAGTTCTATGCCCAAGATGAGTGCTCATAGGCGGGGAGTACCACTGAGGTGACTCGGCCCCTGGTACTGTTACTCAAGCATTACTCAAGAGTTACTTGTACCCCCAAGTAAAGTGATGCACATTTTATGGTTAATTAACATATATGTACCCCAAAGTAAAGTCACTATGAACTACTTAATAAACAAGTCAGACCAAGATCACTTTTTTATTTCAGTTTTTATTAACCCCCCCCCCCCCCCCCCAAACAAACACAATACATACAAAAATAAAATAAATAAATAAATATCAGGGAACAGCAAAAGGAGGGGCAGAGCAGTTATGTTTTGTTTATTTTAGTGGCAAAATATAATTGCCACTAAAATCCACCTAACAGTAGGCCTACTGCACCCACCCTTCGGCTTTCTCCATCTTTTACTTGACAACCTTGCTAGCACAGACACGCTTTGGCTGGGAGAGAGCATGCTCCGTTAACCAACGTGTCATCGCACTATTTTTTGGATGTTTTATAATAAGTTCCTAGATCAAGAACATCAACAGCCCTAGAATGCCATCCTTCATCCTGAATTCCAGTAGTGCTATAAGGTGTCCAAAACGGTTGTAGGAGGCAGTTTTCATTAGCTTTTCAAAGCGAAAGCAAACACTTTAGCTTAGCACTGCTGCTACACACCGCAGCTAGGACGTTCTGTTCTGTGCACGCAATGAAATGACCGTTTCCCGTTTCCATGAATGTAAATCCCATTGCCTAAGGTCTCCTGACTCGTGATAGGCCGTGAGTGGATTCTGGTGACCTAGCAACACTCAATGCGCTGTCCCATTGGCCGTGTGCTCGTAACACGAGCCAATGGCTGCAGCTCTCGACGTCCCATAGGCCAGACAGAGTGTTCAGAGTGTTGCCATGTCGTATCGAAATAAGCTACTTTGGGCTTGTGTTTCATAGACAGAAATGCAGGTCCTTTTAACAACAACAACAAAAACGTATATAGCATAATGTTATAAAGTTCATTATTTGCCATAATGTAATGAACATGAATAAAAATCCATATGATTCGATTCATATATTTTAGATTAATCACACAACTGAAATAGAAGCCTTTTATTTCAATATTGATGAGTATGGCTCAGGCCTACAGATTATGAGAACGATTATTCATGTTCATTACCTTATGGTAAATAATGAACTTTATAACATTATGCTATATACGTTTTTGTTGTTGTTGTTAAAAGGACCCGCATTTCTGTCTATGAAACACAAGCCCAAAGTAGCTTATTTCGATACGACATGGCAACACTCTGAACACTCTGTCTGGCCTATGGGACGTCGAGAGCACACGGCCAATGGGACAGCGCATTGAGTGTTGCTAGGTCACCAGAATCCACTCACGGCCTATCACGAGTCAGGAGACCTTAGGCAATGGGATTTACATTCATGGAAACGGGAAACGGTCATTTCATTGCGTGCACAGAACAGAACGTCCTAGCTGCGGTGTGTAGCAGCAGTGCTAAGCTAAAGTGTTTGCTTTCGCTTTGAAAAGCTAATGAAAACTGCCTCCTACAACCGTTTTGGACACCTTATAGCACTACTGGAATTCAGGATGAAGGATGGCATTATAGGGCTGTTGATGTTCTTGATCTAGGAACTTATTATAAAACATCCAAAAAAATAGTGCGATGACACGTTGGTTAACGGAGCAGGCTCTCTCCCAGCCAAAGCGTGTCTGTGCTAGCAAGGTTGTCAAGTAAAAGATGGAGAAAGCCGAAGGGTGGGTGCAGTAGGCCTACTGTTAGGTGGATTTTAGTGGCAATTATATTTTGCCACTAAAATAAACAAAACATAACTGCTCTGCCCCTCCTTTTGCTGTTCCCTGATATTTATTTATTTATTTTATTTTTGTATGTATTGTGTTTGTTTGGGGGGGGGGGGGGGGGGGGTGTTAATAAAAACTGAAATAAAAAAGTGATCTTGGTCTGACTTGTTTATTAAGTAGTTAATAGTGACTTTACTTTGGGGTACATATATGTTAATTAACCATAAAATGTGCATCACTTTACTTGGGGGTACAAGTAACTCTTGAGTAATGCTTGAGTAACAGTACGAGGGGCCGAGTCACCTCAGTGGTACTCCCCGCCTATGAGCACTCATCTTGGGCATAGAACTGGCTGAAAAATGTAGATCTACAAATCATCTGCAAAGCCATAATATGACCTCCTGTTAATTAACGCATTAAGACACATGCTTAAGTAATGTGTTACTCACGCATTAAGTGACAAGACATTCGGTGGTACTTAATGCATAAACTATCCTTAAGCTATCCTTAATCTATCCTTAATCTATCCTTAAGTAAGCATTACTTGCTGTACCTTGAAGTAAAGTGTTACCCTTATCATTTTAAGGCTGTGGGTGTCTTCTTGTTCTCTTCTTTATTGGAGCAGTAGTCAGTTAGCCTCTGGCAGCCTACGGACGGCTATGAAACCGAGCCGCCATAGTCTCTCCGCCAGAATGGGCTCCCATCTTCAGCGCCTGGGGGTCCGTCCGTGTCCTCTCGTTTTTCCTCTCAGCGCGACCATATCAGCTTGCCCTTGTCTTCCAGCAACCCGCGCCCAGCTATCCAACCTGGCCTGTCTCAGACCCTCCACCAGCGCAGGTCCTCTTCCACCGGTGTCGGGCTCCCCATCTTCTTCCATGATGGTCTCTTCTCCTTCTCCTGCGGTCCTCTTCTTTGCGTCCTCCATGGCTTCCTCTGCTGAGTAGTATGTTCTCCATCCATCTTCCCAGTGGATCCGCATTCTAGTGTACGGCGTTTTAAACTGGGTCTTCGGGGTTGTTGCATTAAGGAGTTTCTTGATTTCGGCGTAGGATTTTCTTGTCTTCAACACCCTGTCCGTGTAGTCATGATCAAAGTATATTCTGTTTTCTCCAAACTTTACGACCTTCTTCTCCCATGCCTTGGACAGGATCTTCTCCTTCACATCAAACCTCAGGAAGTTTATTACTATGGACCTCGGTGGCTGGTTCCCTTCTCTTCTTGGGATTAAAGCTCGGTGGGCTCTTTGTATGGACAAATCTGTGTCTATTATTTCTTTTCTCAACCAATTGTCAATGAACTCCACCATCGAGCTGCTCCCGGACTCTGCCTCTTCTGGAAAGTTGTATATGCGCAGGTTACAACGTCTGGATCTTGATTCTAAATCTTCTATCTTGTCCATCATTTTGTTGTTTTCTGCAATCAGTTCCTTCACAGTTTTATTCACCTCCGAGCTCCACTGTTCCACCTCCTCTGTGCGTTGCAGCGCGCCGGCCATCTCCTCCTGTTGTCCTCTCAGCTTCGTGTCAATCTCGTCAAAGCGTCTCGATATATCCGCGGAAAAGTCCGACAGTTTGCCGTCCAACTTCTCTTCCATTTGTTTTACCAGCTCTTTGTTTTCTTCTCGGAGGAATCTTTTCAGTTCGCTCGTAATAAGGTTTCGTTGGTCGCCGAGTTGTTTGCTTAGCATAGCCTCCAGACTAGCCCGTGAGCAGGTCACGCTGCCGCCCGCAGGGCCGGTCGCCGATCCGTACTCCTCCACCTCGTCGTCCTGACGCATTCCTCCAACTTTTTTAGGCTTTTCTTGTTGCTTCTTCATCTTTAACGTTTTCCAAAGTATGTGCCGTTCGAATTACTTTCTGCTTATCGAGTTTTATACCTAATGCCAATCGAGTGGCAGAGAGCTCTTAACTACACGTCCACACTGGTCGCGGCCATCTTGGAAGTCTCTACAGAGCTGTATTTTTAATAATTTATAATGAATCAGTCACGTAGTGCAACGTGATATGTAGTGTAGAATGTTGTAAACCGAACCTTTACTCGTCCGTGGGTACGATCAACTCCTCGGCTCCTCGATCAGCTCGTGGTCTGAGGGCCTGCTACAGTTGCGGCCTGCCAAGAAGGCCTGTGGCCCGCCTCTCCTATGACCTGCCCACTTTTTGGAACACTACACAAACACGTCCACTTCACGAATGTTTTTTCAACAACAAGACTAATATGGTTATTATTATTAATGTATTATGTATTTACTTATTTACCTACTTATTTATTGTATTATTATCATTAGCACCTCTTTATATGTATTTATTAACTATTATTTATATTTATATTTTTATTCACTCATTATTATATATATATATAGGCTATCCTTATGCACTCATTATATGTATATATAGGCTATCCTTATTCTCTCATTATTATATATTGACTGTATATATAGGCTATCCCTTCCCCAGTTGGAGAGAAAACAGTAAGGTTTTGTCTCCACACATCCAACTAACTAACGCCTCGCATACAGTCCTCGTCCCGTCCTAATATCGTCCTCAAAATCAAGAAAGAAAACGGAAAGCAAAAAAAGCGAAAAAGTATGTAGGCCTACGAACCGATATTACAGCACCACTAATACACTTAATAGAAATGCTTAGATCGACCAAGATGAGATTTTTTGTAGTCACTATTTCAAAAAAGTCTTTGATCCCACAGGACATACAATGATATCCTGAAGTTAATAGCCGAGCTATTATTGATCACTATTGCAGACTTAATCTACTTTGACTCCACACTCGACACAGTAAAAGCACTTATATCAAAGCATTGTAGAAATCCAATACCACACATAATCTACACAAAAGGAAAAGGCAAAAGATCGAAAAACGGCCTGACCAACAAAACAAAAAGGACAAAAAGAAGAGGCCACTACAGACGCAACGAAAACGGACAAACAACTATTAAAACAGATAATACAAAACACACAAAACAACAGGGCACTAACCTACATACACGGTATGTATAATAACCCCAAACGAAAAAGAAAAAAAGTTACTGTTTTCATCATCCTCTATTCTTCATTATTACTCTTTACTCATCTTTTTCCTCAATACCTCATCTTCATCTTCGTCTTTACTTCATCAACGGCTCATTTATTCAATCAATTTGGACGCCACATTCCACAGTACAATGCTTATCATTATATAACTGCAATCTAGTGGGCCTCTAATGGTCTCAAACCTAAAAAGGGAGTAAGTTCTCAACCTAAAAAGGGAGTAAGTTCTCAAACCTAAAAAAAAGTGAGTAACTTCTCAAACCTAAAAAAGGAGTAACTTCTCAAACCTAAAAAGGGAGTAAATGATGCAATAAAACCCATCAGGACGACCGATACGGGCACAATTAAGCCCCCTAGATATTGGAACCCGGTAAAATATAGGCCCAAACTGTCGCCGCTCCCACCAATATCCGGTAGCTAACCGCCATCGGTGTCGTGGAACGGAAAACCCCATAATTTTAAATGATTAAAAGAATATTTAACCATTTAAAATCACGACTATATCACGGACACAACGTCCCCACGTGTATTTAAAACAATATTCATGGGCCTGCTGTGATCAACTTTGTGATCATTCACGCAATTGCAATGGAAGGTTTATTAATATTATACAGCAGCTGCGACCAAAATCGTATCTTTAAAATTCATTTTCATTCATTTTTACACGCACCACAAAAACACAATGATGCTATCCTTCTACAGGCCGCACCACAGTATGATATAAATAAATCTACGTTGCACATTCAAACCAGTTCCCTTCTGCTGATCTTTTTTGAAAGTCCCAGACAAAGCACACAATTTCCACAAAACTACCGTTTCGACAGAAGTACTCAACCATTGACCATGTCAACAGTTTCAACAAGAGTTCCAACAGTCGACCATGTAATAATAGGCAAGGTATACCTATGTCTGTACCCATATTTCTGAATATTGCGTTTTTTTTTTTTTTTTTTTTTTTTTATATTTTTTCGTTTCCCATTCATACACGTGCAAAAGGTGTGTGTGAAAGGTCTCTACACCACCTTTAGACAAAGACCATTGATTAATCAGCTGTATGTTTATTACTCAGGTTGGATCATGAGACCAAACAACCATCATGTGTCTTGTGACTGTCTTGGGTGGGTGTAGAGAAACAGGTTTTCACAACTATTAATCAACTGACCTCTCAACTCTTATGTATGTGTAAATGTGAATGCATATTTTTGAACCTAGGCTAAACACAATGAAACATATATACATATATAGTGTACATACATACACATATACATACCTATATATATATTATAAAGGGAGAGGACAACTAGGCCCAGTCTGCATACAAAGCTATTTTACCCTTCTACTCTGAGGATAATCAATGACCTCATGTGAGATTCAGACTTTGATCCATTCCTCCTTCCACATAGTATGTTTAAGTTGATTAGACTTTGGCTGTCTAGTTCCAACAGAATACACTATGTAGACTTTTAAGCTTACCAATATTGTAAATTAACTATATATTATAATATGGGTTCTTACAATTGACCACATCCTTTTAATGCATGTATATACATGCATTCAAGAAAAAAGTTGCCTTTTAATGCAAACTTAATTATTTAATAACCCCCACTCTCACAAAGTGAGTGGTGTTAGTTACTGTAACATCCCCACCCGGTTCCTTGGAGCACCAGAACTGCAGAGAAATGACATACAAAGGTGCACACCTAACTAAAATTATGATTATGGGTAATAGGGGTAATAATAATAATAACAATCAATGATAATAATAATCATAATCATCAATCATCAATACTATAACTAAGGAAATGTCTGTCTGAATGTCTGTCTGAATGTCTGTCTGAAACAAGCAAAACTCTTCACTGACTAAATCAATCACTGTGATGTTTCACACGGTCATTGAGCATAATATTAGCAAGAGACTCACAAAGCCGTTTTTTCAAATTAACACGTCCTTGATTAATAATTAACTTATTTGTGTAGGAAAATGTCCCCATTGATGTGCGAAAGTGCGACCTGCCCCCTACACACACGTCACAGTCCAGCGACTGCCTACGCACTCCCATCTCTCTCTCTCTCAAGCTGAATGACTTTACATGCGAACATGGAATATAAGTAATGAATAACGACATAATCCACAGCTGACTGTCGCACAGACACGAGTGAGACGCGCGCGCAATGACACGAGTGAAACGCGCGCGCAACGACTACAACGCATAGGCGAACCTCCTCGCCTCGCATTACCTCAATCAAGGTACAATCAAGGCACGTGTGCACGCGTGCTCTGTGGGAGCACGTGTGCTCCCACAGAGTCCACAAGAATGACTTAAAACCGTGGCTTTTGATAGGAATCCAGGTGGGTCCCCAGGCTAAATGATGGAAAGTTGTTTAACCAGATGTAACTCTTTGAGAGCGTAAAAAATCTGAATTAGCCCAAGTCTACACATCTACAGAATGTAGAAGATTACTGGTCATTTTCATCTGTATAATTGCCTGATTTATTTCTGAAATTCGGCCTGGAATTGTAGACAAAGCAAAAGAAATCTTAGGGACACACACACACACACACACATACACACACACACACACACACACACACACACACACACACACACACACACACACACACACACACACACACACACACACACGTTATGACGTTCACTGGAAGTCGATAAATAGTAATTATTATACACAAGCTAATGATGTACGTCGTAGGCTACCTCATGGTCAAACCTCAACCAAGGGGTATGTGCGTATGTGTTTTTTACTGTGTGTGTGTGTGGGGGGGGGGGGGGGGGGTCTCACACCTCCGGTTCTTTCTTGAGTTCCTGGAGTGGACAGTGAAACAATGCACTAAGTTCACACCCCCGCCCCCGACAGGGGGTCTCACGCCTCCTGTTCTTCCTTGAGTGGACAGTGAAACAATGCACTTCACACCCCCGCCCCCGACACCCGACCACCTCGACTGTAGGTTAGGTAGACTACTTTTCCGGACACTGATGAGTCGCATTGATGACCTGATGACCAGCACTCGGGATTACAATTTATGACCATTGGAATTAGCTGCTCGAAGAATATTGCTTACTACAGACTAGTGCTGTATAGTTGGACTCATTCTGGCCTTCGAACGTTCGTCGAGCTTCGAACCTATGCTAAAAAAAAAAAAAAAAGCAGCATGCTACCCCCCCCAGGCCCCCCGTGCGTGCGCCTCTACTAACTATTAACATCGTGGATGTTGTCATCGGTAGCTAAGTTTTCTACTGCCCTGAGATGTGCCTGACATTAGTGAATACTTAATGACACTTTTTGTTCTTTGTGTATACTTGTGTACCCGGTTGCAGGACAAAAAACTGTGACATAAAGTACTATAGAGTTGTGGAAACTAGACAGCACAGATTCTCTAGATACTGTATGTCAATGTATTAGTTAGGAAAACAAGGATTCTTCCCAGGAAGTTCTGGTTCAGGTTACATGCAAGACTGAGGGTACCTGTACATTTGTCTTGTGCACTGGCTCCCGTGACGTCACCCTCCTCCTTTTTTGAATCGGTGTCAGTGACACTTCGGCTTGTCTGCATTCCGGTCTGCATTTTCAGCAGTGGCTAGCTTGCAGAAAAAGCGTGCAGTCGCCGAAAATACCAACTGGATTCAAATAAGGAGCAGGTGTCGTCACATGTTGCCGAAAACAAGGACTGTACCAAAGCTAGGCCTGTAGGGACCCTGATGTCTCCACACCCGTGGCTTCAGCCAAACTGTGACGTCACATCCTGCTTTTTGGAATGGGTGTCAAAAGTCAATGCACTACTTCCGCCTTATTCCAGCTTGTATTTCCGGTACGAAACCCAATGCTGGCCCTGCTGCCATCTTCCCTGTAAGAGAGAAGGTCCAGAAAGTGGAAAACGATGAACAACTCGCGGCCATTGATGCCGTGGAAAGTGATTAAATCCCAGTGATGCGTTTTGGGTTTCAGGTGTGGTGATGTATGTCATTCTTTGAGTAGTGGGTGGTGTACTATGGATGGATCCGTTTAGAAGGGGTCTTTCTGCTTCCTTGAAACCCTGATGAGTAGACTGGACTTACTAGCAACCACCATTAAAATGAATACTGTTACATTACACAATTACCCACTGAGAAAAGTAAGTTGATGTCCCCACCAGTGTGGTGGAGAGTATGTTTTACCCCCTGTCCGTCTGTCCGTCCACAGTCCAGGTCGCAGATGTCGTCATCTTGCTCTCGCTCTGCTCATGTACGAGTAGGCCATGGCCTACTTGTTCGCACCGCTCACGTACGTTACCCCAGATGTCATCAGAGCCACAACCTGTTCTGGCCTGGTGGAGACATGTGCCACAAAGGGGCATTCACCGTTATGACATTTTCCAGTACTTGTGCAGGTTGGTTATTATGACACATTATTTTGTATTTCGTTATTTTGTAGTGATGGGGGAAAAAAAAAATCTTGATCAGATGCTGTGTATTAAGTTGAAATAGTCAATTTGAATTTAGCATTAATGGTTAATATAAATGTAGGTGTGTGCCAATTTTGGCACTCCCAATTACACTATTATTCTACAATTGTGAATGGCTGACTGAAATTATTCATGTTTGGAATAGCAATCAGGCCCTTTAGAGGGTATTTTGGGCATCACAATAACAGGAATAGTAGAATAGTGTAATTGGGAGCCGTAATGGAGTGCCAAATTTGGCACACGCCTACGTTTTTCGTTGGTCAGGTTCTTGTGAGTGAGAATGTCTGAGGATGTCTTCTGGTGAGGATGTCCGCGGGTGCGCCCGGCCCCTCGTTCTCACCCTATGTAGTTGTACTCATCCTGCGCTCGAGGTATCCCTCGTTGATGAGAATCTCAATGCACTTATTGATCACGGTGCTGCTGGGGTTGACCATGGTGGTGTAGATGACCTCCGTTATGAGGACCTTGTGTTGCAGGACATTCTGCGTCTTCATGATTCTCATGATTGCCGTGGCCACGAGCGGCTCCAGCATCTCCTCCTCCCAGATGTCTATGGCCAGCTCTTTGATCTTGGGGAACTGCACAACACTGACCGGCTTGCCGGTGAAGCACGTGTTGCAGGTGTTTTGTACGTTGTCCCACATGGAGTCTATGAACTCCGTGCTGGAGCAGTAGTCCGTCCAGAAGAGGTAGTACGTCTCCGGGATGTCGTTTGAGTCCATCATGTGGTCATAGAGCCCCTGGAGGTGTTTGTGCAGAAGCTCCTTGAAGGAGTCGTATAACCTTACACCCAGGTCGACCTGCGAGTTGACAACGCACAGGTTAATACTGTCCTTCTCAATGGCTCTCAACTCCTCACTGGTCAGGCGCACTTGGTGGAGAACGTCTTGGAGCGCTATAGTCAGCCTGGCCCATACCTCCTCAAAGTCCACCTGCTTGGGTTTCAAAGACATTGCGGGACTTCTTACCACTTGCTGGGCGATTGATTGGTTAATAATAATATCACAATGATATCACAATGTCTACAATGTCCGCTCTCTACAGTCAAACTGGAATTTAGTGACCGGCCTACAATATAGATATATATTGTGTATATTTATGACGTAGACAGTGACATCAGGGCTTTGCGACATCAGAGATCTCCAAATATGGGCATAAAATGGGTGTGACGGACAGACAGACAGACAGACAGACAGACAGACAGACAGACAGGCCTACTACAATCAGCCTTGTGACATCCGAGATCTCCAAATATGGGCATACAATGGGTGTGACAGACAAAAGGGAAACTTATTTGTCAAATTTAGTGTCGTCAATTAGCAGAGTGCGCGAGTATTTTTGTCAGCTGCGCATGTTGTTCGTAAGGTGTTGTCTGGCAGCCAATCAGGGACTTGCTGATGATGTAATGAGGTGCGTTTGTTGATCACCTGGGTGGGCGTATGCATGTATGTTTAGGAACCACTGCGGTTTACTTAAAGGGAATACAGTCAACTTTTTAGCCAAAAATCAAAACAGATATACACTCAACAAAAATATAAACGCAACACTTTTGTTTTTGCTCCCATTTTTCAGGGGATGGACTTAAAGCCCTAAAATTCATTCCAGATATACAATATAACCATTTCTCTCAAACACTGTTCACAAATTTGCCTAAATGTGTGATATTGAGCACTTCTGCTTTGTTAAGATAATCCATCCCACCTCACAGGTGTGCCACATCAAGATGCAGATTTGACATCATGATTTGTGCACAGGTGTACCTCAGACTCTCCACAATAAAAAGACAACCTGAAATGTGCAATTTTCTTTTGCCTTATTGGGTGTATGGGCCTCCGAACCAGTCAGTATCTGGTGTGACCACCATTTGCCTCATGCAGTGCAACACATCTTCTTCGCATAGAGTTTATCAGATTGTCAATTGTAGCCTGTGGAATGTTGGTCCACTCCTCTTCAATGGCTATGTGAAGTTGCTGGATATTAGTGGGAACTGGTATGCGCTGTCGAAATGGTAATAATGTGGTAATATTGTGTTATTACCATTTCCACAGTGTGTAGATTTGGGATAATTCGCATGATGAATATTTTAACTCTTGAGAGTGTAAACATTTGAGAGCATGTTTACGCACTCAAAGACTTACATCTGGTTAACCAACTTTCCATCATTTAGCCTGGGGTCCACCTGGAATCCTCTCAGGGACCACTGGTGGTCCCCGGACCACCTGTTGAAAACTTAAACCCCTGCTCTAGTCTCTAGTAGGCAGTGATGGGCAAGTTACTGGGAAAATGTAGTAACCTACACTACTTGTTACTCTCGAAAAAATGTAGCTAAGATACACTACAAGCTATCCCTAGTAAATTGTAGCAAGATACACTACAAGCTACATGACAAAAGTAGCTTGATGTAGCTTGCTACATCATCACTACATGATATAAATATCTCAACTTAATTAATCTCAACTTAATGTACAACTTTCTGAATAACAATAATAAAATAATATCAACAAATGTGTGTTATGTATATTAGAGGGATGTATATTTTAGGTTTTCTACCCATTAATAATGAGCGGAATTTGAAAATGTGTCCGGGAAAATGTAGTAAGCTACAATCCTTGTTACTCAAAATAAGTAGTGTAGCTTTACTACAAGCTACTCGAAAATGTAGTGTAGCTTCACTACAAGCTATTCCCAGAACAAATGTAGTAAGCTACACTACAAGTTACGGGAAAATGTAGTTAAGCTATGTAGCTTAGCTACTTGTAACAAGCTACTGCCCATCACTGCTAGTAGCTTTACTATAATCATGGTGATGTCATTGTCCATTTGGTTTCCCGTGTGTGTGTGTGTGTGTGTGTGTGTGTGTGTGTGTGTGTGTGTGTGTGTGTGTGTGTGTGTGTGTGTGTGTGTGTGTGTGTGTGTGTGTGTGTGTGTGTGTGTGTGTGTGTGTGTGTGTGTGTGTGCGTGCGTGCGTGCGTGTGTGCGTGCGCGCGTTGTGAAAGAGCGTCTCCAGTATCTGTCATATCATTGTAATGACATCATGATATCAAACCAGCGTGGGCCACAGCGCTCTTTGCTCCAGGGACCCTCGGATGGGTGTCATGTTGCCCCCGCAGGGAATGACAGCTCAGCATCCATCCATCCATCCATCCATCCATCCATCCTTATCCGTTTATCTGTAGTGGGGTCACAGGGGGGGGACAGCTCCACCGGAGAGCTCTAGACCTCTCTCTACAGAGCAAATTTACAATCTACATCACCCCCAATAGCCCTGCACAGTGACGTCACCGCCCCGGTTCTAGAAGTGTTTTCCCCATTCATTTTTCTCGTAGACTTTTTGAAAATAATTTATTTAAAGACGATTACGCCGCAGACAAAGCCAACTCAGGTCGTGACGAATCATGACGACACACGAAATCTTTTGGAACGATCAAATAATTTCTAAGATGAAAAACGAAACAAAAAGTGTTGTATCCTGCTGTTTTCTACTTCTTGCTAATTAGATATTATATCATGATATTGTGTGTGTCATCATGATTTGTCACGACCCGAGTTGGCTTTGTCCGCGGCAAAATCGTCTTAATATGAATTACTTTCAAAAAGTCACACACACACACACACACACACACACACACGCACACACGCACACACATCACACATGCGTGGTCCATATGCTGTGATTCTATTCTAGTTTCAGGACCAGTGGGATGGAAGCGGTTATAGTAGAGTCAAGTTGTTGTGACCAGCAGGTGTGTGTGTGTGTGTGTGTGTGTGTGTGTGTGTGTGTGTGTGTGTGTGTGTGTGTGTGTGTGTGTGTGTGTGTGTGTGTGTGTGTGTGTGTGCGTGCGTGCGTTCGTGCAACTGGTGTGACTAAAACATAGTGTAATGTCCCGTTGTGACTGTGTCTCTGCCCCTGTGTGGGTGTGTGTCGGTGGGTGTGCATGTGACTTGTGACTAAGGCCCCTTTTACACCGTAGTTTTCATTTTTTTATACCCTCTTTAGATGAAGACGCAATCTGTCTGTAAACGCTGTTATGTACATGCCCGGTCGCTAGGTGGCGCGTGTCGGCGTGACCACACTGCCATATAGACCGGTCACACATGCGTAGAACAAGTTCCGTTCTACTTCCTCCTAGCAGCTGGAGTCTCGCGAACAAACAAACCATAACTCACAGGCAGCAGTATGGCAAAAAAAAAAAAACGCTCCAAAGCAGACATTTTTCAGTGGAGTGGCTGTGCGTGCCTCTTATAACGTGAGCCATACGTAAGCTAGGATGTCCCATGGGACTTCCCACATCGTTTTCAACTTCTCCACTTTCCCAGGAGTATTCACTTTGTTGCGTTTTCACCTCACAAAAACGCCGTCTTCGTCTGAATGAACCCCCACAAATGGCTATAAATCAGGGGTTTTCAACCCTTTTCATCTCAGGGACCACCATTTATTTAGGATTTGAGCCACGGACCACCATTTGAGGACATTTTAGCTCAGACACAGACCCCAAATCGAAAGATTTCTTTTGCTTTTGTCCACAATTCCAGGCTGGATTTGGGGAAACAAAACAAGCAAAACATACATTCCAAAATGGCTAATTCAGATGATGAATATTTTAACTCCTGAGAGTGTAAAAATGAAACCAAATGGACCCGCAAGGGTCCATTTGGTTTTACGTTCTCAAGAGTTACATCTTGTTAACCAACTTAGCTGGGGACCACCTGGAACCCTCTCAAGGACCACTGGTTGAAGACCCCTGCTATAAATGATTACGTTTTTAATGAAGCCCCTTTCCGTGTAAAGACAGCCTAATACTATCGTAGTGTAATGTCCCATTGTGTCTCTGTTGGAACATCAATGGCCTTGAGCAGTGGTTTTCAACCATTTTCATACCAGGGCCCACTATTTATTCTTGAAGATTCTTGAAGTTTAAGTCATTCCGATGTTTAAATATATGGGTCCATTTGGTTTCATTTTACGTTGTCTGTCAGTTTGTTTACCAACTGTCCATGATTTAGCCTGCTGGGATCCTCTCAGGGAACACTGGTTGAAAACCACTGCCTTTGGGCAAGGCTGTATGGCTCCAAACCCCTTGGAGATAGATATGAAGACACTGGACAGAGAGAGGACTGTGGTGTTACTGGTGGGGTCAAGACACTAGTAAATTTTATCTGTGGAACGTTTGCAATGCTTATTGGACTTGATTTACACCAAGTGTCTCCATGAGTTAACCTCCACCTGAAGTGAAGGTGGGGGCCGTGGGTGGGTTGCCCCAGGCTGCCAGTTGCCCCATGATGCAGTGTAAGGGCCCTCATACACCTAGCAATGTTTTGAGCAACATCAACAAGCAACGTCAACTATCAACGTTGGCTTTCCACCTTTCCATAGAAAATGATCAACTTGTGGTTGTTCAGAAAAGTCAGATCTTTCACGCCCTCTACTGGTCAACATTTCGGAATCCTCCAATCGCAGCCCTCCTTGGCGTCACCTGATCCTTTCTCCTAGACTCGCACCATAGATAAACTTTTCTGAAAACAACATGGTGGCTGCTGCTGCCTCACTGCTGTGGACAAAAACAGGGATTGTGTAACTTTTATTTCGCTAAATGAACATTGTAACTGCTGATTTCCATGTCCCAACCAGGTCTTAGCAGTTACTTCACAGGTAAGTGGGATGGGAGTGATCCTACGCAGTGCATACAGAGAATACAGCAACAGATGGATGTCCAGTCTTTGATCCAGTTTTAGGGTTATTTATTGAAAATGATGAACAGGTTATCCAACACATACCAGTTATTTCATTGTCTGTCTGCTTGGTGGCCTGCTGTGGCTACTGCTGTACTGCTGTACTGCTGTACTGCGGGCTGTACTGGTAAGAACGGTATGGTTCCAACTCTCCCAGTCCCTGTGTCTACTGACTGAGTGCACCTGTGTGTGTTACCTATTTAGATGTTGGTTGAGATGTTCACACCCAGTGCTTCACCTGTCTCTATCCCGCCACCATGTGGTCAAAACTTGTTACAAAAAATGAGCTGTTCTCTAGTGGCTCTCTAATGGCTCCTACACCGGCCCCTAATTGTCTGAAGTGCCACAATTACAGTTATTAATGAACATAACATAAGGAGCCATTTAAATTAACATTTACATGTATTTGCCCATGTTTTCTTTTCATAATTTCAAAACAAAATGAAAGTTTTCATTTTCAAAACAAAACAAAAGTAGATTCAATCTTTCTTTTTTTTCATCAGTTTCAGTCTCTTTAGTCTCTTATGTTTCTGTCTCCTGGAGCAGACAGATCTTTGTTATAGGTCTCTCCAAAATGTTGCTTTTGGTCTTCAATCGAACTGTGCGTACGAGACCTTTCGCATCAGTAATAATGTCCAGTATTCTCCCCAGTAACCAGGAGCCTCGTGGTGCAGTTGGATCCACCACCAAGACAATGTCACCGGGGGAGAAACTTCTCTTTTTCGTTGACCATTTCTGCCGCTCTTGTATCAAAGGTAAGTATTCTTTCGTCCATCTTTTCCAGAAGAGATCCGCCATATATTGTGCTTGCTTCCATCTCCGTTTCATGTACAGATCCTCTTTAACAAAGAGTCCAGGTGGCAATATGGGCTGTGTTTTCAATAAAAGAAGGTGGTTTGGGGTCAGCGCTTCCAGGTCCATCGGATCATCAGAGGACTTGGTGAGAGGTCGATCATTTAAAATTGCTTCAACTTCACACATTAGAGTTTGCAATCCCTCATCATCAAGTACTTGTTGTTTCAGAACAGAACGGAGTACACTTCGCACCATGCGGATCAGTCTTTCCCAAACACCACCGTGATGGGATCCTGTTGGGGGGTTAAAGCTCCACTTTATCCCATGCTGAAGCATTGCATTTTGAATTTTATCCTGATTCAGGCCTTGCAGTGCTTCCCTCAATTCTCTTTCCGCTCCTATGAAGTTTGTACCGTTATCTGATCTTAAAGATGAAATTTGACCTCTTCGACAGATGAATCGTCGTAGTGCCTGGATGCAGGAGTCTGTGTCAAGAGTATGTGCAACTTCAAGATGTACTGCCCTGCTGGCCATGCAGGTGAAGATTACACCATACCTTTTAATCAGACTCCGTCCTCTCTTGATTTCTATAGGCCCAAAGTAATCTACTCCAACATCCGTAAATGGAGGCTTGTCTGGTTGAATTCTCTCCAAAGGTAAATCTGACATCATTTGTTCACCAACTCTGCCTCGTTGTCGTTTGCACACAGTACAGTCAGTTATTATTTTCCTTGCAGCTGAGTTTGCTTTGGTGATCCAATATTTTTTGCGGAGGTGAGATAGCATGTAATTCCTTCCTCCATGTCCAAGTATTTTGTGAGTATGACGTAAAAGCAGTGTGGATATGTGAAGGTCCTTTGAGAGGATGATCGGATGTTTGATCTCTTCTGGCATTGCTAGCCTATTCAGGCGGCCACCTACTCTCAGAAGTCCATTATCCAGCACTGGGTCCAATCTGTACAAATGGCTGTTTCTTTTGACATTGTTATTAGTTTGCAAGACAGATATTTCTTCTGGAAATCTTTGCATTTGACTGAACAAGATTATTGCATTTTCCGCTTTTATTAGATCTTCAGGGGACAAGCACTGCCCACGAAGAGATGCTTTAAACACCTGCATCTCCTCCTCAACCTTCTCCTTTAATTTTATAGGATCATTTTCAGTACTGCCCACAGCAGCTTGAATTTCCTTTCTTCTTTTGGTGAGTTGTGAGAGTGTGTTCTTTAATTTCAGAATCCATGCTACTGCAGTCTTTAGTCTCATCCATGATGAAAAGTAGTGGATTAGATAGTTGGTCGGGCTTTGCTGATCTTTGAGAATGGTATTCACTGTTATGTCAGGTTTGATTTCTGGGTCACTGGCAGAGATTGAGGATTCATAATGCAAGTTAGGCCATTTGTCCTTTGTTCTACGGAGGAAATCTGGTCCTCCAATCCATTTTCTGCAGCTTAAAAAGCGGTCGGCTGTCAGCCCTCTTGATGCTGCATCCGCGGGGTTTTCCTTTGTGCTCACATATTTCCATTGTGACACGTCAGTGGCATCTCTTACAAGAGAAATCCTATTTGCCACAAATGTCTGAAAACGTTTTGTTTCGTTATTTATGTATTTCAGCACTGTTGTGCTATCAGTCCAGAAAATGGACTTGTCCAGTGGCAGCTGCAACTCCTTACGCGCCATTCTGTCGACTCGAACAGCCAGGACTGCTGCTGCCAGCTCCATTCTTGGTATTGTCATTTGTTTTAATGGTGCCACTCTGGATTTTCCTACTATGAATGCTACATGCACTTCCCCGTCACTGTTCTCCAGTCTCAGGTAGGACACAGATCCATAGCCACTCTCACTGGCGTCTGAAAAATGATGTAATTGTGCGTGTGTTATGTGACCAAAGTTCTTAGGTTTAATGCACCTGTCCACTTTAAACTGCCTCATCTGCTTCAGATCCTCCAGCCATCCTGTCCACTGCTGTGAGAAAACATCAGGTATGGCCTCATCCCATCCCAGCTTCCTCTTGCAGAGCTCCTGCATCATCAGCTTGGCCGGCAAAGCGAATGGGGCTAAAAATCCTAAAGGGTCGTATATTGAACCAACCACCGACAAGATGCCACGTCTGGTGTGTGGTCTTTCAGGTACAGTAATTGTGAACTTGAACACATCCGTCTCGACGCACCAGTGCAGTCCTAGAGCTCTTTCTACTGGTAGATTGTCTTTGTCCAAGTCCAGCTCCTTTATTTCTTTCGCCCTGTGCTCTGGTGGAATAGAAGTCAGTACTGCACGGCTGTTGCTGACCCATTTGGACAGAACAAAACCACCCCTTTGGCAGAGAGCAGTCAGGTCTTTTACTAATTGTACTGCTTTTCGCTCTGTGGGCATCGATTTTAAAACGTCGTCCACATAAAAGTTATTATTTACTGTATTCGTCACCTCAGATGAAAAGTGGGCATGGTTGTCTGCAGCAGTTTTTCTGAAAGAGAAATTGGCACAACTCGGCGATGATACAGCTCCAAAAAGATGCACTTTCATCCTGTATTCAGCCAGATCATTCTGCACATCACCATTAGGCCACCATAGGAACCGCAGGTAATCAATGTGCTCTGCAGACACTTTAACCTGGTGGAACATTGCTTTAATATCTGCCATCAATGCAACTGGTTCCTGTCTAAATCTGGTGAGAACTCCAATAAGTGAGTTGGTCAGATCAGGACCCTGAAGCAGTTGACAGTTAAGTGATGTCCCTTTAAAGGTTGCCCCACAGTCAAAGACCACTCTCAAGGTGCCTTTTTTTGAGTGACGTACACCATGATGTGGGATATACCAGAGCTTTCCATCACATCGATTCAGTTGGTCCACTGGCACCAATTCAGCATAGCCACTGTCAATCATGTCTGTGAGGAAAGATGTGTATTCATTGTGGAACTTTTTATCCTTCTTAAATTTGCGTTTCAGGCTGTGGACGCGTTGCTCTGCAATACAACGGTTATTCGGCATGACAGGATCTTCTTTTTTAAACGGTAAGTTTAGACAGTAATGTCCATCATTAATCTTAGCCGAGTGATTTACAATATCGAGGAATCTGGCCTCTTCCCTTGATATTTCCTCTGTCTCATCACTGGCCCTCTCACTGAAATCTTGATTGTATTGTTTGATTAGTAGCTCCTCCAGGTTTAGAATAGAAATTCTATTGACAGCAACAGCAGGGCAGCCATTTTCATCCCTGCAGGTGTCACTGTCGTCCCCTCTCAAGGGTCCATAGACGACCCACCCCAATAGGGTCTTTACAGCGTATGGCCCATCTCCTTGGCTATTAACCACCTCCCAGGGTTCCAATAGTTTTGAGGCGTTTGTGCCAATGAGGAGGTCAATTCCAGAGTCTATTTCAGGTAGGTTGATATGGTTTAAATATGGCCAGTGGGACAAGTCCTTTTGTTTGGGAATGTTGTGTTTTGAGACAGGCATGGTTGTGTGAGTAAACACATCAGGCAGCTGAAGAAAGTCATCTGAGTCCATCCTTGCAATTTCCAAGCCAGTGATGTGATAACTGGCCTCAGGTTTTACCTGGTTCATTGTTCGGAGGAGGATGTTTGTTTTCTGTCCTGTGATTTTTAGCCTTTTCATTAGGTTTTCAGTACAGAACGTAGAGGTGCTGCCATGATCTAAAAATGCATATGTTTGCAAAACTGTGTCACCCTTATGGCTCTTTACTTGGACTGGTACGATGGAGAAGATGGAGGTCTCATCACCGGCCCCAATATGACCACATGTGTGCGGTGAGATTACAGCCTTGCTTTCGGTAGGTTTCTGTGCCTGTTCAGTTTTCATATGTTGTTCTCTCTCACCAATATGGAGCATGTTAGGATGTTTTTGTTTACAGGTGTCACAGGTCAAACGAGCTTTGCAAAATTTCGATAGGTGCCCTATTTTTAAGCAGCCAAAACAGACTCCCTTTCCCTTTAGGAAATCTATTTTCTCTCTGTGGCTCCTTTCCATAAGCTGTGGACACCGCTCCAAAATATGGTCATTTTTTTTGCAGAACAGACATGGACTGTGACAGATGAGTGCGTTTGTTCCATTTGATTCCACATTTATTATGGGGGTTACTGTTGTTGCGAAGGTGCTTTTTGAACCTGACTTTTCCTTTGTTTTTGCAGTGGCTGAGGATTTGACAGATGAAGTCTGCTTAGGATCTTGGATGTTCCCAAACAGTGGGTCAGACATTATCATTACTTGTCTTTCAATGAAGTCAACAAGGTGAGAAAACATAGGCCGGTAGCCTCTTTCTTTCAGCTCACATGCTTTGCTCCTCCACATGTCCCTCAGCTTGTATGGCAGTTTTAAAAGAATAGTTCTCATATTAGAAGCCACATTCATCTCCTCCATATAGGACAGATTCTCCATTGCATTACAACAACCTCTGAGGAAGAGAGAGAATGCTTCCAATCCCTTTGGATCCTCCGATTTAATTGTTGTCCAGGCAAAAGCCTTTTCCATATATGCCGTGGCAATCTTATGCTCATTTCCAAAATGTTCCTTGAGCAAACGTTTTGCTCTGGGGTAGCCCTGAGACGGAGGCAGATGCTGGCAGCTGCGGACAAGGTTTTTTGGATGCCCTCTTGTATATTGCTCCAAGAAGTGTAGACAGTCACCATAATCATCCGTCTTTCTCTCAATTGCACTCTCAAATGCCCTTATAAAACCTTCATATTGCAGTGGATCTCCCTCATACACCGGAATGTCCTTTTGTGGTAAGGTGGAATACAGATTTTGTTTGACCAGTAGAGCTGTGAGGTCATTCTGATTTTGTAAAACATTGAAAATATCACCTTGACCAACATTTGTAACAGTGGGTTTAGTAGGAGTAGTATGAAGTTGAACACCCTTTTTCATTTGACCCAGTACATTTTCAGTTTGCACATTTTCAGTTTGCACAGTTTCAGTTTGCATAGTTTCAGTTTGCACATTTCGACTGAGAGGGAATTGCATTGATGAGGTTTGCCTGGGGAGAGAGAATTGTGTTAGGGTTAGTGGTGTTGTATAATGAGCCCTTGCAGATTTTTCATAACCCCTTTCCTTTTGCCTTACAACCTGTGTTTGCGTGGGAGGCTTTGCTTCCAATGACAGTTCTCCATTTTGCTGGGTTTGACCAAGCAAATGTGCGTTTTGATTTAATGAAGTTGTTTTCCAATGAGTGACAGCAGCAGCTGCTCCTTTTATATCCGAGTTCATCCGCAATGATATTTTTGAACTTTTCCTTGACCCCATAGTTTCCAGAACCTGGGTCTTTGCATTTGCTGCTGCAAGTTTAGCCTCAATTTCCAGTTTCAATTTCCAGTTTCTCCTTTTGCATTCTAAGTTGCTCTTGCTGTTGTTCAATGTGATGTTTTTTCTCCAGGGCGGCCTTCTCTTCCATCAGAGCAGCCTTTTCCGCCTGTGCAATAATGCGAGCAGATGATGCTGATGAAGATGCTTTGGATGTGGTGGATTTGCGTATGGATTTTGATTTTGTGATATTTGATACACTGTCATCGGGTCCAACCTCATCAGACTCGACATGACTCACGTGTTCACTTTCAGCTGGACTGTGTATTGGGGGTGATTCATGTACAACTGTGACCTTTTCAACATCAACAGTACCATTTTCAACAGTAGTGTGCGTTTGACATTCAGTTTCGTTAGTGGCAGGTATGTATGGCTCATTTTCAATAATGACAGAGGCATCATGTGTGCTTTGGTGTTTCAACTCTGAAAGCCATTGATGAACATCATGCATGAAACCCTCCAAATGATCAATTTTTGGCAGAAACCACCGATTCTGCCTCTCAATTTCCTCCTCTGGTAATTTCAAAAGCACCAGTGATGCATGATCGGCCCTTGATTCGCCACACAAATGAAGCAGTTCATCTAAATGACCTCGTACGGCCTGTTCATTGTCATTGGACTTCATTAGCTCCTTCATTGTTTCCTTTATTTTTGCAGCCTTTTTGACTGCTGCTCCTCTTGACTTTTGATATTTTTCTATTGCCATTTCCAGGCCTTTAGCTGTATGTACAACAACTCTCTTTTCCTTTTCAGGTTCAGTTTTGCCATCCTGTGGCTCAGTGTCTCCATTGCCACTAGACATTGTTCCTCATAGATTCACAGCCAACCACCAGAACTCACCCAGTAGAGCTTCAGGCGTGTCCAATCACCTGTCAATCAGTGGTGGCAGTGAAACAAACAAACATGTCTGTCCATTTGTGGCTCCTTTGTTGTCCTTCGAAGCTCTTTTCCTCACTTGTAGTGGTTCACTCGAAGTGCAGGAGCTCCGTTCTTACAGAATGTAACTGCCGATTTCCATTTCCCAAGCAGGTCTTAGCAGCTACTTCACAGGTAAGTGGGATGGGAGTGATCCTACGCAGTGCATACACAGAATACAGCAACAGATGGATGTCCAGTCTTTGATCCAGTTTTAGGGTTATTTATTGAAAATGATGAACAGGTTATCCAACACATACCAGTTATTTCATTGTCTGTCTGCTTGGTGGCCTGCTGTGGCTACTGCTGTACTGCTGTACTGCTGTACTGCTTTACTGGTAAGAACGGTGTGGCTCCCACTCTCCCAGTCCCTGTGTCTACTGACTGAGTGCACCTGTGTGTGTTACCTATGTAGATGTTGGTTGAGATGTTCACACCCAGTGCTTCACCTGTCTCTATCCCGCCACCATGTGGTCAAAACTTGTAACAAAAAATGAGCTTTTCTCTAGTGGCTCTCTAATGGCTCCTACAAACATTTTGAGTTGGGTGGCAGTTGGGTGAAAATGATACAAACTAAGGCTTCTTTTTCTGAGAGTGTACAAATGGAACCAAATGGACCCTAGCGGGACCATTTGGTTCACATTTGTACACTCTCAGGAAAAAAATGGAAATGGATGGAATTCCCCTTTTAATGGGAGGTGTTGCTTGTTGCCATGTGTCTCATCATGTTGCCCGTTGTTGTTGACATTGCTAGTTGATATTGATCAAAATATTGCTAGTGTAGCAGGGCCTTAATGGATCTATGCATGGCCTCTTCTTCTCACATTGTTTCTATGTTATCTATGACCTCTTCCAGCCAGTGTTGATGTCTTCAGGACACACCCCCATGTAACACCTCCGCAGTATCAACGCTGGTAAGAACAGCTGCACCCCCTGCTGGCGCCGAATGTTGGTCACTAGCGCCGTTGTTGATGTTGTCATCGTCGTTGTTGTTTATGGTTGTGTTGTGTCATCTGTAGTCTTTACTTAGTCATCTGCACATAGACTGTGTCAGGCATGCACACACACACACACACACACACACACACACACACACACACACACACACACACACACACACACACACACACACACACACACTGTGTCGATTTGTCAATTCGTCTCTGCTCTCAATCCTCTCACTCTCACATATATTTTGCTTTCTTCTCTCTCTGTCTCTGTCTCTGTCTCTCTCTCTCTGTCTCTCTGTCTCCCTGTCTCCCTGTCTCTCTGTCTCTGTCTCTGTCTCTCTCTCTGTCTCTCTCTCTCTCTCTCTCTCTCTCTCTCTCTCTCTCTCTCTCTCTCTCTCTCTCTCTCTCTCTCTCGTCAGTGGTTTAGTGAAGTCATTTGCATGTCATTATGTTGATCACATTGCGTGTTGTGTGCCGTCGTAACTCACCGTGATCATAGCAGGTCTGATAATTACTCCCAGCCGTCACACATTAACATAACAATCACAACACTCAATGCAAAGTGGTATGTCTTCTGATAGATCACTGATATATCTCTGATAAATCACTGACAGATCAGAGCTGGGTTCTCTAACATGATCATGCCGCTGTGAATTTAGAAACGTCCTGTACAAATGTCACCCATAGAAAGATTGACATACTGTGCACCTGCGACATGACTCCTTGCAAGTCATTTCCACTTAATTCACATGGAAAGTTTCCATTTTTGGAAAGTTTCCATCGTAGCTACGGCCGAGCCTCAGTGGAATTCTTTGCCTACAGATGTGATATACTGTACTTGAATTCCATAGATTCAAAGCAGATTTTTTTATTCAGACTTTTTGTGTGTTTGTGCTGTTGATTGTGTGTTTCTATTATATACAACACCCCTAATTTTTTTATTCAGTGGGCACATACAGTATCATACCTATAATTGTATAAACGTCCAAATGTCATCTGACTATATGAGTGAATATTCTGGACTGTGCTGGTTGGGTGCAGGAGCTGTGGAGGCTGCACGAAATGGAAGCTGTTTTGTTTTTATTGTATTTCTGCAGTTCACAGTTACACTACAGTATATTGTAGCCAGAGGCCGGGCAGTGGTTTGTTTTTGATACCAACAGGTTGCTAACCAGGGTCTATATTATGAAAAACTGTAGATAACGCTCTGCAAACAAAACAAGTCACTTGAGAGCATGAATGGAAATTCGCCATAATGTAGGCTACTATAGCTTCTATAGCCTGTACTGTACCAGAATGAAAACAAATCAACAATACCAGTAGGAGTAGACTTACCCCCTTGTAGGCATCTTCTCTTTTACAACAACCTTGAAACAATAATTTAAGACTATAAATCCATATTGATATTGCTTTAGCATGAGTTCCATAATCCTTCGTTTGGCACTCACTTCACTGACAGGATCATGTCATGTGACACTGCACATTGCACAACATTTCTAATGGCTTTAGTTGCATGAAAAACATTTAGCCTCTTGTGCTAAAGAGAGACAAAAGTTCATAAAAATGGCCATAATTCTGCAGAAATATTACTCATTCAGGAGGCTATACTGCAGGCCCAGATGTAACATTTCCCAATTGGGGAGGTAGGAGAAAATGGTATGGGGACAAAAAAGTCGTACCCATACCATTTTCGGTTTGACTCAGAGAGTTTTCTGTTTTCCATGGTGAAATGGTATTGGTTTAGTGGTGCGACAATTGTAGTTAGTAGCGTAGTGCTTCAAATGATTTTAATTTTAAATATCTTTGAAATTTGGATTGGTTTGCATGCCATCATGTTTGGTGGGGCAGTCTGGGCATGATGAATGGATGATGGCTGGAAGCCTACATGTAGGCTTAGTATGTGAGTCATTCCACGGAAAAGGTACGATTTGGACTTTTTTTTTTCCTGAAATTTTGACCGAAAGGTTTTACTTTTCTGAATAGCCCACAATAATAAGGACAGATCCGCCGAGATAAAGCTGATGTCGCTGATGCCGTCCTGGAGGTGCTCCATGCGACACTCGTCCCTGCTGGTAGTTCAGTGGCATCCTCACACCTTGGGGATTGCCTGGAGTGGGACCAAAACTGACACAATCTCGAGCAGGAAGCCACGCACAATTACAGCGTGCACAGTCCTTCATATAATGATGCACACTGCCACACCTGAAGCACCCACTGTAGTTCGGCGGAGGGTGTATAGGAACCCCACCGACGTTGGCATCTATAGGCAAACTGCCTTTCCGAGACTGCAGAGTTGACACCACAGTCAAAGCCTTCACCTGCTGTTTGAGATATGTTAACTGCAATAGTATCAAGTGTCTAGCGGTCTCTTGGTCTTTACGTTGTTGGGCCTTGACTTTAGCACGGAAAGAGCGAACATAGTGTACTATGCATTTTGTGTACTGATTCAAAGGCAAGACTGACAGATCAAACTTCGTTTTCAGTTCAGTCTGCACCTCGTCCGGCAGACCACGTTCAATCAGGTTCCTCAAAAGATATGTGCACATGCGATCGTCGTCAACGCGTGATGAATGACAACCAGCTACAGCCGCCCATGCCTCATATGTACGGCGCACATACTGTAACTCTGCGGGTGTTCTGTGTCAGCCAGAGGAAGAAAAAACACATCTGCTGGGTTAAATTTCTCAGATGTCAGAGTTCTCACCAATGTCGATCTCCCTGGCGTACCGTAGGTTTTGGAACGCGTTGTGGAACTTGCAGATTCCGGAGGTGTAGGTGTACATGCAGGTGGAGGATCGGCACGTCCAGCAGCTTTTCCCCGTCCTTGGCGCCCATCCAGGACCTGTTGCAAATTCAAGGAATCATTATAAAATGATTAGATGGGTGAGCCAATCTAAAATCATTCACAAAAGACAAAGAGATCTAGTATTGCTCAATTGAGTTACAATTGGGCATTGTCTTCAACTCCTGATTTAATCAGGCCTACTACGAAGTCACACGTGACAGAAGCGCAGTATAGCCTTTGTGTAACAATGATTGACCCTTAAACCATCTCGTCACTATAGTCTGAAAACACAGGTCAAGCAACAATAGACCAATCAATATCCTAACCATCTCCTCATACAGATATATCAGTTCAAAGTATAAACCCAACCACAATCTCTAAAACACAACACACTAACCACTCAGTATCGTAAGGAAAAACGTCAGCAAAGCATCACAAGACAGTACAGGTCTGCACCTAATGCAACAACTCAGCACAGCATTTCCAAAGTAACACAACACTGCGATGATTCAATCAATCACTCACGCACTCTCACAATCAACTTCAACAATCAGTCTCCATTCGCAGCCAGGCATACAACATCACATTCATTCAACACACCGTGTATGTACAGTATAAGTATATCCTTAACGTTTTTCTTTTTTGTGTCAATTTTACAACGATGTGTAATGTAGTTATATCCGTCCAACTTTAATTACCAGAAAAATATGCTCTGTACTACGTCAAATGAAAAATGTGTTGAATTTAGTTATCTTCACAGACAATTACTTACAGAGCTGTATATTTAATAATTTATAATGAATCAGTCACGTAGTGCAACGTGATATGTAGTGTAGAATGTTGTAAACCGAACCTTTACTCGTCCGTGGGTACGATCAACTCCTCGGCTCCTCGATCAGCTCGTGGTCTGAGGGCCTGCTACAGTTGCGGCCTGCCAAGAAGGCCTGTGGCCCGCCTCTCCTATGACCTGCCCACTTTTTGGAACACTACACAAACACGTCCACTTCACGAATGTTTTTTCAACAACAAGACTAATATGGTTATTATTATTATTGTATTATGTATTTACTTATTTACCTACTTATTTATTTTATTATTTATCATTAGAACCTCTTTATATGTATTTATTAACTATTATTTATATTTATATTTTTATTCACTCATTATATATATATAGGCTATCCTTATGCACTCATTATATGTATATATAGGCTATCCTTATTCACTCATTATTATATGTACTGTATATAGGCTATCCCTTCCCCACTTGGAGAGAAAACAGTAATGTTTTGTCTCCACACATCCAACTAACTAACGCCTCGCATAAAGTCCTCGTCCCGTCCTAATATCGTCCTCAAAATCAAGAAAGAAAACGGAAAGCAAAAAAAGCGAAAAAGTATGTAGGCCTACGAACCGATATTACAGCACCACAAATACACTTAATAAAAATGCTTAAGTCGACCGGGATGAGGTTTTTCGTAGCCACTATTTCAAAAAAGTCTTTGATCCCACAGGACATACAATGATATCCTGAAGTTAATAGCCGAGCTATTATTGATCACTATTGCAGACTTAATCTACTTTGACTCCACACTCGACACAGTAAAAGCACTCATATCAAAGCATTGTAGAAATCCAATACCACACATAATCTACACAAAAGGAAAAGGCAAAAGATCGAAAAACGGCCTGACCAACAAAACAAAAAGGACAAAAAGAAGAGGCCACTACAGACGCAACGAAAACGGACAAACAACTATTAAAACAGATAATACAAAACACACAAAACAACAGGGCACTAACCTACATACACGGTATGTATAATAACCCCAAACGAAAAAGAAAAAAAGTTACTGTTTTCATCATCCTCTATTCTTCATTATTACTCTTTACTCATCTTTTTCCTCAATACCTCATCTTCATCTTCGTCTTTACTTCATCAACGGCTCATTTATTCAATCAATTTGGACGCCACATTCCACAGTACAATGCTTATCATTATATAACTGCAATCTAGTGGGCCTCTAATGGTCTCAAACCTAAAAAGGGAGTAAGTTCTCAACCTAAAAAGGGAGTAAGTTCTCAAACCTAAAAAAAAGTGAGTAACTTCTCAAACCTAAAAAAGGAGTAACTTCTCAAACCTAAAAAGGGAGTAAATGATGCAATAAAACCCATCAGGACGACCGATACGGGCGCAATTAAGCCCCCTAGATATTGGAACCCGGTAAAATATAGGCCCAAACTGTCGCCGCTCCCACCAATATCCGGTAGCTAACCGCCATCGGTGTCGTGGAACGGAAAACCCCATAATTTTAAATGATTAAAAGAATATTTAACCATTTAAAATCACGACTATATCACGGACACAACGTCCCCACGTGTATTTAAAACAATATTCATGGGCCTGCTGTGATCAACTTTGTGATCATTCACGCAATTGCAATGGAAGGTTTATTAATATTATACAGCAGCTGCGACCAAAATCGTATCTTTAAAATTCATTTTCATTCATTTTTACACGCACCACAAAAACACAATGATGCTATCCTTCTACAGGCCGCACCACAGTATGATATAAATAAATCTACGTTGCACATTCAAACCAGTTCCCTTCTGCTGATCTTTTTTGAAAGTCCCAGACAAAGCACACAATTTCCACAAAACTACCCTTTCGACAGAAGTACTCAACCATTGACCATGTCAACAGTTTCAACAAGAGTTCCAACAGTCGACCATGTAATAATAGGCAAGGTATACCTATGTCTGTACCCATATTTCTGAATATTGCGTTTTTTTTTTTTTTTTTTTTTCGTTATATTTTTTCGTTTCCCATTCATACACGTGCAAAAGGTGTGTGTGAAAGGTCTCTACACCACCTTTAGACAAAGACCATTGATTAATCAGCTGTATGTTAATTACTCAGGTTGGATCATGAGACCAAACAACCATCATGTGTCTTGTGACTGTCTTGGGTGGGTGTAGGGAAACAGGTTTTACACAACTATTAATCAACTGACCTCTCAACTCTTATGTATGTATAAATGTGAATGTGTATTTTGAACCTAGGCTAAACACAATGAAACATATATACATATATAGTGTACATACATACACATATACATACCTATATATATATATTATAAAGGGAGAGGACAACTAGGCCCAGTCTGCATACAAAGCTATTTTACCCTTCTACTCTGAGGATAATCAATGACCTCATGTGAGATTCAGACTTTGATCCATTCCTCCTTCCACATAGTATGTTTAAGTTGATTAGACTTTGGCTGTCTAGTTCCAACAGAATACACTATGTAGACTTTTAAGCTTACCAATATTGTAAATTAACTATATATTATAATATGGGTTCTTACAATTGACCACATCCTTTTAATGCATGTATATACATGCATTCAAGAAAAAAGTTGCCTTTTAATGCAAACTTAATTATTTAATAACCCTCACTCTCACAAAGTGAGTGGTGTTAGTTACTGTAACATCCCCACCCGGTTCCTTGGAGCACCAGAACTGCAGAGAAATGACATACAAAGGTGCACACCTAACTAAAATTATGATTATGGGTAATAGGGGTAATAATAATAATAACAATCAATGATAATAATAATCATAATCATAATCATCAATCATCAATCATCAATACTATAACTAAGGAAATGTCTGTCTGAATGTCTGTCTGAATGTCTGTCTGAAACAAGCAAAACTCTTCACTGACTAAATCAATCACTGTGATGTTTCACACGGTCATTGAGCATAATATTAGCAAGAGACTCACGAAGCCGTTTTCTCAAATTAACACGTCCTTGATTAATAATTAATTTATTTGTGTAGGACAATGTCCCCATTGATGTGCGAAAGTGCGACCTGCCCCCTACACACACGTCACAGTCCAGCGACTGCCTACGCACTCCCATCTCTCTCTCTCTCAAGCTGAATGACTTTACATGCGAACATGGAATATAAGTAATGAATAACGACATAATCCACAGCTGACTGTCGCACAGACACGAGTGAGACGCGCGCGCAATGACACGAGTGAAACGCGCGCGCAACAACTACAACGCATAGGCGAACCTCCTCGCCTCGCATTACCTCAATCAAGGTACAATCAAGGCACGTGTGCACGCGTGCTCTGTGGGAGCACGTGTGCTCCCACAGAGTCCACAAGAATGACTTAAAACCGTGGCTTTTGATAGGAATCCAGGTGGGTCCCCAGGCTAAATGATGGAAAGTTGTTTAACCAGATGTAACTCTTTGAGAGCGTAAAAAATCTGAATTAGCCCAAGTCTACACATCTACAGAATGTAGAAGATTACTGGTCATTTTCATCTGTATAATTGCCTGATTTATTTCTGAAATTCGGCAAAATTGTGGACAAAGCAAAAGAAATCTTAGGGACACACACACACACACACACACACACGTTATGATAGGGTTGCCAACTCTGAGATCTTGGAATAAGGAACACTTCTACGACCACGCGGCGAAGCAGCGCGGTTATTAGGTTAGTTAAGTCTGCGGTTTTCTGGTGGAGCCGTTGCCCCTGTGACCCAACTACGGATAAGCGGTTGAAGGTGGAGGGATGATTTCACATACCATATTAACCTTTGGGATCAGTTAAGGCCTGTTTACTGTGGTCAGTAAGGAAGAATAGGCCGGTAGGCCTATTGTGCTGTATAAATGTTAATTAATTATGAACAAGTAGTCCATTGTCTTTATAACATTAAGAATCCCGATTTTAAAGAAGTTTTTTTTGCCCTTTTAAAGGGCAAAATTTGTATTGAATACGCACACATTTATTAGACTAATAACTACTAATAAACCGTCAACCATATTAGCCTACTGAAATAGCTTGGCTATAGGCATATACCCACATCAGCAGCTTTAATTATTATTATTTAAAAAAAAGACTGAGTCTATGACAGTTGTTGTGGGGGGTTTGCATAACTCTCATACTATGGCTCTGGGAGTTTGCAGAACTCTCTTACTCTATGGCTCTGGGCACGGCAGGATTGGCACACAGAGCAGCAGCGCTACCAGCGCACCGCGCACACACACATGCAGATCTGCAGCCACGGGGAGGTTTTGGTTTGTTGTTTGGTTGTTGTTGGTTTCTGCTCGTGAGGAGTCCTGTGTGCACTCGCCACAGAGCAATTGTGCTGTCTTAAATATATCTCCTGCTTTATTTTGTTCACTACTGTTAAATTCAGTGTTGATGTTTGTGCGACGGATTGCACAGGAGGCATTTAGGGAAATACGGAACAAACCGCTTTCCGTATCGATTCAATACGGAACGCATCATTTAGTGTTCAATTAAGGAACGATTCCGTATTATACGGAACGGTTGGCAACCCTACGTTATGACGTTCACTGGAAGTCGATAAATAGTAATTATTATACACAAGCTAATGATGATGTACGTCGTAGGCTACCTCATGGTCAAACCTCAACCAAGGGGTATGTGCGTATGTGTTTTTTACTGTGTGTGTGTGTGTGTGTGGGGGGGGTCTCACACCTCCGGTTCTTTCTTGAGTTCCTGGAGTGGACAGTGAAACAATGCACTAAGTTCACACCCCCGCCCCCGACAGGGGGTCTCACGCCTCCTGTTCTTCCTTGAGTGGACAGTGAAACAATGCACTTCACACCCCCGCCCCCGACACCCGACCACCTCGACTGTAGGTTAGGTAGACTACTTTTCCGGACACTGATGAGTCGCATTGATGACCTGATGACCAGCACTTGGGATTACAATTTATGACCATTGGAATTAGCTGCTCGAAGAATATTGCTTACTACAGACTAGTGCTGTATAGTTGGACTCATTCTGGCCTTCGAACGTTCGTCGAGCTTCGAACCTATGCTAAAAAAAAAAAAAAGCAGCATGCTACCCCCCCCCCACACCCCCCGTGCGTGCGCCTCTACTAACTATTAACATCGTGGATGTTGTCATCGGTAGCTAAGTTTTCTACTGCCCTGAGATGTGCCTGACATTAGTGAATACTTAATGACACTTTTTGTTCTTTGTGTATACTTGTGTACCCGGTTGCAGGACAAAAAACTGTGACATAAGGTACTATAGAGTTGTGGAAACTAGACAGCGCTGATTCTCCAGATACTATATGTCAATTTATTAGTTAGGAAAACAAGGATTCCCCCCAGGAGGTTATGGTTCAGTTTACGTGCAAGACTGAGGGTGCCCGTACATTTGTCTTGTGCACTGGCTCCCGTGACGTCACCCTCCTCCTTTTTTGAATCGGTGTCAGTGACACTTCGGCTTGTCTGCATTCCGGTCTGCATTTTCAGCAGTGGCTAGCTTGCAGAAAAAGCTAGCAGTCGCCGAATATACCAACTGGATTCAAATAAGGAGCAGGTGTCGTCACATGTTGCCGAAAACAAGGACTGTACCAAAGCTAGGCCTGTAGGGACCCTGATGTCTCCACACCCGTGGCTTCAGCCAAACTGTGACGTCACATCCTGCTTTTTGGAATGGGTGTCAAGTCAATGCACCAGTTCCGGCTTATTCCAGCTTGTATTTTCAGTACAAAACCCAATGCTGGCCCTGCTGCAGTCATCCCTGTAAGAGAGGAGGTCCAGAAAGTGGAAAACGTTGAACAACTCGCGGCCATTGATGCAGTGGAAAGTGATTAAATCCCAGTGATCGTTTTGGGTTTCAGGTGTGGTGATGTATGTCATTCTTTGAGTAGTGGGGGGTCTTTCTGCTTCCTTGAAACCCTGATGAGTAGACTGGACTTACTAGCAACCACCATTAAAATGAATACTGTTACATTACACAATTACCCACTGAGAAAAGTAAGTTGATGTCCCCACCAGTGTGGTGGAGAGTATGTTTTACCCCCTGTCCGTCTGTCCGTCCACAGTCCAGGTCGCAGATGTCGTCATCTTGCTCTCGCTCTGCTCATGTACGAGTAGGCCATGGCCTACTTGTTCGCACCGCTCACGTACGTTACCCCAGATGTCATCAGAGCCACAACCTGTTCTGGCCTGGTGGAGACATGTGCCACAAAGGGGCATTCACCGTTATGACATTTTCCAGTACTTGTGCAGGTTGGTTATTATGACACATTATTTTGTATTTCGTTATTTTGTAGTGATGGGGGAAAAAAAAAATCTTGATCAGATGCTGTGTATTAAGTTGAAATAGTCAATTTGAATTTAGCATTAATGGTTAATATAAATGTAGGTGTGTGCCAATTTTGGCACTCCCAATTACACTATTATTCTACAATTGTGAATGGCTGACTGAAATTATTCATGTTTGGAATAGCAATCAGGCCCTTTAGAGGGTATTTTGGGCATCACAATAACATGAATAGTAGAATAGTGTAATTGGGAGCCGTAATGTAGTGCCAAATTTGGCACACGCCTACGTTTTTCGTCGGTCAGGTTCTTGTGAGTGAGAATGTCTGAGGATGTCTTCTGGTGAGGATGTCCGTGGGTGCGCCCGGCCCCTCGTTCTCACCCTATGTACTGTAACAGATCCTGCTGGATCTGGCTGCGCTGGAGTCTTTTCTCGTTGATGAGAATCTCAATGCACTTATTGATCACGGTGCTGCCGGGGTTGAGCTTGGTTTGGTAGATGACCTCCGTTATGAGGTCCTTGAGTTGCAGGGCATTCCGCGCCTCCATGATTCTCATGATTGCCCTGGTCACGAGCGGCTCCATTATCTTCTTCTCCCAGATGTCTATGGCCAGCTGTTTGATCTTGGGGAACTCCACAACACGGGTGAAGTACGTGTCGTGGGTGTTTTGTAGGATGTCCAACATGCCGCCTATGAACTCCGTCCTGGAGCAGTAGTCCCTGTAGAAGTTGTAGTACGTCTTCGGGATGTCGTTTGAGTCCATCATGTGGTCATAGAGCTCCTGGAGGTGGTCGTGCAGAAGCTCCTTGAAGGAGTCGTATAACCTTACACGCAGGTTGACCTGCGGGTTGGCAAGGCACAGGGAAATAATGTCTTTCCGAATGTCACCGTAAGCCACGGGCCTACGCTGGAGAACGGCTTGGAGCGCTGGCTTCAGCCTGGCCCATACCTCGTTAAAGTCCATCTCCTTAAAGTCCACCTGCTTGGGTTTCAAAAACATTGCGGGACTTCTTACCACTTGCTGGGCGATAATAATATCACAATGATATCACAATGTCTACAATGTCCGCTCTCTACAGTCAAACTGGAATTTAGTGACCGGCCTACAATATAGATATATATTGTGTATATTTATGACGTAGACAGTGACATCAGGGCTTTGCGACATCAGAGATCTCCAAATATGGGCATAAAATGGGTGTGACGGACGGACAGACAGACAGACAGACAGACAGACAGACAGACAGACAGACAGACAGACAGACAGACAGACAGGCCTACTACAATCAGCCTTGTGACATCCGAGATCTCCAAATATGGGCATACAACGGGTGTGACAGACAGAAGGGAAACTGATTTGTCAAATTTAGTGTCGTCAATTAGCAGAGTGCGCGAGTATTTTTGTCAGCTGCGCATGTTGTTCGTAAGGTGTTGTCTGGCAGCCAATCAGGGACTTGCTGATGATGTAATGAGGTGCGTTTGTTGATCACCTGGGTGGGCGTATGCATGTATGTTTAGGAACCACTGCGGTTTACTTAAAGGGAATACAGTCAACTTTTTAGCCATTTTTAGCCAATTTGCCTAAATGTGTGATATTGAGCACTTCTGCTTTGTTAAGATAATCCATCCCACCTCACAGGTGGGCCACATCAAGATGCAGATTTGACATCATGATTTGTGCACAGGTGTACCTCAGACTCTCCACAATAAAAAGACAACCTGAAATGTGCAATTTTCTTTTGCCTTATTGGGTGTATGGGCCTCCGAACCAGTCAGGATCTGGTGTGACCACCATTTGCCTCATGCAGTGCAACACATCTTCTTCGCATAGAGTTTATCAGATTGTCAATTGTAGCCTGTGGAATGTTGGTCCACTCCTCTTCAATGGCTATGTGAAGTTGCTGGATATTAGTGGGAACTGGTATGCGCTGTCGAAATGGTAATAATGTGGTAATATTGTGTTATTACCATTTCCACAGTGTGTAGATTTGGGATAATTCGCATGATGAATATTTTAACTCTTGAGAGTGTAAACATTTGAGAGCATGTTTACGCACTCAAAGAGTTACATCTGGTTAACCAACTTTCCATCATTTAGCCTGGGGTCCACCTGGAATCCTCTCAGGGACCACTGGTGGTCCCCGGACCACCTGTTGGAAACTTAAACCCCTGCTCTAGTCTCTAGTAGGTTTACTATAATCACGGTGATGTCATTGTCCATTTGGTTTCCCGTGTGTGTGTGTGTGTGTGTGTGTGTGTGTGTGTGTGTGTGTGTGTGTGTGTGTGCGTGCGTGCGTGCGTGCGTGCGCGCGTTGTGAAAGAGCGTCTCCAGTATCTGTCATATCATTGTAATGACATCATGAAATCAAACCAGCGTGGGCCACAGCGCTCTTTGCTCCAGGGACCCTCGGATGGGTGTCATGTTGCCCCCGCAGGGAATGGCAGCTCAGCATCCATCCATCCATCCATCCATCCATCCATCCATCCATCCATCCATCCATCTCCGTTTATCTGTAGTGGGGTCACGGGGGGGACAGCTCCACCGGAGAGCTCTAGACCTCTCTCTACAGAGCAAATTTACAATTTACATCACCCCAATAGCCCTGCACAGTGACGTCACCGCCCCGGTTCTAGAAGTGTTTTCCCCATTCATTTTTCTCGTAGACTTTTTGAAAATAATTTATTTAAAGACGATTACGCCGCAGACAAAGCCAACTCAGGTCGTGACGAATCATGACGACACACGAAATCTTTTGGGACGATCAAATAATTTCTAAGACGAAAAATGAAACAAAAAGTGTTTCCTGCATCCTGCCGTTTTCTACTTCTTGCTAATTAGATATTATATGATGATATTGTGTGTGTCATCATGATTTGTCACGACCCGAGTTGGCTTTGTCCGCGGCAAAATCGTCTTAATATAAATTATTTTCAAAAAGTCACACACACACACACACACGCACACACACACACGCACGCGCACACACATCACACATGCGTGGTGGTCCATATGCTGTGATTCTATTCTAGTTTCAGGACCAGTGGGATGGAAGCGGTTATAGTAGAGTCACCTTGTTGTGACCAGCAGGTGTGTGTGTGTGTGTGTGTGTGTGTGTGTGTGTGTGTGTGTGTGTGTGTGTGTGTGTGTGTGTGTGTGTGTGTGTGTGTGTGTGTGTGTGCGTGCGTTCGTGCAACTGGTGTGACTAAAACTATCATAGTGTACTGTCCCGTTGTGACTGTGTCTCTACCCCTGTGTGGGTGTGTGTCGGTGGGTGTGCATGTGACTTGTGACTAAGGCCCCTTTTACACCGTAGTTTTCATTTTTTTATACCCTCTTTAGATGAAGACGCAATCTGTCTGTAAACGCTGTTATGTACATGCCCGGTCGCTAGGTGGCGCATGTCGGCGTGACCACACTGCCATAGACCGGTCACACATGCGTAGAACAAGTTCCGTTCTACTTCCTCCTAGCAGCCGGAGTCTCGCGAACAAACAAACCATAATTCACAGGCAGCAGTATGGCAAAAAAAAACGCTCCAAAGCAGACATTTTTCAGTGGAGTGGCTGTGCATGCATGCCTCTTATAACGTGAGCCATACGTAGGGTTGCCAACTTTGAGATCTTGAAATAAGGAACACTTCTACGACCGTGACGCGCGGCCGTTAGGTTAGGAAAGTCTGGGGTTTCTGGTGGAGCTGTTGCCCCCGTGACCCAACTACGGATAAGCGGATGAAGGTGGAGGGATGATTTCCCATACCATATTAACCTCTGGGGTCAGTTAAGGCCTGTTTACTGTGGTCAGTAAGGAAGGGGTAGGCCGGTATAGGCCTATTGCACTGTATACTGTTAATCCATTATGAACACGTAGTCCATTGTCTTCATAACATTAAGAATCTTGATTTTAAATCTAAGTTTGTTAAATGGGCAAAATCTGTATTGAATACACACACATTTATTAGACTTTACTAATAAACAATCAACCAAATATTAGCCTATATATAACCTGGCTATAGGCATATGCCCACATCAGCAGCATTAGGTAGGGAAATAGAAAAAGTACTTAACATCTTGTAAAAACACAGATAAACATCAAATCGATCTCTGGGTGCAGTTTCAGTCATGAGAACAGGGTCTGTGACAGTTGTTGTGGGGAGTTTGCATAACTGTCTTACTCTATGGCTCTGGGAGTTTGCTCAACTCTCTAAGTCTACGGCTCTGGGTACGGAGGGATTTGGCACACAGAGCAGCAGAGCTACCAGCGCACCACGCACACACACATGCGGATCTGCAGCCACGGGGAGGTTTTGGTTTGGTTTCTGCTCGTGAGAGGTCCTGTGTGCACTCACCACAGAGCAATTGTGCTGTCTTAAATATATCTCCGGTTTTATTTCGTTCACTACTGTTAAATTCAGTGTTGATGTTTGTGCGACAGATCACACAGGAGGCATTAAGGAAAATACGGAACAAACCGCGTTCCGCATCGATTCAATACGGAACGCATCATTTTATGCTGAAATAAGGAACGATTCCGTATTTTACGGAACGGTTGGCAACCCTAGCCATACGTGAGCTAGGACGTCCCATGGGACTTCCCACATCGTTTTCAACTTTTCCACTTTCCCAGGAGTATTCACTTTGTTGCGTTTTCACCTCACAAAAACGCCGTCTTCGTCTGAATGAACCCCCACAAATGGCTATAAATCAGGGGTTTTCAACCCTTTTCATCTCAGGGACCACCATTTATTTAGGATTTGAGCCACGGACCACCATTTGAGGACATTTTAGCTCAGACACAGACCCCAAATCGAAAGATTTCTTCTGCTTTTGTCCACAATTCCAGGCTGGACTTGGGGAAACAAAACAAGCAAAACATACATTCCAAAATGGCTAATTCAGATGATGAATGTTTTAACTCCTGAGAGTGTAAAAATGAAACCAAATGGACCCGTGTAGTTTCGGCTGCCGCATGGCATCGCGGGTCGTCGGGTGCGGTCCGGGCGCCTGGGTGCGCCCGGACGAGCGGTCTTATTTGTGCGTGCATCATCAGGAAGGAAGGAGAAACCAAGGCAATGGTCTTCGTTGTCTCAATCGTGGTCTCTTTATTATCAATCAGCATAATGACTTGACTGAAGTCAAGGACAGGCAATTCTTAACAGCAGGTGATAGTCGCATAATGGAAATGAGGAAGAGAAAGAGAGAGGGAGAGAGAGCGGGTCTCTCCCTGTGTCTTGCAGCCTCTCATCCCTCAGTGTCTGTGTCCCAGTGTCTCAAACTCACCAACCCTTATATCACAAAACAGTAGGTAAATGTGGGTGTGTCTCTATACCTGCATGTGTGTGTGTATGTGTGTGTAGGTGTGGCTCTATGTGTGTGTGTGTGTGTGTGTGTGTGGGTGAGGGTACGTGTGAGAGTGTGGGGGTGTGTGTGTGTGTGTGTAGGTGAGAGGACTGGAAAACTACCGGCTACCTACAGATGATAATCTCTAGTATACACCTCAGCCTCGGGTCAAACAGCAATGCCCTCTGTCAGGGACTGACTGACCCAACCCAAGTTTTGGCCACTAAGGAATGTTACTTGCCCTAGGCCAGTCATTAGCAAACTGCGCTTTAAGAGCTCTGTGCAATAGTTTAAACCTAACAAATAATGAAAGTTAACTATTAGTCGTTTAATGTGGCTTTCCATTTACGACACCCGCAAGGGTCCATTTGGTTTTACGTTCTCAAGAGTTATATCTTGTTAACCAACTTAGCTGGGGACCACCTGGAACCCTCTCAAGGACCACTGGTGGTCCCCGGACCACTGGTTGAAAACCCCTGCTATAAATGATTACGTTTTTAATGAAGCCCCTTTCCGTGTAAAGACGGCCTAATACTATCGTAGTGTAATGTCCCGTTGTGTCTCTGTTGGAACATCAATGGCCTTGAGCAGTGGTTTTCAACCATTTTCATACCAGGGCCCACTATTTATTCTTGAAGATTCTTGAAGTTTAAGACATTCAGATGTTTAAATATATGGGTCCATTTGGTTTCATTTTACGTTGTCTGTCAAGAGTTACAGATCTGTAAGGGTCAGTTTGTTTACCAACTGTCCATGATTTAGCCTGCTGGGATCCTCTCAGGGAACACTGTTTGAAAACCACTGCCTTTGGGCAAGGCTGTATGGCTCCAAACCCCTTGGAGATAGAGATGAAGACACTGGACAGAGAGAGGACTGTGGTGTTACTGGTGGGGTCAAGACACTAGTAAACTTTCTCTGTGGACCGTTTGCAATGCTTATTGGACTTGATTTACACCAAGTGTCTCCATGAGTTAACCTCCACCTGAAGTGAAGGTGGGGGCCGTGGGTGGGTTGCCCCAGGCTGCCAGTTGCCCCATGATGCAGTGTAAGGGCCCTCATACACCTAGCAATGTTTTGATCAACATCAACAAGCAACGTCAACTATCAACGTTGACTTTCCACCTTTCTATAGAAAATGATCAACTTGTGGTTGTTCAGAAAAGTCAGATCTTTCACGCCCTCTACTGGTCAACATTTCGGAATCCTCCAATCACAGCCCTCCTTGGCATCACCTGATCCTTTCTCCTAGACTCGCACCATAGATAAACTTTTCTGAAAGCAACATGGTGGCTGCCGCTGCCTCACTGCTGTGGACAAAAACAGGGATTGTGTAACTTTTATTTCGCTAAATGAACATTTTGAGTTGGGTGGCAGTTGGGTGGAAATGATACAAACTAAGGCTTCTTTTTTCTGAGAGTGTACAAATGGAACCAAATGGACCCTAGCGGGACCATTTGGTTCACATTTGTACACTCTCAGGAAAAAAATGGAAATGGATGGAATTCCCCTTTTAATGGGAGGTGTTGCTTGTTGCCATGTGTCTCATCATGTTGCCCGTTGTTGTTGACATTGCTAGTTGATATTGATCAAAATATTGCTAGTGTAGCAGGGCCTTAATGGATGTACAGGTGCTGGTCAACGAATTAGAATAATTTGAAATAGTGCAACCTTAAAATCTTTGAATGCATTTCTTGTGCAGAAAGCAAATCAGGTGTTCACCGCACCTGTCCTACTTGTTAGAGTAATCACAGAACTGTTACCTGTAAAAAAAAATTGCTCAGCTGAGCTTTCCAAAAGGCCCATTTAGGCCATTTAACTGTGACACTGTTGTTTCATTGAATTAGAATAATGGAGAAACCGTTTCATTGAATTAGAATATTTTTTTATTATAATTAGAATCATCATTTTCTCAGGGCCCCTTGGCTTGTATGACTGCCTGAAGTCTCCGTGCAGGGGTTGACACTAAGGTCTCTGAGGCACTTGCCCATCGGGCAAGTGCAAATCAGGTTCTACGTGCCCTCAGGTCATGGTCACTTGCCCCCCCCAAAATATATTGTAAATTTTGCTTTTAAGTTTACTTCCTACTTGGGTGCTTTCAACAGGTGGTCCAGGGACCACCAGTGGTCCCTGAGAGGGATCCAGGTGGTCCCCAGCTAAGTTGGTTAACCACATGTAACTCTTGAGAGCGTAAAAATGAAACCAAATGGACCCTTGCGGGTCCATTTGGTTTCATTTTTACGCTCTCAAGAGTTAAAATTCATCATCTTAATTAGCCCATAGTGGTCACAGACCCAGTGGTCCCTGACCCCAGCAAAATGATAGTTTGGAACCAAATGGACCTGGGAGAGAGATAGGTAGAGATACTGTAGCTAGAAAGCAGGGAAAGACACAGAGGCAGAGTGCAATGACTGCCTTCAAGACAAATTTATCTTGTGTTGTGTTATAGTGCATGAAGTTGCACACTTGCCCGATCGGGCAACCAGGTAGCAGTCTTCACTTGCCCCACCATTTTTTTTACTTGCCCCGGGCAAGCGGGCAAGTGTTAGTGTCAAGCCCTGTCCGTGGCATCGATTTGAAGAACTAGCTATCTCTACCTATCTCTCTCCCAGGTCCATTTGGTTCCAAACTCTCATTTTGCTGGGGTCAGGGACCACTGGGTCTGTGACCACTATGGGCTAATTAAGGTGATGAATTAAAAATGAAACCAAATGCACCCGCAAGGATCCATTTGGTTTAATTTTTACGCTCTCAAGAGTTACATGTGGTTAACCAACTTAGCTGGGGACCACCTGGATCCCTCTCAGGGACCACTGGTGGTCCCTGGACCACCTGTTGAAAGCACCCAAGTAGGAAGTAAACTTAAAAGCAAAATTTACAATATATTTTTTGGGGGGCAAGTGACCATGACCTGAGGACAAGTAGAACCTGATTTGCACTTGCCCGATGGGCAAGTGCCTCAGAGACCTTAGTGTCAACCCCTGCACGGAGACTTCAGGCAGTCATACAAGCCAAGGGGGCAGCCACAAAATACTGAGAAAATGATGATTCTAATTATAATAAAAATTATTCTAATTCAATGAAACGGTTTCTCCATTATTCTAATTCAATGAAACAACAGTGTCACAGTTAAATGGCCTAAATGGGCCTTTTGGAAAGCTCAGCTGAGCATTTTTTTTACAGGTAACAGTTCTGTGATTACTCTAACAAGTAGGACAGGTGCGGTGAACACCTGATTTGCTTTCTGCACAAGAAATGCATTCAAAGATTTTAAGGTTGCACTATTTCAAATTATTCTAATTCGTTGACCAGCACCTGTATGCATGGCCTCTTCTTCTCACGTTGTTTCTATGTTATCTATGACCTCTTCCAGCCAGTGTTGATGTCTTCAGGACACACCCCCATGTAACACCTCCGCAGTATCAACGCTGGTAAGAACAGCTGCACCCCCTGCTGGCGCCGAATGTTGGTCACTAGCGCCGTTGTTGATGTTGTCATCGTCGTTGTTGTTTATGGTTGTGTTGTGTCATCTGTAGTCTTTACTCAGTCATCTGGACATAGACTGTGTCAGGCATGCACACACACACACACACACACACACACACACACACACACACACACACACACACACACACACACACACACACACACACTCTGTGTCGATTTGTCAATTCGTCTCTGCTCTCAATCCTCTCACTCTCACATATATTTTGCTTTCTTCTCTCTCTGTCTCTGTCTCTGTCTCCCTGTCTCTCTCTCTCTCTCTCTCTCTCTCTCTCTCTCTCTCTCTCTCTCTCTCTCTCTCTCTCTCTCTCTCTCTCTCTCTCTCTCTCATGTCAGTGGTTTAGTGAAGTCATTTGCATGTCATTATGTTGATCACATTGCGTGTTGTGTGCCGTCGTAACTCACCGTGATCATAGCAGGTCTGATAATTACTCCCAGCCGTCACACATTAACATAACAATCACAACACTCAATGCAAAGTGGTATGTCTTCTGATAGATCTCTGATAAATCACTGACAGATCAGAGCTGGGTTCTCTAACATGATCATGCCGCTGTGAATTTAGAAACGTGCTGTACACATGTCACCCATAGAAAGATTGACATACTGTGCACCTGCGACATGACTCCTTGCAAGTCATTTCCACTTAATTCACATGGAAAGTTTCCATTTTTGGAAAGTTTCCATCGTAGCTACGGCCGAGCCTCAGTGGAATTCTTTGCCTACAGATGTGATATACTGTACTTGAATTCCATAGATTCAAAGCAGATTTTTTTATTCAGACTTTTTGTGTGTTTGTGCTGTTGAATGTGTGTTTCTATTCTATACAACACCCCCCTAATTGTCTAACCCTATTTATTCAGTGGGCACATACAGTATCATACCTATAATTGTATAAACGTCCAAATGTCATCTGACTATATGAGTGAATATTCTGGACTGTGCTGGTTGGGTGCAGGAGCTGTGGAGGCTGCATGAAATGGAAGCTGTTTTGTTTTTATTGTATTTCTGCAGTTCACAGTTACACTACAGTATATTGTAGGGTGACCATATTCGCAAAGGAGAAAACCAGGACACCTTAGGGGGGGGGGGGGGGGGGGACCTTTTTCCCCCCCAAGTAATTTTAATGCGCAATTTAAATGCATTTATTCAAAAAGTCAAAAAGTGCTTTACAATTTATGAATGTTTCAAAGTAAGAAATAATGTCTCAATCAACTTCTCTCAGACATAAGTTAACAACTCTGAACAGCAACACTGAAACTCAGCCTCAATTTCAGACATGAATGCAACAATGTCTGTTGTAGGCTATTGAAAAAGGTTAACAATTGCCCCGGTCTGAATACAGGGATTTTTTTCTGTAACTCGTCTGTAAACGTGCACTTGCGCTTGGGCATGGTGGTGGAGACTGACAACCACACTGTCTAGTGTCTACTAACTGATTGACAAAGGCTGCCTGCACTGACTCTGTTCAGGGCTGCCGTCATTGTGCGCAGTGTCCTAGTGCCTGTCGATTTACTGGTCCAATGTAAGCAAAGACGTGTCGGAAAGGAACTGAATGAAAGTAATTTTACAAAAACCGGGACATTTCCTCATTTTCTAAAAATAAACCGGGACACCCAGGACAGGACGTGAAATACTGACATGTCCTGGGAAATACGGATGTATGGTCAGCCTAGTATATTGTAGCCAGAGGCCGGGCAGTGGTTTGTTTTTGATACCAACAGGTTGCTAACCAGGGTCTATATTATGAAAAACTGTAGATAACGCTCTGCAAACAAAGTCACTTGAGATTTCCTGGCTTGAGCTTCTATAGCCTGTACTGTACCAGACAAAACAAATCAACAATACCAGTAGGAGTAGACTTACCCCCTTGTAGGCATCTTCTCTTTTACAACAACCTTGAAACAATAATTTAAGACTATAAATCCATATTGATATTGCTTTAGCATGAGTTCCATAATCCTTCGTTTGGCACTCACTTCACTGACAGGATCATGTCATGTGACACTGCACATTGCACAACATTTCTAATGGCTTTAGTTGAGACAAAAGTTCATAAAAATGGCCATAATTCTGCAGAAATATTACTCATTCAGGAGGCTATACTGCAGGCCCAGATGTAACATTTCCCAATTGGGGAGGTAGGAGAAAATGGTATGGGGACAAAAAAGTCGTACCCATACCATTTTCGGTTTGACTCAGAGAGTTTTCTGTTTTCCATGGTGAAATGGTATTGGTTTAGTGGTGCGACAATTGTAGTTAGTAGCGTAGTGCTTCAAATGATTTTAATTTTAAATATCTTTGAAATTTGGATTGGTTTGCATGCCATCATGTTTGGTGGGGCAGTCTGGGCATGATGGATGGATGATGGCTGGAAGCCTACATGTAGGCTTAGTATGTGAGTCCACGGAAACGGTACGATTTGGACTTTTTTTAATTTATTTTTTTACTTTTTTTTTTTACTTTTCTGAATAGCCCATAATATTAAAGCTAAGGGAAGTGATTTGAAATTCATGGTGTAGTACCAGCCTGGTGCACTAGGGGCGCACCAAGAGTGGCTACACTATGTGAACCTGCTGCTCGATCCTGATTGGAGGAGAATTCACCCACCACCTGGGGAACTTTTATTAGTGGGGGAGGGGGAAACTCCATGGTCTGCACGCCTTATAATAGAGCATTTTAACAGGGTTTTTGGATGATATCTGACAAAAGTGAAATCACTTCCCCTACCTTTAAGGACATCTTTAGCTATAAGAAAAACATAATTTCCCATCTTAGGCATTCAATATATATATTTTAAATCTTTTAACATGTTAATTGATAACGGAGTTGGGCCAATTAAGGTAATAACGGAGTTGTGATTTTTGTACTAAAGATAGCCACTACTCTAACTGAGTTGAGTAAGAAGAGTAGACTTGGCATGTCTGAGGTTACGGAATCAGATATGTTGTTGGAATAACAAACAGAATCTTTAGAACTAATTGTTTTATATAATTATTTCATGTAACGGAGTTGAGCTATGATTTATGACCACATGTGAGAGTACAAAATGCCTCTAAAACAGTGTAAAATGAGGTTTTAAATTGGAACTTTCTGTAGCATGTTGGGCAGAAGAGTTGTAGAATACTACTTCCTATTGTTGATGTCACTAAAGGGCCAGTTAAATGTTCTATGGAGGGAAGAATGAATTGTGTAACAGAGTTGAGTGCAACTGGGGGACACAGCTATATAATACCATTTAAATGATTAATCATCTATTTATTCAAAAATTAAACATGTCCAGCAATAAAGTACATAGATATGTATGCTCATGTCATAATCTTTGGATTTTTGTTGATGTTTAATAGTCATATGTCAAGTCCACTTCCATCGAAGGCCACTGGGGACATGGAAAAATGGACAAAATAGGGGGTGTCTACTGAAAGAAAGCAAGAGAATTTCTGATATGAAGATAAAATCCATGTAATGTTTACACAATATTAAAGGGAACATTTCAATTGATAAAAAATATTTTAAAAATATTTTTCAGTGACTCCATCAATAAAATACAGCTAAAACGGTCAGAGGGACTGCAAATCGTACCGTTTCTGTGGAATGACTCATGTAATTTTAAGTTACGCTGTACTTACTAATACTATTACCATGGCTGCAGCAGCCAAAAGCCCCATTCAAGAAAAACGTGCATGCAAGTGTGCGCAGTGTTGGGCAGTAACTAATTTTAGATTACATATTACAGTAATATTATTACTTTTGCTCCAAAAAGTAAAGTAACGAGATTACTCTGCAAAAATGGGTAATAAGTAACGCATTACTTTGCAAGTAACGCCAAGTTACTTTTTTAAAATGAGCTTGTTGTTGCACGCAAAAATGGAACAGATTTACAAGCTATCGACTAGGTACTGTAACAACAGAGATGTGGTAGATTGTAGATCCAGTCCACACACTGCATCCTGCACAGTTATGTACACTACAAATCGCTTGCTGCTTTATTTTGTATTTTATTTTTAAATACAAGACCTCAACTGTCTTTGAAAACAATTGTGAAAAAGTTTAAAAAGTCAAAGAGACAGATTTTGTTGGCTTTGTTTTCAGGTGCAGTTTGTGGGATTGGAGACTGTTATTACGGTATTCCAATAATTTGGATTCAGTTCTAAAAAGAGCTCGCTAAACAGATTATGTTGTACTTCTCTATTTTTTCAAAGGCGGTGTTGAGAACTTTGGAAAGTAATAACGTAATATGTAATATATTACTCTTCGATTCCAGTAATAAGTAAAGTAATGATATTACTTTGTCTAAGGGGTAACAAGTAAAGTAAAGAAGTTACTTTCCTAAGTAATATTGACCAACACTGCATGCAAGTGTGCGGGGTGGACTTGGTGTCTGCAGGTCAGTCACAAAATAACTTGAAGTCAACACTTCAGTATGTCATCAGTGGCACCTTTTTTCTTTGCAAACCCCATAATTTAAACGAGAGGTTTTCAACAGGTGATCTGAGGTACCACCAGTGGTCCCTGAGAGGATTCCAGGTGGTCTCCAGCTAAATAAAAAGTTGGTTAACCAGATGTAACTCTTTGAGAGCGTAAAAATGAAACCAAATTGTCTACACAACTAAAGAATGTAGAAGAATGAATGCACGTCACAAACTGTTACCATGCACACTTTAACGATGCCAAAGAGTGCAAAAATGTTAATTATTTTCACCTTTCGATTCCTTCTTACTTACTGGAAACGGTCGGTAAAATGTTTGCAAGCCCAGTCTATGGACTTTTTTAGGGCACTAAATGGTGGACTTTGTTTTGTCTCATAATGTCATTTATATCGTATGCTGTTATGGTGTTTAGGAATGCTTCAATTTTGAGAATGTTGACTTGAATGCGTTTCTTTTCAATTATAAGAGCTCATTACATGTGTGAGTGGATGCTAAGTGGAAGTTAAGGTCGGTGGTCGGCGGTCATCGTCCCTCGGGGCTCTCAGATTGGCCGGTTGGGGGTGATGTAATTAAGAGACCTCTATAACTAAAGTCATGAGTATTAGTCCGCTCCGCTCAAACACAAGAAGGCCACGACCTACTCGTGTGCAACACACAAGTATGCACTCTACCGAGTGCTGAACTAGTTAGTTAGGGCATTTTATCAGAGATTTGTCCAAATAAGGGACCTAAATCTGAACCAAGAAATGTGTTAACCTAATGGTGTCTCATGACATGCACCAAAATATTTAAATTCAGCTCCTGTGGAAAACATCATAAAAACAGGTCAAAGTCAGGGTACTAGTCACAGCCTATAGAGCACTCATTGGGCTGAAAATGACCACAGCACTTGCCCAACATTTGCTGACTAAACACATTTATGAAGACAAGCTCAAAAGATAGCTGATCTACAAGATAAAAAATAGTTTATCTGCAAGCTCAAAATATAGCTGATCTACAAGCTCAAAAATAGCTGATCTACAAGCTAAAAAAATAGTTTATCTGCAAGCTCAACATATAGCTGATCTACAAGCTCAAAATATAGCTGATCTACAAGCTCAGAAAATAGCTGATCTACAAGCTAAAAAATAGTTTATCTGCAAGCTCAAAATATAGCTGATCTACAAGCTAAAAATATAGTTTATCTACAAGTTAAAAAATCTGACCCACAAGCTCAAAAAATAGCTGATCTATACAAGCTAAAAGGTAGCTGATCTACAAGCTCAAAAATAGCTAAACCACAACCTCAAAAAATAGCTGATGTACACCAGGTAAAAAGTAGCTTATCTACAAGCTGAAATGGCTAATCTACTTGCTAGTAGCTGATGTATAAGCTTAAAATAGCTGATCAGCAAACTAAGAAAATAGCTGACCTACAAGCTCAACAATAGTGAATCTACAAGCCCCAAAAATAGCTGATCTACAAGCTCAAAAGTAGTTGATCTAAGAGCTCAAAAATAGCTGATCTACAGGCTCAAAACGCATCGCACTGCAACGCGTTTTGAGCTCCATTTTGAGCTCAAAATTATCTTATTTATCAGCTCAAAAATATCTGATCTACAAGCTCAAAAATATCTGATCTACATATTGTAGTGAGATCTGTTTTGAGCCCCGAGATCAGCTAGTTTTGCTATTATTCGAAAATCTGAATTATTATTTAATATTAATGCTATTGTTTGAAATCCCAAATTATTTTTTTGACCATGACTATATCAAGATAATTTGCTAACTCTGTTTCGTCCCATTTTCCCCACTTTGTCCCGCACAATGTGATACTTCCATTTGTCCCTCAGATAAACAGCTTGGTGTGTGGTCACCCTATTCAACAAACAGTGTGATCTCGGCCAGTGATCAGACTGCAGGTTGTCCAGGTCTGTGTCCACCTCTCATGTCCACACAGGAGGATCCACGGTGGATGAACCCTGAGCCATCTGTGATCCATTAGTGAGATGAGTAGGGTTTGGAGTGCAGACAGAGCTGTTTATAGCTGCTGACAGGTTTTCCTGTGATGCTGTTATGTGACCAACTGCAGGGCCATCATAGCCTGGTTCAGACCCATGGACCTGGTTCAGACCAAGTCTCTTGGTCTGGCCTTTTATTGTCAACTTCTGATTGGTCCCTTCGGTACCAAGATGTGTTTAACCAATGCTGATTGGCCAGCAGCCCCGTCACTCAACAATGCAACAGTTACAGTGTCACACAACAAACATGGCAGCTGCAACTGCGGTGAATCACGGCTGTATCAACCTGTCCATTAAAACCGACCTATCACAAAAGCCTTACTGCTTGTGTTCTCATCCTACTAACGCTCGTTGGCAGTGTTTGTGTGATTGGCAAAACAGGCTAGCTAAAAGTATTCTACAGTAAGGTATGTTTCATTTTGCGATGTTAGTGTTTTAGTAGGGTGATTGTTACTTGGGGGGGAGAGCGGGCACAAGTTAAGCGATCGGTGTGCGGTGTGCAGTCGTCCCTCGGGGTACTGCGATTGGCCGGTTTCGGTGATGAGGGCGGGACTGATGGTTTGGTCTTTTTCTTGGATCACCTCCTTCAGATGTTTCACCTCGCACACAAGTTCAGTCAGCGTCTTCAGCTGCTGCAGCACGCTGGCCATCTCCGAGGACATATGGTCCAGCGACTTACGGATCTCTTCCATGTAATTTTCAAGCATAGGGTTGGGACGAGTCTTCTTTCCGTTTCCAGGCATGGTATCCACTTTCACTGCTCTTTTTCTAAAAGCTGAGTTTAGTTTTCATTAGTTTCTTTTAAGTGCGAGAGTAGCCTACTGGGCACCGCCATCTTCCGTGCTCCGGGTTTTTTGTGCTGAACGCGCACATTGTGCACTGCTGTGTGTTGCTGATCTAGATGAATGATGCATCGTATGAACGCTTACCTCCGGAACTTTTTAGGAAATGCATCTGAAAACTCATTGACTTCTGTTTTCCTTCGTTTGGTGATCTTGTTGGCAGTGACCACACTGTTGGTTGTCATGGCTACCAGTTCCCACCTGATGTTGTGTGGCAGCTCTGATTGGTCCAGGCTGTACTGAATAACTGCTAGTTTACATATAGTCTTAAGAGAAGGATTCAAGTCTAAGATATAAAGCTCATTGGTGGAGATATAGCCCACACCAGCCCGTTCTCCCACCACAGAACAGCACGTTGAGTACCTTGGACTCGGTCCTTTCCCCTTGGGCTCAACCTTCCTCCAAGTGACGGAATCTGGACTAAATTTCCAGACGTCATTGAGGTTCTGACCCTTAAAATTCAACCCACCAAATATGTACAGTTCTCCATTGTAGTTAAATACAGAATGAGAGCAGCGTCCTTCTGGTAGAAGCTGTGTTGAAGGTGTCCTCAGCCAGACGTTGGCCTCTGTGTCAAACACTGTGATGTTATTGGTCAGTATAAGCCTGTCCAGAAAGCCCCCAAATACAAAGATCTTTGTCCCAATGACCGTGGCAGAGTGCAATCCTCTAAAAGGAACTGGAGGTCCTCTGGGGTTAATTAAAGACCAGACCATGGTACAGGTGTCAAACTTGTACATGTTATTAGTGTATCTGCCCATGAGTGGCTGGCTGGCAGGCTGCTGGATGTATCCTCCATAGATGAACATGACCTTCTTCAACACACAGACTGCATATAGTGGGGTCCCACGACACACCGTCATTTACAACTCTTGTAAAAGTTTGACTTTCGCTTCTAATTTGTAGATGATGACCTATAGAACAATTTTAGTTCGAGTGGCCCATCTGTAGATGAAAAAAATATGCATTTTTTGCCTAATTTCAAAATTGACCAAAATCGGATTTTTGTTTTTCTTAAAAGTCTTTATTTTCTCACAATTGCTGTTTTTTCTTTGTTTTCTTTTGCTATATCAAGTCAATAATAACCCAGGAATTAACTGGATTTCAAATATTAATGTGATATGGAAAAAATGGACGCCCATGTACATCAAATTACTTCAAATGGCACTTAATTTAAATTCTGTTGAACCTAGAAGGATGAAGTTAGTGCCTACCTATCATGAATGAGTAATGGTATAAATTGTAAATAAATAGAAACAATACAGTATTGGGGGGATTAAAGTTAGGCATACCCACTTATAGCCCAGCCTCTATGTGTGAAAATTGTGCACTTTTCAATGAAAGCATGACATTTGGCACAAAGTTAAAGCCTGCCATAAGGAATTGTTTTGGCTATGGGTCTGTGATGACAGCTATGGTGGCCATCATCTGCTGTTATTTTACCAATTCAGCTCATACAACATACAATCTTGATTCTGATGACAAAACGTTTTCAAGGATTATGATTTTTTTTTTTTATAAAATGCTAGATAATAGTCAAATCATCAAAATGTGTAATATTGATGTATTGATGTAGGCAGTAAATCCATGTCTTCTACCCTATATGTGAAAATCAAGTGAGCCCATGAAATCAGCTGACATATTCTTAGTACTCACTCTAACTCAAACCAGCTCTACCCGATTGACCAGTACCCAGTGAGGTCAGAACACCAGTCTGTGTACTTCTAACCAGATCCCCACCCAGATCCAACACCAGTGTACTTCTAGCCAGATCCCCATCCAGATCCAACACCAGTCTGTGTATGTCTAGCCAGATCCCCATCCAGATCCAACACCAGCCTGTGTACTTCTAGCCAGATCCCCACCCAGATCCAACACCAGTCTGTATACTTCTAGCCAGATTCCCATCCAGATCCAACACCAGTCTGTGTACTTCTAGCCAGATCCCCATCCAGATCCAACACCAGTCTGTGTACTTCTAGCCAGATCCCCATCCAGATCCAACACCAGTCTGTGTACTTCTAGCCAGATTCCCACCCAGATCCAACACCAGTCTGTATACTTCTAGCCAGATCCCCACCCAGATCCAACACCAGTCTGTGTACTTCTAGCCAGATCCCCATCCAGATCCAACACCAGTCTGTGTACTTCTAGCCTGATCCCCATCCAGATCCAACACCAGTCTGTGTACTTCTAGCCAGATCCCCATCCAGATCCAACACCAGTCTGTGTACTTCTAACCAGATCCCCACCCAGATGCAACACCAGTCTGTGTACTTCTAGCCAGATCCCCATCCAGATCCAACACCAGTCTGTGTACTTCTAGCCAGATCCCCACCCAGATCCAACACCAGTCTGTGTACTTCTAGCCAGATCGCCACCCAGATCCAACACCAGTCTGTGTACTTCTAGCCAGATCCCATCCAGATCCATACAGTAAAAGCTGTCTGGTGAAAACCACTGCTGAAGTGCTGTACCTTCACACACAAGCTAGTTGACAGGAAAATAGTTATACTCAAAGTAGTTATATTGCACCATGGTGACCATTCTTTTCGACTCTCATGTCCTTCTTGAAGATGGTTCGGAATGCATAATGCTTCTCCCAATGAAGACTCAACAACAATGTCAATTGAAGGAGCCTTCACCTCATGATACCTAGTGCTGTTGAAAAACGGTCTCCTGTATATAGCCTCCAAAACAAATGCAGACACTTGGCTAGACTGCCACAGTTTGAAAGGGTCAAGCCCCTAATCCTGCTGGCGGCAGTCAACCCCACCTAATCACACAAACTGGGGCCTCCAGATGAGCCAGCAGCCATCTGCACAAGTCTGGGTTAGACCTTGCAGGGCTGAGCTAGAGACTTGGAAAGAAACCTTCAGCAAAGACAATGGCATTGACATAGTTGACATAGCCCCAGAACACTGAGGCCATAAGAAGTGAGGAGAAACTCTGGCTGGAAGCCCTCACCCTACGTCATCCTTTAGACCTCGTCCTTGAAAACGTAGGATTAGTTACCAGAATCAGGATCAGAGAATTTTAATTACTGTTAAAATATCAGCAGGTGGTGGCCATTATGAGAAATATCTACCATGGTCACAGGACAAATGTAAATAGTACCAATGAATTCCTCATCATTGAGAATGTGGGACTATTTAATAGAATTAATATTTTAGAACCAAGGGACAAATCTGTGATGGTGCCATAGCCAACAATGCTCCTAATGACATGCTCCAACTGTGTTCCAAAATTCATGCTGTTATCATCAAAATACTGCACATAGAGGCTGGACTACGTGCTATTCTTGTGGATACACACAAGGGGGTGGGGAGGGGGGGGGGGGGGGGGGGGGGCTGGGGTAATATGGTCTAAATGACTAAATACTACTTCTGAATGTGAATATGTCATATGTTCAGATTGGATAAGTTACGACAGTCTTATATCATATTTTGGAAGCCCCCCTAATAATCTTTATCTGCATGCTGGCCACTCTAACCAAAATGGTTACCTCACTTAGAATTTAGTATTGAAAGTTAAACTTTTAAAGTTGTAAACAACAACTAAATTTAACATGGAGATGGAAACTCACTTCGGTTTTAGCTAATTTTAGCTTGTTTTGCTTGCTATTTTTGTCGATATACACCAATAATGGATGAAAAAATATATTTTATGTGTAATTAGGTTTAGGTAGCAAATGCTACTCCTGATTGTGAATCCATAGATATCCCATATGTACAGATTGGACAATTTGATCAAAAGTTACAACAGTTTACATGTTTTGGTAGGGTTGGCACCTTGTTACGCCCCCTACAGGCCAAATATTTAATTTGTGTGCGGGCCACTCGAACCAAAATGGTTCTATAGACCCTCACCAACAAATTAGGACTGAAAGTGAAACTTTTACAAGAGTTGTAAATGACATCCACATTTAACATGGAGACGAAACCCCACTAATAGTTTTTTGTCTCCTCCGGAGGACACCCAGAAACGCTGGGTTTGAACCACCTGTGGGTGTCTACATTGAATTCAAAAAGCTGACTGTCGTAAAAAGAGCCTCCCAAGACGTAGATTATGTTCTCTATCAGGACAGCTGTGTTGATAGAGCAAATGTCCAGTTTTACTGGAGGTAACTTCTTCCAGCATAAAGACGCTGTGTTGAAGACATTGACAAACATCGTGCCATTGGTCCTCGCACTAGAGCATGCAAAGGAATAGAGCTCAGTCCTCACTGCTGTAGTAGCATCGGGTTGTGGTCCCCCTGCTTTGGAAACGGTCCAATACATTGCCCGCCCGTCTGCCTGCCTGCTCGTCTGCCTGCCTGCTTGTCTGCCTGCCTTTCCGTCTTTGCTCTCGTCTTTTACAAACAGTTTGCATCACCCTACATCCTCTGATCATGCACATCACAAACTGTTACCATGCACGCTTTAACAATTCCAAAGAGTGCAAAAATGTTATTTTCACCTTTTGACTGTCTTTAAAACCCGATTCCTTCTTACTGACTGGAAGCGGTCAGTAAAATGTTTGCTAGCCTAGTCTATGGACTTGGATCTTCGTTTAGGGCACTAAATGGTGGACTTTGTTGACTTGCGTCCGTGTCTTTTCGATTAGTAGAGCTCATTACTTGTGTGAGTAGACGCAGGTTAAGTGATCGATGGTCGGCGTCCCTCGGGGCTCTCAGATTGGCCGGTTGGGGGTGATGTAATCGATAACTAAAGTCATGAGTATTAGCCCGCTCATTCAAGCAGGGGTGTAGTGGATGGGGGACGCGGGAGGACAGCGTTCCCTCACTTCTCACCTCTAAAGTAGGCCTACCGTATGTGGTTGAATTGTCATTTACTTTTATGGATGCAATTAGGCATTGTAAACCTTTTTTCTCAATACGCTATACTTTTAACAGCGTGTCTGTGTGTGTTGCGCAGGTGCACGCAAATGCACATGCAAATGCAAGTGTGGATGCACATGTCTTAAAGGGGAATTCCACTCATTTTCATTATTTTACTGTCAACAATATACCTTAGAGATGTTGTGTTGACATGGTAGAAAAAAAAATCCCCCATTTCTGTGTTCCCTAGAAATGGAGGTCTGAAAAAAAAATCATTAGCATGGTGAAATGCGTCTTGATGACATCATCAAGATGTGCTTCACCATGTTGATGAGTTTCCTTTTTTTCTGAGAGTGTACATATGATATGATGATATGGATTCGGTGGACCGTTTCCACCGAATCCCCGACATTTACGTTTCGCTTGATTCCGCTTCGTACAGAAGACCTACCCAATACAGCATCAGAGAGAGTGAAAGTATTTCTTTCTCGGGAAGCAAAAACAATTCAAACTCCTTATGGACGGACAGGACATTAACTGCAGCCTAAATTCATGTCCTGTGTTGACTTTCTGTCTGGCGTTAAGACGGTATACCTTTCCAATTATGATGTTCACATTTCATTTCATTTGTTCTCCTGCGGCTTAATTTGAGTAAAACAATGTGAAGAAAACAATTCTAATACAAGTTAATACCAATGCATCTTGTCAAAGTTTATACTGTAACTCAGAGAGCCCTAAATGATATAATCTATATTAGAGCATTAATTAGAAGTAAATACAGATATGTCTGGACTGAACCCGACAATAAACACTGTAATCATATACATTCATATATAAGCAAATAGTCTAATTATGTATGTTTGTGCACCTTAAATATTTTCTTTGCTACTTAAAGTGTTAGCAGTTTCATACTAGTAAGCGGTCTTGCGTCATCAGAGAACGTAAACGTCACAGTGCCTTGTGGGAGATATTGGTTGACCTCCAAAGCATTCGGCAGTTGACTAATGCATGTTGTACATCAGATCAGTGGTAGATCAGTGGTTTTCAACCTTTTTCATACCAGGGTTCACTATTTAGTCTGAATTTTAGCCACAGAGGACCACCTTTTGATGTTGAGTTTAGTCTCTTGGACCCAAAACTAAACATTAAGTCATTCAGATGTTATAATATAATTTAACTCTTGAAAGCGTAAATGCGATAAATATGATACGAAATGGACCCATAGTGGTCCATTTGGTTTCATTTTACGCTCTCAAGAGTTACAGCTCTATAAGGGCCCATTGGGTTACCAACTGTCCATCACTTAGCTGGGGACCACCTGGAACCCTCTCAAGGACCACTGGTTGAAAACCACTGCTCTAGATTATTAGAATGCAACATTTCTAATGCAACATGGTCATTGTTGTTGCCTTGGTGAATGCGGAACATTTGCAACAACCAGAGCTGTGGTGGTGGTGGTGGTGGTGGTGGTGGTAGTTGTAGTTGCAGAGCCTATACCAGGGGTCGGCAACCCAAGATGTTGAAAGAGCCATTTTCGACCCAAAATTAAATTCAAAGTCTGTCTGGAGCCGCATTTTATTACTTTTTTTTTTCCTGAGAGTGTGCAAATGTGAACCAAATGGACCTCTCAGAAAAAAGGTCCTCAAAGAAAGATCATTAACATGGTGAAACACAACCTTTCTTCAGAAATGGAGTTTCTAAAAAAATAAAGGAGTTTTACAGAACTCCATTTCTAGTCCACACAACATGACATAGTAAACTGAGTAAACCATTGAAAATGGGTGGTTCAGATTGAAAGCTCCACCTCTGATGACTGCTGGGCTTTTTTGACATGGCCAAGTGCTACTTTAACTGGCAACTGTCAGACAGCGCAACACGCTTTGGGTGACTAAAATGTTTATATTATTTTGGTGTGGATCACCCGAGTGTAATAATGCTACAGCCACTGAGCCACTAGGGCTGTGTTCTGGAGCTGCAGGTTGCTGACCCCTGGCCTATTATGTTGTTTTATCTGTGACAGTACTGCACAGTGCAAGTGTTACATGCTTGCAGTAAACCGCCCCACCAATCAGCTGGTCACCACACCTATCCCACCTGTCTCTTGTGCATGATCAGTGTCAGGGTATTTAAGAGCAGCTGTGTCCAACAGCTCACTCTCTTCTCAACCTCAACCAGAGCAGTGGTGTTTTTGCTTTCTGTTACTTTTGTTATGATTTAGTTAGTTTGGACTGGTCGTAAGTATATTCTGTTTGCCGTTTCTTTTTGGTCAGTTTAGTTTGTTATTTTGTTTTGGTAGTTTATGGGGAGTCTGGGCACTCCGACATGCACATAGTGTATAGCTGCCCAGGCTCCCCCACTTATTAGTTCGGCCAGTCCATATTTTTGTTTGCTTAGCTTTTGGTTTTGTTAAGGATACTTTGTTAGGTCTTTTGTTTTGCTTATTGTGTTTGTCATTTATTTAGTCAAGCCAATTTAGTCATCAATCTAGTCGTCTCAGTTAAGTCATTCAATGTAGTCCATTTATTCAGTAGTCCATTCAGTCTATTTATGCGATAGTGTTTCCAATTTAGTCTGTTCCAATTCAGTCATTTGTGCATTCAGTCGTTCCATGCTGTTTTTAAATAAAATTGTAAATATTTTTGTACATTTTGACCTGACTTGGTGTCCTGTTTTATGTTATGGGTCCTTGGTTTGAGCCAACTTTAAAGGAACGTAACAGCAGGGCCCTTCTGGTTGCTGTGTCCCCACCAGGTGGAGAGAACTCTGGTGATGCAGGGAGAAAAAAAAGAATCATCAAAAGAAAGGACAACAAAAAAAGATAAAGTACATGTTGTATGACTGTTGATATTGGCGAATAGTTCTGAACATTACAGCGATGGCAAGATTACACCAGGGTTGGGCTATTTGTCACATCATGTACAGAATAGTTAATGTTAATACTCACAGGTTTGGGCAGCGGAGTCAGGAGGCTGAAGTTGTACTTGAGGATCATTGACACAAACATGTGAAGCTCCACAATGGCGTACCATCTGAAACCATGAGAAGGAGATCACCTTCATGTTTGGCATTAACTTAATTATACTCATTGTCTGGTACATAGTTTAGTTAAATCCTTAAATGCATAACTTGCAACAGACAAACGGACAGACCGGCTGAAAGGTTTTGCAGGGTTTCATAGTAATCTGCGACCTACGGTTGCAATTAATGTATTGTGGCTTCTTTATTACTTGATCCGGTTACTGGCAGCTGTAGGAACCCAATTCCCCCTCATAGATGAATATGACTTCATCATGCTTGATAATGACTCCTGATAAAAGTGCACGACTGACGGACTGATATTGGGCTCATCTTTTCATGTACAGTACATGAGTAATGAAGGACAGCAGGGATGAATGATTGAGTCTAATGTATTACAGCAGCACACAAACAGACTGATTGACAGTTGGTGTAATCAGTCCAGATCCTCGGCCCAGCACACACACAATTTGTCAGGAACAACTACCCTAAAGTAATACACAGTAATACACAGAAACGCGCGCACACACACACACACACACACACACACACACACACACACACACACACACACACACACACACACACACACACACACACACACACACACACACACACACACACACACACACAAACACACATGTATTACTAGACTCCCGAGGACTACTGGACAGCATCATAACATTATGCTTAATGCTAGGTCTTATTATAACCCCTAGGCCTCAGGCCCCAGTCCCGTCCTCAGGGGAGTCTCATCACTCAGAAATGGAATGGATGCATGAAAAAAGTGATCTTATTTCTTTACATGGTTCTCTCTATGGGCACCTTGCCAGTGAACATGCTATAGTGTGCATTCATGCCTGTGTGTGTGTTCTGTTTTTCTAACCTTCCTGGGCACTGGTTCTTGCCTCCCCCAAAGGCCACAAAACCTTCCAAGAAGACATTCTTTACTAAGTCTGCCGTCTCCCATCGCTCCTGTGGGAAGATGAAGCAAAAAAAGAATAACAAATACTTTCTTTTTTGGATACAGAGTTGAAAGGCATGCTTTCTTAAAAACAAAAGTACACCACCCACATCCACAGGACATCCATCTCACTCACTGTGACGTTCTGCATCCACATCATGCCAGTACTAAAATGTTTGCACTCCCATACACCAGTGGCTTTCAACCAGTGGTCCGGGGACCACCAGTGGTCCTTGAGAGGATTCCAGGTGGTCCCCAGCTAAATGATGGACAGTTGGTAACCAAATGGACCCCTATAGATCTGTAACTCTTTACGGGTCCCTTCATTTTACGCTCTCAAGGGTTAAATTATATTTAAACAACTGAATCACTTAATCTTCAAGAATCTAAACAATTAGAAAATGAAGAAGAATAGTTATTTTGAACATATGGCGAGTCTCTACTAAATCGTGGAAACAAGCTTGAAAATCCATAGTTTTGGGTCAGAGAGACTAAACTCAACATCATGGGTCAATCAATAGTGGTCCATGGCTAAAATGCAGAACAATTAGTGGTCCCTGGTATGAAAATGGTTGAAAACCACTGCCATACACTACGTTATAAAAATAACATTTCATGTTGCCTGAATCCATGCATGTTTTTGTTGAATATCCTTGGAAAATATAGAAAAATAACAACAACATTCTGGAGTAGTTGTGTAAGCACAAAACATTTAGCAATGAGGTTTTATTTACATATTAACACATTCAGTGATCCATGATCATGATGTTGAAAAACATCACAAGATTTGTACATAATTTTAAGTCAAATATGGGCATCCATGATAATGGGTAATTCATTCACAGGCAGTACAGTTTCATGTGATGTGTTAAGAGTTCTGAATATGGAAAAAAAAGTGAAAAATTATGAAATTGTCCATGTAAAAAAATATTAAAATATGAAGCAAGGGGCGTTTGTTAAAAAAAAACTCAGGGAGTAGTTACATCTTATATGAGAGCATCTTCACAAAAAATAGAAGATAGAAGAAATAGAAATAGAAGAAAATAAGATATTTAAAAAATTGTAAAAAAAAAAATCAGGAATATAATTTTCATCGCAAATGAACACATTGCAACCCTACAATTACTATGTAATGAGGACAAAAATCTAACTAGTTTCATATTTCTACTAGGCCCCTTAAAGTTTTAATGAATTTTAAGCGACAATGCCATTTTTGCCTTGCTATTATGCAAAAAGTATGTCCTTCAGAGGCTTTCTGGCAACAGATTTGAAAAGAGTGGGTATCATTCAGTAAGAATCTGCAAACACAACTGTGTACACAACCTGTGTAGCATCCTCCAAAGGAATAAAGCTTGGTCCTCACTGCTACAGCTCACTTTGGTCCCCCTGCTTTGGAAACGGTACAAAGCATTGCCTGCCTGCCTGTCTCTGCCTGCCTGTCTGTCTTCTTGTCTGCCTGCTTGCCTGCCTGCCTGCCTTCTCTCGTCATCTACAATAGGATGCATCACCCTACATCTTCAGATCATGCACGTCACAAACTGTTACCATGCACGCTTTAACGATGCCAAAGAGTGCAAAAATGTTAATTATTTTCACCTTTCGATTCCTTCTTACTTACGGGAAACGGTCGGTAAAATGTTTGCAAGCCTAGTCTATGGACTTTTTAGGGCACTAAATGGTGGACTTTGTTTTGTCTCATAATGTCATTTATATCGTATGCTGTTATGGTGAGAATGTTGACTTGAATGCGTTTCTTTTCGATTAGAAGAGCTCATTACATGTGTGAGTGGATGCTAAGTGGAAGTTAAGTGGTCGGTGGTCGGCGGTCATCGTCCCTCGGGGCTCTCAGATTGGCCGGTTGGGGGTGATGTAACCGGGTGATGTAATTAAGAGACCTCTATAACTAAAGTCATGAGTATTAGTCCGCTCCGCTCAAACACAAGAAGGCCACGACCTACTCGTGTGCAACGCACAAGTATGCACTCTACCGAGTGCTGAACTAGTTAGTTAGGGCCTTTTATCAGAGATTTGTCCAAATAAGGGACCTAAATCCGAACCAAGAAATGTGTTAACCTAATGGTGTCTCATGACATGCACCAAAATATTTAAATTCAGCTCCTGTGGAAAACATCATAAAAACAGGTCAAAGTCAGGGTACTAGTCACAGCCTATAGAGCACTCATTGGGCTGAACATGACCACAGCACTTGCCCAACATTTGCTGACTAAACACATTTATGAAGACAAGCTCAAAACATAGCTGATCTACAAGCTCAAAAATAGCTGATCTACAAGATAAAACATAGTTTATCTGCAAGCTCAAAATATAGCTGATCTACAAGCTCAAAAATAGCTGATCTACAAGCTAAAAAAAATAGTTTATCTGCAAGCTCAAAACCCACATCTTATACTGCTCATCCTGTCCTTCCTCACAGACAGACGACAGAGCGTTAGATTCGATGGGAATTACAGCTCTAACAGGACTATATCCACTGGGGCACCACAAGGATCTGTCATCTCTCCAGTCCTGTTCACCTTGTACACCGATGACTGCAGGAGCCCAGACCCTGACATGCTATTTATTAAATACTCTGATGACACCGTCATTGTCGACACTTCCAACTCCAATGGCCAAGTCATCAAGGCAATGGATGGCTTTGCGGAGTGGTGTACTAACAACTACCTGGACCTAAACCCCAGCAAAACCAAAGAGATGCTGGTGGACTTCAGGCAGGGCCCACCCACTCCTCCTCCGGCCCTAGAAATAAATGGCCAGGCGATAGAGCGTGTCGAGGAATATAAGTACCTCGGTACCACCATCGACCACAAACTCACATTCAGGACCAACGTGGAGAACATTCACTCGAAGTGTCAACAAAGGCTGTTCTTCCTCAGGAAAATGAGGAAGCTCCAGGTCCGACCATCAATCCTGCAGGCCTTCTACAAATCTTTTGTGGAGTCAATAATGACCTTCAACATCACATCATGGTTTGGAGTGACCCGCGCCATCAACAGGAACCCTCTAGACAGGGTGGTCACGGTCAGCAGTAAGATCATTGGGAGGAACCAGGAGTCACTCACAAGCATACACAAAAAAAGAACAATAAAAAAGGCCTCTCAAATCGCAGAGGACCCCACACACACACTCCATAGACACTATGAACTATTACCTTCTGGCCGAAGATACAGGGCATCGAAGCTCACCAAAAGGGGTTCAGCAAGCTTTGTACCCACCTCTATAAGACTCCTGAATGCCTAGGCTGAATCCCCCCCCCCACCCCTCCCCACCCACCCATGAACCCCCCCCTTCCCACTGGGACTGACCACAGCAAACACAGGCTGTATAAACCATATGAAATGCTCAACTGAGCTTCTTCATCTAATTTAAAGCCGTTTTTTATTTGCTTTTATAGTTTTAGCCTTTTATAGTGTACATATCTGTATGTGTGTATTGTTGTATGTTTTTAACCACTGCACAAAAGAAGTTTCCGAAAGGAAAAATAAAGTTCTTTGAAGTTGAAGTTGAAGTTGAAGTAGCTGATCTACAAGCTCAAAATATAGCTGATCTACAAGCTCAGAAAATAGCTGATCTACAAGCTAAAAATAGTTTATCTGCAAGCTCAAAAGATAGCTGATCTACAAGCTAAAAATATAGTTTATCTACAAGTTAAAAAAAAATCTGATCCACAAGCTCAAAAAATAGCTGATCTATACAAGCTAAAAGGTAGCTGATCTACAAGCTCAAAAATAGCTAAACCACAACCTCAAAAAATAGCTGATGTACACCAGGTAAAAAGTAGCTTATCTACAAGCTGAAATGGCTAATCTACTTGCTAAAGTAGCTGATGTATAAGCTTAAAATAGCTGATCAGCAAACTAAGAAAATAGCTGACCTACAAGCTCAACAATAGTGAATCTACAAGCCCAAAAAATAGCTGATCTACAAGCTCAAAAGTAGTTGATCTACAAGCTAAAAAATAGCTGATCTACAGGCTCAAAACACATCGCACTGCAACGCGTTTTAAACTCCATTTTGAGCTCAAAATTATCGTAGTGAGATGCGTTTTGAACTCCGAGATCAGCTAGTTTTGCTATTATTTGAAAATCTGAATTATTATTTAATATTAATGCTATTGTTTGAAATCCCAAATTATTTTTTTGACCATGACTATATCAAGATAATTTGCTAACTCTGTTTCGTCCCATTTTCCCCACTTTGTCCCGCACAATGCGATACTTCCATTTGTCCCTCAGATAAACAGCTTGGTGTGTGGTCACCCTATTCAACAAACAGTGTGATCTCGGCCAGTGATCAGACTGCAGGTTGTCCAGGTCTGTGTCCACCTCTCATGTCCACACAGGAGGATCCACGGTGGATGAACCCTGAGCCATCTGTGATCCATTAGTGAGATGAGTAGGGTTTGGAGTGCAGACAGAGCTGTTTATAGCCGCAGACAGGTTTTCCTGTCATAGCCTGGTTCAGACCCATGGACCTGGTTCAGACCAAGTCTCTTGGTCAATCTGCATCAATATGTCCATTAAAACCAACCTATGACAAAAGCTTTACTGCTTTTGTTCTCATCCTACTAACGCTCGTTGGCAGTGTTTGTGTGATTGGCAAAACAGGCTAGCTAAAAGTATTCTACAGTAAGGTATGTTTCATTTTGTGATGTTAGTGTTTTAGTAGGGTTATTGTTACTTGGGGGGGAGAGTGGGCACAAGTTAAGCGATCGGTGTGCGATGTGCAGTCGTCCCTCGGGGTATGCGATTGGCCGGTTTCGGTGATGAGGGCGGGACTGATGGTTTGGTCTTTTTCTTGGATCACCTCCTTCAGATGCTTCACCTCGCACACAAGTTCAGTCAGCGTCTTCAGCTGCTGCAGCACGCTGGCCATCTCCGAGGACATATGGTCCAGCGACTTACGGATCTCTTCCATGTAATTTTCAAGCATAGGGTTGGGACAAGTCTTCTTTCCGTTTCCAGGCATGGTATCCACTTTCACTGCTCTTTTTCTAAAAGCTGAGTTTAGTTTTCATTAGTTTCTTTTCAGTGCGAGAGTAGCCTACTGGGCGCCGCCATCTTCCGTGCTCCGGGTTTTTTGTGCTGAACGTGCACATTGCGCACTGCTGTGTGTTGCTGATCTAGATGAATGATGCATCGTATGAACGCTTACCTTCGGAACTTTTTAGGAAATGCATCTGAAAACTCATTGACTTCTGTTTTCCTTCGTTTGGTGATCTTGTTGGCAGTGAGCACACTGTTGGTTTTCATGGCTACCAGTTCCCACCTGAATAACTGCTAGTTTACATATAGTCTTAAGAGAAGGATTCAAGTCTAAGATATAAAGCTCATTGGTGGAGATATAGTCCACACCAGCCCGCAAATATCCTCCAGAGAGGATAACACGTTCTCCCACCACAGAACAGCACGTTAAGTACCTTGGACTCGGTCCTTTCCCCTTGGGCTCAACCTTCCTCCAAGTGACGGAATCTGGACTAAATTTCCAGACGTCATTGAGGTTCTTATTACTATTATAATTCACGCCACCAAATATGTACAGTTCTCCATTGTAGTTAAATGCAGAATGAGCGCCGCATAACTCTGGTAGAAGCTGTGTTGAAGGTGTCCTCAGCCAGACGTTGGCCTCTGTGTCAAACACTATGATGTTATTGGTCAGTCTAAGCCCGTCCGGAAAGCCCCCCAATACAAAGATCTTTGTCCCAATGACCGTGGCAGAGTGAAATACTCTACGAGGAACTGGAGGTCCTCTAATTAAAGACCAGACCATGGTACAGGTGTCAAACTTGTACATGTCATTAGTGTATATATGCTGATTGAGATATCTATGCTGATGGATGTATCCTCCATAGATGAACATGACCTTCTTCAACACACAAGCTGAGTGCACGTAGTAAAATCTCCCCTCCGGAGGACACCCAGAAACGCTGGGTTTGAACCACCTGTGAGTGTCTACATTGAATTCAAAAAGCAGATTGTCGTAAACAGAGCCTCCCAAGACGTAGATTATGTTCTCTATCAGGACAGCTGTGTCTATAGAGTACACGTCCAGTTTTACTGGAGGTAACTCCTTCCAGCATAAAGACACTGTGTTGAAGACATGGACAAGAATTGTGCCATTGGTCCCCGCTCTAGAGCATGCAAAGGAATAGAGCTCAGTCCTCACTGCTGTAGTAGCATCGGGTAGTGGTCCCCCTGCTTTGGAAACGGTCCAAAGCATTGCCCGCCCGTCTGCCTGCCTGCTCGTCTGCCTGCCTGCTCGTCTGCCTGCCTGCTCGTCTTTGCTCTCTACAACAGGATGCATCAGCCTACATCTTCTGTGTGTGAGATCATGCACATCACAAACTGTTACCATGCACGCTTTAACAATTCCAAAGAGTGCAAAAATGTTATTTTCACCTTTTGACTGTCTTTAAAACCTGATTCCTTCTTACTGACTGGAAGCGGTCAGTAAAATGTTTGCTAGCCTAGTCTATGGAATTGGATCTTCGTTTAGGGCACTAAATGGTGGACTTTGTTGACTTGCGTCCGTGTCTTTTCGATTAGAAGAGCTCCTTACTTGTGTGAGTGGACGCAGGTTAAGTGATCGATGGTCGGCGTCCCTCGGGGCTCTCAGATTGGCCGGTTGGGGGTGATGTAATCTATAACTAAAGTCATGAGTATTAGTTCCGCTCATTCAAGCAGGGGTGTAGTGGATGGGGGACGCGGGAGGACAGCGTTACCCCACTTCTCACCTCTAAAGTAGCCTATTTTGGGGGCAAAAGTAGGCCTACCATATGTGTTTGAATTGTCATTTACTTTTATGGATGCAATTAGGCATTGTAAACCTTTTTTCTCAATACGCTATACTTTTAACAGCGTGTCTGTGTGTGTTGCGCAGGTGCACGCAAATGCACATGCAAATGCAAGTGTGGATGCACATGACTTAAAGCGGAATTCCACTCATTTTCAATATTTTACTGTCATCAATATACCTTAGAGATGTTGTGTGGACATGGTGGAAAAAAAAGTTCCCCCATTCTGTGTTCCCTAGAAATGGAGGTCTGAAAAAAAAAATCATTAGCATGGTGAAATGCGTCTTGATGACATCATCAAGATGTGCTTCACCATGTTGATGAGTTTACTTTTTTTCTGAGAGTGTACAAATGGGATTCGGTGGACCGTTTCCACCGAATCCCCGACATTTACGTTTCGCTTGATTCCGCCTCGTACAGAAGACCTACCCAATACAGCATCAGAGAGAGTGATGTTTTTGAGAGTGATATTTTTTACATGTCAAATGACATCATAATAAAACAAATTTAAAAAGAAGTGTTTCTTTCTCGGAAGCAAAAACAATTCAAACTCCTTATGGACGGACAGGACATTAACTGCAGCCTAAATTCATGTCCTGTGTTGACTTTCTGTCTGGCGTTGTAAGACGGTATACCTTTCCAATTATGATGTTCACATTTCATTTCATTTGTTCTCCTGCGGCTTAATTTGAGTAAAACAATGTGAAGAAAACAATTCTAATACAAGTTAATACCAATGCATCTTGTCAAAGTTCATACTGTAACTCAGAGAGCCCTAAATGATATAATCTATATTAGAGCATTAATTAGAAGTAAATACAGATATGTCTGGACTGAACCCGACAATAAACACTGTAATCATATACATTCATATATAAGCAAATAGTCTAATTATGTATGTTTGTGCACCTTAAATATTTTCTTTGCTACATAAAGTGTTAGCAGTTTCATACTAGTAAGCGGTCTTGCGTCATCAGAGAACGTAAACGTCACAGTGCCTTGTGGGAGATATTGTTTGACCTCCAAAGCATTCGGCAGTTGACTAATGCATGTTGTACATCAGATCAGTGGTAGATCAGTGGTTTTCAACCTTTTTCATACCAGGGTCCACTATTTAGTCTGAATTTTAGCCACAGAGGACCACCTTTTGATGTTGAGTTTAGTCTCTTGGACCCAAAACTAAAGATTTTTCTAAATACCTGCATTCTTGAACATTAAGTCATTCAGATGTTAGAATATAATTTAACTCTTGAAAGCGTAAATACGATAAATATGATACGAAATGGACCCATAGTGGTCCATTTGGTTTCATTTTACGCTCTCAAGAGTTACAGCTCTATAAGGGCCCATTGGGTTGCCAACTGTCCATCACTTAGCTGGGGACCACCTGGAACCCTCTCAAGGACCACTTTCATTTTCATTTCATTTTTCATTTATTTATTTATTTCGACAGGACAGCACCAGTTTGATGAACACAAGAGACCGACACATGCAAATGTATAGACGTCCCAGTGTAAAACCGGTCAGAGTTAGCTACGGCTAGTTTACATCTGTTGTCCTCGTGAACCAAAACTTACAGAATAAACTTAGACGTACAGAATACACAGAATACAGAATATACACAATGTTGTAAAACCGTGTTATAGACCGTGTTAGATAGAATACATTGGAGAAAGAACGACAAAAATAATCAGCACTTAAATGTGACTACAAGTTTGTGAGCTCTTTAGCCATAACTTCAGCTGTCTTTTAAAAGCACCGAGAGTGGGGATCTCTCTGATTGGGCACTGGTTGAAAACCACTGCTCTAGATTATTAGAATGCAACATTTTTAATGCAACATGGTCATTGTTGTTGCCTTGGTGAATGCGGAACATTTGCAACAACCAGAGCTGTGGTGGTGGTGGTGGTGGTGGTGTGGTGGTAGTTGTAGTTGCAGAGCCTATAGGTTGTTTTATCTGTGACAGTACTGCACAGTGCAGGGCCCTTCTGGTTGCTGTGTCCCCACCAGGTGGAGAGAACTCTGGTGATGCAGGGAGAAAAAAAAGAATCATCAAAAGAAAGGACAACAAAAAAAGATAAAGTACATGTTGTATGACTGTTGATATTGGCGAATAGTTCTGAACATTACAGCGATGGCGAGATTACACCAGGGTTGGGCTATTTGTCACATCATGTACAGAATAGTTAACGTTAATACTCACAGGTTTGGGCAGCAGAGTCAGGAGGCTGAAGTCGTACTTGTAGAGGATCATTGACACAAACATGTGGAGCTCCACGATGGCGTACCATCTAAAACCATGAGGAGATCCCCTTCATGTTTGGCATTAACTTAATTATACTCATTGTCTGGTACATAGTTTAGTTAAATCCTTAAATGCATAACTTGCAACAGACAAACGGACAGACCGGCTGAAAGGTTTTGCAGGGTTTCATAGTAATCTGCGACCTACGGTTGCAATTAATGTATTGTGGCTTCTTTATTACTAGATCCGGTTACTGGCAGCTGTAGGAACCCAATTCCCCCTCATAGATGAATATGACTTCATCATGCTTGATAATGACTCCTGATGAAAAGTGCACGACTGACGGACTGATATTGGGCTCATCTTTTCATGTACAGTACATGAGTAATGAAGGACAGCAGGGATGAATGATTGAGTCTAATGTATTACAGCAGCACACAAACAAACTGACTGACAGTTGGTATAATCAGTCCAGATCCTCGGCCCAGCACACACACAATTTGTCAGGAACAACTACCCTAAAGTAATACACAGTAATACACAGACCCACCCACAAACACACATGTACAGGGGCGTAGCTAGCAATTCTGGCCCCCCTGCAAAGCTTTTCCACATGGGCCCCCCTTTCCCGGCGGCGTCAAAGGGGAATTTCACCCATTTTCAACATTTTTTCTGAGAGCGTACAAATGGAACCAAACGAACCCGCTAGGGTTCGTTTGGTTTGTATTTGTATTTGGTTGCCCCCCTGACTTTGCCCCCCCCTACAATTGTCCCCCTTTTCCCCACGTGTCCACACCCGTGCACATGTATTACTAGACTCCCGAGGACTACTGGACAGCATCATAACATTATGCTTAATGCTAGGTCTTATTATAACCCCTAGGCCTTAGGCCCCAGTCCCCCTTCAGCCCCAGTCCTCAGCGGAGTCTCATCACTCAGAAATGGAATGGATGCATGAAAAAAGTGAGCTTATTTCTTTACATGGTTCTCTCTATGGGCACCTTGCCAGTGAACATGCTATAGTGTGCATTCATGCCTGTGTGTGTGTTCTGTTTTTCTAACCTTCCTGGGCACTGGTTCTTGCCTCCCCCAAAGGCCACAAAACCTTCCAAGAAGACATTCTTTACTAAGTCTGCTGTCTCCCATTGCGCCTGTGGAAAGATGAAGCAAAAAAAGAATAACAAATACTTTCTTTTTTGGATACAGAGTTGAAAGGCATGCTTTCTTAAAAACAAAAGTACACCACCCACATCCACAGGACATCCATCTCACTCACTGTGACGTTCTGCATCCACATCATGCCAGTACTAAAATGTTTGCACTCCCATACACCAGTGGCTTTCAACCAGTGGTCCGGGGACCACCAGTGGTCCTTGAGAGGATTCCAGGTGGTCCCCAGCTAAATGAGGGACAGTTGGTAACCAAATGGACCCCTATAGATCTGTAACTCTTTACGGGTCCCTTCATTTTACGCTCTCAAGGGTTAAATTATATTTAAACATCTGAATCACTTAATCTTCAAGAATCTAAACAATTAGAAAATGAAGAAGAATAGTTATTTTGAACATATGGCGAGTCTCTACTAAATCGTGGAAACAAGCTTGAAAATCCATAGTTTTGGGTCAGAGAGACTAAACTCAACATCATGGGTCAATCAATAGTAGTCCATGGCTAAAATGCAGAACAATTAGTTGTCCCTGGTATGAAAATGGTTGAAAACCACTGCCATACACTACGTTATAAAAATAACATTTCATGTTGCCTGAATCCATGCATGTTTTTGTTGAATATCCTTGGAAAATATAGAAAAATAACAACAGCATTCTGGAGTAGTTGTGTAAGCACAAAACATTTAGCAATGAGGTTTCATTTACATATTAACACATTCAGTGATCCATGATCATGATGTTGAAAAACATCACAAGATTTGTACATAATTTTAAGTCAAATATGGGCATCCATGATAATGGGTAATTCATTCACAGGCAGTACAGTTTCATGTGATGTGTTAAGAGTTCTGAATATGGAAAAAAAGTGAAAAATTATGAAATTGTCCATGTAAAAAAATATTAAAATATGAAGCAAGGGGCGTTTGTTAAAAAAAACTCAGGGAGTAGTTACATCTTATATGAGAGCATCTTCACAAAAAATAGAAGATCCTAAACCCCTAGCCACATGACCAAATAAGATGCCAAAAATGCCCTATTTTAGCCCGCTCGGAAAGGACGTAAGATATTTAAAAAATTGTAAAAAAAAATTCAGGAATATAATTTTCATCGCAAAATATGTTTCTGTGAACACATTGCAACCCTACAATTACTATGTAATGAGGACAAAAATCTAACTAGTTTCATATTTCTACTAGGCCCCTTAAAGTTTTAATGAATTTTAAGCGACAATGCCATTTTTGCCTTGCTATTATGCAAAAAGTATGTCCTTCAGAGGCTTTCTGGCAACAGATTTGAAAAGAGTGGGTATCATTCAGTAAGAATCTGCAAACACAACTGTGTACACAACCTGTGTAGCATCCTCCAAGGGAATAAAGCTTGGTCCTCACTGCTACAGCTCACTTTGGTCCCCCTGCTTTGGAAACGGTCCAAACCATTGTCTGCCTGCCTGTCTGTCTTCTTGTCTGCCTGTTTGCCTGCCTGCCTTCTCTCGTCATCTACAATAGGATGCATCACCCTACATCTTCAGATCATGCACGTCACAAACTGTTACCATGCACACTTTAACGATGCCAAAGAGTGCAAAAATGTTAATTATTTTCACCTTTCGATTCCTTCTTATTTACGGGAAACGGTCGGTAAAATGTTTGCAAGCCTAGTCTATGGACTTTTTAGGGCACTAAATGGTGGACTTTGTTTTGTCTCATAATGTCATTTATATCGTATGCTGTTATGGTGAGAATGTTGACTTGAATGCGTTTCTTTTCGATTAGAAGAGCTCATTACATGTGTGAGTGGATGCTAAGTGGAAGTTAAGGTCGGTGGTCGGCGGTCGTCCCTCGGGGCTCTCAGATTGGCCGGTTGGGGGTGATGTAACCGGGTGATGTAATTAAGAGACCTCTATAACTAAAGTCATGAGTATTAGTCCGCTCTGCTCGACACAAGAAGGCCACGACCTACTCGTGTGCAACGCACAAGTAAGCCCTCTACCGAGTGCTGAACTAGTTAGTTAGGGCCTTTTATCAGAGATTTGTCCAAATAAGGGACCTAAATCTGAACCAAGGAATGTGTTAACCTAATGGTGTCTCATGACATGCACCAAAATATTTAAATTCAGCTCCTGTGGAAAACATCATAAAAACAGGTCAAAGTCAGGGTACTAGTCACAGCCTATAGAGCACTCATTGGGCTGAAAATGACCACAGCACTTGCCCAACATTTGCTGACTAAACACATTTATGAAGACAAGCTCAAAAGATAGCTGATCTACAAGCTAAAAATAAAGTTTATCTACAAGTTAAAAAAAATCTGATCCACAAGCTCAAAAATAGCTGATCTACAAGCTTAAAAAATAGTTTATCTGCAAGCTCAAAATATAGCTGATCTACAAGCTCAAAAATAGCTGATCTACAAGATAAAAAATAGTTTATCTGCAAGCTCAAAATATAGCTGATCTACAAGCTCAAAAATAGCTTATCTGCAAGCTCAACATATAGCTGATCTACAAGCTCAAAATATAGCTGATCTACAAGCTCAAAAAATAGCTGATCTACATGCTCAAAAATAGCTGAGCTACAAGCTAAAAATAGTTTATCTACAAGTTAAGAAAAATATCTGATCCACAAGCTCAAAAAATAGCTGATCTATACAAGCTAAAAGGTAGCTGATCTACAAGCTCAAAAATAGCTAAACCACAACCTCAAAAAATAGCTGATGTACACCAGGTTAAAAGTAGCTTATCTACAAGCTGAAATGGCTAATCTACTTGCTAAAGTAGCTGATGTATAAGCTTGACCTACAAGCTCAACAATAGTGAATCTACTTGCTAAAGTAGCTGATGTATAAGCTTGACCTACAGGCTCAACAATAGCGAATCTACAAGCCCAAAAAATAGCTGATCTACAAGCTCAAAAATAGTTGATCTACAAGCTAAAAAATAGCTGATCTACAGGCTCAAAACACATCACACTGCAACGCGTTTTGAGCTCCATTTTGAGCTCAAAATTATCTTTTTTATCAGCTCAAAAATATCTGATCTACAAGCTCAAAACATATCGTAGTGAGATGCGTTTTGAGCTCCTAGATCAGCTAGTTTTGCTATTATTTGAAAATCTGAATTATTATTTAATATTAATGCTATTGTTTGAAATCCCAAATTATTTTTTTGACCATGACTATATCAAGATAATTTGCTAACTCTGTTTCATCCCATTTCCCCACTTTGTCCCGCACAATGTGATACTTCCATTTGTCCCTCAGATAAACAGCTTGGTGTGTGGTCACCCTATTCAACAAACAGTGTGATCTCGGCCAGTGATCAGACTGCAGGTTGTCCAGGTCTGTGTCCACCTCTCATGTCCACACAGGAGGATCCACGGTGGATGAACCCTGAGCCATCTGTGATCCATTAGTGAGATGAGTAGGGTTTGGAGTGCAGACAGAGCTGTTTATAGCCACAGACAGGTTTTCCTGTGATGCTGTTATGTGACCAACTGCAGGGCCATCATAGCCTGGTTCAGACCCATGGACCTGGTTCAGACCAAGTCTCTTGGTCAATCTGTATCAATCTGTCCATTAAAACCAACCTATGACAAAAGCTTTACTGCTTTTGTTCTCATCCTACTAACGCTCGTTGGCAGTGTTTGTGTGATTGGCAAAACAGGCTAGCTAAAAGAATTCTACAGTAAGGTATGTTTCATTTTGTGATGTTAGTGTTACTTGGGGGGGAGAGTGGGCACAAGTTAAGCGATCGGTGTGCGATGTGCAGTCGTCCCCCGGGGTACTGCGATTGGCCGGTTTCGGTGATGAGGGCGGGACTGATGGTTTGGTCTTTTTCTTGGATCACCTCCTTCAGATGTTTCACCTCGCACACAAGTTCAGTCAGCGTCTTCAGCTGCTGCAGCACGCTGGCCATCTCCGAGGACATATGGTCCAGCGACTTCCGGATCTCTTCCATGTAATTTTCAAGCATAGGTTGGGACGAGTCTTCTTTCCGTTTCCAGGCATGGTATCCACTTTCACTGCTCTTTTTCTAAAAGCTGAGTTTAGTTTTCATTAGTTTCTTTTCAGTGCGAGAATAGCCTACTGGGCACCGCCATCTTCCGTGCTCCGGGTTTTTTGTGCTGAACGCGCACATTGTGCACTGCTGTGTGTTGCTGATCTAGATGAATGATTCATGGTATGAACGCTTACCTCCGGAACTTTTTAGGAAATGCATCTGAAAACTCATTGACTTCTGTTTTCCTTCGTTTGGTGATCTTGTTGGCAGTGAGCACACTGTTGGTTGTCATAGCTACCAGTTCCCACCTGATGTTGTGTGGCAGCTCTGATTGGTCCAGGCTGTACTGAATAACTGCTAGTTTACATATAGTCTTAAGAGAAGGATTCAAGTCTAAGATATAAAGCTCATTTTTGGAGATATAGTCCACACCATTCCACAGGTATCCTCCAGAAATGATGACACGTTCTCCCACCACAGAACAGCGCGTTGAGTACCTTGGACTCGGTCCTTTCCCCTTGGGCTCAACCTTCCTCCAAGTGACGGAATCTGGACTAAATTTCCAGACGTCATTGAGGTTCTGACCCTTAAAATTCAAGCCACCAAATATGTACAGTTCTCCATTGTAGTTAAATACAGAATGAGAGCCGCGTCCTTCTGGTAGAAGCTGTGTTGAAGGTGTCCTCAGCCAGACGTTGGCCTCTGTGTCAAACACTGTGATGTTATTGGTCAGTATAAGCCTGTCCTGAAAGCCCCCAAATACAAAGATCTTTGTCCCAATGACCGTGGCAGAGTGCAATCCTCTAAAAGGAACTGGAGGTCCTCTGGGGTTAATTAAAGACCAGACCATGGTACAGGTGTCAAACTTGTACATGTTATTAGTGTATCTGCCCATGTATCTAGGCTGCTTGATGAATCCTCCATAGATGAACATGACCTTCTTCAACACACAGACTGCGTAGTTTTGTGTCTCCTCCGGAGGACACCCAGAAACGCTGGGTTTGAACCACCTGTGGGTGTCTACATTGAATTCAAAAAGCTGATTGTCGTAAACAGAGCCTCCCAAGACGTAGATTATGTTCTCTATCAGGACAGCTGTGTTGATAGAGCACAAGTCCAGTTTTACTGGAGGTAACTCCTTCCAGCATAAAGACACTGTGTTGAAGACATTGACAAACATCGTGCCATTGGTCCTCGCACTAGAGCATGCAAAGGAATAGAGCTCAGTCCTCACTGCTGTAGTAGCATCGGGTTGTGGTCCCCCTGCTTTGGAAACGGTCCAATACATTGCCCGCCCGTCTGCCTGCCTGCTCGTCTGCCTGCCTGCTCGTCTGCCTGCCTGCTCGTCTGCCTGCCTTTCCGTCTTTGCTCTCGTCTTTTACAACAGTTTGCATCACCCTACATCTTCTGATCATGCACATCACAAACTGTTACCATGCACGCTTTAACAATTCCAAAGAGTGCAAAAATGTTATTTTCACCTTTTGACTGTCTTTAAAACCCGATTCCTTCTTACTGACGGTCGGGAAGCGGTCAGTAAAATGTTTGCTAGCCTAGTCTATGGACTTGGACCTTCGTTTAGGGCACTAAATGGTGGACCTTGTTGACTTGCGTCCGTGTCTTTTCGATTAGAAGAGCTCATTACTTGTTTGAGTGGACGCAGGTTAAGTGATGGATGGTCGGTGTCCCTCAGGGCTCTCAGATTGGCCTGTTGGGGGTGATGTAATCGATAACTAAAGTCATGAGTATTAGCCCGCTCATTCAAGCAGGGGTGTAGTGGATGGGGGACGCGGGAGGACAGCGCTCCCCCACTTCTCACCTCTAAAGTAGCCTATTTTGGGGGCAAAAGTAGGCCTACCGTATGTGTTTGAATTGCCATTTACTTTTATGGATGCAATTAGGCATTGTAAACCTTTTTTCTCAATACGCTATGCTTTTTACAGCGTGTCTGTGTGTGTTGCGCAGGTGCACGCAAATGCACATGCAAATGCAAGTGTGGATGCACATGACTTAAAGCGGAATTTCACTCATTTTCAATATTTTACTGTCATCAATATACCTTAGAGATGTTGTGTGGACATGGTGGAAAAAGGTTCCCCCATTCTGTGTTCCCTAGAAATGGAGGTCTGAAAAAAAGAATCATTAGCATGGTGAAATGCTCATCTTTTCATGTACAGTACATGAGTAATGAAGGACAGCAGGGATGAATGATTGAGTCTAATGTATTACAGCAGCACACAAACAGACTGACTGACAGTTGGTTGGTATAATCAGTCCAGATCCTCGGCCCAGCACACGCACAATTTGTCAGGAACAACTACCCTAAAGTAATACACAGTAATACACAGAAACACGCACACACACACGCACACACACACACACACACACACACACACACGCACACACACACACACAAACACACACATGTATTACTAGACTCCCGAGGACTACTGGACAGCATCATAACATTATGCTTAATGCTAGGTCTTATTATAACCCCTAGGCCTTAGGCCCCAGTCCCCCTTCAGCCCCAGTCCTCAGGGGAGTCTCATCACTCAGAAATGGAATGGATGCATGAAAAAAGTGAGCTTATTTCTTTACATGGTTCTCTCTATGGGCACCTTGCCAGTGAACATGCTATAGTGTGCATTCATGCCTGTGTGTGTGTTCTGTTTTTCTAACCTTCCTGGGCACTGGTTCTTGCCTCCCCCAAAGGCCACAAAACCTTCCAAGAAGACATTCTTTACTAAGTCTGCTGTCTCCCATCGCTCCTGTGGAAAGATGAAGCAAAAAAAGAATAACAAATACTTTCTTTTTTGGATACAGAGTTGAAAGGCATGCTTTCTTAAAAACAAAAGTACACCACCCACATCCACAGGACATCCATCTCACTCACTGTGACGTTCTGCATCCACATCATGCCAGTACTAAAATGTTTGCACTCCCATACACCAGTGGCTTTCAACCAGTGGTCCGGGGACCACCAGTGGTCCTTGAGAGGATTCCAGGTGGTCCCCAGCTAAATGATGGACAGTTGGTAACCAAATGGACCCCTATAGATCTGTAACTCTTTACGGGTCCCTTCATTTTACGCTCTCAAGGGTTAAATTATATTTAAACATCTGAATCACTTAATCTTCAAGAATCTAAACAATTAGAAAATGAAGAAGAATAGTTATTTTGAACATATGGCGAGTCTCTACTAAATCGTGGAAACAAGCTTGAAAATCCATAGTTTTGGGTCAGAGAGACTAAACTCAACATCATGGGTCAATCAATAGTAGTCCATGGCTAAAATGCAGAACAATTAGTTGTCCCTGGTATGAAAATGGTTGAAAACCACTGCCATACACTACGTTATAAAAATAACATTTCATGTTGCCTGAATCCATGCATGTTTTTGTTGAATATCCTTGGAAAATATAGAAAAATAACAACAACATTCTGGAGTAGTTGTGTAAGCACAAAACATTTAGCAATGAGGTTTTATTTACATATTAACACATTCAGTGATCCATGATCATGATGTTGAAAAACATCACAAGATTTGTACATAATTTTAAGTCAAATATGGGCATCCATGATAATGGGTAATTCATTCACAGGCAGTACAGTTTCATGTGATGTGTTAAGAGTTCTGAATATGGAAAAAAAGTGAAAAATTATGAAATTGTCCATGTAAAAAAATATTAAAATATGAAGCAAGGGGCGTTTGTTAAAAAAAACTCAGGGAGTAGTTACATCTTATATGAGAGCATCTTCACAAAAAATAGAAGATCCTAAACCCCTAGCCACATGACCAAATAAGATGCCAAAAATGCCCTATTTTAGCCCGCTCGGAAAGGACGTAAGATATTTAAAAAAATGTAAAAAAAAAATCAGGAATATAATTTTCATCGCAAAATATGTTTCTGTGAACACATCGCAACCCTACAATTACTATGTAATGAGGACAAAAATCTTAACTAGTTTCATATTTCTACTAGGCCCCTTAAAGTTTTAATGAATTTTAAGCGACAATGCCATTTTTGCCTTGCTATTATGCAAAAAGTATGTCCTTCAGAGGCTTTATGGCAACAGATTTGAAAAGAGTGGGTATCATTCAGTAAGAATCTGCAAACACAACTGTGTACACAACCTGTGTAGCATCCTCCAAGGGAATAAAGCTTGGTCCTCACTGCTACAGCTCACTTTGGTCCCCCTGCTTTGGAAACGGTCCAAACCATTGCCTGCCTGTCTCTGCCTGCCTGTCTGTCTTCTTGTCTGCCTGCTTGCCTGCCTGCCTGCCTTCTCTCGTCATCTACAATAGGATGCATCACCCTACATCTTCAGATCATGCACGTCACAAACTGTTACCATGCACACTTTAACGATGCCAAAGAGTGCAAAAATGTTAATTATTTTCACCTTTCTCCTTCTTATTTACGGGAAACGGTCGGTAAAATGTTTGCAAGCCTAGTCTATGGACTTTTTAGGGCACTAAATGGTGGACTTTGTTTTGTCTCATAATGTCATTTATATCGTATGCTGTTATGGTGAGAATGTTGACTTGAATGCGTTTCTTTTCGATTAGAAGAGCTCATTACATGTGTGAGTGGATGCTAAGTGGAAGTTAAGGTCGGTGGTCGGCGGTCGTCCCTCGGGGCTCTCAGATTGGCCGGTTGGGGGTGATGTAACCGGGTGATGTAATTAAGAGACCTCTATAACTAAAGTCATGAGTATTAGTCCGCTCTGCTCGAACACAAGAAGGCCACGACCTACTCGTGTGCAACGCACAAGTATGCACTCTACCGAGTGCTGAACTAGTTAGTTAGGGCCTTTTATCAGAGATTTGTCCAAATAAGGGACCTAAATCTGAACCAAGGAATGTGTTAACCTAATGGTGTCTCATGACATGCACCAAAATATTTAAATTCAGCTCCTGTGGAAAACATCATAAAAACAGGTCAAAGTCAGGGTACTAGTCACAGCCTATAGAGCACTCATTGGGCTGAAAATGACCACAGCACTTGCCCAACATTTGCTGACTAAACACATTTATGAAGACAAGCTCAAAAGATAGCTGATCTACAAGCTAAAAATAAAGTTTATCTACAAGTTAAAAAAAATCTGATCCACAAGCTCAAAAATAGCTGATCTACAAGCTTAAAAAATAGTTTATCTGCAAGCTCAAAATATAGCTGATCTACAAGCTCAAAAATAGCTGATCTACAAGATAAAAAATAGTTTATCTGCAAGCTCAAAATATAGCTGATCTACAAGCTCAAAAATAGCTTATCTGCAAGCTCAACATATAGCTGATCTACAAGCTCAAAATATAGCTGATCTACAAGCTCAAAAAATAGCTGATCTACATGCTCAAAAATAGCTGAGCTACAAGCTAAAAATAGTTTATCTACAAGTTAAGAAAAATATCTGATCCACAAGCTCAAAAAATAGCTGATCTATACAAGCTAAAAGGTAGCTGATCTACAAGCTCAAAAATAGCTAAACCACAACCTCAAAAAATAGCTGATGTACACCAGGTTAAAAGTAGCTTATCTACAAGCTGAAATGGCTAATCTACTTGCTAAAGTAGCTGATGTATAAGCTTGACCTACAAGCTCAACAATAGTGAATCTACTTGCTAAAGTAGCTGATGTATAAGCTTGACCTACAGGCTCAACAATAGCGAATCTACAAGCCCAAAAAATAGCTGATCTACAAGCTCAAAAATAGTTGATCTACAAGCTAAAAAATAGCTGATCTACAGGCTCAAAACACATCACACTGCAACGCGTTTTGAGCTCCATTTTGAGCTCAAAATTATCTTTTTTATCAGCTCAAAAATATCTGATCTACAAGCTCAAAACATATCGTAGTGAGATGCGTTTTGAGCTCCTAGATCAGCTAGTTTTGCTATTATTTGAAAATCTGAATTATTATTTAATATTAATGCTATTGTTTGAAATCCCAAATTATTTTTTTGACCATGACTATATCAAGATAATTTGCTAACTCTGTTTCATCCCATTTCCCCACTTTGTCCCGCACAATGTGATACTTCCATTTGTCCCTCAGATAAACAGCTTGGTGTGTGGTCACCCTATTCAACAAACAGTGTGATCTCGGCCAGTGATCAGACTGCAGGTTGTCCAGGTCTGTGTCCACCTCTCATGTCCACACAGGAGGATCCACGGTGGATGAACCCTGAGCCATCTGTGATCCATTAGTGAGATGAGTAGGGTTTGGAGTGCAGACAGAGCTGTTTATAGCTGCAGACAGGTTTTCCTGTGATGCTGTTATGTGACCAACTGCAGGGCCATCATAGCCTGGTTCAGACCCATGGACCTGGTTCAGACCAAGTCTCTTGGTCAATCTGTATCAATCTGTCCATTAAAACCAACCTATGACAAAAGCTTTACTGCTTTTGTTCTCATCCTACTAACGCTCGTTGGCAGTGTTTGTGTGATTGGCAAAACAGGCTAGCTAAAAGAATTCTACAGTAAGGTATGTTTCATTTTGTGATGTTAGTGTTACTTGGGGGGGAGAGTGGGCACAAGTTAAGCGATCGGTGTGCGATGTGCAGTCGTCCCTCGGGGTATGCGATTGGCCGGTTTGGGTGATGAGGGCGGGACTGATGGTTTGGTCTTTTTCTTGGATCACCTCCTTCAGATGCTTCACCTCGCACACAAGTTCAGTCAGCGTCTTCAGCTGCTGCAGCACGCTGGCCATCTCCGAGGACATATGGTCCAGCGACTTACGGATCTCTTCCATGTAATTTTCAAGCATAGGGTTGGGACAAGTCTTCTTTCCGTTTCCAGGCATGGTATCCACTTTCACTGCTCTTTTTCTAAAAGCTGAGTTTAGTTTTCATTAGTTTCTTTTCAGTGCGAGAGTAGCCTACTGGGCGCTGCCATCTTCCGTGCTCCGGGTTTTTTGTGCTGAACGTGCACATTGCGCACTGCTGTGTGTTGCTGATCTAGATGAATGATGCATCGTATGAACGCTTACCTTCGGAACTTTTTAGGAAATGCATCTGAAAACTCATTGACTTCTGTTTTCCTTCGTTTGGTGATCTTGTTGGCAGTGAGCACACTGTTGGTTGTCATGGCTACCAGTTCCCACCTGATGTTGTGTGGCAGCTCTGATTGGTCCAGGCTGTACTGAATAACTGCTAGTTTACATATAGTCTTAAGAGAAGGATTCAAGTCTAAGATATAAAGCTCATTGGTGGAGATATAGTCCACACCAGCCCGCAAATATCCTCCAGAGAGGATAACACGTTCTCCCACCACAGAACAGCACGTTGAGTACCTTGGACTCGGTCCTTTCCCCTTGGGCTCAACCTTCCTCCAAGTGACGGAATCTGGACTAAATTTCCAGACGTCATTGAGGTTCTTATTACTATTATAATTCACGCCACCCAATATGTACAGTTCTCCATTGTAGTTAAATGCAGAATGAGCGCCGCATAACTCTGGTAGAAGCTGTGTTAAAGGTGTCCTCAGCCAGACGTTGGCCTCTGTGTCAAACACTATGATGTTATTGGTCAGTCTAAGCCCGTCCGGAAAGCCCCCCAATACAAAGATCTTTGTCCCAATGACCGTGGCAGAGTGAAATACTCTACGAGGAACTGGAGGTCCTCTAATTAAAGACCAGACCATGGTACAGGTGTCAAACTTGTACATGTCATTAGTGTATATATGCTGATTGAGATATCTATGCTGATGGATGTATCCTCCATAGATGAACATGACCTTCTTCAACACACAAGCTGAGTGCACGTGGTAAAATCTCCCCTCCGGAGGACACCCAGAAACGCTGGGTTTGAACCACCTGTGGGTGTCTACATTGAATTCAAAAAGCAGATTGTCGTAAACAGAGCCTCCCAAGACGTAGATTATGTTCTCTATCAGGACAGCTGTGTCTATAGAGTACACGTCCAGTTTTACTGGAGGTAACTCCTTCCAGCATAAAGACACTGTGTTGAAGACATGGACAAGAATTGTGCCATTGGTCCCCGCTCTAGAGCATGCAAAGGAATAGAGCTCAGTCCTCACTGCTGTAGTAGCATCGGGTAGTGGTCCCCCTGCTTTGGAAACGGTCCAATGCATTGCCCGCCTGTCTGCCTGCCTGCTCGTCTGCCTGCCTGCTCGTCTGCCTGCCTTTACGTCTTTGCTCTCGTCCTTTACAACAGGATGCATCACCCTACATCTTCTGTGCGTGAGATCATGCACATCACAAACTGTTACCATGCACGCTTTAATAATTCCAAAGAGTGCAAAAATGTTATTTTCACCTTTTGACTGTCTTTAAAACCGATTCCTTCTTACTGACTGGAAGCGGTCAGTAAAATGTTTGCTAGCCTAGTCTATGGACTTGGATCTTCGTTTAGGGCACTAAATGGTGGACTTTGTTGACTTGCGTCCGTGTCTTTTCGATTAGAAGAGCTCATTACTTGTGTGAGTGGACGCAGGTTAAGTGATCGATGGTCGGCGTCCCTCGGGGCTCTCAGATTGGCCGGTTGGGGGTGATGTAATCTATAACTAAAGTTAGCCCGCTCATTCAAGCAGGGGTGTAGTGGATGGGGGACGCGGGAGGACAGCGTTCCCTCACTTCTCACCTCTAAAGTAGCCTATTTTGGGGGCAAAAGTAGGCCTACCGTATGTGTTTGAATTGTCATTTACTTTTATGGATGCAATTAGGCATTGTAAACCTTTTTTCTCAATACGCTATACTTTTAACAGCGTGTCTGTGTGTGTTGCGCAGGTGCACGCAAATGCACATGCAAATGCAAGTGTGGATGCACATGACTTAAAGCGGAATTCCACTCATTTTCAATATTTTACTGTCATCAATATACCTTAGAGATGTTGTGTGGACATGGTGGAAAAAAAAGTTCCCCCATTCTGTGTTCCCTAGAAATGGAGGTCTGAAAAAAATAATCATTAGCATGGTGAAATGCGTCTTGATGACATCATCAAGATGTGCTTCACCATGTTGATGAGTTTCCTTTTTTTCTGAGAGTGTACATATGGCATTCGGTAGACCGTTTCCACCGAATCCCCGACATGTACGTTTCGCTTGATTCCGCTTCGTACAGAAGACCTACCCAATACAGCATCAGAGAGAGTGATGTTTTTGAGAGTGATATTTTTTACATGTCAAATGACATCATAATAAAACAAATTTAAAAAGAAGTGTTTCTTTCTCGGGAAGCAAAAACAATTCAAACTCCTTATGGACGGACAGGACATTAACTGCAGCCTAAATTCATGTCATGTGTTGACTTTCTGTCTGGCGTTGTAAGACGGTATACCTTTCCAATTATGATGTTCACATTTCATTTCATTTGTTCTCCTGCGGCTTAATTTGAGTAAAACAATGTGAAGAAAACAATTCTAATACAAGTTAATACCAATGCATCTTGTCAAAGTTCATACTGTAACTCAGAGAGCCCTAAATGATATAATCTATATTAGAGCATTAATTAGAAGTAAATACAGATATGTCTGGACTGAACCCGACAATAAACACTGTAATCATATACATTCATATATAAGCAAATAGTCTAATTATGTATGTTTGTGCACCTTAAATATTTTCTTTGCTACTTAAAGTGTTAGCAGTTTCATACTAGTAAGCGGTCTTGCGTCATCAGAGAACGTAAACGTCACAGTGCCTTGTGGGAGATATTGGTTGACCTCCAAAGCATTCGGCAGTTGACTAATGCATGTTGTACATCAGATCAGTGGTAGATCAGTGGTTTTCAACCTTTTTCATACCAGGGTCCACTATTTAGTCTGAATTTTAGCCACAGAGGACCACCATTTGATGTTGAGTTTAGTCTCTTGGACCCAAAACTAAAGATTTTTCTAAATACCTGCATTCTTGAACATTAAGTCATTCAGATGTTAGAATATAATTTAACTCTTGAAAGCGTAATACGATAAATATGATACGAAATGGACCCATAGTGGTCCATTTGGTTTCATTTTACGCTCTCAAGAGTTACAGCTCTATAAGGGCCCATTGGGTTACCAACTGTCCATCACTTAGCTGGGGACCACCTGGAACCCTCTCAAGGACCACTGGTTGAAAACCACTGCTCTAGATTATTAGAATGCAACATTTTTAATGCAACATGGTCATTGTTGTTGCCTTGGTGAATGCGGAACATTTGCAACAACCAGAGCTGTGGTGGTGGTGGTGGTGTGGTGGTAGTTGTAGTTGCAGAGCCTATAGGTTGTTTTATCTGTGACAGTACTGCACAGTGCAGGGCCCTTCTGGTTGCTGTGTCCCCACCAGGTGGAGAGAACTCTGGTGATGCAGGGAGAAAAAAAAGAATCATCAAAAGAAAAAGAAAAAAAGATAAAGTACATGTTGTATGACTGTTGATATTGGCGAATAGTTCTGACCATTACAGCGATGGCAAGATTACACCAGGGTTGGGCTATTTGTCACATCATGTACAGAATAGTTAACGTTAATACTCACAGGTTTGGGCAGCGGAGTCAGGAGGCTGAAGTCGTACTTGTAGAGGATCATTGACACAAACATGTGAAGCTCCACAATGGCGTACCATCTGAAACCATGAGAAGGAGATCACCTTCATGTTTGGCATTAACTTAATTATACTCATTGTCTGGTACATAGTTTAGTTAAATCCTTAAATGCATAACTTGCAACAGACAAACGGACAGACCGGCTGAAAGGTTTTGCAGGGTTGCAATTAATGTATTGTGGCTTCTTTATTACTAGATCCGGTTACTGGCAGCTGTAGGAACCCAATTCCCCCTCATAGATGAATATGACTTCATCATTCATAATGACTCCTGATAAAAGTGCACGACTGACGGACTGATATTGGGCTCATCTTTTCATGTACAGTACATGAGTAATGAAGGACAGCAGGGATGAATGATTGAGTCTAATGTATTACAGCAGCACACAAACAGACTGACTGACAGTTGGTATAATCAGTCCAGATCCTCGGCCCAGCACACACACAATTTGTCAGGAACAACTACCCAAAAGTAATACACAGTAATACACAGAAACACGCGCACACACACACACACACACACACACACACACACACACACACACACACACACACACACACACACACACACACACACACACACACACACATGTATTACTAGACTCCCGAGGACTAGGCCTACTGGACAGCATCATAACATTATGCTTAATGCTAGGTCTTATTATAACCCCTAGGCCTCAGGCCCCAGTCCCCCTTCAGCCCCAGTCCTCAGGGGAGTCTCATCACTCAGAAATGGAATGGATGCATGAAAAAAGTGAGCTTATTTCTTTACATGGTTCTCTCTATGGGCACCTTGCCAGTGAACATGCTATAGCAGGGTTCCCCAATTAATTTTGTTCGAGGGCCATATTTTGACGGCGGTACCAGGCTTGGGGCCGAGTCCATGTGGGGGAAATTTGAGGTTTTATTTTTTCATTAATTAATTAAAAGGACAGTTCACTTCCAAAAAAGGTTTGGTCATTTTAACATCTACTTAGGCTTTTCTGAACACCCCAGACACAGTTTGTTGATATTCATTTGAATCATTTCAGCTGCCCTGTCCCCTTCATAAACAGAGTGACTCAAGCAACTTAAAAACTATTTGGGGTCTTTACATAAGCCTTATAGTTGATAAAATGGCCAAAATAAATCTTGAAAGTGAAATATCTTAATTTACTGGTAGATGTAGAACAGGTTCTCAACCAATGGTCCTGGGACCACCAGTGGTCCTTGAGAGGTTTCAGGTGATCCCCTGCTAAATTATGGAGAGTTGATAACCAAAGGGACCCTCCTAGATCTTTAATTCTTGATAGTGGAAATAAATTCATTTTCAGGGCAAAACCCACTTGTATGGATGACAGTGTTCTAGCAGTGACTCTTGTAATTTTAATTTGAAGGGTGCCCAGTTTGACCTGCATATAGGCTAGGGGAGGCATAGACCCCCATGTAATGCTATTCATATCTGCTATCCCAATTTAGTATAATATTTATTCTTAGTTATAGAAGTTTTATTTGTTGCCACTAGGGGGCTAGAAACTGAGAGTACAAATGGAACAAAAAAACGATCTGGAATGGACATGGTCCATGTGGTTCCAAAAGTGCCAGACAGCCTGCAATATGATTAAGGATAGGCAGCGCCCCCTAGTGGCCCGCGGAGGTATTTTCTAAAAAAAAAAAAAAAAAAAAAATAGAAAATTCCTCCACGGGCCACTAGGGGGCGCTACGGGGGCCGCAAATGGCCCGCGGGCCGCCTATTGGGGAAGCCTGTGCTATAGTGTGCATTCATGCCTGTGTGTGTGTTCTGTTTTTCTAACCTTCCTGGGCACTGGTTCTTGCCTCCCCCAAAGGCCACAAAACCTTCCAAGAAGACATTCTTTACTAAGTCTGCTGTCTCCCATCGCTCCTGTGGGAAGATGAAGCAAAAAAAGAATAACAAATACTTTCTTTTTTGGATACAGAGTTGAAAGGCATGCTTTCTTAAAAACAAAAGTACACCACCCACATCCACAGGACATCCATCTCACTCACTGTGACGTTCTGCATCCACATCATGCCAGTACTAAAATGTTTGCACTCCCATACACCAGTGGCTTTCAACCAGTGGTCCGGGGACCACCAGTGGTCCTTGAGAGGATTCCAGGTGGTCCCCAGCTAAATGATGGACAGTTGGTAACCAAATGGACCCCTATAGATCTGTAACTCTTTACGGGTCCCTTCATTTTACGCTCTCAAGGGTTAAATTATATTTAAACATCTGAATCACTTAATCTTCAAGAATCTAAACAATTAGAAAATGAAGAAGAATAGTTATTTTGAACATATGGCGAGTCTCTACTAAATCGTGGAAACAAGCTTGCAAAATCCATAGTTTTGGGTCAGAGAGACTAAACTCAACATCATGGGTCAATCAATAGTAGTCCATGGCTAAAATGCAGAACAATTAGTTGTCCCTGGTATGAAAATGGTTGAAAACCACTGCCATACACTACGTTATAAAAAATAACATTTCATGTTGCCTGAATCCATGCATGTTTTTGTTGAATATCCTTGGAAAATATAGAAAAATAACAACAGCATTCTGGAGAAGTTGTGTAAGCACAAAACATTTAGCAATGAGGTTTTATTTACATATTAACACATTCAGTGATCCATGATCATGATGTTGAAAAACATCACAAGATTTGTACATAAGTTTAAGTCAAATATGGGCATCCATGATAATGGGTAATTCATTCACAGGCAGTACAGTTTCATGTGATCTGTTAAGAGTTCTGAATATGGAAAAAAGTGAAAAATTATGAAATTGTCCATGTAAAAAAAAAAATATTAAAATATGAAGCAAGGGGCGTTTGTTAAAAAAAACTCAGGGAGTAGTTACATCTTATATGAGAGCATCTTCGCAAAAAATAGAAGATCCTAAACCCCTAGCCACATGACCAAATAAGATGCCAAAAATGCCCTATTTTAGCCCGCTTGGAAAGGACGTAAGATATTTTAAAAATTGAAAAAAAAATTCAGGAATATAATTTTCATCGCAAAATATGTTTCTGTGAACACATTGCAACCCTACAATTACTATGTAATGAGGACAAAAATCTAACTAGTTTCATATTTCTACTAGGCCCCTTAAAGTTTTAATGAATTTTAAGCGACAATGCCATTTTTGCCTTGCTATTATGCAAAAAGTATGTCTTTCAGAGGCTTTCTGGCAACAGATTTGAAAAGAGTGGGTATCATTCAGTAAGAATCTGCAAACACAACTGTGTACACAACCTGTTTAGCATCCTCCAAAGGAATAAAGCTTGGTCCTCACTGCTACAGCTCACTTTGGTCCCCCTGCTTTGGAAACGGTCCAAACCATTGCCTGCCTGCCTGTCTCTGCCTGCCTGTCTGTCTTCTTGTCTGCCTGCTTGCCTGCCTGCCTGCCTGCCTGCCTTCTCTCGTCATCTACAATAGGATGCATCACCCTACATCTTCAGATCATGCACGTCACAAACTGGCACGCTTTAACGATGCCAAAGAGTGCAAAAATGTTAATTATTTTCACCTTTCGATTCCTTCTTATTTACGGGAAACGGTCGGTAAAATGTTTGCAAGCCTAGTCTATGGACTTTTTAGGGCACTAAATGGTGGACTTTGTTTTGTCTCATAATTTATATCGTATGTTGTTATGGTGAGAATGTTGACTTGAATGCGTTTCTTTTCGATTAGAAGAGCTCATTACATGTGTGAGTGGATGCTAAGTGGAAGTTAAGTGGTCGGTGGTCGGCGGTCATCGTCCCTCGGGGCTCTCAGATTGGCCGGTTGGGGGTGATGTAACCGGGTGATGTAATTAAGAGACCTCTATAACTAAAGTCATGAGTATTATTCCGCTCCGCTCGAACACAAGAAGGCCACGACCTACTCGTGTGCAACGCACAAGTATGCACTCTACCGAGTGCTGAACTAGTTAGTTAGGGCCTTTTATCAGAGAATTGTCCAAATAAGGGACCTAAATCCGAGAAATGTGTTAACCTAATGGTGTCTCATGACATGCACCAAAATATTTAAATTCAGCTCCTGTGGAAAACATCATAAAAACAGGTCAAAGTCAGGGTACTAGTCACAGCCTATAGAGCACTCATTGGGCTGAAAATGACCACAGCACTTGCCCAACATTTGCTGACTAAACACATTTATGAAGACAAGCTCAAAAGATAGCTGATCTACAAGCTCAAAATATAGCTGATCTACAAGCTCAAAAAATAGCTGATCTACATGCTCAAAAATAGCTGAGCTACAAGCTAAAAATAGTTTATCTACAAGTTAAGAAAAATATCTGATCCACAAGCTCAAAAAATAGCTGATCTATACAAGCTAAAAGGTAGCTGATCTACAAGCTCAAAAATAGCTAAACCACAACGTCAAAAAATGGCTGATGTACACCAGGTTAAAAGTAGCTTATCTACAAGCTGAAATGGCTAATCTACTTGCTAAAGTAGCTGATGTATAAGCTTGACCTACAAGCTCAACAATAGTGAATCTACTTGCTAAAGTAGCTGATGTATAAGCTTGACCTACAAGCTCAACAATAGTGAATCTACAAGCCCAAAAAATAGCTGATCTACAAGCTCAAAAATAGTTGATCTACAAGCTAAAAAAATAGCTGATCTACAGGCTCAAAACACATCACACTGCAATGCGTTTTGAGCTCCATTTTGAGCTCAAAATTATCTTATTTATCAGCTCAAAAATATCTGATCTACAAGCTCAAAACATATCGTAGTGAGATCCGTTTTGAGCTCCTAGATCAGCTAGTTTTGCTATTATTTGAAAATCTGAATTATTATTTAATATTAATGCTATTGATTGAAATCCCAAATTATTTTTTTGACCATGACTATATCAAGATAATTTGCTAACTCTGTTTCGTCCCATTTTCCCCACTTTGTCCCGCACAATGCGATACTTTGATCTGTCCCTCAGATAAACAGCTTGGTGTGTGGTCACCCTATTCAACAAACAGTGTGATCTCGGCCAGTGATCAGACTGCAGGTTGTCCAGGTCTGTGTCCACCTCTCATGTCCACACAGGAGGATCCACGGTGGATGAACCCTGAGCCATCTGTGATCCATTAGTGAGATGAGTAGGGTTTGGAGTGCAGACAGAGCTGTTTATAGCTGCAGACAGGTTTTCCTGTGATGCTGTTATGTGACCAACTGCAGGGCCATCATAGCCTGGTTCAGACCCATGGACCTGGTTCAGACCAAGTCTCTTGGTCTGGCCTTTTATTGTCAACTTCTGATTGGTCCCTTCGGTACCAAGATGTGTTTAACCAATGCTGATTGGCCAGCAGCCCCGTCACTCAACAATGCAACAGTTACAGTGTCACACAACAAACATGGCAGCTGCAACTGCGGTGAATCATGGCTGTATCAATCTGTCCATTAAAACCGACCTATGACAAAAGCCTTACTGCTTGTGTTCTCATCCTACTAACGCTCGTTGGCAGTGCTTGTGTGATTGGCAAAACAGGCTATTCTACAGTAAGGTATGTTTCATTTTGTGATGTTAGTGTTTTAGTAGGGTGATTGTTACTTGGGGGGGAGAGTGGGCACAAGTTAAGCGATCGGTGTGCGGTGGTGTGCGATGTGCAGTCGTCCCTCGGGGTACTGCGATTGGCCGGTTTCGGTGATGAGGGCGGGACTGATGGTTTGGTCTTTTTCTTGGATCACCTCCTTCAGATGTTTCACCTCGCACACAAGTTCAGTCAGCGTCTTCAGCTGCTGCAGCACGCTGGCCATCTCCGAGGACATATGGTCCAGCGACTTACGGATCTCTTCCATGTAATTTTCAAGCATAGGGTTGGGACGAGTCTTCTTTCCGTTTCCAGGCATGGTATCCACTTTCACTGCTCTTTTTCTAAAAGCTGAGTTTAGTTTTAATTAGTTTCTTTTCAGTGCGAGAGTAGCCTACTGGGCGCCGCCATCTTCCGTGCTCCGGGTTTTTTGTGCTGGACGCGCACATTGTGCACTGCTGTGTGTTGCTGATCTAGATGAATGATGCATCGTATGAACGCTTACCTCCGGAACTTTTTAGGAAATGCATCTGAAAACTCATTGACTTCTGTTTTCCTTCGTTTGGTGATCTTGTTGGCAGTGAGCACACTGTTGGTTGTCATGGCTACCAGTTCCCACCTGATGTTGTGTGGCAGCTCTGATTGGTCCAGGCTGTACTGAATAACTGCTAGTTTACATATAGTCTTAAGAGAAGGATTCAAGTCTAAGATATGAAGCTCATTGGTGGAGATATAGTCCACACCATTCCACACGTATCCTCCAGAGATGATGACACGTTCTCCCACCACACGTGTGTGGTGGGAGAACCTTGGACTCGGTCCTTTCCACTTGGGCTCAACCTTCCTCCAAGTGACGGAATCTGGACTAAATTTCCAGACTTCATTGAGGTTCTTATGACCCTTAAAATTCAAGCCACCAAATATGTACAGTTCTCCGTTGTAGTTAAATGCAGAATGACCGTAGCGTCCTTCTGGTAGAAGCTGTGTTGAAGGTGTCCTCAGCCAGACGTTGGCCTCTGTGTCAAACACTATGATGTTATTGGTCAGTATAAACCTGTCCAGAAAGCCCCCAAATACAAAGATCTTTGTCCCAATGACCGTGGCAGAGTGCAATGCTCTAAAAGGAACTGGAGGTCCTCTGGGGTTAATTAAAGACCAGACCATGGTACAGGTGTCAAACTTGTACATGTTATTAGTGTATCTGCCCATGTATGGCTGGCTGGCAGGCTGCTGGATGTATCCTCCATAGATGAATATGACCTTCTTCAACACACAGACTACGTAGTTTTGTATCTCCTCCGGAGGACACCCAGAAACGCTGGGTTTGAACCACATGTGGGTGTCTACATTGAATTCAAAAAGCTGATTGTCGCAAACAGAGCCTCCCAAGACGTAGATTATGTTCCCTATCAGGACAGCTGTGTGGATAGAGCACAAGTCCAGTTTTACTGAAGGTAACTCCTTCCAGCATAAAGACACTGTGTTGAAGACATTGACAAACATCGTGCCATTGGTCCTCGCACTAGAGCATGCAAAGGAATAGAGCTCAGTCCTCACTGCTGTAGTAGCATCGGGTCGTGGTCCCCCTGCTTTGGAAACGGTCCAATACATTGCCCGCCCGTCTGCCTGCCTGCTCGTCTGCCTGCCTTTCCGTCTTTGCTCTCGTCTTTTACAACAGTTTGCATCACCCTACATCTTCTGATCATGCACATCACAAACTGTTACCATGCACGCTTTAACAATTCCAAAGAGTGCAAAAATGTTATTTTCACCTTTTGACTGTCTTTAAAACCCGATTCCTTCTTACTGACTGGAAGCGGTCAGTAAAATGTTTGCTAGCCTAGTCTATGGACTTGGATCTTCGTTTAGGGCACTAAATGGTGGACTTTGTTGACTTGCGTCCGTGTCTTTTCGATTAGAAGAGCTCATTACTTGTGTGAGTGGACGCAGGTTAAGTGATCGATGGTCGGCGTCCCTCGGGGCTCTCAGATTGGCCGGTTGGGGGTGATGTAATCTATAACTAAAGTCATGAGTATTAGCCCGCTCATTCAAGCAGGGGTGTAGTGGATGGGGGATGCGGGAGGACAGCGTTGCCTTACTTCTCACCTCTAAAGTAGCCTATTTTGGGGGCAAAAGTAGGCTTACCGTATGTGTTTGAATTGTCGTTTACTTTTATGGATGCAATTAGGCATTGTAAACCTTTTTTCTCCATACGCTATACTTTTAACAGCGTGTCTGTGTGTGTTGCGCAGGTGCACGCAAATGCACATGCAAATGCAAGTGTGGATGCACATGTCTTAAAGGGGAATTCCACTCATTTTCAATATTTTACTGTCAACAATATACCTTAGAGATGTTGTGTGGACATGGTGGAAAAAAGTTCCCCCATTCTGTGTTCCCTAGAAATGGAGGTCTGAAAAAAAATCATTAGCATGGTGAAATGCGTCTTGATGACATCATCAAGATGTGCTTCACCATGTTGATGAGTTTCCTTTTTTTCTGAGAGTGTACATATGGGATTCGGTGGACCGTTTCCACCGAATCCCCGACATTTACGTTTCGCTTGATTCCGCTTCGTACAGAAGACCTACCCAATACGGCATCAGAGAGAGTGATGTTTTTGAGAGTGATATTTCTTACATGTCAAATGACATCATAATAAAACAAATTTAAAAAGAAGTGTTTCTTTCTCGGGAAGCAAAAACAATTCAAACTCCTTATGGACGGACAGGACATTAACTGCAGCCTAAATTCATGTCCTGTGTTGACTTTCTGTCTGGCGTTGTAAGACGGTATACCTTTCCAATTATGATGTTCACATTTCATTTCATTTGTTCTCCTGCGGCTTAATTTGAGTAAAACAATGTGAAGAAAACAATTCTAATACAAGTTAATGCCAATGCATCTTGTCAAAGTTCATACTGTAACTCAGAGAGCCCTAAATGATATAATCTATATTAGAGCATTAATTAGAAGTAAATACAGATATGTCTGGACTGAACCCGACAATAAACACTGTAATCATATACATTCATATATAAGCAAATAGTCTAATTATGTATGTTTGTGCACCTTAAATATTTTCTTTGCTACATAAAGTGTTAGCAGTTTCATACTAGTAAGCGGTCTTGCGTCATCAGAGAACGTAAACATCACAGTGCCTTGTGGGAGATATTGGTTGACCTCCAAAGCATTCGGCAGTTGACTAATGCATGTTGTACATCAGATCAGTGGTAGATCAGTGGTTTTCAACCTTTTTCATACCAGGGTCCACTATTTAGTCTGAATTTTAGCCACAGAGGACCACCTTTTGATGTTGAGTTTAGTCTCTTGGACCCAAAACTAAAGATTTTTCTAAATACCTGCATTCTTGAACATTAAGTCATTCAGATGTTAGAATATAATTTAACTCTTGAAAGCGTAAATACGATAAATATGATACGAAATGGACCCATAGTGGTCCATTTGGTTTCATTTTACGCTCTCAAGAGTTACAGCTCTATAAGGGCCCATTGGGTTACCAACTGTCCATCACTTAGCTGGGGACCACCTGGAACCCTCTCAAGGACCACTGGTTGAAAATCACTGCTCTAGATTATTAGAATGCAACATTTTTAATGCAACATGGTCATTGTTGTTGCCTTGGTGAATGCGGAACATTTGCAACAACCAGAGCTGTGGTGGTGGTGGTGGTGTGGTGGTAGTTGTAGTTGCAGAGCCTATACCAGGGGTCGGCAACCCAAGATGTTGAAAGAGCCATTTTCGACCCAAAATTAAATTCAAAATCTGTCTGGAGCCGCATTTTATTACTTTTTTTTCCCTGAGAGTGTGCAAATGTGAACCAAATGGACCCATTTGGTTCCATTTGCACACTCTCAGAAAAAAGGTCCTCAAAGAAAGATCATTAACATGGTGAAACACGACCTTTCTTCAGAAATGGAGTTTCTAAAAAAATAAAGGAGTACAGAACTCCATTTCTAGTCCACACAACATGACATAGTAAACTGAGTAAACCATTGAAAATGGGTGGTTCAGATTGAAAGCTCCACCTCTGATGACTGCTGGGCTTTTTTGACATGGCCAAGTGCTACTTTAACTGGCAACTGTCAGACAGCGCAACACGCTTTGGGTGACTAAAATGTTTATATTATTTTGGTGTGGATCACCCGAGTGTAATAATGCTACAGCCACTGAGCCACTAGGGCTGTGTTCTGGAGCTGCAGGTTGCTGACCCCTGGCCTATTATGTTGTTTTATCTGTGACAGTACTGCACAGTGCAGGGCCCTTCTGGTTGCTGTGTCCCCACCAGGTGGAGAGAAGAAAAAAAAAAGAATCATCAAAAGAAAGGACAACAAAAAAAGATAAAGTACATGTTGTATGACTGTTGATATTGGCGAATAGTTCTGAACATTACAGCGATGGCAAGATTACACCAGGGTTGGGCTATTTGTCACATCATGTCCAGAATAGTTAACGTTAATACTCACAGGTTTGGGCAGCAGAGTCAGGAGGCTGAAGTCGTACTTGTAGAGGATCATTGACACAAACATGTGGAGCTCCACGATGGCGTACCATCTGAAACCATGAGAAGGAGATCACCTTGATGTTTGGCATTAACTTAATTATACTCATTGTCTGGTACATAGTTTAGTTAAATCCTTAAATGCATAACTTGCAACAGACAAACGGACAGACCGGCTGAAAGGTTTTGCAGGGTTTCATAGTAATCTGCGACCTGCGGTTGCAATTAATGTATTGTGGCTTCTTTATTACTAGATCCGGTTACTGGCAGCTATAGGAACCCAATTCCCCCTCATAGATGAATATGACTTCATCATGCTTGATAATGACTCCTGATAAAAGTGCACGACTGACGGACTGATATTGGGCTCATCTTTCATGTACAGTACATGAGTAATGAAGGACAGCAGGGATGAATGATTGAGTCTAATGTATTACAGCAGCACACAAACAGACTGACTGACAGTTGGTATAATCAGTCCAGATCCTCGGCCCAGCACACACACAATTTGTCACTGGCACTGTGGACTCACACACAGTGCCAGTGATTTGGAAAAAATCACTCCTAGTTCCAGTACCAAAAGTGTCTTGTCCATCTGAGAACAACGACTATAGGCCTGTTGCCATTACATCTAATGTTGTAAAAGCACTGGAAAGGATCCTGGTGGAGTCAGTACGGAGGGACGTAGAGCCCAGTTTGGACCAGTACCAATTTGCATATGCTAGAAACCGCGGCACCTGCGATGCCATTTCTACCTTTACACATTTCACACTGAAGCATCTGGAGGATAAATGTGCCTATGCTAGAGCACTGTTCATTGATTTTAGCTCCGCGTTCAATTCTATTCACCCAGATATACTGTTAAGGAAGTTGTCGGAACTGGGTGCTAACCCGTTTGCCATTAAGTGGTACTGTTCATTCTTGTTAAATAGACCACAGAGGGTCAGGTTCAACAGTGTAGTGTCTGAGGAGGCACTGAGTAGTACAGGGGTTCCACAGGGAACAGTGAGCTCCTCCTTCCTTTTTACCCTGTACACTAACGACTGTGTGAGCTCATGTCCGAACCAGTATGTGATCAAGTTTTCTGATGACACTGTCATATTAAGCCTGCTATCAAGCAACTCTAGCCTGCTCAGCCATACAGCTGGAGTGAATGAAGTTGTTGACTGGTGTGATCGGAATTACATGATGATTAATACAAAGAAAACGGAGGAAGTGGTCATAGATCCCAGGTCCATTGGTGATCACACTGTATTGAACGTTAATAACAACTCCATCAAACAGGTCTCCTCTTATAAGTACCTTGGAGTGCATATTGACGAGGACATGAGCTGGAGTACACATGTTACTTCTTGCTGTGCTAAGTTACATCAGCGTCTACACTTTCTTCGCAGACTCAGATTGTTTGGAGTCAGTTTAAATATTATGTTGATTTTCTACAGGGCAAGCATAGAGTCAATTCTGAGATATGGGATAGCTAACTGGTTTGGTAACCTAACTGTCAAACATAAATCTCAGATTGAGAGACTTATAACAATGGCCGGAAAGATCATGGGCTTGTCTAGCCCCCCGATCACCCCAAAAGCCATCTTTGATCAAACTGTACTTAGACAGGCTCAAAGCATTGTCTCCGACCCATTACATGTTCTCAACTTCGAGTATGTGACAATGCGAACAGGCAGGAGATATAGAGCTCCACCGTTGATAAAGTATAACAGGTATAGACGCTCATTTGTACCTCTCTCTATTAAGCTCCTCAATGGTGAGAGCATTTAGCCCCCAATCGTGCTAGGGTACACACTAGGGTGTATATGTGTGTATGTGTGCAACTGTATTGTCCTATGTCCACTGTTATCTGTCTGTATGTCACTGTATGCAGCTCTGGTCTCTGACTCCAAGACAAATTTCTCCCACGGGAGACTAATAAAGCTAACCTTGAACCTTGAACCTTGAACAACTACCCAAAAGTAATACACAGTAATACACAGAAACACGCACCCACACACCCACCCACAAACACACATGTATTACTAGACTCCCGAGGACTACTGGACAGCATCATAACATTATGCTTAATGCTAGGTCTTATTATAACCTCATCTCATCACTCTCATCACTCAGAAATGGAATGGATGCATGAAAAAAGTGAGCTTATTTCTTTACATGGTTCTCTCTATGGGCACCTTGCCAGTGAACATGCTATAGTGTGCATGCGTGCCTGTGTGTGTGTTCTGTTTTTCTAACCTTCCTGGGCACTGGTTCTTGCCTCCCCCAAAGGCCACAAAACCTTCCAAGAAGACATTCTTTACTAAGTCTGCCGTCTCCCATCGCTCCTGTGGGAAGATGAAGCAAAAAAAGAATAACAAATACTTTCTTTTTTGGATACAGAGTTGAAAGGCATGCTTTCTTAAAAACAAAAGTACACCACCCACATCCACAGGACATCCATCTCACTCACTGTGACGTTCTGCATCCACATCATGCCAGTACTAAAATGTTTGCACTCCCATACACCAGTGGCTTTCAACCAGTGGTCCGGGGACCACCAGTGGTCCTTGAGAGGATTCCAGGTGGTCCCCAGCTAAATGATGGACAGTTGGTAACCAAATGGACCCCTATAGATCTGTAACTCTTTACGGGTCCCTTCATTTTACGCTCTCAAGGGTTAAATTATATTTAAACATCTGAATCACTTAATCTTCAAGAATCACAGCTACTCAATTGGCGTAACACAGGCAAAACAGTTTTGACAGCATCACAGAAGATCCGCAAGCTCATATTGCACCAAACTTCACAAGATCGTTGCTTACTACTACCGCAATGTTCTTAGCCACTAATTGCGCTCCTACTGCGTCCACAGCGGCTAATATAAAATAAAGTAAATTAATTCCTCGGAAAATCGTGACGTCAAAAAGCTACGGTCCAGACCTGGGTGCAACTCTACCAGAGCCATAGAGAAAGGCAGAGTTGCACCATAGAGCAATAACCCAGAGTTACGACATCTCCGTTCACTTCTATGGAAAGGTCTAATGGCGGCTGCTTTACTTTACTTATCGACCATAGGGACAGCTATTGACAAGTCCTCGAACTGCAGCCCAGCTTTAAAGTTCTTAAATCACTTTACTTTAAATCGTTTTGTAGTAGGCCTAATACATCGTTGTCAGTTGCGCAATTCAAAGCTGCACGACCGCTGTAAATCACTTTAGTGGGCCGCTGTTTTCTATCCCGTCTCACTATTCAAAGCTGCACAACCGCTATAAATCATTTACTTTAGTAGGCCGCTTTCCTACCCCCTCAATGTCGCAACTCTTCTACTACTTGCTCTGGCTGTAACCCCTCCCCTCCTCCTCTCATTCACAATGATCGCATTGCAAACAAGTGTTGCACTTGCCACTGCCAGTACTTCTTCATAAGAAAGCGACCATCACTTTCACTCGCCCAGGACGCGAGATTTCTTTTCCTGCTATGGATGCGGGATAGCCCCCCGTGCTCACCGCGAGACAGCGAGAGAGCGTCCCTCGATCTCCAGGCTTACATCCGCGCTGAAAACCTATTCCACGGCGGCACGGCCACCGTCACCGCACAGCAATGCGCCAAGGATTTCCTTCCAGCTGTTGGCCGTTGCGCAGCGGTGAAAGCGTGTTTTCCTTTTTGTCTACAAAAGGTGTGTGCACTGTGCACGGACACAGATCTCCAATCATAATGTATGCGTGCGGTTTTGAAAACGTGACTGCATGTATCCTTACAACAATTAGCATGAAGTGCAATCACGCTTTGCTGTGTGCTTGCCTGGAAATATCAAAACTTTATGCATGGAGGCCTGACGGTCTCCCTACAGTGTCACATTGCAAGCATACAAGTCACCGTTTGCAAAAACACAAGCCCAACACGAGGACAAAGGAGCTTCTGTCGAGTTCAACACATTAGACCAGGGGTTTTCAACAGGTGGTCCGGGGACCACCAGTGGTCCCTGAGAAGGTTCCAGGTGGTCCCCAGGCTAAATGATGGAAAGTTGGTTAACCAGGTGTAACTCTTGAGAATGTAAAAATGAAACCAAATGGACCCGCAAGGGTCCATTTTTACACTCCCAAGAGTTAAAATATTCATCATCTGAATTAGCACCACTTAATTAAGAAGTTTTGTTGGCAAAATACAGCCTGGAATTGTGGACAAAACCAAAAGAATTCTTTAAATTTAGGTCTTTGGTGTGAAAATGTAATCAAATGGTGGTCCGTGGCTCAAATGCTGAATAAATGGTGGTCCCTGGAGTCAAAAAGGTTGAAAACCCCTGCATTAGACATTAGGCTAACTAGCTACTACTACTTTGCTGTTGCAGCCTATACAAATCACATTTAACACTAAAATGGCACTACAATATCCCACACATATAACTTTTTACAGGCTACTTTACACAGATTACACAGCCAATAGCATTTCAACACATTAGACTAAATTGACCATGGTAACTACAAAAACAGCCTATAGGAGTATATATATATATATATATATATATATATATATATATATATATATATATATATATATATATATATATATATATATATATATATATATATATATATATATATATATATATATATATATAGTACCATGATAGTAGCCTACCCCTTGGTGCATGTGCAGTGTGAAACAATAACATACAGTAGGCTATAATATACCTTACTGACAACAGACCACATCATGAGTCGTTTACTGTTGTATAATAGTGTACTGTATATTCTTATACCTTTACTTTACCAAAACTTATCCTGCCATTACCTTTGCTACAATTCCACGACCCACACGCAAATGATTTGGCCAGCAATATGTTTGGAATTGCTCTATTTGGTTGATGGCCCAGGCAGGATATTTCATCCAGTGCTGGCCCTATTGAAAATGCTGCCCCAGGCAGGATATTTCAACCAGTGCCGGCCCTATTCAAAATGATGCCATAGACAGGATATTTCATCCGGCCACTGATGTGGGCACCCCTGACTGGGACTTTATGCCACTTACAAACACACAAACAAAAAAGGGTAAAAAAAAAAGGGTCTTCTCAGGCTCATGTGAATAACCACATGAGCAGTTTACAAGTTAATCTATTCATTATTTAGACATTTGATGTTCATTTTAGCTGCCTCACCCCCTTTCTATACAAACCCATTATCTATCTACTATATACAAATGTAGCCTGTCGTCATCCTCCGTCATCCTCCGTCAGCAATGTAGAGCCCAGGATCACATTAGGTAATTGGCACTGGGTGAAATGGGTTACAAAGTCATGGGGATAAAAACAAAAGGAATATATCCAAAAACACCAGGGCACCACTCATGATGTGGTCTGGAAGCGTATACTGTATATCAGGGGGGCCCAACCAGTAGACGGGATCTACCGGTAGATCTCGGCCTGTGTGTGTGTGTGTGTGTGTGTGTGTGTGTGTGTGTGTGTGTGTGTGTGTGTGTGTGTGTGTGTGTGTGTGCGCGCGCGCGTGCGTGTCTGCGTGTGAATTATGCCAACAGAATTGTTTTGCAACGTGTAATGGACTGTTCTGCAACTTATAATGGACTATTCTGGACTGTTCTTATTATGATTGCATTTGCAATCATAATAAGTGTTGTCCAATTCTGTTGTACTTATGTTGTACTGTTGTAGGCCTATTTATGACAAGTCTGTTGTACTTTATGCTTATATGGACATAAAGTAAAGTGGTAAAACAAAGTAGTATTGTGTTGTTGTGAAGTTACTGCAGGCTGGCAACGATGCGTGTGGTTTGAAATGTTGATATTGGACTGGTAGATCCCGGAGGGGTTGACTGCTGAAAAGTAAATCTTGGGTCAAAAAAGGTTGGGCACCCCTGCTGTATATGGAGTTTGGACACATGAGTCACACTGCACATTCACCAGGGGTTAGCCTACTATCATGGGTACAATAACCATTGATGGAATATATATTTATTGCATTACTTTTTGACCACATGGACCATGTGTACATTTCCTATTACATGTGTTGATCCTATGGCACAAAAATAAAAATGAAGAATAAAATTACTCCTATAGGTTGTTTTGTAGTTACCACGGTCAATTTAGTCTAATGTCTTAATATTCTACTGGCTGTGTATTGTTCTGTGTAAAGTAGCCTATCAAAAGTTGTTGTAGGCTATTCTTTTAGTTAGCACTACTATTACAATTGCTCTTATGTTCAAAAATGAAGTTTCTTATGACGAAGGATGCAGCGTGCAAAGCGTGCTAAAATACTTGACTTAACATTTTCCAAATTGGACTGAGCGCAAATCGCCTGTCGCCACAACGGCGCGGACTCTAGGCGTGAGGCCCGCGCAGCGGGCCTCATGTCTAGTCTAAACAATTAGAAAATGAAGAAGAATAGTTATTTTGAACATATGGCGAGTCTCTACTAAATCGTGGAAACAAGCTTGAAAATCCATAGTTTTGGGTCAGAGAGACTAAACTCAACATCATGGGTCAATCAATAGTAGTCCATGGCTAAAATGCAGAACAATTAGTTGTCCCTGGTATGAAAATGGTTGAAAACCACTGCCATACACTACGTTATAAAAATAACATTTCATGTTGCCTGAATCCATGCATGTTTTTGTTGAATATCCTTGGAAAATATAGAAAAATAACAACAGCATTCTGGAGAAGTTGTGTAAGCACAAAACATTTAGCAATGAGGTTTTATTTACATATTAACACATTCAGTGATCCATGATCATGATGTTGAAAAACATCACAAGATTTGTACATAATTTTAAGTCAAATATGGGCATCCATGATAATGGGTAATTCATTCACAGGCAGTACAGTTTCATGTGATGTGTTAAGAGTTCTGAATATGGAAAAAAAAGTGAAAAATTATGAAATTGTCCATGTAAAAAAATATTAAAATATGAAGCAAGGGGCGTTTGTTAAAAAAAAACTCAGGGAGTAGTTACATCTTATATGAGAGCATCTTCACAAAAAATAGAAGATCCTAAACCCCTAGCCACATGACCAAATAAGATGCCAAAAATGCCCTATTTTAGCCCGCTTCGAAAGGACGTAAGATATTTAAAAAATTGTAAAAAAAAAAATCAGGAATATAATTTTCATCGCAAAATATGTTTCTGTGAACACATTGCAACCCTACAATTACTATGTAATGAGGACAAAAATCTAACTAGTTTCATATTTCTACTAGGCCCCTTAAAGTTTTAATGAATTTTAAGCGACAATGCCATTTTTGCCTTGCTATTATGCAAAAAGTATGTCCTTCAGAGGCTTTCTGGCAACAGATTTGAAAAGAGTGGGTATCATTCAGTAAGAATCTGCAAACACAACTGTGTACACAACCTGTGTAGCATCCTCCAAAGGAATAAAGCTTGGTCCTCACTGCTACAGCTCACTTTGGTCCCCCTGCTTTGGAAACGGTACAAAGCATTGCCTGCCTGTCTCTGCCTGCCTGTCTGTCTTCTTGTCTGCCTGCTTGCCTGCCTGCCTGCCTTCTCTCGTCATCTACAATAGGATGCATCACCCTACATCTTCAGATCATGCACGTCACAAACTGTTACCATGCACACTTTAACGATGCCAAAGAGTGCAAAAATGTTAATTATTTTCACCTTTCGATTCCTTCTTATTACGGAAACGGTCGGTAAAATGTTTGCAAGCCTAGTCTATGGACTTTTTAGGGCACTAAATGGTGGACTTTGTTTTGTCTCATAATGTCATTTATATCGTATGCTGTTATGGTGAGAATGTTGACTTGAATGCGTTTCTTTTCGATTAGAAGAGCTCATTACATGTGTGAGTGGATGCTAAGTGGAAGTTAAGTGGTCGGTGGTCGGCGGTCATCGTCCCTCGGGCTCTCAGATTGGCCGGTTGGGGGTGATGTAACCGGGTGATGTAATTAAGAGACCTCTATAACTAAAGTCATGAGTATTAGTCCGCTCTGCTCGAACACAAGAAGGCCACGACCTACTCGTGTGCAACGCACTAGTATGCACTCTACCGAGTGCTGAACTAGTTAGTTAGGGCCTTTTATCAGAGATTTGTCCAAATAAGGGACCTAAATCCGAACCAAGAAATGTGTTAACCTAATGGTGTCTCATGACATGCACCAAAATATTTAAATTCAGCTCCTGTGGAAAACATCATAAAAACAGGTCAAAGTCAGGGTACTAGTCACAGCCTATAGAGCACTCATTGGGCTGAAAATGACCACAGCACTTGCCCAACATTTGCTGACTAAACACATTTATGAAGACAAGCTCAAAAGATAGCTGATCTACAAGATAAAAATATAGTTTATCTACAAGTTAAAAAAAATCTGATCCACAAGCTCAAAAATAGCTGATCTACAAGCTTAAAAAATAGTTTATCTGCAAGCTCAAAATATAGCTGATCTACAAGCTCAAAAATTGCTGATCTACAAGATAAAAAATAGTTTATCTGCAAGCTCAAAATATAGCTGATCTACAAGCTCAAAAATAGCTTATCTGCAAGCTCAACATATAGCTGATCTACAAGCTCAAAATATAGCTGATCTACAAGCTCAAAAAATAGCTGATCTACATGCTCAAAAATAGCTGAGCTACAAGCTAAAAATAGTTTATCTACAATTTAAGAAAAATATCTGATCCACAAGCTCAAAAAATAGCTGATCTATACAAGCTAAAAGGTAGCTGATCTACAAGCTCAAAAATAGCTAAACCACAACCTCAAAAAATAGCTGATGTACACCAGGTTAAAAGTAGCTTATCTACAAGCTGAAATGGCTAATCTACTTGCTAAAGTAGCTGATGTATAAGCTTGACCTACAAGCTCAACAATAGCGAATCTACAAGCCCAAAAAATAGCTGATCTACAAGCTCAAAAATAGTTGATCTACAGGCTAAAAAATAGCTGATCTACAGGCTCAAAACACATCACACTGCAACGCGTTTTGAGCTCCATTTTGAGCTCAAAATTATCTTTTTTATCAGCTCAAAAATATCTGATCTACAAGCTCAAAACATATCGTAGTGAGATGCGTTTTGAGCTCCTAGATCAGCTAGTTTTGCTATTATTTGAAAATCTGAATTATTATTTAATATTAATGCTATTGTTTGAAATCCCAAATTATTTTTTTGACCATGACTATATCAAGATAATTTGCTAACTCTGTTTCGTCCCATTTCCCCACTTTGTCCCGCACAATGTGATACTTCCATTTGTCCCTCAGATAAACAGCTTGGTGTGTGGTCACCCTATTCAACAAACAGTGTGATCTCGGCCAGTGATCAGACTGCAGGTTGTCCAGGTCTGTGTCCACCTCTCATGTCCACACAGGAGGATCCACGGTGGATGAACCCTGAGCCATCTGTGATCCATTAGTGAGATGAGTAGGGTTTGGAGTGCAGACAGAGCTGTTTATAGCCGCAGACAGGTTTTCCTGTGATGCTGTTATGTGACCAACTGCAGGGCCATCATAGCCTGGTTCAGACCCATGGACCTGGTTCAGACCAAGTCTCTTGGTCAATCTGTATCAATATGTCCATTAAAACCAACCTATGACAAAAGCTTTACTGCTTTTGTTCTCATCCTACTAACGCTCGTTGGCAGTGTTTGTGTGATTGGCAAAACAGGCTAGCTAAAAGTATTCTACAGTAAGGTATGTTTCATTTTGTGATGTTAGTGTTTTAGTAGGGTTATTGTTACTTGGGGGGGAGAGTGGGCACAAGTTAAGCGATCGGTGTGCGATGTGCAGTCGTCCCTCGGGGTATGCGATTGGCCGGTTTCGGTGATGAGGGCGGGACTGATGGTTTGGTCTTTTTCTTGGATCACCTCCTTCAGATGCTTCACCTCGCACACAAGTTCAGTCAGCGTCTTCAGCTGCTGCAGCACGCTGGCCATCTCCGAGGACATATAGTCCAGCGACTTACGGATCTCTTCCATGTAATTTTCAAGCATAGGGTTGGGACAAGTCTTCTTTCCGTTTCCAGGCATGGTATCCACTTTCACTGCTCTTTTTCTAAAAGCAGAGTTTAGTTTTCATTAGTTTCTTTTCAGTGCGAGAGTAGCCTACTGGGCGCCGCCATCTTCCGTGCTCCGGGTTTTTTGTGCTGAACGTGCACATTGCGCACTGCTGTGTGTTGCTGATCTAGATGAATGATGCATCGTATGAACGCTTACCTTCGGAACTTTTTAGGAAATGCATCTGAAAACTCATTGACTTCTGTTTTCCTTCGTTTGGTGATCTTGTTGGCAGTGAGCACACTGTTGGTTTTCATGGCTACCAGTTCCCACCTGATGTTGTGTGGCAGCTCTGATTGGTCCAGGCTGTACTGAATAACTGCTAGTTTACATATAGTCTTAAGAGAAGGATTCAAGTCTAAGATATGAAGCTCATTGGTGGAGCTAGAGTCCACACCATTCCACACGTATCCTCCAGAAATGATGACACGTTCTCCCACCACAGAACAGTACGTTAAACGCCTTGGACTCGGTCCTTTCCCCTTGGGCTCAACCTTCCTCCAAGTGACGGAACCTGGACTAAATTTCCAGACGTCATTGAGGTTCTTATGATCCTTAAAATTCAAGCCACCAAATATGTACAGTTCTCCATTGTAGTTAAATGCAGAATGAGCTCTGCGTAACTCTGGTAGCTGTGTTGAAGGTGTCCTCAGCCAGACGTTGGCCTCTGTGTCAAACACTATGATGTTATTGGTCAGTATAAGCCTGTCCGGAAAGCCCCCAAATACAAAGATCTTTGTCCCAATGACTGTGGCAGAGTGAAATGCTCTAAAAAGAACTGGAGGTCCTCTGGGGTTAATTAAAGACCAGACCATGGTACAGGTGTCAAACTTGTACATGTTATTAGTGTATCTGCCCATGTATCTAGGCTGCTGGATGTATCCTCCATAGATGAACATGACCTTCTTCAACACACAAGCTGCGTAGTTAAATCTCCCCTCCGGAGGACACCCAGAAACGCTGGGTTTGAACCACATGTGGGTGTCTACATTGAATTCAAAAAGCAGATTGTCGTAAACAGAGCCTCCCAAGACGTAGATTATGTTCTCTATCAGGACAGCTGTGTTGATAGAGCACAAGTCCAGTTTTACTGGAGGTAACTCCTTCCAGCATAAAGACACTGTGTTGAAGACATCGACAAACATCGTGCCATTGGTCCCCGCACTAGAGCATGCAAAGGAATAGAGCTCAGTCCTCACTGCTGTAGTAGCATCGGGTAGTGGTCCCCCTGCTTTGGAAACGGTCCAAAGCATTGCCCGCCCGTCTGCCTGCCTGCTCGTCTGCCTGCCTGCTCGTCTGCCTGCCTGCTCGTCTTTGCTCTCTACAACAGGATGCATCAGCCTACATCTTCTGTGTGTGAGATCATGCACATCACAAACTGTTACCATGCACGCTTTAACAATTCCAAAGAGTGCAAAAATGTTATTTTCACCTTTTGACTGTCTTTAAAACCTGATTCCTTCTTACTGACTGGAAGCGGTCAGTAAAATGTTTGCTAGCCTAGTCTATGGACTTGAATCTTCATAGGGCACTAAATGGTGGACTTTGTTGACTTGCGTCCGTGTCTTTTCGATTAGAAGAGCTCATTACTTGTGTGAGTGGACGCAGGTTAAGTGATCGATGGTCGGCGCCCCTCGGGGCTCTCAGATTGGCCGGTTTGGGGTGATGTAATCTATAACTAAAGTCATGAGTATTAGCCCGCTCATTCAAGCAGGGGTGTAGTGGATGGGGGACGCGGGAGGACAGCGTTCCCTTACTTCTCACCTCTAAAGTAGCCTATTTTGGGGGCAAAAGTAGGCCTACCGTATGTATTTGTCTTGTCATTTACTTTTATGGATGCAATTAGGCATTGTAAACCTTTTTTCTCAATACGCTATACTTTTAACAGCGTGTCTGTGTGTGTTGCGCAGGTGCACGCAAATGCACATGCAAATGCAAGTGTGGATGCACATGTCTTAAAGGGGAATTCCACTCATTTTCAATATTTTACTGTCAACAATATACCTTAGAGATGTTGTGTGGACATGGTAGAAAAAAGTTCCCCCATTTTGTGTTCCCTAGAAATGGAGGTCTGAAAAAAATCATTAGCATGGTGAAATGCGTCTTGATGACATCATCAAGATGTGCTTCACCATGTTGATGAGTTTCCTTTTTTTCTGAGAGTGTACATATGGGAATCCCCGACATTTACATTTTGCTTGATTCCGCTTCGTACAGAAGACCTACCCAATACAGCATCAGAGAGAGTGATGTTTTTGAGAGTGATATTTTTAACATGTCAAATGACATCATAATAAAACAAATTTAAAAAGCAGTGTTTCTTTCTCGGGAAGCAAAAACAATTCAAACTCCTTATGGACGGACAGGACATTAACTGCAGCCTAAATTCATGTCCTGTGTTGACTTTCTGTCTGGCGTTGTAAGACGGTATACCTTTCCAATTATGATGTTCACATTTCATTTCATTTGTTCTCCTGCGGCTTAATTTGAGTAAAACAATGTGAAGAAAACAATTCTAATACAAGTTAATACCAATGCATCTTGTCAAAGTTCATACTGTAACTCAGAGAGCCCTAAATGATATAATCTATATTAGAGCATTAATTAGAAGTAAATACAGATATGTCTGGACTGAACCCGACAATAAACACTGTAATCATATACATTCATATATAAGCAAATAGTCTAATTATGTATGTTTGTGCACCTTAAATATTTTCTTTGCTACATAAAGTGTTAGCAGTTTCATACTAGTAAGCGGTCTTGCGTCATCAGAGAACGTAAACGTCACAGTGCCTTGTGGGAGATATTGGTTGACCTCCAAAGCATTCGGCAGTTGACTAATGCATGTTGTACATCAGATCAGTGGTAGATCAGTGGTTTTCAACCTTTTTCATACCAGGGTCCACTATTTAGTCTGAATTTTAGCCACAGAGGACCACCTTTTGATGTTGAGTTTAGTCTCTTGGACCCAAAACTAAAGATTTTTCTAAATACCTGCATTCTTGAACATTAAGTCATTCAGATGTTAGAATATAATTTAACTCTTGAAAGTGTAAATGCGATAAATATGATACGAAATGGACCCATAGTGGTCCATTTGGTTTCATTTTACGCTCTCAAGAGTTACAGCTCTATAAGGGCCCATTGGGTTACCAACTGTCCATCACTTAGCTGGGGACCACCTGGAA
>CM076983.1:8879428-9071928 GCA_039105355.1 Benthosema pterotum | reverse complement strand
CAATATGCGGTTGTGAAGTACACCACAAGGCCTCCATGGTTCACACAAAGGAGAGGAGATAAGTACTGAATATTGACTTACAGGGATAGCATTGGCCAGAGAAGCCCATAGCATCAGTAAGCCATAGTTGGGAAGATACCTATCCGTTATTGTGGAGACCAGGTGCTGGAGCAATGTCTACATATAGAAATAACATGATTACTATGTCATACATACAGCAGAGCAGGATAGGATATAACATGACATCTCACTAAATCAGGGGTTTTCAACCTTTTTGACTCCAGGGACCAGCATTTATTCAGCATTTGAGCCACAGACCACCATTTGATTACATTTTCACAGACATTTTCAGACCTAAAATTAAAGAAATTCTTTCGGTTTTGTCCACAATTCCAGGCTGGATTTTGCCAACAAAAGTGTGTGCCAACTTCTTAATTAAGTGGTGCTAATTCAGATGATGAAAATATTTTAACTCTTGAGAGTGTAAAAATGAAAACAAATGGACCCGCAAGGGTCCATATGGTTTCATTTTTACATTCTCAAGAGTTACATCTGGTTAACCAACTTTCCATCATTTAGCCTGGGGACCACCTGGAACCTTCTCAAGGACCACTGGTGGTCATCGGAACACCTGTTGAAAAGCCCTGCACTAAATGGATGATTCAGTTCTGGTTGCTGTTTCTTCTGTGTGGAGTATCAAGCATGCATGTAGAACTGAAAATTGGCACAGACATATTGTATCAAGCTTTTATGTATGTATGTAAATAACAGTGGTTTTGTTACAAATCTCTAATGTCAGGTTGATGATATAATATATTTGATGATGTCAGACTTGGTCAATCATGGATCCCTTACATGACCACTGACCAGATGCCTGCCGAATGGACAGCTGTTGTCGAATTGGCCAGTATGGGCAAAAATCTCATAGCCTAAAGCAGCGGTTTTCAACCAGTTATCCGGGGACCACCAGTGGTCCTCGAGAGAGGGTTCCAGGTAGCCCCCAGCTAAATGATGGAAAGCTGGTTAACCAGATGTAACTCGTTGAGAGTGTAAAAATGAAACCAAATGGACCCTTGCGGGTCCATTTGGTTTCATGTTTACACTCTCACAAGTTAAAATATTCATCATCTGAATCTACACAATTAGAGAATGTAAAAGATTAATGGTCATCTTGGGCTGTATGTTTGACTGTTTTGTTTTCCAAATCCATCCTGGAATTGTGGACAAAAGCAAAAAAAAATCTTTAGTTATGGGGCTAAAATGTCATCAAATGGCTGAATAAATAGTGGGCCCTGGTGTTAAAAAGGTTGAAACCCCCTGGCCTAAAGGGATAGTGGTTTAGGGATTTTGAATTCACAAAATGAATAGTTGTCATTGACACATTGAAAAGGTATTTGTGGGGTGAGTTCCCTTGCCTACATTAGAGTATATAACACATAGTTTGCAGTAACTATTGTTTGGAAAATCACTGCGTTTGTCTTTACTTTTATTCCTCTGCTTGTGTTAATCCTTCCTGGGGAAACTCTTCATTGCCAGGTGAGGCTTTACAATGACTAAAATGTGATACAATAAAATAAATCAATAGGAAGTAAATAGACGCCTATACCTTTCCACCATTCTCAGGGTAGCTATCGTCCTTCTCTGCATTGTTGCACATGTTCCCCAGCAGCGAGAGCAACCAGCGTTTGGAACCGGCCCACTCCCTATACAAAGAAAAAAAAAACACAGAACAAACATTCAGTACAACTACTGAAACAATAGCAAAAGAACTGGCGAATCGAATGTGACCTGTCCCATTTGAGTCATGCATATAGGCTGCTGTATCTCTCCAGTAAAAGTGAAATGTTGATAAATAGATAAATGTTTGTGTCCCTATACATCACACTTTATAGGGAAAGGACTCTTGAAAATAAACTGTTTGCAGTCATGTATCAATCAAATGCTGACCATTGAAAGTAAAATCTACATTGTTCAACACAATTGGCCAATAACTGATGAATCCCTACCTACCGTTGTATTTGCACACAGATTGCCGTATTGTCTCGAATATAAGACAACCCTGGTTATAAGATGACCCCATTTGTGTAAAAAGAACATTGAATATTACATAATATAGTCCCCAAATATAAGATGACTCATTTTTGGGGGATATTTCCATCTGAAAAAACACGGTCTCATACGAAGGGCAATAGGGTATGCACCTTTGTGCCCCTTAATTTTTGCCAGGCTGACATTTTGAGGTACTGCTTAGTTTGAGGTACCTCTGAAGCCTCACCTCTAAGGGACTTGGTGTGATTTTTTTCACCAACTGTGTAGTGTGTTGCCAGAGGGCAACTACAGTACTATAGACTTTCCAGATTAGTTTATTCCACTTTGTGGCTTATTGGCCACACTGCATATTACTTGCATCTAGGAGGGGTGGCTTAGATTCTGGGAGTTGCTGAAACACTCCCCCTAGGGGAGGGTTTAGGCAAGGTGTCCAGAGGTACCTCTGAGCGATCGAGGCAGAGACGTAGGGGCACCCACCGTACTTTGTTTCTCATATTCTAGCTAACCTTGCATCACCAAACATTGCACAAGCAATCGTGCATGGTGGAGTGCATGATTTTTAAACCATGTCATGTCATGTATTTTAGATTAAGATAAGTTATATGATTAACACCAACGTGCTTGCTCCTCATTAGACTGGTCAAACCTGCACACCTGAGGAACAGGTCAGGGAGTTGGGAGCCGTACTCGAATCCCTCGTCGTATTTGACAAAGGTCTGCTCAAACTGCTGCATGGTGAAGGGCGCGCCTGGGGAGTTGTTCTTCCCCAGAAGGTTACTCATCACTGCAGGGTACATCACCGCTCTGGGAGTGGAGGAGGAGAGATTTTACATAGTACATATTATGCACGTGTACAACGACAACAGGAATTTAGCACACAAGTGGCAATGGCAATGAGTCAAGTCTTATGCAATTTCATGTGTTACTCATAGCGATGTCCTGCGTTTATAGGGTGAAGTGACAGGTGAGCATTCGAGTTCCTCCAGTTTAGGTGGTTTCAGATATACTGTATAACATAGACAGATCCAGAAATCATGGGCCCCTGGGCCGCCACCAGCCAAAGGGTCCCCCTACACTGGAGCATTTTTCTTCCTGACACGGTGCATAGTGTCTGCACACATCAATTATGACAAACACTTGCAGCAATGTACTGTATCATGATGGTTTAGGACTTTTGGCGTTATTGACACTGTGTGTCACAGTCCTCGTCACTGTAAATAACAGTGACAAGGGCCGTGTGTGCCAGTGTTATGCCGTTTTTAGGGGGCCCTTAGCTTGAGCCTCTTAGCGACCACTTTGGCTACTCAATCTCCCAGGGGCCCCTGAGTTAGGGGGTGGGGCCCCTGGGCCTGGACCCAAGTCACCCAACATTCCCGTTGGATAATCCTCCCCTGCAAATATTAATTAGCAAAGTGTGTCAGTTTGGAGTGAGTCAGATGATCAAAACAAACTAGCACACGAAATAAGCCAAGGCGAGGACAAAGCGACAGTTGGGTCTGTGGCACTTCTATGGGGTGTGGTGGAAAACACAGCACTTCTGAGGTGTGGTTAAAAGTAAAACACATGTCTATGGTAGAGAGAGCAATCAGAGCATAGTAGTCATGTGTCATGCATACAGTATATGGCATGCAATTCATTCTGGCATAAAAATTCTGTAGCAACAATAGTGTGACATCGTTCAAATGCTGGATGAGTGAGAACTTTCTCAAACTAAACGAGGATAAAACAGAAGTTCTCATAATTGGCTCCAGCGACCAGAAAGAATCAATACTAAGCAGACTTGGAAATCTGATTGTAGAAAGTAATAGCACAGTAAAGAACTTGGGGGTCCTCATTGACTCCGAATTGAATTTTAATTCACACATTAATCATGTCACCAAGACTGCCTTCTTTCACCTTAGAAACATTGCACGAATCAGGGCCTATCTGTCAATGGATGATGCTAAAACCCTGATCCACGCCTTTGTATTTTCCCGGCTTGACTACTGCAATGCACTCTTCTCTGGCCTCCCCAAGAAAACAACTGACAGATTACAACTAGTCCAAAACGCGGCAGCCAGAGTTTTAACTAAAACTAAGATGAGAGAACATATTACTCCTGTCCTAGCCTCACTACATTGGCTACCGGTTGTGTTTAGAATTGATTTTAAAATTCTTTTACTTGTCTATAAAGCGCTTAATGGTCTTGCACCTTCCTACCTACATGACTGCCTGCCTAAGTATGTCCCAGGCCGACCCCTCAGGTCTTCCACTGCAGGCCTGCTTGCGGTGCCTAAAATGGCAACTAAAAGACACGGTGAAGCAGCCTTTTGCTTCTATGGACCGACGGCGTGGAACAAACTCCCATTATACATTCGACAGGCAGCCTCTGTAGACATTTTTAAAGCACAACTCAAGACGTACTTCTATGCACTTGCTTTTAACTGATTCTCTGTGATTCTATATTTTATGATTTTATATTTTATGCCTTATTTCAGGTCCTCACTGTACTGCTTCTTTGATGTATTTTAATGATCTCTTTAATTTATACCCACTTTTTTGTCTTCTTCTCTATTGCAATGTAAAGCACTTTGAGCTGCATTTTATGTCATGAAAGGTGCTATACAAATAAAGATTATTATTATTATTATTATTATTAGTGTGACATCGTTCAGAGGTTTGAGGAGGGGTTGGGGACTATCCCAAAGCCGGCACTTCGGTGCCGGCTTTAATATTGTAATATTGTGACGACTCAACATCATTTCCACACTCCAGCGGAAGCAGGGGGACCACCAGTGGTCCTTCAGAGGCTTCCAGGTGGTCCCCAGGCTAAATGATGGAGAGTTGGTTAACCAGGTGCAACTCTTTGAGAGCTTAAAAATGAAACCAAATGGACCCTGGCGGGTCCATTTGGTTTGGAAAAGGTTGAAAACCACTGGCAGGGGTTGACACTAAGGTCTCTGAGGCACTTGCCCATCGGGCAAGTCCAAGTCAGGTTCTACTTGCCCTCAGGTCATGGTCACTTGCCCCCCAAAAATATATTGTAAATTTTGCATTTAAGTTTACTTCCTAAGTTCCTACTTGGGTGCTTGGGTTCCAGGTAGTCCCCAGTTAAGTTGGTTAACCAGATGTAACTCTTGAGAACGTAAAATTGAAACCAAATGGACCCTTGCGGGTCCATTTGGTTTCATTTTTACACTCTCAAGAGTTAAAATTAATCATCTTAATTAGCCCATGTCTACACAACTAGAGAACTGTTTTGTTTCCCAAATCCAGCCTGGAATTGTGGATAGTTAGAAAGCAGGGAAAGACACAGAGGCAGAGTGCAATGACTGCCTTCAAGACAAATTTATCTTGTGTCGTGTTATAGTGCACTAGTTGCACACTTGCCCGATCGAGCAACCAGGTAGCAGTCTTCACTTGCCCCACCATTTTTTTACTTGCCCCGGGCAAGTGGGCAAGTGTTAGTGTCAAGCCCTGACTGGTATATAGCATCATGTCCTTAATGAGCCATGTTTGGAAACGCACATGCACAAAACAGCCTGTTTGTGTGACACAACACCCAGCTGTCTGCAGAGGAAACAGCAAGGGCCAGTCAGACAGTCTATTACTCCACCCGCTGTGCATGGCTCACTTCCCAGCCACAAACAATTTCATGGACCTCCAAGGCAGGGGTGTAGTGGAGGGGGGACGCGGGGGACGGCATCCCCCCACTTCTCACATCTAAAATATTTTTGGGTCTGAAAAAAATCATTAGCATGGTGAAATACATCTTGATGACATCATCAAGATGTGTTTCACCATGTTAATGAGTTTCATTTTTTCTGAGAGTGTACAAATGGAACCAAATGGACCCGCTAGGGTCCATTTGGTTCACATTTGTACACTCTCAGAAAAAATAAAAATAAAATGGGGGGAATTCCCCTTTCAGAGGCGTCCCCCCACTTCTAAAAGTACCACTACAACACTGAAGGACCTCCAATATTTACAAGCACCGCAAAGTAACTAAAGTCAGGTTGGGGACCATTCCCAAACTAGTACTAATACTAATTACAAGTATGACTCAGGCTATAGGGCGTTTCACACAGGGATCGATAAAACAGGCCTCTGGTTCATTTTCATTGGGACGGGCGTTTTGGGCTGAGAAGACGCTGTGCGATAATGCAGGCGTTTACGTGAGTCGCATGCTTGCTCATTTTGTGCACATTCCCACTATTCACCAGAGCTGGATTTTGTTTCGCTTTTTTCACAAAACACTGACGCCGATGAAAATGAACTAGAGGGGCATTTTATCAATCCTCGTGTTACACATCTTGAGCAGAGCTGACACTGATCGAGGCGTTGATGCAGGTGTTTATTGCTCCCTGTGTGCAAAAAGCCCTTATATGTGTGTACCTTTGTGATAAACTCATGTTTTGATTATCTGGTTATCCACCTTTTACTTCTGTCGCCATCAAGAGGTTATATGGATGTTTCGACTTTATATGTGTCAAGTTTTCTAGTCCAGAGACTATCCCGCAAGATTTTTCAAAACAATTCCTTAAAAGAGGAAATCAGTTTCCATTAAAAACATAAATTTGGAAAAAAAAAAAACTTTTGTTAATCAACATCCATAATCAGTTTGTGTGCTGCAGTCTCAGCTTTACGTTGCACAGTTCAGAGTATGGGCAGGGCTTGACACTAACACTTGCCCGCTTGCCCGGGGCAAGTAAAAAAAATGTTGGGGCAAGTGAAGACTGCTACCTGGTTGCCCGATCGGGCAAGTGTGCAACATAGTGCACTGTAACACAACACAAGATAAATTTGTCTTGAAGGCAGTCATTGCGCTCTGCCTCTGTGTCTTTCCCTGCTTTCTAGCTGTCCACAATTCCAGGCTGGATTTGGGAAACGAAACAGGCAAATTAACATACAGATCAAAATGACCATTAATCTTCTACATTCTCTAGTTGTGTAGACCTGGCCTAATTAAGATGATGAATTTTAACTCCTGAGAGTGTAAAAATGAAACCAAATGGACCCACAAGGGTCCATTTGGTTTCATTTTTACGTTCTCAAGAGTTACATCTGGTTAACCAACTTAACTGGGTACCACCTGGAACCCTCTCAGGGACCACTGGTGGTCCCCGGACCACCTGTAAAGTACCCAAGTAGGAAGTATACCGGTACTTAAATGCAAAATTTCCAATATATTTTTGGGGTGTGTCAAGTGACCATGACCTGAGGGCAAGTAGAACCTGACTTGCACTTGCCCGATGGGCAAGTGCCTCGGAGACCTTAGTGTCAACACCTGTATGGGTTTTATGCCTTTCAGACAATGGGTTTTCCCCTTGTCTCCCATTGGTTTAAAGGCAGCCTAGAGACAGCCAATCATGAGAAAGTGTCCACTATAGCTACGGTCGGTCACTACTAGATGTACGTAAATGTTGTTCAGCCACTTTTCACCTAAGGAGCTGGCAAAAACGAATGGCAATAATATCAACTATTCAGTTGTAGCGAATGGGATGAACATTTCTAAAATGGCAAAAAAAAGGCACTGTGTGGTGCTACTGAAAACATGCTAGCTGTAGTCAGACAAATTATAGCCAGAAAAAAATTATATACAGGTATAATAACCATAATGATTGGCTCCATTAAACCTGGCATGAACGAACTGGTTCTCCCTGTCTGTCAGAGTAATTTATTACTCCAGTTATTTTCAACCTTTTTCATAACCGGGCCCACTATTTATTCAGAATTTTAGTCACTGATCACCATTTGATGTTGAGTTTAGTCTCTTGGACCCAAAACTAAGGATTTTCACGGTTAAGTTTGTGTCCACAATTTTAGGAGAGATAACTGGCAAAATGTGGTCAAAACACCAATTCTTTTGCTTTTTCTAATGGTGTAAAGTCTTGACAATTAAGTAACTCAGATGTTTAAATATACCAGTAATTTAACTCTTGATGTAAAATGATGCCAGGGACCCATTGGTGGTCCCCGGGCCACCTGTTGAAAATCCCTTCTATTACTCTATTACTCTATTACTCTGTAGTACTTAATTATTCAGTGACGATCCACAGAGACTTGAGTGTGTTGTTGTTTTTACCTAACCAACTCATTGAGTTCTCCCTGTCCTTTGGGTCCCATCATCTTCTCCAGATGGTGGTTGAACTCCTCACACAGGTGGTCCACCAGCTGGGCCACGTTCCCCGGCGTCAGCCTGCCTTTGATCAGGCTGTTACAAGCAGGGTGGAACTTGTAGAAGCTCTCCTTACTGATGGACGCTACAGGGGAAAAGTGGGATAGACACAGGGCTTGACACTAACACTTGCCCGCTTGCCCGGGGCAAGTAAAAAAAAATGGTTGGGCAAGTGAAGAGTGCTACCTGGTTGCCCGATCGGGCAAGTGTGCAACTTAGTGCACTATAACACAACACAAGATAAATTTGTCTTGAAGGCAGTCGTTGCGCTCTGCCTCTGTGTCTTTCCCTGCTTTCTAGCTATACACAATTCCAGGCTGGATTTGGGAAACAAAACAGGCAAATTAACATACACATCAAAATGACCATTAATCTTAACATTCTCTAGTTGTGTAGACCTGGGCTAATTAAGATGATGAATTTTAACTCTTGAGAGTGTAAAAATCAAAAACCAAATGGACCCGCAAGGGCCTGCGACACACCCCCGTAATATATCCTCTCTCTTTATCATAGGCTTGGTTGAAACATACAACGGAACCTAGGATAGCAGCACACTCGCAGGCAGTGGCGTTTCTCAGCAATTTGGAGCCCCAAGCAAGATTTTCCCTCCAGGGAAAATTTCCGCTGAAGTCATACCTATGACGGGCACAGTAAAATGGCACCCCCAAAGGAAAACTAAAGAACATACTGTATATGTGTTTTAAATGTTCAATTCTAGTTATAGAGGACAAGTATAATGTATTTATCCACATGAGGCTTAATCCTTTTAAAGCATGTCTGGTGGGCGCCCCAGTGCGCCGCCCCCATGGCACCCCAGGCACCTGCCTAGTCCGCCTAAAGGCTACACAATTCCAGGCAGCTTTTAGGTTAGATACATCAGCCCTCATGCTGAAATAGCTCATTTAATCTTGATTTCTTGTGACAACTGACAAGTTCACTTAAAATCTAATGTATTGCCGGACTGGAAACAGTTCATGTGATCTAATGGACTCAGGATTTCCCAAATCCTTGAAGAATCAATATATTTCTTTCGTCATTGGTCCACATAATTGGTTTCCCTTAACAGGGGTTCCCCGAAAGGTAGACTGCGATCTACCAGTAGATCACAAGGGCTGTAGTGTACATGTAGTGTACATTTTAGGAACATGACATGTTCCTAAAAATATATATTTTTTGGCACCTGCCTCTTGCATTAAGGTTATTTGATTGACATCAAAAAGCGACTATCAGGTCAAACCCACAATGCAATATAGTGTTTTCAAGAGTGTACAAATGAAATACAAAAAAAAAAAACATAACACCCGTGCCACTAGTCCATATTTAAATCAGCAATGGTAAAACATTTTAAAATGCACAGTGGCTAGATCGTGTTGAGATGGTCATTTTGAAAGTAGCTCTCAAGTAAAAAAAAAAAAGAGTGGGCCTGTCTTAATAGGTTTTCAAACTAAATTGCACATAATCCCTGGAAAACCAAAAAGGTCTGGCACTAGTGGCTTGTCCCCGATATTGTCTCTAAAGTAAACAGATATTCTGTCAATAATTAATTACACTCTGTAAGCTTATATAGTCTCTTTGTGAATAATATATGATAGAGTGTACACTTTCTATAGGTGTACTCACACCCACACTTTCTATAGGTGTATTTATTTAACGCCACCCACCCTTGCTATTTTAAATATGTATGTGTTTTTGGAATTACTGAATACACACAGAGGAACATTATGTCCGTTAAAACAAAATCCATGTGACATTTCGGGTATGTCTCTGTCTGTCTGTCCCTCCCTCTTGCCTTCTTGGCGGCCACTTCCACATCACCTCATCTGTTGTCAATCAACCCATTGGACCCTTACCCGCCTATTGTGCTTTCCCTTCCCATTGGTCAGTCCTGCTCCCCGACCCCATTGGTCAGTCCTGCTCCTCTGACCCCATTGGTCAGTCCTGCTCCTCTGACTCCACATCCACCACTCATGTCCATCTGCTGTCCTATAAAAGGCTCTCTGCCTCTCAGTGGTTTTCAACCTTTTTGATACCAGGGCCCACCATTTATTTTGCCTTTGATCCCCAGAGGATATTGTAGTCCCACTGTCCCACACCCCAAAAACTAAAGATTTATTTTCCACAATTCCACAATTCTAGGCTAGATTTAGGACAAAACGGTAAAATATACAGATCAAAAATGACCATTAATCTTCTACATTCTCTAGTTGTGTAGACTTGGGCTAATTCAGATGATGAATATTTTAACTCAATTATATGAATATTTTAACTCAAAGAGTTACATCTGGTTAACCAACTTTCCATCATTTGGCCTGAGAATCCTGGAATCCTCTCAGGGACCTGGAATCCTCTCAGGGAGCACCGGTGGTCCCCGGGCCACCTGTTGAAAACCCCTGGTGTCGTGTATAGGGCTGCAACAATTAATCGATGAATGAATCGTAATCAAAACGATTATTCAATTAGTTGTCAACTATTTTAGTAATCCATTAATCGGTTGGTCAACTAATCACTGAAGTTCCTACCACTAAACCAGGGGTCAGCCACCTGCGGCTAGAACACAGCCCTAGTGGCTCAGTGTCTGTAGCATTATTACATACACACTGGGCTCCAGAACACAGCCCTAGTGGCTCAGTGTCTGTAGCATTATTACATACACACTGGGCTCCAGAACACAGCCCTAGTGGCTCAGTGGCTGTAGCATTATTACATACACACTGGGCTCTAGAACACAGCCCTAGTGGCTCAGTGTCTGTAGCATTATTACATACACACTGGGCTCTAGAACACAGCCCTAGTGGCTCAGTGTCTGTAGCATTATTACATACACACTGGGCTCTAGAACACAGCCCTAGTGGCTCAGTGTCTGTAGCATTATTACATACACACACTGGGGTGATCCACACCAAAATAATATAAACATTTCAGTCACCCAAAACGCGTTGCGCTGTCTGACAGTTGCCAGTTAAAGTAGCACTTGGCCATGTCAAAAATGCCCAGCAGTTATCAGAGGTGGAGCTTTCAATCTGAACCACCCATTTTCAAAGGTTTACTCAGTTTACTATGTCATTAATATACCTTAGAGATGTTTTTTTAGAAACCCGCCAGGGTCCATTTGGTTCACATTTGCACACTCTCAGAAAAAAAAAATACTAAAATGCGGCTCCAGTCCGATTTTGAATTTAATTTTGGGTCGAAAATGGCTCTTTCAACATCTTGGGTTGCCGACCCCTGCACTAAACCATAGTTTTTCCCGTGTTGAGTGTAACAAATTCCACCCATTTTCAACATTTTACTGTCATTGATTAATACACCTTAGAGATGTTGTGTGGGCATGTGTTTCCAAGAAATGGAGGTCTGGAAAAAACATTAACATGGTGAAACACAACTTAATGACATCATCAGGTTGTGCTTCATGTGAATGATTTTTCTTTCACCTTTTTTCTCGGTTCACATTTGTACACTCTCAGAAAAAAAAGAAAATGTGTGGAATCCCCCTTTAAGTTGATAGCTAAATAAGAGTCATAATCCGATTAATCGATGAATCAGTTAAATAATCGGACGATGAATCGATTATGTAAATAAACATTAGTTGCAGCCCTAGTAGTGTATGATGTGACCGTTCTGTTTGTAGCCTTGTGCTTTTGTCTGTAGAGTTCCAGAGCAAACTCTGTTAAATGTGTAATGATTATTCTACAACTGTATATTACTGTACTTTATTGATGTGTGTATGCTCTGCCTTAGAATTGTAACTTAACTTCATTAATTGATGATAAAAATACTCCCCTTAGACAAAAAGGGTTTTGCAACAGGCCATTAAATCCACTACTAAACCTAAGGCTCAAAATTACAAACCGTAACCGAATCATAACAATTAGTCTAGCATAAGAACATTCTAACCATAACTGTTACCCTTACCATAACCCTATACGTCAAGGGTGCCCACACTTTTTTGACTTGAGAGCTACTTTCAAAATGACCGGCTCAACATGATCTACACATCAAAAATGTGATTGTTCCTCCTAGAAAGTTTGAGCTTTGATATAGTGTTTAGGAATAATGCACTTTTTAAGTTTGAAAATAGTATTTGAGGTTTGAGTTGACAGTTTGTGATGTTGACGTTAGTCTCTTGCACCCAGAACTTTCACGTTTTTGTCCACAATCGGGAAAAAGAACTGGCAAAACGTTGGTCAAAATAACAATTATTATCCATTTTCTAATTGTCTGGACTCTAGAAAATTATGTAATTCAGATGTTTAAATATAATTTAACTCTTGAGAGTGTAAAATTAAACCAACTGGACCCATAAGGGACGGGTCCATTTGGTTTCATTTTAACACTCTCAAGAGTTACAGATCTATAAGGGTCCAAGTGCTGGGGGGACAGTCATGTGATCTACCTGCACAGCTTGTGTGATCTACTGGTAGATCCCCTGCTATACGTCCTGCTATATGTCCACAAGCAAGTTGAAGCTGTGCCTGATCTCAGCGGATTCGGCCGTTATCAGTCGATAAGATCGCAGTTATTAGTTTCCGTCAGCAGGAAAATTTTGTCTCAGTATCGTCATGCTCTGCCGACCCATCTTGCTGTTTGTAGATATCATGGATTCTTTCAATTGATAATGCATAAGATGTTAACTGCGATCTTATCCACTGATAACAGTCGAATCTGAGACGCAAAAACCCCTACTGGCCCCTCCAACCGTAACCCTAAGCCTAAATGCCCAGCATTTAGGATTAATGTGTTAGGCTTAGGGTTACGGTTGAAGGGGGCTAGGGTTTTGCTACAAACATACCTAAACCCTTCTCTAACCCTGAATCTAAACCTAACCGCAAGCAGATGCATTATCAACTGAAAGAATCGTAGAGAAGCATGATATCTACAGACTGCAGGATGGGTCGGCAGAGCATGACGCTACTGAGACGAAATTGTCCTGCTGACGGAAACTAACTGCGATCTTATCGACTGATAACGGTCGAATCGGGTAGCTCACCTGTGTTAACCCTTAGTGTCCTGAACGCGTTTTGGTGTTTTATCTGTTGAAAAATAGCAGATCAACAAGCACATGAGCTTGTTGTTCTGCTATTTTTGAAAAATTGTGAAAATGTGCTGCAAATCTCTGAATACATTATTTTGGAAGCAAACATTTTATCTCAATTTTTCGCTTTTGGGGAACCCCGAGAACAACATGTTTTCAGATGGGGGTCTGCAGCCAAATATGGATAATTCTGGTGGTCCTTGGCTAGAAATATATTAAGCATCACTGACACAGGAGCACAGGTTTTTCAGAAGAACTAGTATCTAGTGTCAGAAACTATAGAATCTTATGTCGAAAACTCGATTCTAGCGTCAGAAAGTAGATTCTATTGTCAAAAAGTAGATCCTAGCATCAGAAACTATCATTTAGTGTCAATAACTAGAATCTAGTGTCGGAAACTACTGTAGAATCTAGCGTCAAAAGCTAGAATGTTGCTGCTGCTATAATCTGGTGTAAGGAACTACTGTATAATCTGGTGTCAGAAACTCGAATCGGGTAGCTCACCTGTGTTAAAGCAAGCCTCTTGGACGGCCTGTTCAAAGTCCACGTCCTTGGAAAGGAAAAAGGCCCTGAAGTCCTCGTGCAAGGTCACAAAGGTCAGACGCTTCCCTGCTGCCACCACAGTAAAGACAGGACCATACTGGAACAACAAAGAGACAAACACACAGCCACGTTTAGGCTTTGGAAATTCACACGTTATTATTAGTTCATCTTCTCTTCATGGTGAAAAGTATAGAAGACAACACATGACCACAACGGTTATTATTATTATTTGTCACTTTTAAAGGGTGGGCTCAATAAACTTCGGCTTCAGCCTGTTCCCTTTCGCCCATCTGTAAGGCCTACACTTGTTCATTCTCTTTGTTGTATGTTCATATATGACCGAAACAAAAATAAACTAACTAACTAACTAACAACATAATTCCAAATTATGTCGCCATTAAGACTTCTGGAACTTTACATTGCAAACTTGCAATTAATTGTCCCCTACTTTTGCCTCCCTCAAGAATCCCCCCCCCCTCCACACACACTTTTTACGTTGTAAATTTTACTCAGACATATATAGTTACTTAACTTGTTAAGCAATTAAGCAGTGGGTCCAGAGAATAGGAAGTTAGGAACATATCTATAGCAATAGCAGTTTCAATGCCCACGACAGACGACTTGCATAACGCATAAAACATGCCACAACCCAATACATGTCACAACACAATACATGTCACAATGCAATATGTCACAATAAGTAACAACACAGCAAGTTTGTGCTTGACTTTCCCCAGAGCTGGATGAATTCATTTTACGTCTGGATAGCACAGACGTAATACTAATACCACTACTTTAATTGGTTAAAACAGTGGTTTTCAACCTTTTTGACTCCACGGACCACCATTTATTCAGCATTTGAGCCACGGACCGCCATTTGATGACATTTTAGCCCCACAGACCTCAAAAGCTAAAGATTTCTTTTGCTTTTGTCCACAATACCAGGGTGGATTTGGGTAACAAAACAGGCAAACATACAGATCAACATGATGATATATATTTTAACTCTTGAGAGCGTAAAAATTAAACCAAATGGACCCTTGCGGGTCCATTTTGGTGTGCATGCACGTGTCTTAAAGGGGAATTCCACTCATTTTCAATATTTTACTATGTCATTAATATACCTTAGAGATGTTGTGTGGACATGGTAAAAAAAAAACTGTTCCCCCATTCTGTGTTTCCTAGAAATAGAGGTCTGAAAAAAAAATCATTAGCATGGTGAAATACATCTTGATCACATCATCAAGATGTGTTTCACCATGTTAATGAGTTTCCTTTTTTCTGAGAGTGTACAAATGGAACCAAATGGACCCGCTAGGGTCCATTTGGTTCACATTTGTACACTCTCAGAAAAAAATGAAAATGGGTGGAATTCCCCTTTAAGAGGCATTTAAGAGGCAAGTCCCACTACAACACTGGCCCTTACTATTTAACCTGTATACAGTGTATGGACTATAAACTGTAAACTGTTGGCTGTGAGCCTGTGTGCATTTGTTTAAACTTGTACCTGGTAATCTGTGAACGTTATCTGCCTCTACTGTTATTTGGACCCTGGGTTTGTGATGGTCCTGTGATGTCACACAGAGAGTAGCCCAGGGGCGGATTGGCACTTATTTTCCCCTCCGGGACAATTTTGCCTTTGCCAGGCCACCCTGGGGGTGGCAGCTGGTTAACCAGATGTAACGCTCTCTTTGAGAGCGTAAAAATGAAACCTTTTTTTTACATTTTTACACCCTCAAGAGTTAAAATATTCATCATGTGAATTAGCCCAACTTAGTCTTCACAACTATGTAGAAGATTAATGGTCATTTTGATCTGTATGTTCCAGGCAAGCATCTAGCGCATTCTAGTGCATTTTGGAAGTGCCACTAGTGCATTTTGGATCTTGTCCAGGCCACTAGGTGACGCAGGCCACCGGGGAAAACTCCCTGTACTCCAGATGACCAATCCGCCCCTGGAGTAGCCTCACTTACTTGGCAAGAACCGTTGAATAAATACAGCAGGTTCTGGTGGCGTGACTCAAATATTTGGGTAAAAGACACACCTCTTAAAGTGTAAATGAAATTTACACATTAAGAGGTACAACAGTCGAAACAACGATTTAGCCGCACAGACAAATCACTTGCACTTTTTAAAGTTTGAGAAGTAATAGTCATTGCAGTTTAACTCAAATGCATCACAAACCAAGTTATTCTTGCTCCATTAAAAGAGGAGAAATCACTATGACTATAATGTAGCCATAGTTAGTCAATAGTTTTAGTTCAGAGAATTGTGTATTATCAACAAACAACAAGGCAAACTTAATATTATGCCTGGCAAGTATTTAATTTGACCACTACACAAAGAACCCAGTCAGAGAAGTAGAACACTGACTATGCAACTGTTGCAACTCTCTCTCTCTCTCTCTCTCTCTCTCTCACTCTCTCATGCATGCACGCGGGTGCATGCATGCGTGATATCCGTGTGCGGATGTGTGTCAACAGGCCCATGCTGTGTCTTTCAACATAAGCCAAGATCCACAAAACAAAATGACAAATTATTACATGAAATATAGTTTTGTTGATCAATGTTTTTCTAGACTGGGTAACTAACAGGTTAACTGTATCAACACTAGGCAAAAAGTCTTGTTCAGACTTTTCTGCATGCACGCTTCATCACTTAAATAACTTTAATACATGTGGAGAGTTTTAATGTTTTACTTTGGCTGTCTGTCCATAGTCTATTATGGTTAAAATGGAGTTTTCAGGTATATTGGGTTTGTATGGGAAGGGGGCAGGGCAGCTAAAATGAAAATGAAATATCTAAATACAAAATTAAGTAAAGTAAAAACTGTCTGAGGTGTTCACATGGGCCTGAGTCAATGATAAAATCACAAAAAGTTTGAAAATTAACTATCCCATTAAACTTGTTACAGTTGTTTATTATTCCTTTAAAACTTGGAGCAGCGTGTTATAGTTTGTTGCTATGTTGTCTGGCAGGAACAGCTTATCTCCATATTCTACATTTTTGCGCTTTTTTCTGACATGAACGCATGACTTGATCATATCATCATATACCAAAGCGTCATACAAAAGCATTAACTTTGACAGTAGATCTACAAGTTCGTTTTGGACATAATGGTGTGTCCACAAGACAGAGGCAATAACAAAAAGGAACAAATCCAGAAAGCAAAGTATTTAGGTCAGGGGCGGATGTAACATTTCCCAATTGGGGGGGGGGTGTCAAGAGAAAATGGTATGGGGGCCGCACCCATACCATTTTCGGTTACAGGACTCAATAATAACATCAGGTTGTTGAAGTTACAACAGACACACAGCATGCATAAAGCTAAAGGTCTGACTCAGAGAGTTTTCTGTTTTCGATGATTGATCGATTATGGCTGTTAGTTAGTAGCAGTAGTAGTGTTTTTAATACCTTTAAATATAAACACTGAAATATATTGCGTTGTTTTGCATGCCATCATGTTTGGTGGGGCCCAATGCCCATGCCCAGATCCACCCCTGATTTAGGTGGTGTTTTTAGATTCAGCCTCATGCATGTCTTTAACACACAGGTTGAGAGCATAAAGCTTCCATCTATAGAGTTACAGTACATATAATACGATTCCACACAGCTGATGCCAGATTAGTTGGACTTTAGAACAGTAGGCAATGCTGGGCATCACACTCTGCCCCAGATTGAGTCATGCAACTCACTTCTCACCTGCCACAATAAAACTACCATGGACCCGACCACATCAAGCTGCACATCCATTCTGGCTGCTGCCAGACTGGATATGCTATATAAATACAAAATAGAAATGTACTTAATACTTTTACTTGGCCAACATACCGTATATTGAATATACTGTGTGAATTGTGAAAATCATAAATATAGGCAGGCTATCCCAGAATACCAAAGGTCATTGGTAGGTATAAAGGATTAGAAAGAAGCCAGAGGATCTGCAACTTATGTAATGAAAACAAAATTTCAGAGTTTCACGTCTTGATGGAATGTAAAAAACGATTATGTCTTTTAGACAAAAGTATTTACCAATTTATTTTCTGAAGCGGCCAACCATGTATAAATTCACCTTATTATTGAATTCTAGAAAACAAAAAGTAATTTATAAACTGGGTGCCTTTTTAAAAAATGTTCTTCCTTTGTTCAAGTAAGATATGCAAACGAACTGTATACTTATGTATTGTATACTTTTGACTCTGTGCTCCAAACCGTGGAATACGGTCGTGAGCGAAATAAAATGATTGATTGATTGAGAACCCCTAACCAGAGCAGACTCCATAGTCTTTCGAGACTAACGGATGCCCAAGAACATATCAAGGTCAGGCTTGTGACCCACAAATGGACCCGCAATCCCATTCTCCCACTCTCAAAGTTAACACTCAGGATTTTACAGTTAAGAATAAATTCTATTAAAATGATTATAATTGATCACTCCACAGACATAAGATCAGAAAACTTTTTAGGGCCCTCAAGTGGGACATTGGTTGTTATCACAGCCAGCTGTAATAGGCCTATAGGCAGTGTTGTAGTGTTACTTTTAGAAGTGGGGGGACGGCTCTTAAAGTGAAATTCCACCCATTTTTTTTTAACTCATTAACATGGTGAAACACGTCTTGATGATGTCATCAAGATGTATTTCACCATGCTAATGATTTTTTTTTCCTTTTGCCCCAAAAATATTTTAGACAAGTGGGGGGACGACGTCCCCCCGCGTCCCCCCTCCACTACACCCCTGCCTATAGGCTACTTTATGCAGCCACAACTGAGAAGAATGGAAATTTGGATCCAAGAACCACAGTTGTCATGGCAGCACTGCAGCCTTCAGTCACCCAGGTTCACAACCTGTGATAAACACTGTGGGCTAGAGAGTCATTTGCTTATCATTTTGTATGTCTTTTTTGTGGTGCATCATTTATTCAGTTGTTATCTCTATATTTTACTGCTTATATGTCAATGACTTATCACTTGTAAGAGCTCCTTATCCTATAATAATGTAAGTCCATATCAAAGCAGCATAAAGTAGAGCTGGACTGCTATGGCTATACACTTACAGTATATGATTGAAAAATAGCAACTGCTTTCGAAACATTGAGTGGGAGTCAAGGGGAAGGGAAGTCAAGTAAAAGAGGCCTAGGCTACAATAAGTTATCGATAGCCTCGCTCTCCAACAGTGAATGTGCATATTGAACAGGGTTGGACAGTAACTAATTAAATATTACATATTACTGTAATATTAATACCCTTTTCCAGCAAAAGTAAAGTAAATATGTTACTCTGACAAAATAAGTAGTAGTAAGTAATGTGTTACTCTCCCAAAACATGCCTCATTACTTGTTACTTTTGAGCTTGTTGCGTTGTGAAAATAGAACAGATTTCAAGCTATCAACAACAGAGATGCACAGTAGTTTGTAGATCTAATCCACCACGGCATTCTGCAGTCTGCACACAGGACATACACCGCATTCATGCAGTTGTCCCAAGTTGTCACAGTTTGTGTTGGACATCACTATTCATTTGCGGGCGGGAGGGGGGACTTGTGAAAGCAATATTGTAATATATTATACATTTAAAAATATATAATAGGCCTATATTACATATACAATATATTATATATTTTCTAATGGGTCGTAAGTAAAGATACTTTCCTGATATTGAATATTCCAATATTGGACAATGGCTGGCTGGCATTGCAATCTTCCACTCAGAATTATTTAAAAATCTAAATAAGGTAAATAAGGCCTGCACATTCACAACTCTGCAGACTACACCTATTCGCAACAGCCAGACAGTTGATCCTGCAGCCTTATTGGTGGCCTCACTGGCCTGGATCACTATGTGGGTCAAAGATGCACCTGCTAAACTCATACAGTGACGAACTTACAAATCAAGTCATTGTTTTTGCATAACGACCGACGCACAAACAATGAACGTGCCATTGACATGTAGAGAAACACTCAGGCCTACCTTTTCTCTAGCTTGAGAAATGAAAGTCAACGGAGCTTTGCCGAACTCGAACGCGGCACCGAACCAAGGGATCCATCCCTTTATGCATGGTGGAGCATTAGGGTTATTCTCTCCAAATAAAAGACGAAGAGAAATAGCCACGACTATAAGAGACAGTGTCAACGTTAATATGTCCATTATATATGCGAGTAATAATGTCTAATGAGTCTGTAATTACGAATGATGAGTGAGTATCTGAAGTTCTTCTGGAGCGATCAGTGGATGCGCTGCGCAGTGTGCGCACCTGTCAGAATAGTGTTTTTCCCCTCCTATTGACAGGGAGATCTGCGCAGTGACGTCACCGCCCCTGTTCCGGAAGTCTTTTCCCCATTCATTTTTCTCATAGACTTTTCGAAAATAATTTATATCAAGACGATTACGCCGCGGCCAAAGCCAACTCAGGTCGTGACAAACCATGACAACAAACAGAATATCGTCATATAATATATAATTGGGAAGAAGTAGAAAACGGCATGATACAAGACTTTTTGTTTCGTTTTTCATCTTAGAAATTATTTTATTGTCCCAAAAGTTTGTGTGTGTCATCATGATTCGTCACGACTCGAGTTGGCTTTGTCCGTGGCGTAATCGTCTTGATATAAATTATTTTCGAAAAGTCTATGAGAAAAATGAATTGGGAAAAGACTTCCGGAACAGGGGCGGTGACGTCACTGCGCAGCTCCTATTGACAGGGAGATCGGCCAATCAGTGTGAGAGACCGTGTGGGCCAATCGGCTGAATGGAAGGGCGGTGCTAATCGCTCGTAAACATTCTGCACGGCGTGTGATGATGGGACGTGTAGTTTTTTGTTCCCGGTGTTCCCGTTTGACCCCGGCATTACAGCAGCGTCTTAGAACTACATTTCAAAGGTTTGCGATGATGTGCCAGGTGAAAAGTAAACACTAGCCGCATGCGATGCCGATGCGTGCAGCACGTTACGAATGTGAACATATCAGTCTAGTTGTGGCTTGTCTGCGCGGCCACGCGTGACTTTTCGGAATGCGAAGAAGCGTTGTTGGAAAATATCATTCGTTTGGAAGACATTGATAGGTCAAATAAATGGGTCAAGAGCATGGGGGTGCAGGGGACGAGCAGCAGCGGCGGCTTTCACAGTGGCCGCGACTCTCAAAGTTCGTCCTGTCAGCGTGTGCTGCAGCGGTGGCTGAATTGGGTAGAGTATATTACTCTTACATTTCACCAGAAACGTCAAACGTGTGTATTTGTTCCAAAAATGGGATCCTGGAGGGAATTCCAGCCAGGGGGGTCTCCAACCAAGGCAGTGGCGTTTCTATGCAATTTGGAGCCCTAGGCAAGATTTTCCCTGGAGCCCCCCCCCCCTTGCCAAATGGACCCGTAAGGGCCCATTTTGGTAAGGGGAGCTCCAGGGAAAATCTCCTGTAAAATGGCGCCCCAAGGGATAGAATTATGAACTATTTTTAAAACGAAATAACATATTATGTGTTTTAAATGTTCAATTCTAGTTATGAATGAAATATGAATGAATGGATGAATGAATGAAATTTTTATTAACAGAGATGATAGTTACAGTACAAGTCAAGTACAAACTGCTACAAAACTGATAACAGCTTAGAGAATTACAGTACAATTCAAGTACAACTGCATCAAATCTGAAAAAGCTGATTGGACACACTAGTTAAGCATACACTTGTTTACATTAGTGGCCAACTTGTTCATTTCATTAAGGCATTCAAATACATACAAAACAACTACTTCAGTGAAGTCAGAAGCAGCAAATCATGGAGGTAAAATCATAGTGGAGGTAAAAAGGGAAAAGAGAAATGTACAATGAGGAGAGGCGTGGTGGGTGGGGGGATTTTATATACAATTTTGTTTTACAGAGGCCAGTTTCGAATTGCAGCCATCTCTAGGTGCCCTTTGAGAGCGGTTTTGAAGGAGTCAAGGGATTCACATGCCTTTATGACTGTTGGTAGGGCATTCCACATTTTGGTGGCATATGAGCGGAAGGAATTAAGACTCCCTCTGGTGTTGTGGGAGTGGACCTCATTGACATTAAGGAAGTATTTGTACAGGTACAAGGGTATTTTGGTAGAGTATCGTATCTTGTGGACCAAACCCATTGCGAGATGTTGTACTCTGTCGTCAACCCTAAGCCAACCCAAACTGTCGACGTGGGCAGGGGTGAGGTGGGTTCGGGGTGTGAGGCCAAGTAACAGACTGACAAGTTTGTTTTGGGAGGTCTGTAGCCTTGTTTTTAAGGTTTTTGAGGTGCTGTGGTACAAGAGGTGCAGGCATAGTCAAAGAAACCTTGTACCAGGGCTCCAGTTATGGTCTTCAGAGTGTCTTAGTTGACCAGTGAAGAGATCCTGTATAGGATTCTGTATTCATCATCTAATTTCATAAATTTTATATTTCTGGGACCCCCAGAATTATACTTACCCCTAGATAAGTATAATGTATTTATCCATATAGAGATGCGCAGTGACGTCACCAGCCCTGTTCCACTAGTGGATTCCTCATTCATTTTCCTCATAGACTTTTCGAAAATAGTTAATAAAAACACGATTGCGCCGCGGCCAAAGCCAACTCGGGTCATGACAAATCATGACAACAAACACAATATCGTCATATAATATATAATTAGGAAGAAGTAGAAAACGGCATGATACAAGACTTTTTGATTCGTTTTTCATCTTGGAAATTATTTTATTGTCCCAAAAGTTTGTGTGTGTCATCATGATTCGTCACGACTCGAGTTGGCTTTGTCTGCGGCGTAATCGTCTTGATATAAATTATTTTCGAAAAGTCTATGAGAAAAATGAATGGGGAATCCACTAGTGGAACAGGAGCGGTGACGTCACTGCGCATCTCTATAAGGTTTATTAGCCTGGTGTCCTTTGAAAGCATGTCCCTCTCCCCCTCCCCTCATGGCACCCTAGGCAAAAACGCACCTGAACCGAGGAGGTTGGAACCACTTGTTTTGTTTTCCAATTTTATGTGTACACTCTCAGAGTCAGAGTTAAATTAGCATTGGTTTGACAATATAAACCGGGGGTCCCAGAAATATAAAATTTATGAAATTAGATGATGAATATGTCATCAAATTGGGGGGGGGGTTCTTTTCCTTTCTAATAAAATCACAATAGTATGACCTCAGATACAAGCAGATTATTGTAACCATAACCATGCAGGCAAATGGTGATCAGAGATACCAGACTACAATTCCGTTAACCATAATATTCTAGATGTTTTTGACCGTAATTAATTGCAGCCGTAACGTCTGCAACCTGCTCATCTATTAATAATTAATGGGAGCAGGGTTATCTGATTCTGGACTGAGGGGCCACTGGGCCAGTGTGGGATGTTTGCAACATGTGCTTCTGCAGCAGGATGATTAGGACGCATTGGCCAGACACATCCACCGCTGGGACAGGGGGGGGGGGGGGGGGGGGCATCGACGGATCTAGGCATGGGCATGGGGGGGCAATGCCCCCCTAAATGCCCAGTCTGCCCCACCAAACACGATGCCATGTAAAACATCCCAAAGATATTTCAAATTAAAGTGCTTATATTTATAATGATTTGAAACACTACTGCTACTAACTACAATTGTCACACCACCAAACCAACAGCATTTCATGGAAAACAGAAAAGTCTCTGAGTCAGACCTTTATGCATGCTGTGTGTCTGTTGCAACTTCAGCAACAACTGATGTTATTATTGATGCTTAGTTGCCTAATAAAAGTCCTGTAACCGAAAATGGTCTGGGTGCGCCCCAGATAATATGTAGGCTTTCATTATTAATATTTTGCCATATCCTGGTTAATTGCCTGTGTCAGACTTTGTTTATATAACTTGCATGGAGAGAGGGAAAGTAAAAGACACTTTAGCGTGTGAAAAAATGCATGAAAATACATTTGCATCATACGCGCATGATGCGTGTGCGTGCACATTTTGTGGTGCATACACAGTCTCCGAAAGGTTCAGCATGTAGATTCATTCCCGCAGGCCTGATCAGGGCATGACTGTAATTCAGTGGGTTTTCAACCTTTTTGATATCAGGGCCCACTATTTATTCAGACTTTAAGCCACGTACCATAATTTGATGACACTTTAGCACCCCACAGACCCAAAACTAAAGATTCATTTTGCTTTTGTCCACAATACCGGGCTGGATTTGGGAAGCAAAACAGTCAAACATACGGATAAAAATTAATCTTCTACATTCTCTAGTTGTGTAGACTTGAGCTAATTCAAACAATGAATAATTTAACTCTTGAGAGTGAATTTTTTACGCTCTCAAAGAGTTACACCTGGTTAACCAACTTTCCATCACCTGGAACTCTCAAGGACCACTGGTTAAAACACTGCTGTAATGTAATTGCAAGTTAATACATTTTTCATATGGAGTATGTGCGTCTCTCTGAATGTCTCACATCCATCTAGTCACATTTCCTCTGGATTTGACCAAGACGCGACTTCAGATCCAAGGGGAGACGGCTCTGCTTCGACATGGAGGTTCTGCTGGCACTGCGCCCCCTTATCGTGGGATGCTGTGGACCGCAGTAGGCATCATCAAGGAGGAGGGACCCCTTAAACTATGGCAGGGGGTTACACCAGCGATATACAGACACATAGGTGGGACAGGCTACTTTCAAAGATTGCCAGAGAGTTTATCATTGGAATTTCTTATTGATTGTTATAGAGCCAAGCAGTGCCACCCCCCGTGGCGTTGTCCCCAGACTTACAGAATTTTCAAAAATATATATTTATATAGGCCTAAAGACGATTACACCACACACAAAGCCAACTTGGGTTGTGACAAATCATGAAAACACACACAATCTTTTGGGACAATCAAATCATTGCAATGAAGAAAAAACGAAACAAATGTGTTGTATCCTGACGTTTTTTTTTTTTTTTTTTTTCTTGACAATTAGACATTGTATGGTAATATTGTGTGTGTTGTCATGATTTGTCACAACCAGAGTTGTCTTTGTCTGCAGCGTAATCGTCTTTATATACAGTAGATCATTTTCTAAAAGTCTATGAGGAAAATGAGTGAGGATTCCATTTCTGGAACACGGGCGACGGCATGAAAGAGGCGGAACTGCTCAGCTCTATAACAGTATATGTTACGTAGGAATAGGATGGCACGTTAATCTCATCAAAAAATACCACACTTGTCTGAAATCCATATGCAGAAGCTCCGTGGATAGAAATAAATGTGTGACATGTGTGGATCAAGTAGGATGCTTGCACAGTATATGCAGCTTGGGTAAAAAAAATGTGAGCTATGAGCATATTTAGTCACCTGACACCGGAAAGGCAGTTTTGTGTGCACTTTTTCTAGATTCAAGATTCAATAGGGTTTATTAGTCACTCAGTCATGCAGATACTAACACGTTATGACAACAATAGAAATCTAATAATGGTAATGATGCTACGAGAACAAATGAATAGAAAGGATATATTATATATATACTAGAGGAAGTAACAAGAGAAGCAATTTGTATTTGATATCATTTTAGATACATTTGATCTGTCTATACATAGTTTGTCATTATGATACTGTAGTGTAGATTCTGTTTCTGAATAATGTAATTCTCACCTGCTTCTGGATTTTTGGACATATTATCCCTATGATGTTTTGCTTGGATATTTGTCAGCGGCATGTATCTCTCTCTGTAGCTCATGTATTGTGTTGCTTAAGTGTGCGTGTAATCTGAGTTCATGTGTTATCCAGTATATTCTGGAGGACGGATGGTGGCGTATGAACACCTAAGGGAGTCTGTCCTTGGCCGGTCTGATGACAATAGTTTCCCTCTCTGGTGAGAAAAATGTTATTTTTGCCTCACTGTGGCCAGTTTCCCCACACACATACACTCACTGTATACACGTATGCCTAATTACTTGCTTACTTACTTATATCTAAATCAGTGATTTTCAACCCTTTTGATCCCAGGGCCCACTATTTATCCAGCATTGTGAGCCTGGGGCCACGGATTGGAGGAAATTTTAGCCCCACAGACCCCAAAACTGAAGATTTCTTGCTTGCTTTTGTACACAATTCCAGGCTAGATACAAAACAGCCAAACAGACCAAAATGACAATTAATCTTCTACATTCTCTAGTTGTGTAGACCTGGGCTAATTCAGATTATGAATATTTTCATAATCTATTTTTACATCTGATTAACCAACTTTAGAGATCGACCGATCAGACTTTTGGCCGATGTTTCCGATCACCGATTAGGGGAACATCAAAAAGGCCGATAGCCGATATCAGCCGATATGATTATTATTTACTTTAATAGAATAAAAGTGCGGAAGCAGCAAAAGTGTTTCAGTTTCCCCTCCATCACATGCATCTTTTTTAATTCAAGTACAGGCACAGAGCTTCAGACATAAAAGAAAAAGAGAAAATACATTTTGGATAATTTGGATAAATCTATAAATACATGAAGTGAGAGAGTCAGAGACACACAGCTATACATCTCCTTACCCCCACAATCTACCGGATCGTCACTGAAAGTGGTCGATGTACCATTTTTGAACATTTATAATAAATACAAATAATCGGCTGCTCTTTTTTCGATTATTTATTTTGAGCACCGATACCGATTATTAATAAAATCATGAATATCGAATTCGATAATCGGCCGCGGCCGATAATCGGTCTATCACTAACCAACTTTCCATCATTTAGTTGGGGATCACCTGGAACTCTCTCAATCTAAAATTTTGATGATCTAAATTACTTGCATGAGCGGAGCACGCGCAAGTTTAGCGATCGGTGCACGGTGGTCGGCCGTCCCTCAGAGTACTACGATTGGCCGGTTTAGGTAATGACATATGGTGACATAAGTTAAAAACCGTTATAGCTAATGTCACGAGTATTAGCTTGCTCTGCTCACACTATCGAGTAGGCCATGGCCTGCTTGTGTTTAACGCGCCATTTTGCACTCTAGTGAGTGTTGATCTAGTGTGGGCTGCTATTTCCACCTCTGCACTATAGAGCTGCGCAGTCCCGCCCCCTTGTGACGTGCCTCTGTTCCAGAAATGGATTCCCCATTCATTTTTCTCATAGACTTTTCAAAAATGATTCATATAAAGACCATTACGCCGCGGACAAAGCCAACTCGGGTTGTGACAAATCATGATGACACACACAATCTTTGGGGACACTCAAATAATTTCTAGGATAAAAAACGAAACAAAAAGTGTTGTATCCTGCCGTTTTCTACTTCTTGCTAATTAGATATTGCATGATAATATTGTGTTTGTTGTCATGATTTGTCACGACCGGAGTTAGCTTTGTCCACATCGCAATCATGTTTTTATTAACCATTTTCGAAAAGGCTATAAGGAAAATGATTGAGGATTCCGTATAAAGATCCATATAAAGAGTAGATTAGCACATTATGGCCAAGGAGAATCAGAAGAATCACACCTGCTCCCAATTGAAACAGGCAAACTGTAAATACAAACGCAGCGGTCTTGTCCCAGGTGTGACTGTGAATAGGGGTGTTGCTGTTAAAAAAAGAAAAATCCTGCTGCTTGGAGTGATTAAATAGGAATGGAATTCTGTTTCATTCAAGCCCTGGTTATGATTATCCTTATCCTACAGGAAGGCTGTGATCGGGGGTATGCTTGCAGGGGCGCTGGGCCAATTCCTTGCCAGTCCTACTGACCTGGTCAAGGTCCAGATGCAGATGGAAGGAAAGCGTAGGCTTGAGGGCAAGCCTCCACGGTGTGTGTGTGTGTGTGTGTGTGTGTGTGTGTGTGTGTGTGTGTGTGTGTGTGTGTGTGTGTGCGTGTGCGTGTGCGTGCGGCGTATGCGCACTTGTGCATGCGCGTGAGAGAGTGAAAATACCACATTATTCTCAAAATGATTATGTCTACAATATCTACTCTGTTGTGTTATTATCGTTGCAGTGTTCATGGAGTGTACCACGCTTTCATAAAGATAGTCTCAGAGGGAGGGGTTCGGGGCCTGTGGGCTGGATGGGTACCAAATGTCCAGAGAGCAGCACTGGTCAATCTGGGAGGTACTGCATCTGTTGTACATCTACTGTTCATCTAAATAACAGCTGTGAATGAAGAGTCTGTGTAAGCTGCTGCTTTGTTCATACTGCAGGTCCTGTAAGTGATATTGTTTGGTTAAAGCAACTCTATATACTGATAGTAATCATTGCTATAGAGGAGTGGTTTTCAGCCTTTTTGATCTCAGGGATCACTATTTATTTGGGATTTGAGCCAGGAACCACCATTTCATGACATTTTAGCCCCACAGACCCCAAAACCGATTTCTCTTGCTTTTGTCCACAATTTCCGCTGGATTTGGGGAAACAAAACAGGCAAACATCGATCAAATTGTCCATTCTTCATTCTCTAATTTCTTACTTTTTTAATTACCGGTAAGTGGTGCTAATGCAGATGATGAATATTTTAATATAGATACAAATAAAACCAAATGGACCCTTGTGGGTCCACTTGGTTTCAGCTTACGCTCTCAAAGAGTTACATCTGGTTAACCAACTGTCCATCATTTAGCAGGGTTCCCGCGGGATCTTAAAAAGTCTTAAAAGCATTGAATTTATGAATTTGAAAATAATACCTTAAAAAGACTTAAAAAGTCTTGAATTTTTATATCTAGGTCTTAAATTTTATGCAGTTTGTAATTTCTCAAAAATTTAATTTGTCAACCGCGTGTTTGGTTTAAATAACATAGCCAGAAAACGGTGGCGTGAACTTATCAATCATCAAGTAATGGATTTCTCGGTTTCGCACCGAGAGAACAGAAAACTCTCAGAGTCAACCTTTAGCTTTATGCATGCTGCGTGTCTGTCGCAACTTCAACAACAACTGATGTTATTATTGATGCTTTACTTGACTAATTAAAGTTCTGTAACTGAAAATGGTATGGGTGCGGCTTCATCACCCGTGGCGCGAAGCGACCCGGGATGAAGCCGCACCCATACCATTTTCTCCTGCCCCTCCAATTGGGAAATGTTACATCTGCCCTGGGTATTATGTTTTATATAAATGGACTTAAAAATGTCTTAAAAAAGACTTAAATTTTACTTTAAGAAACCTGTAGGAACCCTGTCCATCATTTAGCTGGGGACCACCTGGAAACCTATCAAGGAAAACTGGTGGTCTCCGGACCACCGGTTGAAAACCACTGATCTAAATAACAGTTATGAATGACGAAGAGTCTGTGTAAACTGCTGCTTTGTTCATAGGTCCTGTAAGTGATATTGTTTGGTTAAAGCAACTCTATATACTGATAGTAATCATTGCTATAGAGTGTTTGTTCAGTAACAGAAGTCTCTGTTGTATGTAGAGTATACGTGTCGTTTCTTTTTACTACCTGCAGAGATGGGGAGACTTCTTTTACTGAACAAACACTCTATACTATAGCAATTATTACTAATAGAGTTGCTTTGACCAGAAAGAACATGAATACTTTTCTGTTTTTTTTTTGTTTGTTTGTTTTTGTTTTTTAATTTTTAACTATTTTAACATTTTTGATTGTTATGGCCAGTCCTATGCCTAGCTTTGTCTATTTGTGTGTAACCAAATAGACATAAGTGTGATTTTTAAGGTGTGATTTTTTTCAACTTGCCAGTCTACAAAGATGTGAACATGTGAACTTGTAGATCAGCTATTTGACCTGTTCAAATTTGTTTTTCAAAATGGTAAAGTAAAAGAGGTTCATGGATCAGGGCTAAGGCAGTGACAAACATAGGGCTCTTAATGTACAAGACGATTGTAATTTAGGATTTATCACGCACAGTATCATAGTCTATTCTTAAAAAAATTGACAGCAGTTCCACTGCTATGTCAAACTTCAAACACACCAATTGCTTTTCCTATAGAAAGGAATATTTCCACCCTCAGACTAGAGACCTTGGTCTTATTCTTTTTGGTCTTATTCTGTTTTGTTTCCAGATCTTACAACATATGACACAGTTAAGCACTTTCTACTTAGGAATACCTCATTGCAAGACAACAGCCTTTGCCATGCCTTAGCAAGGTAAGTATATTGATTACACACAAATTCTTTACATTTTTTTTTACAAAGTAGTACTGAAGCTAATAAAAGGTTCTCTGCCCACTCAGTACATGTTCGGGTTTGGTTGCGGCCACTATGGGAACTCCTGCTGATGTTGTTAAAACAAGAATCATGAATCAGCCAAGAGACAAGAGTGGCAGGTAGATAAGCCAATTCATCACAAGGTGCTACAAAATGTTCAGAGTCCAACAGAAGAAGCAGTATTGGTTTATGCTGTGATAATTAGTGTTGTATTCATATTTCATTGTTATCCAATGACTTAGGTGGGTGTTGCACTCCCTAAAGGCACTATCATACTCCTCCAGGGTACAGTGACTCACAGTGAAAGTGTTTCACCGCTGTGGTGTAGTTTTTTAAGGGTTAGAAAACTACAGCATGACGTCATGCACAAAAAAAGAGATATTCGCGGTGGTAGCTGATCACCATGAATCTCAACACATATCTCTGTTTTTACCATCCGACAAGTCATTTCACACTGACGCTTTCACACCGTTCATTGATTGGTCGTCAGGAAGACGACCAACTCCGCCCCTCCCCCCACGATAACACGGGGGTATCCTGAACTGCATCACCGCAAGTGTGATGGACTCAACCATTTCACTTCACCCTGGAGTGTGTTTGAGCCCCTGCTGCTCAGTCTGATTCTAAATGCAAATGTTGGTCACAGATTATTATGAAAACCTGAACTGTTTTTCTTGAGGTGACCAAGCTTCAGCTTTGTAAGGTTCAGGTTTATAAGAGTCTTCAATCATGTTAGGTTTTTTATGTCCTCAGGGGCCTACTGTACAAATCCTCCATTGACTGTTTGGTCCAGTCTGTTAGAGGGGAAGGGTTTTCTTCGCTCTACAAAGGATTTCTGCCTACATGGATGAGAATGGTATTGCACTCAATCAGTTCATGACCTTTCATTCTTTCATGACACATTCTTTTGTAGGTATAGACCTGCACAGTGACGTCACCGCCCCTGTTCCAGAAATCGATTCCCCATTCATTTTTCTCATAGACCTTTCGAAAATAATTTATATAAAGACGATTACGCTGCGGAGTCGTGACGAATCATGATGACACACACAAATTTTTGGGACAATCAAATCATTTCTAAGATGAAAAACGAAACAAAAAGTCTTGTATGCCGCTTTCTACTTCTTCCTAATTATATATTATATGACGATATTGTGTTTGTTGTCATGATTTGTCACAACCCGAGTTGGCTTTGGCCGCGGCGCAATCGTGTTTTTATTAACCATTTTCGAAAAGTCTATGAGGAAAATGAATGAGGAATCCACTAGTGGAACAGGGCTGGTGACGTCACTGCGCAGGTCTATAGATGTAGATTATTTCCTGGAGGAAATTTGTGCAATTCTCAATTGAATGGGGAAAAAAAGAATTGAGCTCTCACATCAGTGTGATCTTTTCATCCTTTTGCAGGCCCCCTGGTCCATGACATTCTGGCTTACATTTGAACAGATCAGAAAAGCAGTTGGCATCAACTCATTCTGATGCCTGTCTCGGCTACTGAAGTGGGTCAACTCTGCTTTTGAGCCTGACAAACAACGTGGTGCTACTCTTCTCAGATAGTGATCCTCCATAGTCTATTGAATGTGCCATTGAAGTTTCATCAGAAAACACATTTAGAACCATACAGTTCAAGATTATCTCTCACACACACACACACACACACACACACACACACTGAAGTGGATGAAGTAGTTTTAAATGGTGGTGGAGGCGACTGGAGAATGATTTATCTTGGACCAAAACAATGAGACTTTGAAAAAAAAAAGTGGAAGAACTGAAAAATAAATTAGGAATATATAGTTTATAGATTTAGCTCAACATTGTGTTGTATGAGTGAGTCATAGTGTGCAATAAAGGCAGTCATTAGATGCTGTATGTGATTATTTTTATTATTATTATTTTTTATTATTATTATTACATTGGAGTGTGGCCCTCTCCACACTATGATAAGGACATTTGGTTCAGGTATTTCTGACACATTTTGGGTATTACTGTAGTGTAGAGCCTCTGCCTTCTGCATGTTTTGAAAGCTGCCACCAGAGGGCGGTGGTTTATTTCTCTTCTCCACAATCTGAAGGATAGGTTTTATAAACCGGAAGGAAAATATTTCTGTTTCTTTAGAAATATTCCATCGTCTGGGGGAACGGGATTGACGGGCTGTAATTGGCTGCTTGGTTTTGGGTGTCAGGCAAACTGCACATAGATGATCATGATTAATATTAATTAATTGAAAGGGACTACATTGTTGTGGACAGTGGACACTGGGCAAATACTATAGAGATGAGGTGGTTTGGATTATTTCCCCACCATGTGTGAGTTTATTAATTTACACTGTTCAGAATTTAAGTTAAAGGGCAAATCCACCCTACCTTAAGCAGACATTAGTTTGTGGTCCCTAGAAATGGAGGTCTAAAAAAAACGAGCATTCAGTGATTTGGATTTTGGAATAGCCCTCCAACCCTAACAACTAACAAGATTTGCACATGTACTACAGTACACTCTAAGGTGGGCTGGAGGTGCAACCGACCAACAGCACGTGCACAAAGGAATGCCCCCACTTCATCATGATCTTCATCGACCGCCACCAGGGACTCACAGTTCCGCTGGGGACCGTGAGGAAGTTCTTAGTGAAATCACTGAATATATACACCTACAAGTACAACATGAAGATTTGTTTTGGCAAAATGTTGAAAATGGGTAGAATTCCCCTTTAAGCCAAATTCACCACTAATAACGGTAATAACGACTGTAAATAGAGAGTTTGCCGAAGTAACCATAGTAACTACTAATTTACTACTACTACTACTACTGGCCAATCACTGCGTGAACGACCATGCGGGACATGGGATCTAGACCTTCACGGAGGATGTGGTTCCTCCCAGAGATTCCTTGGCCGAAAGTTCCCACCACGTCCAGCACCGGCTGACAGAAATGGCAACACCGGGATCTGGAGCTCCTGTGCGCCTGGTTCAGTACGTCGTGGTCCGGTCCGATTTGGTCCACGCTTTGGCCTGGCCCCTGGGCGCAGTCATAACTCAAGCATGCCATGCTGCCACCGCAGCCATTCACCTGCATTACGGCGACAGTGAGACGCAGGAGTACCTAGCAGACCTGGACAACATGCACAAAGTGGTTCTCGGGGTAAACAGTGATCACTTTTATCGTTTAGAACAGGGGTTTTCAACCTTTTTCATCTCAGGGCCCACCATTTATCCAGTATTTGAGCCACGGACCACCATTTGAGAACATTTTAGCCCCACAGACCCCAAAACTAAAGACTTCTTTTGCTTCTGGCCATGACCATTAATCTTCTAGTTGTGTAGATTAGGACTAATTTCACATGATGAATATTTTAACTCTTGAGAGTGTAAAAATGAAACCAAATGGACCCTTGCGGGTCCATTTGGTTTCATTTTTACGTTCTCAAGAAGAGTTACATCTGGTTAACCAACTTAGCTGGGGACCACCTGGAACCCTCTCAAGGACCACTGGTGGTCCCCGGACCACCTGTTGAAAACCCCTGGTTTAGAAATCTGCAATCCAGAACATGATTTGGTGATGTCATGTATGTTAAACTACTCTATGTTATTGTTGTTAATCTGGTCCTGTGCAGTGTTGCAGTCCCTGTTGTAGTTGTTGTATAGTTGTTGTGGACACCTACAGTGGAGAGTGAATGAATGAAAACTAATGAAATGTGTAACAGCTTGGAGATTTATAATAACATTCAAGAACAACTACAACAAAACTGATAACTGAGTGGACACCAAGATAAAATATTCACTTATGTAAAGCCAGTAAATCATAGTTAAAGGAAACTATGGAGAAGGAAGAAGGAAAATATTATATACAATGAAGAGGATGAGGTGGGGAATCATATTTTTTGTTCTTACAGAGGCCAGTTTGGAATTGTATCCAATTGTAGGTGCCCTGTGAGAGTGGTTTTGAAGGGGTCAAGGGATTTGAATGACTTGGGGAAAAAAAGTACCATAACGGGTTCATTTGGTTCCATTTGTATGCTCTCAGAAAAAAAGAACCGTCTAAAGAAATCCGTTAACATGAAAAAAATACATCTTGATGATGTCATCAAGATGTTTCACCATGTTAGTGGTTTTCTTCAGACCCCCATTTCCTGGGAACACAGAATGGGGGAACTTTTTTATCATGTCCACTCAGCACCTCTAGGGTATACTAATGACATATTAGAATGTTGAATGGGTGGACTTCTCCTTTAAACCAAAAGGAACAAATGTCACCTTACATCTGTACATACAGATGCAAAGTGATTTTTTTTTTGTTTTGACAGTTTTTAAAATTCGGCCCAAAATGATCCTCCCATGACCACACTTGACCACACGAAGAACTGATTGTCCTAATGTGATGGTATTCTATTCTGTTCTATCAAAGCCTGTCTGATTACATTAAGCCCCCTGCTTCCAAATACACAATTTATAGATCAGGGATGCATTTGGACAGTATAAGCTCTGCATCCCAGTGAACCGCTACTGTAAATAGCATGTACAGTAATATTAATCCACCATCTTCATTTCTTTCAAATAGGAATACATTTCTACATGAATATAAACACACTATAACAGGGTTTTCAACCTTTCTCATACCAGGGCCCACTATTTATTCAGCATTTGAGTCACAGACTACAATTTGATGACATTTTAGCCCCACAGACCCCAAAACTTCTTTTTGCTTTCGTCCACAATTCCAGGCTGGATTTTGGAAAAAAAACACGGTCCAACATTCAGATAAAAAAATGCTCATTAATCTTCTACATTCTGTAGTTGTGTAGAGTTCAGATGAGTATTTTACCTCTTGAGAGTGTAAAAATGAAACCAGGACCCTTGTGGGTCTATTTGGTTTAATTTTTTTTTGTTTCAAAGTGACTTGCATGGACACCCTGCCCTACAGCCTAGCCTAAACACTAGTTGTGTTTTTCTCCTCAGGCACCAGACCAGGCATCGCTTTCCACCTTATCAGAGACACTAGCAGAGAAGGGTATTGCCCATAAGCTTTGGATTGAACAACCAGAGAACATCCCCACCTGTCTGGCCCTGAAGCCTTATCCTAAAGAGACTGTTCACCCGCTGCTACGCAAGTTCAAACTCTTCAAATGACACACAGCAGCTCATCTTCTGCCTTGCACAGAGATGGGCCAACTCTGCTCACTTCGTGCTGGCATAAACGCTGTATGCCTGCAAATAACATTAAGGGAGAGAACTGCAGGTCTCAACACAGTGAAGGGATGATATTGGATTGGGCCCTAAATTGAAAGTGAAAATTGGAAGAATTTGCATGGCCGGTCTTGAGAGATCTAAGTATATAGTGGAACTCAGTGGGCCCCAGACATAATGGACCACGCTGCCTGCACCAGTCAGTCACTAGAGAGGTGGACCTTTAAATATGGTGTCTGACTCTGCACAAAATAATAAAGTAATAAAGGATTATTGTATATACAGCTGTATGGTTATTGCCCTTTTTGGATCCCTGCATCACACATGGTCAGTAGCCTGAAACCAGCCCAAACTGCCACAGGAAAATACTGTATATCCCTGGACAGATTGGATCTGGCACTCATCAGTTTGAATTATTTCCCTCAGCCCAAAATTGTGAGTGACCGATTGGTCACTCACAATTTTAGAGCCCTATTCAAAGTGGGACTTTTATTTAACCTTGTTATCTGTTTGGAACTGCCGCTCCGAAATAATATCTCAACACAGAAGTTCCAGTCTAATGTCTATGCAGTGAAATGGTTAGCAGAGGGTATATATACAGAGTAGTATGCTTTATTTATTTATTTATTTACAAAGTTCTGCACAGCATACTACGTATAACACAGTAAAACACACTGGTCAGGAGCTGTTTCATCTCCTGTTTCACTTGGGTGAGGAGAGGCAGTTTGATATATCAGTGGTATCACACCCAGCCATGATTTATAACTACGGCACAAACTAAAATATGTCACATCCTGTTCATGTGACTTGCTGCATGTCTCCACTTCTCCCTCTCTCCTGTCCATCTTGACTTTATATTGTCAATATAAGCAGAAAAGAGAGACCAAGAGTTTCATTGCATCTTCAGTGGCACATTGAAGTCAAATAAAAGTACTGTGGTTGTCGGTTTAGTTGATAATGTAATTAAGATTTCTTTATGATATTGTTCATGGCATTATCTCCTGGAGGTGTCGGTGGTTATGTGCACTCTGTTCGCATGCAAGTTGTGTGCAATGTGCGAGTTGCCACTCAACAGAACACTGTTATAGTTTTCTAGTGAAAACTATAAAACCTAATACATCCTCATATTTGGCAGTCGGTGGGTTTAATAATGCTCCATATTGCAATCAGAAGAAACATTGCTTTTTCTTTTTATGTGCTCCTGGCTTGTTTTCAAACAATGGCTTGTTATCATAATTGGTAGGGCCTGTGTTGTGTATCATACAATGCAGCTTTAAATGAGATAATTGGATAATTGCTCCATGTGTATGTGCTGTTATTTTAGCACAATGCTTTCCTCCACTATAATGGGGACTTGATGTATCAATAACCAGATTTACTGTGTAGGCAGAGATACTGTTATGCATTAATTATCCCCTTCTGTGCTATTTAAGTATACTCATTGATGCTCATAAAGAAACTTGTTATTGCCCATCCTATGAACTATTATATGTACAGTATTGTATACACTACCCTGAAGTATGCTGATATAGTGTATACATGTAAAAGCAAGCTAGCAGTTTGCATTACAACGTGGTTAGTGTGCTTAAGCTTAACTCAGATTAATGAACACAAGATATTCAGAACACCAAGTATTTGAAACAAAAACATTTACTGTTTCAAATCTCAATACAAGAGTACTAGTAGGTGTTGGCAATTAGGAACATGTTACCTACCTATTATGTCTACGTCCACTTTCATCCGACCCTTCGTCATGAACTGGATTCGAACATGCGACACGCTGCCAGGCCAAGGGCTATACTGTATGTGGCATGTGCCCTGGACCACTTGGCCGCCAGGCAGGCCCAAAAAAAAACAATTGACAAATTAACCAAATGCTACTAGGCAGATACTATTGCAGTTATTAAATTATTGGCTTATGTAATGCTGAATGGGACAAAAACATCTCTAGAAATTCAAGGCTTCGTCATGGGATTCTAGACTAGTTGTCAATTATTTGGGTGAACTACCCCTTTTGAGGCTCCCGAGCAGTGGAGTAGATTGTCCACTGTGTGGTCCTCTGTGACCACATGATGCGGATGGGAAACCCTCTCCACCTAAATGTTTAGTTTACTTTAGACCCTATCTGGCCATGCAGCCCGGGGGCCAAATGCGGGTATTGTACCATGGTTTTCAACCAGTGTTCCAGGGACCACCAGTGGTCCTTGAGAGAGTTCCAGTTAAATGTGGAAATCTGTTTAACCAGATATAACTCTTTGGGAGTGTAAAAATGACCCGCAAGGGTCCATTTGGTTTCATTTTTACACTCTCAAGAGTTAAAATATTCATGACCTGAATTAGCCCAAGTCCAAAATTAATGGTCATTTTGATTTGTATGTTTGACTGGTTTGCTTCCCAAATCCAGCCTGGAATTGTGGACAAAAGCAAAAGAAATCTTTAGTTTCGGGGGTCTGTGTGATGACATTTTGTCTGTGATGACATTTTAGTCATCAAATAGTGGTCTTCTGTGGCTCAAATATCAAATAAATAGAGGAACCTGGTGTAGCAAAATGGGTGGTCTTACTCTTACTTTTATCTTGAAATTAAATTAATATTACGCAGACTTTAGTTCAGCCTTTTGGCCCTCCACAATATTTTATCTCATTTGGCCCCTTGGGAAAAATAATTGCCCATCCCTGGTTTAGACTATTGATTTTTGTTTTATTATTTATTGGATACTCCTCTCCAACAGCTTGGAATTTAACAACAGAAGCAATAACTGTGAATGGACACAATAGTTAAAGATAGAGTGCCATGATTTTTTTCCACCCTAAAACATGATCATCAGGCATTATTGTAATATGAGGAGGATTTTGTTTTAATAAAATGTACAGTATATGTTAAAATGACGTTTTTATGTGGGCAGCCTCACCAGCTCATTGACTATGCCTGGTTTGCCTGGTGGGTGGTGATGGGTGGAGATATACCTAAACTGAAGCCACACCCACGGCTGTAGTTGTATGATAAAGGGGGAGGAGTTAGGGCCTCCCCTAACTCCTCCCCCTTTATCATACAACTACAGCTGATGATGTGATGTCACTATATTACGGACCACAAAGTGAAGACATCATTGCACATAAAAACTACACCAATGGGTCTAATCAAGTACAGTGATGACGTCACAGAACATTGTTCCGCAGTAGAAGTGAATGGAATGCATCAGACAACTATACATACAGGATATGGTCCATTCCGTCTGTTTTACAGTTCTTTATTTCACCAGCAGGGGTCGCCATTGTCATTACAAACAGAACAGTGTATATACTATGATGTTTTACGTTTTAATCCTGGATAATCATGGAACGTTCCATACTATGTTATATACTACAACTCATCTGTGACGTCATGACTGTGACAGGTCATGTGACAGGCACAGTCAATCCCCGTGGGATAAAAACTATTAACTATTTTTAAACTGAAGAGCTTATTCCATGTGTTTTAAATGTTCAATTCGAGAGGGCAAGTATAATGTATTTATCCATATTTGGCTCGTTAGACAGGGGTCCTTTTAAACATGTACAAAATTGGAAAAAAATCACGCCACCCCATCTTTAAAGGTATAGTAGCCTAAGTGGTTTCACTTAGGCTACAAATATTGTTACCGGTATTTTCTTTCTTCCTTACTACAGAGTGCGGTGACCATATAAGGAGTTCTTCTCTGTCCCCAGTGAGCCCCTGGGGTAAAAAAAAACAAACAAACGCTAGTTTCACTTTGGGCTTTGGGATGAAAGCCTTTCGTCCAATCAGCATGAGAGGAGGCCTTCATCCAGTAAGGATTTAGTGCGGGTGGGCCTTTGTGTATTTGTCATTGGCCTGTTGCAGCTCCCCTCGTTGTAGAGTGTGTGCATGTGCATGAGGGTTTTCCAAATCACCCAAATCACTTGCTATACCTTTAAGCATAACACTTGCATGACTTGTTTATAATAGTTGCTACCTTGTACATTTCAACGGTTAAAGACAAATATTCACTTCTGTACGCAGCAAATCATAGTGGATGTAAAAGGGAAAAGAAAAATATACAAACAGGGCAGTATGTTTTTTTCACCCCTTTTGCCCTGCTTGTATACTCACTGGGGACAGGGAAGAACTCCTTATACTGTATCCTCACCACACTCTGTAGTAAGGAAGATTGGCCAAAAAAGAAGAAAAAAATCACAACATTTGAATAAAGTGAAATCACTTACTATAGCCTACCTTTAACTATTGCGTCCATTCACAGTTATTGCTTCTGTTCTAAAATTCCAAGCTATTGGAGAGGAGTATCCAATAAATAATAATAATAAAAAAAAAATCAGTAGTCTAAACTAAACATCAAAGGATGGAGAGGGTTTCCCATTTGCACCAAGTGGTCACAAAGGACCTCACATGGAAAATCTAACAGGGGTGTAGTGGAGGGGGGACGCGGGGAGACGGCGTCCCCCCACTTCTCACATTTAAGATATTTTTGGGGCAATAGTAGGCCTACCGTATGTTTTTGGTCTTGTCATTTACTTTTATGGATACAATTATGCATTGTAAACAATCTTTCTCAATATGCTATACTTGTTTTAATAGCGTGTCTTAAAGGGGAATTCCACTCATTTTCAATATTTTACTATGTCATTAATATACCTTAGAGATGTTGTGTGGACATGGTAAAAAGGTTCCCCCATTCTATGTTTTTGTCTCATTCAGCATTAAACATAAGCCAATAATTTAATAACCGGGTTGTAATTCTGTCAGACTATTCCTGGCTCAGACCTTAAGTAAGTTCTGAAGGGCCAGAAGAGCATCCCTCCCAGCATATGGAAAACACACAATGGCAAAGTGGGAACAAGCATCGGGGATTTGTTCTGCACCACTTCATCCACTGTCATCTACTCCCCCAAGTGTTTGGGGAGTGAGTGGATGTAGAACAGGGGTGCTCATACTTTTTTGACTTGAGAGCTACTTTCAAAATGACCGGCTCAACAAGATCTACACATAAAAAAGGGGTAAGGGTCCCGTATAAGGGTCCATTTGGTTTCATTTTAACGTTCTCAAGAGTTATAGATCTATAAGGGTCTAAGTGGTGGGGGGACAGTCATGTGATCTACCTGCACGGTCTGTGTGATCTACTGGTAGATCACAATCTACCTTTTAGGCACCCTGGCCCTGATATACAATAAAGGGAACTGAGGGAGGCTCTGCATACAGCCTTGTGGTGGTGAACCAGTGTCGAGGGGTCAGACTATAGCTCTGGTCCAATGGAAGCAGAATCATAGAAGTAGTGGAGCAATGGACTAGAGCAGTGGTTTTCAACCAGAGGTCCGGGGACCACCAGTGGTCCTTGAGAGCGTTCCAGGTGGTCCCCAGCTAAATGATGGACAGTTGGTGACCAAATGGATCCCTATAGACCTGGGACTCCAGAAAGCGTTAAAATGAAAGTTAACCAAATTAGCCCTTACGGGTCCATCTGGTTCCATTTTACACTCTCAAGAGTTAGTGATTTAAATATCTGAATTACTTAATTTTCAAGAATCTACAAAATTAGTAAATGTAGAACGATTGTTATTTTGAACGTTTGGCTAGTTTATCTCTCCTAAACTATGGACACAAACTTGAAAAGTTTGAAAAGTCCTTATTTTTGTGTCTGAGAGGTATGGAAGCTTCCATATGAGAGACTAAACTCAACATCAAATGGTAGTCCATGGCTAAAATACAGAATAAATAGTGGGCCCAAACAAGGTGGAAAACCACTAGATTAGAGCTAAAGTTGGAAACCAGACCAGATGCAACTCTAAACATGAAACCAAATGGACCCTTGCGGGTCCATTTGGTTTCATGTTCACACTCTCAAGAGTTATAGTATTCATCATCTGAATTAGCCCAAGTCTACACAACTAGAGGATGTGGAAGATTGATGGTCATTTTGATCTGTATGTTTGACTGTTTTGTTTTCTCCGAAATCCAGCCTGGTATAGTGGGGAAAAAGGGGGATCTGTGGGGCTATAATGTCATCACGTGGTGGTCCGTGGCTCAAATTCTGAATAAATAGTGGGCATTGGTATCAAAGGGTTGAAAACCACTGCTCCTCTCTCCTCTCATCGCCGTGAGCGCGCAACGTAGCCAGCTACCCGCGCACTCGGGGCATGGGCAGTGTTGCCGCATTTGTCCCTATATTTAGCTCTTTTCCAGACCTCCCTAGCGCCAAAATTAGTGGAAACTCCTGGAGGAAAATCTAGTGCTTTTTGCAGGTGAGTTGGGGCGAAATTGTTTGACAGTGGCCAGAGATAAGACCCTAACTTTTCACTTTTTCTCTCCTATGCTATGATAGAGTCCTCCTTCCTTCCTTCCTAGAAAGGACCATTGGTAACCAAATGGACCCTCATAGAGCTGTAACTCTTGCGATCGTAAAAGTCCTCCATGGCTAAAATGCAGGATAAAAAGTGGGCCCTGGTATGAAAATGGTTGAAAGAATGAAAACCCAATGCCCTAGCGCATTCAGGTGCATTTTGGAAGTGCCACTAGTGCATTTTGGATTTTGGCGGTTGGCAACACTAGGCATGGGCACGGGGACGGGGGCGTGCACAGGCAACCCTGTTTGTTTGTGTAGTGAGAGAGAGGTTGGAAATGGCGGAGAGGAGAGACCAAAGCGACAATTAACAGACTGAAATGCTACTACGCCGTCAGTGACAAAGTCAAGAGAGGCCACCTCGAACCGATAACTCGGATATACTTTGTTTTTCTTTTCTGCCACTGCCGACCCGGAGCGTTGTCGGAGACGTTTTAAAGGGGCATTTTGTTGTTTGGGATAAGATAAGGCTGGTGTGTTAGGATTAGCTGAAACTCGCTAGCTGTGCTAACCTCGTTAGCTGCCAGAGCGCTAGCGTTCATGAGCCAGATAGGCACGAGAGTCGACGCAAACTCCCGTTCACTTCATGGGGCCAGTCGAATGGCGGCTTTTCTACATAGACGTCTATTGAGAATGGGGACAAAATAGGGGACAAGCGGAAGTCACGGGAATGCATTGGAGTCTATGGGCACGCGCGAGTACGCGAGCCACGTGACCAGGCTGTTTTCTAGTCCCCCTCAACGTCGCAACTCTTCTACTAGATGGCCCTGTGGATGCTATAGCATCAGGTCGTGTGTGATTTTTTTCCCCCTAAACTCACGCAGGCTTGTTTGTCAACATAAGCTGACTGCTAGCTCGCTAGCCAGCCTTTATACACACAAGGTTTTCTTAGTTGCACAATAATACATACTCAAAGTTGCCCCCTACCCCCAAGAAAGAACACGGCCACAACAACAACTACAACAACAACAACAACAACAACGCCGTGCTATAGTATCAATGCTGTCTCATAGTGGATATAACGAAATAATAATAATAAAGCGAGCCATAGGCTGGTTTACAGCGAAGCTGTAATAGCCACCAGCGGGGACCTATACCTGCCTTGTTTATAACGCCTAAATAAATCAGGGCAGTCACCGCGTTACTGTGGGAACTAATCGTCCACTTCGATAACTGGACATCGAGATCTTTTTTCGTGGAGGAGAATCGAAATTTACAAGTTGAGCTGGAGCGGGGCTGAGGAAAACCAGGTAAGCCGATGTACACAAAACTACGCCAGCGATTTAAGTTGGGTCCAGGGGAACAGCCAGGGGTCCTTTGATGGAGTTCGAGGAATTACTGAATTGACCCCTATGGGTTCTGTAACCCCGAGCGTATAAATGGAAGCAAACGTGCTCTCGTAGGGGTACCATTTGGCCCCATTTGTGCACTCTCAGTGTTAAATCAACATTGCATTTTTACAATATAAATTGTGTGTTTCAGAGGTAGAACTGCAGTTAAGTCGGGGGTCCATACATACCGGTAGGCTAATGCACCCACTGCAACTGGTCCTTGAAATGTACTGGGTTGAGATTGAGAATCACTGCGGCTGTAAAAAAAAAAAAAAAAAAAAAAAAACACTTCTATTTTATGGGGGGCCCTGGCCCCTGTCCTGGCATATCTTTTCAAATAGGGCTCCGCGGGACAATGGTTGTCAAATTGGGGGACCTTTAGTGGAAAAAGTTTTGGGAACCACTGGTGACTGGACCACGGCTCCCGAGCTAACGCTATAATAAGCCTGTCTTCCATACAAAAACTTCCATACAAAAACAAATATGAACAAACTGCAATTCTACTAGAGCAGTGGTTTTCAACCAGCGTAAACATGAAACCAAATGGACCCCTACCGGTCCAGTTGGTTTCATGTTTACACTCTCAAGAGTTAAAATATCCATCATCTGAACTAGCCCAAATCTACACAACCAGAGAAGGAGAATGTTGGTCATTTTGATATGTATATTTGACTGTTTTGTTTCCGAAATCCAGGCTGGAATTGCAGACAAAAACAAAATAAATCTTTAGTTTTGGGGCTTGAGGGGCTGAATGAAATAGTAGTAGTAGTAGTAGTAGTAGTAGTAGTAGTAGAGTGGACATCAGGCTTTGTGAGAAAGCATGTGCTTGGCTTATTATGTTTTTTTGTATTCTATTTCACACCATCCAACCGGTTAAGGAAAGGTTGCCATGTTCTTTGTTGTTCAGCTGTTTATAGCAGCAGACCAGATGTGGTGATGGATGAGCCATTTTAGAGGTTTAAATCCTATCTTGTCAGTGGTTTTCAATCAGTTGTCCCGGGACCACCTGTCAAGAGGGTCCTTGAGATAGGGAGAGGGTCCTTGAGATAGGGCTCCGGGTGGTCCCCAGCTGTAATGATTGAGAGCAGGTAACCAAGTGGACCCTTTATAGCTCTAACTCTTAAGAAGGTAAAATGATCAAAGTTTACCATCAATACAGCATGACAACTGTGGACACATATAAACTAAATATTCTTTAGTACTGGGTCTGGGATACTAAATCTCATCAAATGGTGGTCTGGGGGCTGACTAAATAGTGGGCAACCACTGGTCTTTTGATTGATTTTTGACTCTGTGTGTGTGTGTGTGGGTGTGTGTGTGTGTGTGCGCGCGCGTTGGGAAGGGGGGTTTTGCCTAGAGAGGCCTGCAGTGTAAAACTGTCATTTGATCATCATCTGCAACACATTCTGTGATTGCCATTTCTATGACAGCAAGCCATTCACAACGTGCCAACTGGTGATGTCACTGGCGATATTAATTTGACAACTTAATCTTAAGTAGTTTTATGCTGCTGGGCAGCAGCACTTGTATGATACCGGGAGCATTTCAGCTGTGGTTTTGGAGTTATGCGTTGCATGTATGTGCGGTGACATTGGAGCTGGGCCTCTTTAGGTTTAGATGCCGCTGAGATAAGGGCCCACACACTGACTACAGAGACTTGACTGCAAGCCTTGGATATTCAGGTCAAAGTTTGGGACTCTCTTCCACCACGCCATGTTTACTTCCTGCACAGACGGATTACCCTATTGGCCTGAATATAAGACTATGTTTTTTCCCAATGGAAATATCCCAAAAAATGGAGTCGCCTTATATTCAGGGACTATACTATTTGACATTCAATGTTCTTTTTTCTGTAAATAGGTCTTGAAAAATGAGGGTCGTCTTATAAACGAGTCGTCTTATATTCCTGCTCAGACGGATTATATCAGTTATGAAATCTTGGCACATAATGCATATCGCAAGGCATTTATGCCATACCTCCCCTTATCTCCTGTGTTAATAAAGGTTGGCCTTGATATCTATATTTTTGGGGATTTCTTGGTTGTAAATGATTTGCCATATACTGTATGACTAACTTCCATCGACCTTTGGGGCAAGTGATGAAAGGATATAATTAGAACTTCACAATAATCCATTTTTTTTTCCAATAGATCTAATATGATTGATTGTTATGAATAGTCAACTTAGTGTCTTATTTTATTAGTCCATCACAGCAGGGGATTGTTTCTAGAAAAGACATAATGTTTCTCTTAATAGTCCCCTAATAAGCAGGCAACTCTGCTCATATTTGAGTAGACAGTAGTTACAGGGTAATCTGATGTGTGCATTCATTTCTGCTAGTTTAAGGTCAAAGCCAAGTGATTTTCCCACTACGCCATACCACACCAAATACCACCAAAACATCATTCGGTTCCATTAAAATAGAGTTCCACTAGCCATATCCCCCTCCCCTCCTGGAAATAATTGATGCCCACTTTGTAATGTAAGGACATACTGTAGGTGGAGGTTATTGATTCTCGCCTAGCCCAGGATTTAAACGTATAGATTCTGACATTTTCAATCTACACGCCTTGCCTCAGAATAACTCTGAACATGTACAAATGGAAAATCTAAATCCTGCTGAACTGGAACTGGAGAAAAGGGATGGCAACCAGAATAGGTGGTCCATTTTTGTGTTGACAAAAATGATGTGACCAAAGTCACATCATCATGACATTGACAATTCCCAGAGATGCTGGAAGACCCTGAATAGAGTCTCACGCAGCAGCTGAATAGATACGTAGCATATGCATTTTTATAAATAAAAATGAATGGAATGGAAAATGAATTGGAAACAATGCATATCTTATCTACAATATTTTTGAATCAATATAAATATTTACAGAGCCTTTTTATTGTTCAACTTGAAAGTCTGGAGGAAGAAGTTAATCACAAATGACAGCTGTCGTAAAGCCAACACGAGAGTAGTTACTATAAAGTCTTCTATTGTGCAACAACAGTAAACCATACCGCCGAGCACGACCGCTGATAAACACTAGTGATGTAACTTTGAACTTTATGCCACACAAATATCACATACTATACCAAAACAACTGATAGTATTGGAATCCTCCTGTCTAATATTGCAACCCCCAGGATTCCCAGTAAAAAAAAAGAAAGAAATTCTGCATGTTAGCCAAAATGGTTGCACTTTAGAGCCCAGGGGGAAAGGGGGAAGCCCCCCCCCTCCTCCTCCTAGCTAAGCTCCTCTGTGTGTGTGTGTGTGTGTGTGTGTGTGTGTGTGTGTGTGTGTGTGTGTGTGTGTGTGTGTGTGTGTGTGTGTGTGTGTGTGTGTGTGTGTGTGTGTGTGTGTGTGTGTGTGAATGAACAGCCATTTTAGCACTCAGCAGCACTGCTGCAGCCTTTCCTGCCTCTGTCACGTAGAACATTCTTCCACCGGAGCTTGCGTTAGGTATGCACGCTGTTTGTTTTCACCCCCACCTCCCCCACCCCCCACCTGCAACCAGCCTGTTTTTTTTTAACCAGCTGCTTCTAATTGTCACCCCCACATTCTAACTTTGTTTACCTCGCTGGCTTGGAAGAGAAAAGCTGGACTTTAAAGCCCTAATAGTTCTTTCCATTTTGTCCATGGTTGAAATGCTGATTTTAGTGTATTGCAACTTGCAATAGCAGTGCAGCTTCTTCAGTCAGTACTTTGTGGTGTGCACAGATCAATACTTCTGAAGACTGGGGGTGGGGTGGAGAGGGAGGTAGGTAGGTTAGATAACATGAAGTAAAACCAGTGTGCGGTGTTTGTTTTGATGGAGCATATGGAGTTGTTTTCAGTGTTATGCAACAGGACATGCGGGAGGGGAGCCCCACTTTTCCTGCAAAGTTGAGCGGGTCCGCTTTTGCCCCTCACACCCCCACCCCCCTACCACCACCACGCATACTGCCTCGTGCTGTAGTTTTGTTCCCTTCACTCTCCCGCTCTGACTCCGTATGAGGCACCTATTCTCTCTTTCACACACGCGCGCACACACAGGCATGTGTGCACCCCCCCCCTCCTCCCCACACACAGACACTCACACAAGGCTCTCTCTTCCGCCACCGTAAGTGTGCAGAGAGAGGGACAAGGAAGCCAAGTAGAGAGCCCAGTATGCGGGGAGAGAGGAGGACTGCGACTGCGAGAGGAGCATGGGTGCTCTGCTTGCTCTAACCTCAGCTCAGCTGTGGCTTAGCTGCTGTCAGAAGGATGACCTACATTCTCATAGTTCTTGGAAAAAAAAACTTAAAAAGAAAAGAGAGAGGAAAAGGGCTCATGCAGCAGGCTGTGAGAATCGGTTATCGGTTAAGGCAGGGGTGTCAAACTCAGATACAGAGTGGGCCAAAATTTAGAACTGAACAAAGCCGCAGGCCAAGTTTAAACAAACTAATCTAAGGGGAATTCCACCCATTGATGTGAACCAAATGGACCCGCTAGGGTCCATTTGGTTCCATTTGTACCCTCTCAGGAAAAATGGGTCTGAAAGAAAAATCATGGTGAAATACATCTTGGTGATGTCATCAGATGTATTTCACCATGTTAATGATTTTTTCAGATCTCTAATTTTAGGAAATAGAGAATTGGGGGAACTTTTTTTTATCATGTCAACACATTTCTAAGGTATATTAATGACATTAAAATGTTGTAAATGGGTGGTCTTCCCCTTTAATTTGATAATGTCTCAAGGGCCAAATGAAATTACACGGCGGCCCAAATTTGGCCCGCGGGCCAGAGGATGTTTCTGTCCGACAGAAAACTCTCCACGCTATAACGGCGATTAGACCAGATCTGTGTTATCAGAGACATAATGATTCAGATGAAGAATACAAATTAAAGGTAATAGAAGCAACTTTAGTGTGTACAAACACTGTTTGTAAATAGATTTGTTTAAAAACAGAATCTAACTCAACCTCACCTCCACTCTATTGGCTTATCATATGAAACTGCTGGAGACTCTGCTGTCTGGGATGCTGACGGGGGACATGTGTGTGTTACCTTGTGTTTGTGTACTTTTGCTGAAGTGCTTATAAAAGGTAAATGCCAAATGGTGCATTTGTATACCAGCTTTTATCCTTTACTATGTGCAAGCGCCGGTGCACACACATTCACTCAACCAATTCACTCAACATATGGCGAAGGCTCCAATCTGCGCATTAAGAGCAATTAAAGGTTCTGTTGTCTTGCTCAAGGACGTTTCAGTAACGCAGGGTTCAGGGAAGCCCAGGATCAGAACTGTGAACCGTCCCTTTCCACTCTCCTCCTGACTCCTTGAGCCTCTGCCTCCATGCATGCATGGACACACACACAAACACGTTTTTGAACGTTTATTTTATAATGGCCCACTTATATTTTTACTTCCACTATAAATACAGGAGTACTAGCCTACAGTAGACGTCATTGCACGACTTGTTGATTTCCTTTTTTAAGGATATCTTTCTGCCTTTATTTGAATAATACAGGTGTCAAAAGGATAGTGTGACAGGAAACCGAACTGAGAGAGAGCCCACAAGACTCTGGGATCGAACCCACAACACTCTTGTCATATAAAAGAATAAAGTTAATATAAGAGCTAAAGTATGTCTTTGTAAAGTTAAACATACTGTATATAAAACATAATTTTGTGATTTATAAGAATTATATATGACATTATAAAAAAGATGTAAGACCGTTACGGGTCCATTTGACTTCATGTTTACACTCTCAAGAGCTAAAATATTCATCTGAATTAGCCCAAGTCTACACGAACTAGAAAATGTAGAAGAATGGTCATTTTTTTAAATCTATTTTTTCTTTTTCCCTCCGAAACCCAGCCTGGAATTGTGGACAAAAGCAAAAAAAAAAAAAAAAAACTTTAGTTTTGGGGACTGTGGGGCTAAAATGTAATCAATTGGTTGGTTAGATGCTGAATAAATAGTGTAAAGATGCTCCAATGCAGTGCATGCCTTCTGCTTGCTGCTATCGCTGCTGCGTGTTGTGGTGTGAACCCTCCCTGTCTTCCTGTTGGCTGTTATCAGCTTGTTATGTAGCTTGCATATATTATAACAATCTACTGATGATCAAAATCAAAGAGCATTAAGTTAATCAGTAACACAGGGGGTCAGCACAGGGGGATCGAACCAGGAACCTTCTTCCATTTCCCAAGCGGCCGCGCCGCACAGAATATAGAGTCAGCATTCCAAGCCAACCCACTTCACTGAAACAGCACTTCCGTGCCAGCAACCATCAGCTTCTCCTTGACACCCTTTCTCACCTTGGCATCACTCGGACAGCACTCAAGTTGTTTTCCTGCCTCACTGTAAGCCAGTGGTTTTCAACCTTTTTACATACCAGGGTTTGTGTCCACAATTTAGGAGAGATAAACTGGCAGAATAACAATTCTTCAACATTTTTAAATTCTTCTTAATTCTTAAATGCTCTAAATTTCTTCATTCTTGAAAATTAAGTAATTCAGATGTTTAGATACAATTTAATTCTTGAGAGCGTTAAATTTTACGATCTCAAGAGTTACAGATCTATAAGGGTCCATTTGGTTACCGACTGTCCATCATTTAGCTGGGCACCACCTGGAATCCTCTAACAGACCACTAGTGAGTCCGTTTGGCCCGGGGACCATAGTGGTTCCTGGACCACTATGAGGAGATCTACTAAAATGATTTAGAGCTAGGAGGAGGGGATGGAGCGGCACCTTTATTTTAGCAGCACGCAAGCTTAGGGTCATTCACACATGACAAACTGGCATGTTTTGACTTGACACATATTTGGAATGTCGACGTGTCGCGGCCCAATATCGACAATAAATCGATTTTTTTTTTTTTTTTTTTTTTTTTTTTAGCCCGCGGTGCCGGCGGGACCCAACGCAAAATGTTGCAGCGCGGGCGGCATGAAAATGCCTACGGGAGGGAGAGGTGCAAGATAAAATAAGCAGGACCGCGAAATCGAGCAATATATAATACCAAAATATGCATATCTGAGGAGAACGTTCCATACTGCGCTGGACAATGATCAGGCATGTTCTCAAAGCAAAGCGCATGGCAGAGCGAGGCGCAGAGCGCACCACGCAACAGACAAGCACCCGCACCTGGCATTCCACATTCATTAGTAGCCTAATCGACTTGATAGAGGAGTTTTTCTCTTTCCTTGCGACGGATTCCCTGCATCTTTGCTTTTTCCTGCGTCTGCTGTCAGACATGGCCAAACAACGTGAAACAGAACACTGGACAAGATAAGTACAAATAATATAGGCTTGTCGCGCTTGACGCGTGCTGCTTGCCACCAGCAGCGTCTCTCTCTCTCTCTCTCTCTCTCTCTCTCTCTATCTCTCTCTATCTCTCTCTCCGTCTCTCTCTCTCTCTCTCTCTACCATGTGAGACCTTGGTCTTGTGCAGGAGAGATAGCTTTCTCCCATACGTAACGCTCCATTTCGGAGGCGCCTGCTCGGCGAAATAAAAGTCAATCATTGCGTCCGGGCCTGTTTAGCTTTTTTTTCGGCGGGTGCAGGGAGCAGCCGCTGCCGCCTCCTCCACCTCCCCGGGAAAAGCCGGACTCGCGGGACAGAACGCAGGGGGTAGGAGGAAGACGCATTTCGGCGGGTGCAGACCGGGGCCGCTGCCGCTTGCACCTCCTCCTACTCGGGGGGGGAAAGCCGGATTCGCCGCGGCAGAACGCCGGGGGGAGGAGGAGGAGGAAGCAGCACAGACGCGCGCAGCACAGACATGTTCTCACTACAGTGATAGTAGCCTAATACCCGAAATAAGCAATTCTGTTCCCTTGAAAACAGTAACGTTGTGACGTTTTTGAACAAGAAATTGCAAAGAATACAAAATAAAAATCATTAATATAAAAAAAAAGAAAAAAGAGGCGATTTTCGACTCGTACTTTTTTGTGTCGACGTCAGCACGTGTCGACAATCGTGTTGATTTCCGACTTTTTTTCACATCCCTACACATGACAAACTAGCATGTTTTGACTTAACTTACCATTGAGCAATGCCGAGGTGGCCATCAAACACAGGTAGAAACAGCCAGAACAGGCAGAATATCAATGTGTTTGACACATGTGTATTTGGCCTCCTAGTATTGTAACTGCTGTACAACGGTGCAGAGAGTCTACCAAAAATAACAGATTCCTGCGATCGGAGCTGCAGGATTGTTTTATAGACTTTATGCAGTCGAATATCCAAGCGATGAACCAAACACTGTATGGATTGTTTGTAAACTTAAAGAGCAGATCCAGTGGTTGCACCACTTAAAAAGCAGGCTTTCCACGCGTACTGCAGATAAACTGGCGACCTGAGTTTTTAACATGCAGCACACCTTGTGTATCTCTAGCATTATTTCTGCTTGAGTGGTTGCCAGATTCAATCAAAGGAGTACAGACGTGGAATAACACAATGTAGATTTAGTGACTGTTCTAATACCTCTGGGAAAAGTAGCGCTGGCCAGCTATTAAAATCTTTAATCATGATAAATAACATGATTTGTGTAGTTAATTCCACGATTAATCGCATAATACCCTTTTTATTGGTTCAAACTTGAATGATAAACTGAAGAGCAATGAATTGTACTGCATGGGTTGTACACAGAGCCGTACACAGATCATTGTACAATACATTTTAATACCATTCTCTCTGGTGTAGGTACACAATGGCACCTGTTATTGCCTGTAATCACAGAGGTGTTCTGCAAGTGGTTAGATCAGTGGTTTTCAATCAGTGGTCTGGGGACCATCAGTGGTCCTAGAGGGTTCCAGGTGGTCCCCAGATAAATGATGGAAAGTTGGTTAACCAGATGTAACTCTTTTGAGAGTGTAAAAATGAAACCAAAACCAAATGGACCCTTGTGGGTCCATTTGGTTTCATTTTCACTCTCAAGAGTTAAAATATTCATCATGTGAATTAGCCCAAGTCTACACAACTAGAGAATGTAAAAGATTAGTCATTTTGCTCTGTATACTTGACTGTTGGTCCATGGCTCAAACTCTGAATAAATAGTGGGCCCTGGTCTGGTGTCAAAAATGTTGAAAACCACAGGGTTAGATGATGGCAGCTAGGGGTTGACGAGGCAGCTGACACAGAATGTGCAACTAACAGCACTGAGTGATGCTTCAAATCGATCAAAACTTTGTTGTACTTTGTTGTACGTTAATGTAGCCTAGTGGTATCACCAAACATTGTGTCCTTAACTCATTCTATACCTAGGGCTACATTGGTTTACACTGCTTCATCGCTATACTACCGGTTTATTTTACCGGGTCTTGGCATCACCCGGCAACAGTTTGCTTCTGCATTGGTGCGTCTTTATTTTATTATGCAATTGAAGCTCAGATTGAGGTCATCCTCGCCAACCAGCGACTGAGCAGTCCCTAATATTGATTGAAAGGTACTTTATAGAGATGTGTGGTGGCAAGGCATTCCACACTTTTGTTGTCAGCGCAATAGAGAGATAATTTACCCATGTTTGTTTTTGTTCTATGGGTGGGTGGTACCAGATTGTTGTTGTCCCACTTAGTTCGTCGGATATGAGGGCAGAGCCCCAGTGATGCTCATGCAACGAGTTTTAGCTCCACCGATGACCCACCCTTCCACGGGCGTTGATTGAGTTGTTTCATAGGAGAAGCTACTTGAGAATAATTACAGCATAATTAAGTCCCCAAAGGCTTAAACGTGTTGAAGTGTATGCTATCCAAAGGATGTAGTTACAGCCCTCTGTGACTGAGTGCATCTGGGGCCGCCACGTGTGAGATTGGGCACAGACGGATTTTTTTTTTAAGTAGCTGGATTAGCACTGTGGTTTGAAAAAGAGAAACTTCATGATGTTTACATGCAGTGGTGAAAATCCCTGCAAAACCTCCACAGAGGTTGTGAATCAGGGCCGGGCATCTAGGCATGGGCATGGAGGGGCAATGCCCCCCCCTAAAGGCCCTGACTGCCCCACCAAACATGATGGCATGCAAACAACCCAAATGGCAAAGATATTTCAAATTAAAGTGCTTATATTTTAAATGATTTGAAACATTACTAACTGACGTTGTCTCACCACTAAGCCAACTCCATTTCATCGTTCAAAACAGAAAACTAGCCTCTGAATCAGGCCTTTAGCTTTATGCATGCTGCGTGTCTGTTGCAACTTCAACAACAACTGATATTATTATTGATGCTTTACTTGCCTAATATAAGTCCTGTACCCGAAAATGGTATGGGTGCCACTTCATGAAGCCGCCCACATACCATTTTTGCCTGCCCCCCAAATTGGGAAATGTTACATCTGGGCCTGTTGTGAATTCGTATCCACCATCGTGTCTGGTTTTGTCGGTGTGTCATAATACAAACACAATTGGCCTGTGTTTTGGAGTAGGGAAGCCAGGCAGAAAGAGGGTCATATTGGTCATGGTGTGTACTAACGGCTGGAGCGGCACCTCAGCACTCAGCCGGGAGTGTTGGACGAGAGCAGTAGGACAGTGGGCGCTCCTCATTGGCAGATGAGTCAGTAGGATACTCTAAAACAGGGCTGCCCAAACTTTTTTGACTTGAGAGCTACTTTCAAAATGAGCGGCTCAACAAGATCTACTACACATCAAAAATGTGATTGTTCCATTACTGAAAATCCATTTCAAGTCCCCCTAGAAAGTTTGAGCCTTGAAATGGTGGTGATGGATGGTGTTACTGACTTTATAGTGTTTAAGAATAATGCACTTTATAATGAAAAATAGAGGGGGAGAGTTGGAAGGTTTTCTTGTATATGCTACTACTGACATTTGAAAACAGTATTTGGGGTTTGAGTTGACAGTTTGTGATGTTGAGTTTAGTCTCTTGCACCCAAAACTAAGAACTTTCACCAAATGGATTTGGTTTCATTTTACACTCTCAAGAGTTACAGATCTATGGGGACTGTTGTGATCTACCTGCACGGTCTGTGTGATCTACTGGTAGATCACCATCTACCTTTTGGGCAGCCCTGCTCTAAAAGGTGCTGCCTGAAATTGCATGTGAGCCTAATATAGGGAGAAAATGGTTACAAAAAAGTTCACATTTCAAGCCAGTGGAATCGCTGATTGATTGTTGCAAATGCAGTGAGCACACACCTGTACTATGAAAGCCAGGCAGAAATGTCTGTGTATGCGCGTATCACCGGCTCCATATATACAAGTAAGACATGTTTGAGTGTCTTACTTGTGGTGTAGGTGGTGTGGACAGTAAACCTAGATTAGAAGCTAGAACAGGTTCTGCTTTAGGCTGGAATATTTTAGACTCGGACGACAACAATGATACATTCATTCACAGAGTCGATGTATGTTCAGACATGCATGTTAAACCATGAATCAAACCATTAATAAAACAAAAACAGAAAAGCTGTGTACCGAAAGGTGAATTTCTGAGAATTTTGTTAATTCTACGTCAGAATTCTGCAGTGACGAAATAGCATGCACACTTTGGAAACAACTTAGTTGTTTCCAAGCTGATAACAGCCAACAGTTTCCACAAGAGTATTAAGCTGTGCTTTTTCTTGGTTCAACCAACCGGTGTTTTCAACACTTTGACACAGTGGTGATGCATTCGAACCATGCGGTTTGTATCTCTTCACCCCACATGTGCTTGGCTACCTGTAGAAACAAGGCTCCCACAACACTTCTGAGCCTGAACCACATCAAACCCCAGATGTCAATGACAAATTATATTTATCTTGCATTCAATCATTTGATCTTCATGTAGGTGTAGAGCTGATGCTCAAAGGCCACTTAGGGTGGAGTGGCTTCTGTCTGTATAGTGGTTTTCAACCTTTTTGATACCAGGGCGCATTATTTATTCAGAACGGACCACCATTTGATGTCATTTTATCCCCCAAAGACCCAAAACTAAAGATTTGGGTCGCTTTGGAATTGGGAAACAAAACAGGCAAATATTGATAAAAATGACCATTAATCTTCTAGTTGTGCATACTTGGAATAATGCAGATGATATTTTAACTCTTGAGAGTGTAAAACCAAATGGACCACAAGGGTCCATTTGGACATTTGGTTACCGGTAATCAACTTTCCATCATTTAGCTGGGGCCACCTGGAATCCACTCAAGGACCACTGGTGGTCCCCTGGACCACTGGTTGAAAACCACTGGGTTATATGATTGCAGTGCTGTAAGAATAGTCAAAAATGACATTTGAATATTCCTTTTTAAAACACCACGCCGCCGTGGGTTTGAACAAATATCAAGGGTGCATAATTTCAGTATGAAATATTGCAGCCTGATATGCTGTAAAACATCCTCTTTCTTTTTCTCTGTCTGTTCCTGTATTAGGGCCTTTACAGACGGGGGATGCCTGAAACACACGCGTTATTGCGGCGAATCCACTGTGCCACTCAGTGCTGACTGACAAGAATCGCTTAGCGAGAAACAAAAGCTCACAGGATTGTCTGTGAGTCTAAAATAACTCAAGGTGGGCACGTGTTAAAAACATACACGCGTGCAACAAACAACACTGGTCGCCGTGTGATAATGCCCGGCGCCACACGCTTGCTTTATCGCACTGCGTTCTCTAAGCACAAAACACCGATCCCGTTGAAAATGAACTACAATTATTACTCCCTGTCTGTAAAATCCTTTAGACCAGTGGTTTTCAACCAGTGGTCTGGGGACTACCTGTGGTCCTTGAGAGAGTTCCAGGTGGTCTCCAGCTAAATGATGAAAAGTTGGTCAACCAGGTGTAACTCTTTGAGAGCGTAAAAATGAAACCAAAGGACCCTTGCGGGTCCATTTGGTTTCATGTTTACGCTCTCAAGAGTTAAAATATTCATCATCTGAATTAGTAGAGAATGTAGAAGATTAATGGTCACTTTTGAATTGCATGTTTGACCATTTTGTTTCTGAAATCCAGCCTGGAAATGTGGACAAAATCAAAAGAAATCTTTATTTTGGGGTCTGTGGGGCTAAAATGGCATCAAATGGTGGTCTGTGGCTCAAATTCTGAATAAATAGTGGGCCCTGGTATGAAAAAGGTTGAAAACCACCGCTTTAGACAGTATTAGCTCTAATTTATCAGAAATATATATAGGTCACTGAGCTTCCCCGGTGTCTCACAACAGATTGCTAATATCACCTGCCAAAAAGGTCACGCATACCTTTTTTTGGCAGGTGATATTAGTGATTCTTGACAGCCAATTCATCCGAAGTGAAAAACTAGTTTGGGTAGCAGCAGCAAGCAATAGTGCCATAGTTCAGCGATCCCGTCGCAACAGCACAAAGCACCCTGCAACCATGCACTTCTCATAATAGCTCTCCCCTATGGCGTAATTGAATTTTTACGACAAGACCACCACAGATCAGGTTCCCTGTGTATGCAAAGTGATTTCCGGGGGAAATCTTTTGGGCTTGCAGGTCACCTATATCCGTGCTATATACAAACACGGATGCACATTCACACACCCATTAAGAGGTGAAATAGTGAATGGCCCTCTCGGTGCATACAAATATACTTCCTTTACTGCGTGCACTCCCTCCCTTTCAGTGTGGCCTCCTTTTCAGGGTTATTGCTTTCAATGCATGGCTATTTCCAGCCTTCTAGCCTGTTCTACCACAGGTAAACAGAATGGGAAGAATTCCAATTCCTCAGTGTCAGCTGTCTTGTAATGTGTAAGTGGTAGATCAGGGGTTTTCAACCTTTTTTACACCAGGGACCACCATTTATTCAGCAAAAAAAAAAAAAAAAAAAAAAAATTGAGCCACGGACCACCATTTGATTACAAATTACATTTTCACCCCAAAGACCAAAAACGGAAAAAAGGAATTATTTTGGTTTTGTCCACAATTCAGGGCTGGATTTTGCAAACAAAACAATATTCACTTCCCCTACCTTTAATTAGGTGGTGCTAGTTCAGATGATGAATATTTTAACTCTTGAGGGTGTGAAAATGAAACCAAATGCATCCGCTTCATATTGATAATAATAAACAAGAACATGACGTTTCAACTCTTTACCTATACCAGTGGTTTTCAACCTTTTTGATGGGTCCACTATTTATTCAGAATTTGATCCATGGACCACCATTTGATGACATTTTAGCCCTACAGACGCCAAAACTAAAGATTTATTTTGGTTTTGGCCACAATTCCAAGCTGGATTTCGCAAATAAAACAGGCAAAACATACAGTAGATGAAAAATGACCATTCATTTTCTACTTTCTATAATTGTGTTCTCTAATAAGTGGTAGTAATTCAGATGACGAATATTTAACTCTTGAGAGCGTAAACATGAAACCAAATGGACCTGCATGGGTCAATTTGGTTTCATGCTTACGCTCTCAAGGGGAGTCCTCTCAGGGATAACTGGTGGTCCCCGGACCACTGGTTGAAAACCCCTGATTTCTACATATATGTTGTAGGCTGACGGCAAAGATTTTTGACTCAGTATATGCTTGGAAACACTATCTTAACAAATCAGAACATGTTTGGTCTCATTTTTTTAGGTCAGTATAGCAGTGTTTCATTGTTTTTACTTTTTTTTAAAGAGCCACTTTATGTGTCTAGGGCAGTGATTTTCAACCAGTGGTCCGGGGACCACCAGTGGTCCTTGAGAGGATTCAACATCGATTGGTGGTCCGTGGCTAAAATGCAGAATAAATACTGGACCTTAGTATGAAAATGGTTGAAATCCCCTGGTCTAGGGCAGGGGTTTCCAACAGGTGGTCCAGGACCACCAGTGGTCCCTGAGAGGATTCCAGGTGGCCCCAGGCTAAATGATGGAGAGTTGGTTAACCAGATGTAACTATTTGAGAATGTAAAAAGTGAAACCAAATGGACCCTTGCCGGTCCATTTGGTTTCATTGTTAAAATAAATAATATCACCTGCCAAAAAGGTCACGCATACCTTTTTTTTTGGCAGGTGATATTAGTGATTCTTGACAGCCAATTCATCCGAAGTGAAAAACTGGTTTGGGTAGCAGCAGCAGATGTTAAAATATTCACAATCTAAATCCTCCGATATCCAGCCTGGAATTGTGGACAAAAGCAAAATAAATCTTTAGTTTTGGGGTCTGTTGGGCTAAAATGTCATCAAATGGTCGTCTGTGGATAAAATGCAGGATAAATACTGGGCCTTGGTTTGAAAAAGGTTGAAAACCGCTGGTCTAGGGCGTAAACAAAAGCTACGTGTGGGAGGCAGAGGTGACAGAGGTGACGCCTCTCCTTTCATATGGAGAGAAAACAAATCAACCGTGACCGTTGGTTCCTGAGTTAGGGGCAGGTGAAAAAAGCAAAACAAAGCCTGTGGGAGAGAAAAAATCAGAGATAAATTCCTTCTTTGGGTTCCGATAACACGAGGGAAGGCGGCCAGAATACTGATCGGGTTAGTGAGACACATTATAGTTATAGGTATATTCAGTGATTTCACATAACACTTACCTGTGTGGTTCACAGCTTACATGAGATTAATTGTGGTACAACATTTTAATTGACGTTCGCCAGTTGTCCAGGAATTATTTTTAATTATTTTTTTAATTAGCTGTTGAATGCATAATAATCCTGATTCGTTGCAGACATTGCGATGAGGCATCAAAAGAAAGTAAAGAAAGAGAGTATTTCGCACACCGTATATCAGCTCCCATGTAACATTATTGAGGGAAAACAACATTTTGACCCGTGTGGGTCTTCTTCACATGGGTCGAAATGTTCAGGTATGGTATCCATACCTAAAGAAGACCTACACGGGTCGACCCACACGGGTCGAGCTGATATACGGTGTGCAAACTACTCTTCTTTCTTTTGTACATTACTTTTTTTAGTTCAGCACCTGTAAGTTTCTTTAGAGATGTGTGTACTCTACTTTTGTTTCAGGGCTTGACACTAACACTTGCCCGCTTGCCCGGGGCAAGTAAAAAAAATGGTGGGGCAAGTGAAGACTTCTACCTGGTTGCCCGAACGGGCAAGTGTGCAACATAGTGCACTATAACACAACACAAGATAAATTTGTCTTGAAGCCAGTCATTGCACTCTACTCTGTGTCTTTCCCTGCTTTCTAGCTATCCACAATTCCAGGCTGGATTTGGGAAACAAAACAGGCAAATTATCATAGGCCTACACATCAAAATGACCATTAATCTACTACATTCTCTAGTTGTGTAGACCTGGGCTAATTAAGATGATGAATTTTAACTCTTGAGAGTGTAAAAAGGAAACCAAATGGACCTGTAAGGGTCCATTTGGTTTCGTTTTTACGTTCTCAAGAGTTACATCTGCAAAATTTACAGTACTAGGACCTTACCCGTTGTGAATATATGAACACCAAACGATGTACTGTGTGGGTAATGTGATATCACCAAAGATGCAAGTGTTTTGATTAAGGATTGCTTTAATGCACACTTTTGCACAGAAACTGCAATGGCCAGTCAGAATGTGTGTGTGTGTGTGTGTGTGTGTGTGTGTGTGTGTGTGTGTGTGTGTGTGTGTGTGTGTGTGTGTGTGTGTGTGTGTGTGTGTGTGTGTGTGTGTGTGTGTGTGTGTGTGTGTGTGTGTGTGTGTGTGTGTGTGTGTGTGTTTTGCTATTTGCATTTCCCCCTGTGGCCGAAAAGGGAATTGCCAATGTTAACCGAATGGGGAAATCTAATGCACCAATAAATTCATTATTAATCAACAATTTGTTAATTTGAAAAAAGGGCTTCCTCAGTCTCTTCCTAATGTTATGGTCAATGACTGTGTGAAAAATCAAAGCGATTGGTGCAGCCAGTGATGAGTTATGCTCGTTTCAGACAGACAGACATTCAGACAGACATTTGCTTAGTTATAGTATTGATTTTTTGGGGGGAGCAAGTGACCATGAGCTGAGGGCAAGTAGAACCTGACTTGCACTTGCCCGATGGGCAAGTGCCTCCGAGACCTTAGTGTCAACCCCTGCATGCCCCTGGTTACTCGGGCTCCTGGGAAAGTCCAAAACTGAGGCCAGTGTGATTGAACGAGTGCTTGAGGGAAAGTCGTGTGCGTGCATGGGGGCAGTTTCGTGAGTGTACAGGGTTTGATGAGCCCAAATGTGGAGATGCCTGATGTCATCAATTTTTATCGTATGTTCTCAGCAGGCCTGTATATTCACTAGGGATGCTAACTGCCGTTGGCATTAGGACTGTATCAAACAATAGCGCTATTAATCAAAGATTGCCGTAGATTAGAGATCTCAACGGGCCTGAAAATTATAACTGATCAGGCCCAAACCCGGCCCAGCCTGACCAATTAGCATAGTTTTTAGGCCTGACCCCGCCCTACAATGTCGAGTCGGGTCGGGCCTGGTCGAGTTTGGGTAGAAATTGAGTAATCTACAGAGTAAAAGTGAAAATACCAATCAGCTTCATAAGAGGTAAATACACTGACAGACAGAACAGGACTATTATTTTTATCATAATAAAATAATTCAATATATATTGCTTTTTTCATGGAGCCCTAGGCCTGACCCTAAAATGTCGGGTTTGGGTCGGGCCTGCTTGGGTGCGGGCAGAGTTTGAGAACTCTACCGTAGATCTGTGTCCATAGCAGCGGTCTGAACTATGGGGGAATTGTGTTAATTGTGACAGCAGCTCACATTTACTTTAACATCAGAGATGTTCATCACTGATGTCACGAGATCAACTAGGCAGTGCACCATGTACATTTCCATTGCATAGGGATTTTGATTAATACACTGACAGGCAGGAAATGCACAATTTCCTTGTAATGTGCCTTTGACCACATTAATGAACATACATTATTTTGCTTTGGTCTCGTACCGTGAGTTTTCACATAATATGCACAGTCTGCTAAATGCGTAACAATTCTGTCACCTTCTGTATGTCAAGTAATATTCAGATAATCTGAATCCTGGGGAGGAAGAATTTATATAATTGAACTGACCACCAATCCAGTTCACCTCCCATGTAGCCACAGTGACCGGACCCTGATTATAGTGGAGGGCCGGATCTAGGCATGGGCATTGGGGGGGGGGGCAATGCACCCTTAAATCCCCTGACTTCCCCACCAAACATAATGGCATGCACACATTTGAAATTAAAGTGCTTATACTTAAAATGACACTATAATGACACTACTACTGCTACTAACTAACTACAGTTGTGGTACCACTAAACCAACACCATTTTACCATTCCAAACAGAAAACTCTCTGAATCAGTCCTTTAACTTCATGCATGCAAGTGGAAGTGATGAACTCATGGAAATGAGCCAGCACACGAGTACATGATTTACGCCTGGATACCCAGAGATGCATTTTAAAACCCACACATAAATCTTTATCCAGTGAAATCTCACCACCATCACCACCATGTGTTAGCAGGAACTAACACCCGTGAAGATTGTATCTGATTGCGAATCTGCCCTATACAAACCTTTACAAAAATGTTATTATAAAACATATTGAGTTAAACAGGAGCTACTTTTTTACCGTTTCGAGGCATGAAATACCTGTCAAAGGTATGCTCAGCTGAGCGGAAATCTCGGCTAATAGCAATGCATGCAGTTAGATTTCTAGCTACAGCCATGAATGTGTATCACAGTTTGTGGTTAGCAGTTGTACATTGACAGTTGAAAATTCCTCCCCCTCTCTCATCCATAGTCGATTCCCACTGCCTTGTGTCAATTATGTTTTATCACAAACAAAGATTGCGTTGGTGTTTATTTATTGCTTCACACTCCTTCACAAGAAGAAGTAACAATCTGTAATGGCATTGACATTACGCCTACACAAGTTAGTAAATAATGCGCATATAATGGCCCATTAATTGCATCACAGTAACTATGAGAGAAAATCTCATCTGCACGCTTAAAATAGAAGATATTTTGGTGAATATTCCTCCCGGAATCTATATGCTGGGCTTCAAGTGTTTTGAAGACGAGTAGCCTATAATGTTAACAATTATTTATTATTTCAGAGTCGAGTAGAATTGCGTGTGGAAAAATATTACATGAATTGCTTGCTTCGTTCATTATTCGAGTTTTTTTTTATCTGATGATGGAAACTTTGGAAGCCAGTGCGAGCTAATTAGGTTGGAATATGTAAATATCAGACTGATCCATCTTGAGCAGATCACTATTACAGACAATCCGTGTAATGATTTACACCCAAAGGATTTTTTTGGGGAGGTAGAGCAAGTCGGCCAATGATCCAAAAGGTCGGCGGTTTATGCTTTTGTCCACAATATACCAGGGTTTATTTGGCAAACATAGATGACCATTAATGTTCTACGCATTCTCTGATTGTGTAGACTTGGGCAAATTCAGATGGTGAAAATTTGGTTAACCAAGTGTCCATCATTTAGCTGGGGACCACCTAGAATCCTCTCAGTGTCTGAAACTGGCTTATCCCATAGTTCTCATACACACACACACACACACACACACACACACACACACACACACACACACACACACACACACACACACACACACACACACACACACACACACACACACACACACACACACACACACACACACACACAAGCTCCTGAAAGACTAGACTGTGCAGATACAGGTCTAGCCTGCTACAACGATAACCGATAAGTGAGTTTCTTAAGATGTTTGCTGGAACTGGTTGACATAGGGTGGCCTGAAAGAGTTTCTCGCCCTTTGATCTAATCTTTAGTCATGACTTTTAGTTGAATACCTAAAAGTTGTGGTAGGTACTAGATAGAGCAGGGGTGGCCAACCCGCGGCTCGCGAGCCACATGCGGCTCTTCAGCTGGTTATATGCGGCTCTTAAGGGGCTTCCACATGAAACCGTACCAGTGGTTTTCAACCTTTTTGGGCACACCATTTATTCAGAATTTGAGCCATGGACCACCATTTGATGGCATTTTAGCTCCACAGACCCCAAAGCTAAAAATTTCGTTTACTTGTCCACAATTCCAGGCTGGATTTCAGAGAAAACAAACAGTCAAACATACAGATCAAAATGACCATTAATCTTCTCTAGTTGTGTAGACTTGGCCTAATTCACATGATGCATATTTTAACTTTTGAGAGCGTAAACATGAAACCAAACCATTTGGTTTCATGTTTACAATCTCAAGCACACAAATGCACACGTCAGTGAAAAACGTGGCTCTTAGTCTGTGACCGGTTGGCCACCCCTGAGATAGAGGTTTACCGGATAATGGTAATGTCAGTGTTGGTACGCTTTCCCACAGGTTGTCACTTCATTTCCAGTTAGAATAGAAAGAACCCCATTTCGCAAATGCAAAATGTTCAGTGTTTGACTTTTATGTTCAATTAAGACTTAATGAATTCAGCACTGCTTGATGCCTAGAAACAGCTCTTTCAGGGAATTTTAACAAGGACAAACCAAGAAATAAAATTACTTAACTTTATTGACTCAAGCTACACAGTGCACAATGAACAATTTGAGTGTGAAATCACAAATTAAAACAAGGCAGCACCAGATACAATGTAATCTGAACTCCTTAACAGATTTACCACGACTTTTGGAGTGATTGATTATTCTGTTGTCTGCTTATCACTCCAAAAGTCGTTTTAAGCCTTGTTTTGTTAACAAGCTCATTAGCTCACCGCACACCACCTCATGAAGTCCTTTAAGTGGTGACTACAAAACCCAGAAAACACCTCAAACACTTTACAACTATAATTGTTAAACGATAAATGGTATAACTTTAAATGCATTTGAATGAGCCCTGAAAACAAAATTCTTCAGTGTAACCAGAAATTTGTCTTCAACACTGAAGAGGACAAATTGACGGTGTCACGCATTTGAATGAAATCAAATCGATGTGTAGTTTGTGGCTTATGCTAGTAGGTGATCTAACAGTAGATCACACAGGCCGTGCAGTTAGATCACATGACACTTGGACCCTTATGGATCTGTAACCCTTGAGAGCATTAAAATGAAACCAAATGGAACAATCACATTTTTGATGCGTACTAGGGACTACACACACTGGCTGAGTCCATGTTTTATCACAAAATGACTTAAACGTAACGTCACTGTGACCTCTCTCTCTCTCTCTCTCTCTCTCTCTCTCTCTCTCTCTCTCTCTCTCTCTCTCTCTCTCTCTCTCTCTCTCTCTCTCTCTCTACCAGAGTAGAGAGAGAGAGGAAGAAAGAGATGTTTAGAGAAAGCAGATAAGAAAACCCTTAATGGATCACTTCTATCCTAATGGTAAATGGTCAGTGGTTGACACTAATTTCTCAAAGACACTTGCCAATCGGGCAAGTACAGGTCACGCACTACTTAGCTCCGTGGTTTTCATCCTTTTTCATACCACAGACCACCATTTGGTGTTGAGTTTAGTCTCTCGGGCCCAAAAGCAGGGATTTTCATGTTTGTGTCCACAATTCGATTTCATTGTGAAGCCCTCCTAGTCTTCCCCACAATAACAATCTCTCTTTTCTCCCTTCAGCGCGACTGGCCTGCTGCCCTTCCAGCACCAGGGATGGTGCTGCGTAACGGGGAGGCCGTGACACCGTAACGCCACCCCCCTCAGCCTCACCTCCACCTCTCCGTCCATCGTCCCACTGTGCCTCGGAGTTGGCCCACAACAGCCCCCCGCATGACTCACCACCTGGACCCCTAGACCCATTTAGGTACAGTATCTGGAAACAACAACAACAAAAGCTTGTTTTTTTTTTTGCTTAAAGGGGAACTCCACCCATTTTCAACATTTTAATATGTCATTAATACACCTTAGAGATGTTGTGTGGACATGATAAAAAAGTTCCCCCACTTCTGTATTTCCTAAAAAAATGCAGGTCTGAAAAAAATCATTAAAATTGTGAAATACATCTGATGTCTGACGTCATCAAGATGTATTTCACTGTTAATGATTTTTCTTTCAGGCCCCTTTTTCCTGAGAGGGTACAAATGGAACCAAATGGACTCTCCATTTGGTTCACATTTGTATCCTCTCAGGAAATTTTGGAAAATGGGTGGAATTCCCCTTTAAACCTGAACTCCAGCATAATAGGATGAACCATATTGTACTTTCTAATTTGATTGCATATAAAAGTCTAAAGTCAAAGTCTGAAATGTAATCCCCATTCCGCAATGCAAGCAACACTGTCAAAGGGGTTGACACTAAAGCCCCTGACACACCAAGCCGACGTCGCGCGACGTCGGCCAACTGCTGTGTCGCCTTGCGTCGCCTTGCGGCGCCTGTGTCGGGCCAGGTCGGGCTCCTTGGACACACCGCAAAGACGACATACGACGGTCAACTAGCCATATACGTTCTGCGCATGCGTGAGAGGTAGCGGTAGTCTGCATTCACTGAAAAACAACAGAAAACCGGAAGCTCTGGGCCGTTAGCTTAATTAGCTTAAAATGCTAACGGTTATAATCTGATAAGTGCCTCTAGTATGGTAAATATGCGATGCCCGCCGTCATCAACAGAACGCGGACTTCGCGTGATTTTGAGCTCAAATAACAGCCAGGTGGCATTCCACATAACCTATTAGTAGCCACGTTCTGTTAGTAAATCATGTATAAAATATCAAAACATTGGATTCTTCTTCGTGGCGTTTTTTTTAGAGCCGGAACTACGTCACTATTCTCAGAGGAAATACAGAAAGGGTTGCCATGTTGGCTTGTTTTCGGTCCGTGTTAACCAACATTTTATTGTATATTATGGTCATCTGATTCTGTTGATTCTGGCCGCTGGCGATTGTAATTAATTAATAATGGCAAAAAATCACCCTAGATACATAGTATTTATAATGATAATGCATCACAATTACTGTTGTTGTTGTTGTTCCATTCATGCATACAACAATGGACTGTGGGGGTGATTATCTAAAATAAAAAAGTGTAGTACCTGCAAATTGGCCAATGTGCTCAATGTCCATAACAATTAAACTCGAGTAGGCTCGAGTAGTACTGTTGGCATTCATGCATAGCACACTATTAATCAGAGACATACAGTACATATGCCTAGCAGGGTTTATATAGATATGGATTTTTCATTGTCCTTTAGTTTTAATTAGTTTTTACTCTTAAAATAAAAAAAAATGTTATCGTTTTTTCGTTAGTTCTAGTTAATTATAAAAACCCTGATGCCTAGTATTATATATAATCCCAACTATACGATATTATTGGGCTTTTTGGCGTCATTAGCTTACTTCTCTCCAAATACTTGGCAACAACAGAGAAGAGAAGAGAGAAGAGAAAAGATAAGAGTCACGACATAGAGGGGTCAGCTCTATGTCAGCTGTTCATGCAGCCTGAATAGGGACAAGTTGGGAGTTGGAAATACAACGAACAACTAAAATCTTTGGATGTTTATCTTGTATTATTATTACAAAACGATCTAAAATAAAGAGATCTAGGTGGACCGTTGCTGAGTTTAATGCATTTCTGCATAGACCTATGACCATGGCGATGACCAGAGCCAACTGTTTGTGTCTTTTTTTATCTGTCGTTGTTTGTTTGCTTTCGTCACTTCCGTTTCTCTTCTTGCGCCCTGATTCGTTACCTGAACAGCCAATCACAGAGTGAGCTGTTCCGCCGACGGCCGACGCCGATTCAACATGTTGAATCGGCGTCGGCCGGCTGAAAAGCTTCCGACGAGGGGGCGACGTGCGGGACACACCGGGGAAACTAGGCCGGCCGACGCCGACCGACGGCCCGACGGCCGACCGTCGGCTTGGTGTGTCAGGGGCTTAAGGCCTCAGAGGCACTTACAGGTCATGTTCTATTTGTCCAAATGCCATGCCCACATGCCCCAAAAACAAATAATCCATCATAAAATAATAGGTAAAAAGAGGTAAAACAAATTAATTAATTAATTAACAAATGTACTAATTAATTAATCTATCAACAGCGCTGAGGGGCGACAGTCAATTCTGTCAGAAAACAGAATTGATTGTAACAGCTAGTTGTAAAAAGCATTGTTCTCCATGTATAGCCGATAATAAAAGGGATTGCCCATTGACTGTCGTGCTGTGCAACCTCAAAGCAAACTTCACTTGCCCCAATGTTTTATTTACTTGCCACGGGCAATAGGGCAACCGTTGCACATTCCACAGTGCGTGATCATGGTGAAGAGATGAATAATCTGTGACTACTTAAAGGTGACGTTAAAAAATGTAAAAAAAAAAAAAAAAAAAAAAAAAGGCTGCTGGGACTGTTTTGGTTAAACAAATGTCATTAAACCAATTAAGTGACTTGATGGTGCCTGGAAACTGGTAGTAGTTGTAAACATGCTGGGCTCTTGATGTCGTGCTGTTGCCATGGGAATGCATTGGAGTATTTAGCCAGTCTGTCTTTGTCTGTTGTTACTGATATGATTTTGTTCAACACAAAATCATTTTAACCACATCTACAAGGTCACTAGATGAGCTCAGATCTGCTATGTCAATTTATAATCTTAAAGGTAGGGTAAGTGATTTGAAATTCATGGTGTAGTACCAGCCTGGTGCACTAGGGGCGCCCAACAGTAGCTACACTATGTGAACCTGCTGCTCGATCCTGATTGGAGGAGAATTCACCCTCCACCTGGGGAACTTTTATTAGCTCCTCTGCTAACGTGGGGGAGGGGGAAACTCCATATATGGTCTGCACACCTTATAATAGAGCATTTTAACAGAACATTTTTTTTGGGGGGGTGATATCTGACAAAAGTGAAATCACTTCCCCTAACTTTAAAAGTATGTGGAAAAAATATATATATATATTTTAACAAACCAAATCTTGTGTTGCTGCTGGCACAAAATATGTTCAGACGAGGGCTGCAGCCAAATGCCTATTAATTTGGTGGCCACGGCATGAAAAAGCTTGAAAACCGATAATGATAAAATGATAACAGATGGTCAGGTTCACTGGTCTGTGTTTAACACATGCAGGGGTTGACACTAAGGTCTCCGAGGCACTTGCCCGTTGGGCAAGTGCAAGTCAGGTTCTACTTGCCCTCAGGTCATGCTCACTTGCCCCCCAAAAATATATTGTAAATTTTGCATTTAAGTTTACTTCCTACTTGGGTGCTTTAAACCAGGGGTTTTCAACACATGGTCCCTGAAAGGGTTCCAGGTGGTCCCCAGCTAAGTTGGTTAACCAGATGTAACTCTTGAGAACGTAAAAATGAAACCAAATGGACCCTTGCGGGTCCATTTGGTTTCATTTTTACACTCTCAAGACTTAAAACTCATCTTAATTAGCCAAGGTCGCAATGACTACCTTCAAGACAAATTTATCTTGTGTTGTGTTATAGTGCACTAGTTGCACACTTGCCCGATCGGGCAACCGGTAGCAGTCTTCACTTGCCCCACCATTTTTTTTTTACTTGCCCCGGGCAAGCGGGCCAGTCTTAGTGTCAAGCCCTGCATGGAATAGCTGCTTTACCTTACTAGCTAATGTCTGTCTTACAAAGTGACAACATGGCACCACTCTGTTGCTTTTTTCTCTCTCGCTGTCTCCACTGTGATGAATGCAGCTGCATAACCCCCAGCGCATACTGTATATGCATGCTTCTTGCACCTATGCATACAGTACATACAATAGCAATCAATGTCCAGCTGGAAGTTGTGAATTTACTTAAGTCTGTGGCTTGTTGTGTTGCAACTGGTTGCTTCGTTTGGATTCTTTTGTTTTTCAAGTAACCCTTCTTGGCCTCAGAGATGAGTGCAGATTATCTGACGATAAAAAGATTATCTTATACATATTTGGTATTAAATCACACAATGCTTATGTTTTGTGCCTTAAGCCGATATACAAGTGAAATCTAGGATTATCTCTCCACGGTGTGTGTGTGTGTGTGTGTGTGTGTGTGTGTGTGTGTGTGTGTGTGTGTGTGTGTGTGTGTGTGTGTGTGTGTGTGTGTGTGTCATATAAAGGATTATTATTATTAAATTGTTTTTATTGATTTTTTAACACAAAACATGGACACACTATGCATTACATCTTTAGAAATGATATGGAATGTCATATAAAGGATTGACGGAGAGATTGCCCCCCCGCCACACACACACACACACAAACACACATACGCTCTCAAGAGTAAAAATAGTCATGAGAATTGGCCCAAGTCTACACAACTAGAAAATGTAGAAGATTAATGCTCCTTTTGATATGTTTGACTGTTTGGTTTGCAAAAATCCAGCCTGGAATTGTAGACAAAAGCAAATAAATCTTTAGTTTTGGGTCTGTGGGGTGAAAATGTTGTCAAATGGTGGTCCGTGGCTCAAGTGCTGAATAAATAGTGGGCCCTGGTATCAACCACTCATCTACATGCATATGTCTGCACAAGGGCTAAAACTTTGCCACCTGGGACATCTCTGGGTATTTCAACGTTGCTGATGATCACAGACTTTGGCTGCAGGTGTGTACTGTGTATGTGCACAGTAACAAGGGATAGTGCCTCGGCTAATACTATAACCGTAATTTCCGGACTATAAGCCGCACCATCTAAATTTGGAGGAAAATACTGATTTTTCCAGGTATAAGCCGACCTGACTATAAGCCACACCAGACAACAAGCTTCATGTTAGAGCAGTGGTTTTCAACCTTTTTGAACCCAGGGCCCACTATTTATTCAACCTTGACAACATTTTGACCCCACAGAAATAAAGATTTCTTTTGGTTTTGTCCACAATTCCAGGATGGATTTTCGTGAACAAAACAGGCAAAACATAGAGATCAAAATGATCATGACTTATTAATTAAGTGGTGCTAATTTAGATGGTGAATATCATAACTCTTGAGAATTTAAACATGAAACCAAATGGACCCGCAAGGGTCCATTTGGTTTCATTTTTACGCTCTCAAAGAGTTACATCTGGTTAACCAACTTTCCATCATTTAGTCTGGAGGGCCCACCTGGAACCCTCTCGGGGACCACTGGTGGTCCCTGGACCACCTGTTGAAAACCCCTGTTTAAAAAAAACACCTGTAAAAATCCATAGATCGGCCGCACCGTTGTATAAGCCGCAGGGTCAAAATGTGAAAATGTGAAAAAAGTAGCGGCTTATAGTCCGGAAATTGCGGTGTTTAAAGAGACACTTCTTGAATTGAACTTGAATTGTCAGTGTGAGTTTTTTTTTTTTTGGGGGGGGGGGGGTTATTGAGCTCCATCCCCAGTGAGCAGCAGCAGCCGGTGACTTTACAATATATGTAAATTATTCTGGAAATGGACTGTCCACCTGCTGTATTTTTGTCTTGAGGACAAGCTACTTCAGGTCCTTGAGAAAATTACTGAACCTGTAATTGCTCCAGATGAGCAGAGTGGCTCCTTTTTATAGATGCCTTTGCCGTTGGTGTTTGAATGTGAACACACACAGTTATGTGTGACGGTGTGCCACTGCCATTGAGTTATTGTGAGTTAATGTGAAGCATATTGTAAAGTGCTCAGAAAGACCAGGGAAGGCGATATATGCACTGTAAATGCAGTCTGTCTAGGTCAAGATGTAAACCACCCGGGGAACAAAGCGAAAGAATAGAAAAAGAGTTTTTTTCTTGTTGTTTTCTTGTTGACAGGTTGCCAATTTTCTGAATTCATCAATCAGGAATATGACAAATTGTGACAAGATCATATGACTAGACGTGACAGTGTGTACCAATTTGCGCTATGTTTGGACAAAATCGGAAGGGAACAAGGAAAATCATCCTCCCATTAGCACAAATAGAGCTGTGCAGTCCCACCCCTTTCATTACGTCGCCCGTGTTCCAGAAATGGAATTCTCATACATTTTCCTCATAGACTTTTCGAAAATGGTTAATATGAACACTATTACGCCGCGGACAAAGCCAACTCAGGTTGGCTTTGTCCGTGGCGTAATCGTCTTTATATGAATCTTTTCAAAAAGTCTGTGAGGAAAATGAATGGGGAATCCATTTCTGGAACGGAAGCATATTGCCAGCAGATAATAAGACATTGTTTTTGATTTTTCTTTTTTATCTGTCTCAATATAAGCTGCTGCAAAGATATGAACTGAACTGATAATGTCTACTCTGCACTCACATTTGAATGCATGCTGTGGTACTAGGCGCCCTGTGTTCTTGGTTGTAAAAAACTATTGATTTTGCCAGTTAGGTGTAGACAGTCCCAGAAGAGCAATGCTTTTTTTTTGCAGACATTTCAAATTATTGCTAAATTAACCTATAATATCATCCATCATATGCTGAGAACAATTCAACTTTGCCAACTGGCATATCCCCTGCAGAAAGAAGATTGTTGTGACACCAATATTTTACCCTTAGACACAGTTTAACTTCCCGCACTTAGATTTATTACTGGTAAAAAAAAAAATCTATTGTAATAGTATTCATTTATTACATCCTCTATCTATGCTAAATTTGGAAGGTCTTCTCTCTGAGAGGAGAAATAGACATTTATTTGTACCAAATGGACCCTAGCGGGTCCATTTGGTTTCATGTTTACGCTCTCAAGAGTTATGATATTCACCATCTAAATTAGCACACTTAATTAATAAGTCATAATGTTCATTTTGGTCTAATTTTGATGTTTTGCCTCTTTTGTTTGCGAAAATCCATCCTGGAATTGTGAACAAAACCAAAAGAAATCTTTAGTTTTGGGACCTGTGGGGGTGAAGATGTTGTGAAAAAGTTGAAAACCACTGCTCTAACATGAAGCACCTGACTATCAGCCTGGTGCGGCTTATAGTCAGGTGCGGCTTATACAAGGAAAAAATCAGTATTTTGCCCCAAATTTAGCTGGTGCGTCTTATATTCAGGTGCGTCTTATAATCCGGAAATTACGGTAATTGTATAGGCATTGATGAGAAATTACCACCATGGTTTCCCCCAGCGCTTTATCGTCAAGGCGGCCGCCTTCACCAAATCCCTCCCCCGCCTTGGCTACGTCCCCCCCCAAAAAACAAGAAACCAGACTTAAAGTTAAAATGCGTCGTTCATACAACGCATGCCGCATGATGAACCTGTAGATCAGTTATATTTCGCATGCGACGCTGCCTCGGCTCGCTAACACTACTCCCGAGCAGAGTATGTGAGCAGAGTATCTGCTCACGTGGACCCCCTCCCAGGCCCGCTCCGCTCCCAGCTCATTTTCATCTGGGCAGCGCGGCGCTCCCCGTTCCGCTCAGCCCCGCCCGCTCAGGAGCAAAATTTGACGGCTGGAAAAAAGGCTGCTGCTTTTTCTTTGTCGAAACACATCGTGGTTATTGCCCTCCTCACAGCATAAACATTTAAGACAGGAGTTATATGTGCAGTTACACTGCTGTCTATATTAACCCAGACAGGTGCGGCGAATAACTAATTAATCTTATGCCACGCTATTTTGTTTCCAAAATGCTATACGGGATAATAGGTTATTGATGATGTTACGCTGTGGGGGAATTGGACATAATTGGGCGGGGGGTCGCTGCGCTCAAATACGTTGCCGTTATGATGTGCAGTGCTTCAAAATAAATAGCGAGGTGTCCATCATGATCATCATCTCCTCCTTCCCCCCGCAGCATCGGAGAGGATTTTAAATGTCTTGATCGTGTTGCTGGCACTGTAGGCCTATAGTCGCCATCTGAACCACAACCACACGTTTATGCTGTGCTCTGCACTGAACAGAACACCTGTGCCGTTGTCTGGACTGAACGGCTTGGAGCGGGCTGGAGCGGACGATAATTCTCGCTCGAGAGCGCACTCCGACCCATTTGAAAACACGCTCAGCGCTCACTTGAAAATCCACGCGCTCCGATCACTGCTCCGCTCGCGCTGGTAACTTGTGTCTTTTCTGTTAGTGCTGCGGACAGGCTAACTAACCAGAGACTACCGACAAACCGCGCTTGAGTGTATGTGTGTGTGTGTGTGTGTGTGTGTGTGTGTGTGTGTGTGTGTGTGTGTGTGTGTGTGTGTGTGTGTGTGTGTGTGTGTCGGGTGTTGTTAGAAGGGTGACCAGATCTGGGACAGTCCCAGGGTGACCAGGTGTCCCTCTTTGCATGGGACAGTCATTTCAAAAACTTTTCAGTCATCCCACAAATTGAGACCCTGTCCCACATTGTGACTGAGACTACAGTTGCCAATTGTCCTAATAGTCCCACACAGTTGGCATTCTGTTGTAAAGTTCTCTCAATGCCTCTTTTCATGCTGGATGTGCTTTTAAGCCTGTTAAAATAGGACATGTCATGAAAGACATGTCATGACACCCTGTACCTGAAAAGGAAAGAAATTAATTATAAAACGTAATGGCCTATCTGGCTCCTTATAGAATAAAAGGTCAGGGCCTGGAGTCAGATGATGATAGTGGTGAAAAGTAGCTGTTATAGAGGTGAGTGGTGTAAACACATGAGTGAGGGGCTGTGTTGCTGCTTTTCACCCCAAAGCGTAGCCTACGGTATTGTAATTACATCACATGCACGCGCACATGCACGCGCACGAGCACAGACTCGAAGCCTCACCACCTTGACTAACCAATTTTCTGGGGGAAACACTGACCACCATGTATTTCATTGCTGCTAAATTGGACCCACAGCACTTAGCTTACAGATGCCACATGTTCATCCTGAACTTAGAAAGTCTGTGTTCTGTTCAGATGCCATAATAATCGACACTAATAATGGACTATTTATGATGTCTGTGTGTCAAAATTACCATACGTTGTAACCTCTGACCTCTGACACCAAATGGACCCACAAGGTTAAAAAAATAAAGAAAAAATAGGTACTTTGGAAAAAAAAAGAAAATAGGTGGAATTCCCCATAGTCATAATCCGATTAATCCGAATAATAGGCAGATGAATCGTTTATGACAATAATTGTTAGTTTCAGCACTAGTTTTAACCATCCAGATTTGTTTGACCAACTCTTCTAGGTTAACCTACATTACTGTACGACAAGGTCTACTTAGTGTTAACCCAGCAACTGCCAACGTCAAAGCTGCCGTTACTCTTCTGCCAAAGCTGGAACTGCTGTATGTTCTGGAACGTTCATTGATGTGGACGGATGTGTCCAGCGACATTCTATGTGCGTAAAGTGGCAAAACCCTCATGACCTCAAACTTGAGACCGCTTTCAACATCTGCTCGCTCGAGACAGAGTTATAATGGTACTTCAGTACTATTCTGTGTGTTTAAAACTCCATTGAAACTAATAGATCATATATAGCTCTGTGGCGCGGCGCAGCCGTCAGAACACGGGGGCCTCAACATGCTATTTCAATTTAGCTACGACTGGTTCATTGTGATAGATTGAGTTGTTTTTTGGGGAGGGGTATGAAATATACGGTATGTACGCCCTGCCTGCATACACATATAGTTGAAGGCAATTACAGGCAGTTCAAAGCAAGCATCAGAATAGGGAAGAAAGACCAAAACAGCCTGATGGTGTGCCGTGGCTGTGACTCCCGATGGCCTTTGCCACATGTCCTCTGCCCCCATCTCACTCACCATTTCCATGTCAGTCTACTATACCTCTTCACAATTAATCTAATTCGAAAAAGAATGTAAAAAAAAAAGAGAAAAAAAAAGAAAATCGAAAAACGTGGTTTCCCCTTTCCTAGCACATTTACAGTAGAACTGCGTCACACTCGCTCACGGCCTACCTTATCGTAAAGTGTTTGAATATATATATATATATATATATATTAAGGCTGTTGAAAATAGTTAATTAATGGGATTAAATTAATTTTGTTGATTAATCTGATTAAATTTTTTAACGCAATTAACTCATGTGCTCACTGACTCAACCCACTGAGCATTTTCTCATTGAAAGAAATGGGTAGAGCACGGTTTTACGGAGACATATAGATTTGTGTCTCCCTGTAACCAGAGCCATAGAGTATAGCTGGAGGATCTACAAGCATTGAGGGCTTGTAGATCACCTATTTTGATAAATATTTGAAAGATAAATAGTTATTTTTTTTCACAGATTCTGTTTCTTTTTTAAATGTTGAAATCCTGTCCAGAAAAACATGCATATTTTGGACATAGTTCGAGTGGTGATTAATCATGATTAAATTAATTTTGAAACTGTGATTAATTTGATTAAAAAATTTAATCATTCAACAGCCCTAATATATATATATATATATATATATATATATATATATATATATATATATATATATATATATATATATATATATATATATATATATATATATATATATATATATATATATATAAAAACTGAAAATGCAATGTGTTCTGCTATTTACTTGAGGATTTATATTTTTACCACCCAAAAAATCGAAATAGAGACTTCAGAGAAAAAAAAATAATTATGACATGGACGAAAGGTAATTCACTTGAAAACGTGCAGGTCTGAGTATTTCTTAAAGCGCTGATCTACTGTGGATTTTCATGTGCAAATATCTCTAGGGTATACCATGAATGGTCTGAAAATATACTGGCAGTTCTGTGAGTCCTGGTTGGTGCCAGAGGGTCAGAGGACGACGGCCGGCCAGTCTGGTCTGGTCTGAGCCGAGAGAAAGGAACCGTATACAGGGCTTGACACTAACACTTGCCAGCTTGCCCGGGGCAAGTAAAAAAAAATGGTGGGGCAAGTGAAGACTGCTACCTGGTTGCCCGATCGGGCAAGTGTGCAACTTAGTGCACTATAACACAACACAAGATAAATTTGTCTTGAAGGCAGTCATTGCACTCTGCCTCTGTGTCTTTCCCTGCAGCTCTCTCCCAGGTTCATTTGGTTCCAAACTATCATTTTGCTGGGGCCAGGGACCACTGGGTCTGTGACCACTGTGGGTCAATGGTTCAACCAGTGGTCTGGGGACCACCAGTGGTCCTTGAGAGAGTTCCTGGTGGTCCCCAGCTAAATGATGGAAGGTTGGTTTATCAGGTGTAACTCGTTTGAGAGCATAAACATGAAGCCAAATGGATCCTAGCAGGTCCCTTTACACAGTGAAATCATCAGTGTTAAAGGGGAATTCCGCCCATTTTCAAAATTCTGTCTGAGAGCGTACAAATGCAACCAAATGAACCCTAACAGGTTCATTTGGTTCCATTTGTACACACTCAGAAAAAAGAAGCGTCTAAAGAAATCCATTAACATGGTGAAAATACATCTTGATGATGTCATTTCTTGGGAACACAGAATGGGGAAACTTTTTTTTTATCATGTCCACCCAGCACCTCTAGGGTATGCTAAACCATATGGACCCTTGCGGGTCCATTTGGTTTCATTTTTACACTCTCAAGAGTTAAAATTCATCATCTTAATTAGCCCATAGTGGTCACAGACCCAGTGGTCCCTGACCCCAGCAAAATGATAGTTTGGAACCAAATGAACCTGGGAGAGAGATGGGTAGAGATAGCTAGAAAGCAGGGAAAGAGAAATAGATCTTGAAGGCAGATCAAGAGAAATACATCTTGTGTTGTGTTATAGCTCACTAAGTCGTACACTTGCCCGATCGGGCAACCAGGTAGCAGTCTTCACTTGCCCCACCATTTTTTTTTTACTTGCCCCGGGCAAGCAGGCAAGTGTTAGTGTCAAGCCCTGTCTGTAAGTCCCTCCTACACCACACAGCTCCTGTGTGGTATTGTGTTGCAGGGTAGGACTAGGACTGTTAGAGGGGACCTGTATATGTTCTCTGACAGTGTCCTATATTTTCAGAGGGGCGGGCCTTAGCAACAGTGACTGAGCAGCTTCTCTTGGGGCATACCAACTTGCTCCGCAGGAGAGGGGTGGTCTCTTTCTGTGTGTGTGTATACGTGTCTGTGTATGTATGTATGTATGTATGTGCATGTCTGCATAGCACGTTTGCTGTGCAGCGGCGGTGGCCAGCTCTCATGCTTTTCTTGTTTGTTTTTTTTCCCCCGTCTCTGCTGCTGTTGTCAACTGCCACCATCACGTTTTCTCTCTCACACACACTCCTTCTCTCACCTTCTTCTTTAACTTCTTCCGATGACTTAGCCTGTCAACCACCCCACAACCCACACGCACTCACCCAAACACCTCCTCTGACCCCTCCCCACCCAAATAAAACACATTCTTTCCTTCCCTTTTAGCTTGGGTTGTTGTGCTTCCTCTATCAGTAATGGCAGCCCCCCACCCCCCAGCACTCCCCTACCGCTTCGTGCCTTGTGGTGCGTCCCCCCTCCCATACGTTGCCTCTGCCTCTCTCTCTCTGCTCGTGTTTGAGTGTGTGTGTGTGTGTCTGTGTGTGTGTGTGTGTGTGTGTGTGCATGTGAGGCGATTAGGGAAAGCTTGCAGAATGACAGCAGAGAGAGAGAGAGAGAGAGGAAACCAGCGAGAATGAGCCTTGAGTAAAAAGGATATATTAAAGGAGGGAGACGAGGTGGGAGGAAAGCGAGCCGAAGCGACAGGCAGGCGTGCAGGCAGGCAGGCAGGCAGCGTGACAGACTGAGACACTGGGCAGAGAAAGAGACGAGGTGTAAAGGTCTTCTTAGTGAGTGGCGCTCTCTCTATCTCTCTCTCACTCTCTCTCTCACACCACGATGGACCGTTTGTCACAACATCATCATCCTCCTGCATTTCCCACAACAAGCCTCAACCTCCTCCTCTTCCTCCTCCTCCTCGGTTCTGGGGGACCGGCCATGCTGCCGCCATATCGCTCCTCCTGCTCCTCCTGCTCCCGGGAACACTCCGTAAGACTGCGCTGACAGCTTGCTTCTTTTTGGTGCCTTCACCTTATGTCACACACGCGCGACTTCTGCGTGCACGTGCTCACTCTCACATTTCTCTCTTTCTCTCTCTCTCTCTCTCTCTCTCTCTCTCTCTCTCTCTCTCTCTCTCTCTCTCACTCACACACACACACACACACACACACACACACACACACACACACACACACACACACACACACACACACACACACACACACACACACACACACTCACAAACACGCGCACACACGTACACATACAGTACATGTGTGTGCATTAAACAGCACTGTGAAGCTGATCTGGTGACTGGTCTACAGGTGCGTTGCTGACTGCTGGGACCACGTCTTCGTCTAATAGTCTTGTGACCTTTTTGTTTACACTTTGACAGGCGTGTGCGTTTATGATCCTTGTCTGTGTGTGTGTGTGTGTGTGTTTGTCTGTGTGTGTGTGTGTGCGAGTGTGCGTGCTGTGAGGAGTAGGCAGCGCGCGGCTGAGGCCCTCTGGCTATGTTTTAATGTGTGTGTGTGTTTGGCTGTAGTGTAGTTACTGTAGTAGCGGCCTGCTGGCTGCTGTTGTAAATGTGTGCTCTCTCTCCCTCGCTCTTGTGTTTAGATTTTCTCAGCCAGCCAGCTCTGCAGCTGCTCTGCAGCTACAAGCATGTTAGGGAAAGCATTTGCATGCGTTGCTTTGGGGTTTTCTTTTAACTTTTCTTGATTTCCATGCATGCCTGTATGTTTATATTTGCATGTGCATGATGTGTGCAAGAGTAGCAAAGAAGTTGAAAAAAAAGAGAACATGCGACCGAATGTCAGTCGCTGTACTAGTAGTAATAAACATTGGGGTGGTAAGGCTGGCGGTGGTGGCTCAGGGGTATAGTCACCGGTTGGTAAACCACGCTTGCCAACCACAAGGTTGCCGGTTCAAACCCAGGCTCCCCCAGACAGAGCTACTGTCGGAAGTGTCCTTGAGCAAGACACTGAACCCCCTAATTGCTCTTGATGGGCTGGTTTTGCCTTGCATGGTTTCCTCTATCATCAGTGTATGAATGTTTTGTGTGTGAATGCCCCAACATTGCCCCCCTCACCCCCCCCCCCCACCCCACCCCCGCCATGCCTAGATCCGGCCCTGATGGAAAGTGTGCACACAATTTGTACCACAATAGTCTGTGGTGTGCCTATATACCAGGTTAGCGCACACCTCTTCTTTGCGTCCCTTTTCCAGCACCCTTTATCCACTGTGTTCATGTTTGTGCTTAGCCTCACCGGGACCTGCCAACCATGTGGTCTTGTCTCCAGGCATGTGACATGGACCACATTCTTGTCATATAAATCACTGCCTTATTTCCTATGACCAGACCATATGACCATGGAGCAGACTTTATGTTAGTACTTTATGGCAATCATGTGTTTTGTGTGTACTGTGTGTGTGTTTGTGTGTGTGTGTGTGTGTGTGTGTGTGTGTGTGTGTGTGTGTGTGTGTGTGTGTGTGTGTGTGTGTGTGTGTGTGTCTCGTTCACCTATTCATTATCTGGTACTCCTCATCACGCAAATATTTTTGCGTGATCTAACATGGACTCGGGAATGTTATTTAAACTTATTTGACTTGCCATCAGCCTGGCAGTTGCCACAATTCGGCAGTCTTTTTTTAAAACAGTGAAATGATGTGCCTACAATCCACATTTGTAATATTTTGATGTGGCTCTGACTTTGTTCTCAACTTGGTTTGATAGCTCCCCTATGGTAAAAGGTGTGTTCCTGGATCTTGAGGTACAGCTGTTTTGCTTTTTGTGTTGCTTTTTGATTCGCGGGCGGGGGCCTGGGGGGGGTGGTGTCGATGCAAAAAGAGCCCTTGATGCGCTGATGCCTAGTAAAGAATTTGAATTAGGGCCCATAATTGGGCTGTAAAAAGGATGTTGTTCTGTGGTTAACTGGCACGAGATGCATCCCAATAGTATTCCACAATCTTCCCTTTTTTTAATCAACTTTGATAAAATGATCATTAGTTCACTGCTGCCATATGACTGTGAGGATGAAATACCAGCAGTGATGATGACACAGGTTTCTCTGTGCTCTTCTGAAGACATTCCCAACTTTAAGCCCACAGATATACCAATGACAAAACACAGGATGTACTGTACAACCCCAATTCCACTGAAGTTGTGACGTTGTGAAAAATGTATGGCGGGCCATATACAATGATTTAGGGAGTGCTTGACATGAAATATTGATGAGGACCTCTGACACAGAAACATGAGGTTTTTCGAGAAAACTGTCAGGATTTAGAAGACCTTTGTAGAATGGGTTTTCAGGTGTAAATGGATGGTATATACCAGCAATGCGAAATAAACTTAAAAAATGGGTATAAGTGAGCTCTTATCATGTGTCCCAGGATGCCAGGAGTTGTGTTATGACGATGGTAGTTCACAGAGCTAACCATAACAGTAGCCTCAGGAACTGTCCTGGCAGCAGCTGCCTGCTTCTCTACCACTTTAAAAGCAGACTACAGGCTGTGGAAGCCTGATAGAGAGCCAAATACACGTTGGAGGGAGAAGGAGAGAAAAAAAAAAGATACAATTTCTAAATCACATTGTGCGACTTTGTTTTGTCTACATTTGCAACAAGTCAGAAAAAAGGAGGTTTGGGCTGCAACGTGAAGTGAGACCAAACCTCCCACACTTGTTACTGTATGTATGCCATTCAAAGATCAGGAGAGAGGAGCACTTGTTGCATTCACACGTTAAAACGTATTCAAAGATTACGGGTCACACATCACTGAACGTAAGTGTGCATTATATTATTTTTTATTTTAGTTCAGTGGTTTTCAACCCTTTTCATACCAGGGCCCACTATTTATTCAGCATTTTAGCTACGGACCAACATCATGATGTCGAGTTTAGTCTGTCGGACTCAAAACTAAGGAGTTTTTGTCTACAATTTTGTACAGAACTGGGAAAACATTGGTCAAAATAACAATTCTTCTACATTTTTGAAATGTGTAGATTCTTAAAAATGAAGTCACTCAGATGTTTACATATAATTTAATTCTTGAGAGTGTAAAATGAAACCAAATGGACCTGAAAGCATCCAATTGTCCCATCATTTACCTACTTGTGGACCACCTGGAGTTTTCCACGCAGGGACCACTGATGGTCCCCGGACCACCTGTTGACCCTGTTTTAATTGATTTTGGCTATGTTTTTACTCATTCACTCATGCAGAGATCGAGTGCACAATGTCTACAAGCCCACACCTGATAGGCATATTAACCCTGTTTGTTTGTTGGACGGTCTTTTTCTCTTGCTGCGGTTTTGCAAATTCTTTTTTTTCGTGTTGTGTTTTTAAATATGATCATTGTTTTTGGAATTGCAGACCAAATCATGAACCATCGTGTGCAGTCTACAAATTTGCCACAAATGTGTCTGACTAGATTTTCTGTCAGATTTTCTTTTGGCTTTTTTATCTTTGTTATTCTATCTCGATTGTATTCCATAACGGCATGGCTCGGCACATATAGATCACAAAAAACACAGCAACACTCCAGTCAACTACAGCTTAAGGTCCCTCACTTTTGTCCATAGGTGTATGTAGTTCCCAGCCCAGCAAAGTACATACTGCGCTTTCTCAGAAACCATAAATAATGGCCTTGATTATAATGATTTTCAGTTCACACCTGTCCCCCTCATACTGTGAGACTGCTGCAGAGAGAAGCAGCCGAACAAGTAATACCCACTGGTATGAACTGGATTCTAATGGAAAATGTACACCTTTGAGTGAAGTGCAGTCAGTATTGTAACACGGCAGTTTAGTTCACAATCGTCAAAATGTCTTAATTGCGGCAGTTTGTCACTAATGTTTTGTAGAATCACCTGTTGTGATTGCCCATGTGGAAAAATCTTTATACTGTATGCGACTCTTGAAAGTGCCACCTTTCATACAAGCCACTTTGCTAGAAAATGATTCAGTTGATTTCAGTTTACAAAAAATACTATGGATCTTATATCTTTTTTGAGTGTCATATATAATTCTTGTAAATTATACCGTATGTTTTGTATGTTTCACTTTACAAAGAAATACTATAAATGGTAAATGGTGCATTTATCCAAGGCACTTTACATAGATTGTTGATCCCATTCACACACCAATGGCATTAGAAACCATGCAAGGTACCGACCAGCACATCGGGAGCAATTAGGGGCTAAGTGTCTTGCTCAGGGACACATCGACACTATGGGCTTGAACCGGCAACCTTGCGGTTACCATCCGGTGACTCTACCCCTGAGCCACTGCCGCCCATTATGGATCTTATATTAACTTCATACTTTTATATGAAAGGTACCACTTTCAAGAGTTCACACATTAAATATTTTCCATATGGGTGTAACTCCATTTCATGAAATTCTGCATTGATATCAAATGTGACTTTTGTGACCGCCACTTGAAATGCAACCTCTTGCACCTTTTGGTTCCAGACCAATAACTGCACAGTGATATTTGTGCGCCCATTGCCTGTCAGGCTGTACTGCAGCTATTGGATAATCTGAGAGCACGCCACGCTCCTCCCACGGGAGTGTTTAGTATAACCATCTTGTTGAGCTGTTCACTTCCTACAGTACACGAATGTGATAAGACAGTGGTTGTCAACCCTTTTCACACCAAGGCCCACTATTTATCCTGCATTTTAGCCACAGACCACCATTTGATGTTAAGTTTAGTCTCTCACACCCTAGCCTCGACACCCAAGCTTTCATTTTCGTCCGCCTTGCGCGAAAACGGAAAGCCTGGACTAACGCGCGTTGGAAAGTGGCCTTGAGGGGCGGGTGAACCTTCCGGGGTGGGCGTCGCTCTAAATGATGTGACGTAGAACAGCAGTGGACGGGAGGGGGAGGGGCCGGAGATGACGACACGTTAGTGAGATCAAATCAGAGCGCAGCACTTCCGCCGTGGGGATCCCACGACACCCCCGCCCCCCAAGGCCAAAATTATTGAGGGCTAGACCAGGCTACTCACACCCAAAACTAAGGATTTTCAAGTTTTTGTCCACAAATTAAGAGAGATAACTGGCAAAACATTTGTCTAAATACCAATTCTTCTACACTTTCTAATTGTCTAGATTCTTGAATATTAAGTAATTCAGATGTTAAAATATTAATTGAGAGCGCAAAATGGACCTGTAAGGGTTCATTTGGTTTCATTTTAATGCTCTCAAGAGTTACAGATCTATAAGGGCTCCATTTGGTTACCAACTGTTCATCATTTAGCTGGGGAGCACCTGGAATCCTCTCAGGGACAACTGGATGGTCCCTGGACCACTGGCTGAAAACTACTGTAATAAGATCACCATCAAATCTATGTGGAAATTAACAGTGTTGGTTATTTGAGCGTGTACAGAGGAATCCGATATCCTAAGATACCGGTAGCATTGTCCTGCTGCTGGGACAATGTCCGGCTTTGATTCTTGTACTCCTTTTATGTACTGTAGGTCCTGTTCCACAAGCAGAATGAATGATGAATTCATCTGTATCATTCAGTGAATTAAAGGATTAAGATGATGATCTTTTGTAGCCAGATGTAATTTCCTGTGGTTTAGTAAGACTATGTTAAATTTCCATACATGTTTGTAAAAAAAAAAATACCCTATTGGCCTAAATATAAGGCACTGTTTTTTTTCCAATGGAAATAAAATAAAAAAATTGAGTCGTCTTATATTTGAGGACTATATTATTTGACATTCAATGTTCTTTTTACACAAAGTAGTCTTCAATAATGAGGGTCGCCTTATGACCAGGGTCATCTTATATTCGGCACAATACAGTATTTAGTTACTTGCTCCACTATGCCAGCAAAGATAATTCACAAAAAAATGCTAAAATGAAAGAAACCTGTGTGTGTGTGTGTGTGTGTGTGTGTGTGTGTGTGTGTGTGTGTGTGTGTGTGTGTGTGTGTGTGTGTGTGTGTGTGTGTGTGTGTGTGTGTGTGTGTGTGTGTGTGTGTGTGTGTGTGTGTGTGTGTGTGTGTGTGTGTGTGTGTGAGAGACTAAGGAAAAATATCAGAGTAATGACTCTTCTCAAAAAGGTTGTATTGTATCTCTTAGGTTGTATTTGATGTCTCCAAAGCATGGTCGCTTTGATGTCACCCATGAGGCCCTTTGTACCAGTTGGTGTTTGTTGCAAACAACGTCAATAATCTCTGAAAGAATTCTGATAACATAATGCGTCACATCACATGGCTCCTGCTCCTTGCAAAATCAACCAGCGTGCGCAGCAGCACTGGGATTAAAAACACAAAGTGGCTCATAAAAAGACTTGTCGCTTAACATTCTGTTAAATGTGAGAGAAAATCTGTACTGTAAGCTTCCAAACAAGAATGTCTCTGTCATAACTGTCAGGTACAACAAGCTCCTGTATCGCCAGTTTTCGCAAATTTCCGACGTGCTTTTTTGGTTTGTCAATCACTGACTTGTGTTTTGTTATTGTTGTCCTCTGTTAGTTTCTGCTAATTATTGTTTTTAATATTTGTTTGGGGATCTTGTGGCTTTTATTGATACCGGTAGTTACAGTGAAGACAGACAGAGAGAAGGGGAGAGACACGCAGCAAAGGTCGTCGTGGATGGGACTCGGACACGTGACATGCTGCCAGGCAAGAGCCCATGTTATGTGGCATGTGCCTGGACCAGTAGGCCTGTGGGCGCCCCCAGTTTTTGTTCATAGCATCGGTTCTTAAGCTGTTCTGACTGTCGTTGGCTTAGGAGGAGGACAGGTCATCATTAAAGTCGCCACTAAATTCATCTTTATTGTCTTACAAAGGTACGCCATCCACCTGGAAAAAACCTTCAAAGTGTATGACAGTGGTTTTCAACCAGTGGTCCAGGGACCAGCAGTGATTCCCGGATTAAATGATGGAAAGTTGGTTAACCAGATGTAACTCTTTGAGAGAGTCACAGGTGTTAAAATATTCATCATGTGAATTAGCCCAAGTCTTCACAACTAGAGAATGTAGATGGTCATTTTTGGTCTGTATGTTTGACCGTCTTGTTTCCCAAATCCAGCCTGGAATCCAGTCTGTGGGGCTAAATGTCCTCAAATGGTGGTCCGTGGCTCAAATGCTGAATAAGTACTCGGCCATGGTGTCAAAAAGGTTGAAAACCCTTTGGTGTATGGAGACATTGGGGAGCATTGGTCTCGACTGTGTGAGTGTGTGTGTCCAGTATCCATAGTAGAACATCACGTGGTGCACCTGAAGTAGCTCAGCTAGAAGGAGCTGGAAATCTACAGGCCACTTTCACTGACCACAGAATCTTGGGCTCAATATCTTAAGTGGCGCACGGAAAGCAGTTGAGGTTTCTGTGAAAAAAATAGCTCCCATTTTCTATTTTTACTCAACGTACTATTTATGTGTGCACCATCAGTATACTTTTACTTTCTCGTATGCCACGGGGTGCTTTGTTTATTTCGCTTCTGTAAGCCATTCTGAACGGGTTACGCCAACAGGTGTTTAGGCTATTGAAAAATATCAAATCTACAAGCTCATAGCACGCCACTCGGTGGCGCGCTATGAGCTTGTAGATCTGCTATTTTTTAAATACCGTGGACATTTTACAGGGACGGAAACTTTAGTTTCGGCGACAATTTGTTTTAGTTTGAAGGGCAACGTTTTAGAAATTGTAGTCCCAGAGACACAAATTTTGTTCCAGGGACAACATTTTAGTTCTAGGGACAAAACCTTTGTTCCAGATACAATATTTTAGTTCTAGGGACAAAACCTTCGTTCCAGATATTTTACAATATTTTAGTCCCATAAACAATATTTTAGTTCCAGGGACACTATTTTAGTTTTAGGGACAAAACTTTAGTTCCAGTGACAACATTTTAGTTCCACGGACAATATTTTAGTTTCATGGACAAAATCTTAGTTTGAGAGACAACATTTTCGTTCCACAGGCAATATTTTAGTCCTCCACTTGGCCTCAGTAGAGAATTGGTTAAAGCACTATTTGTTACTAAGTGTGTGTGTGTGTGTGTGTGTGTGTGTGTGTGTGTGTGTGTGTGTGTGTGTGTGTGTGTGTGTGTGTGTGTGTGTGTGTGTGTGTGTGTGTGTGTGTGTGTGTGTGTGTGTGTGTGTACGGGGGGGGGGGGGGGGCTAAGAGGAGAGAGGGGTGAATTGAGGTGAAATGTAAACGAGGCTATAGTTCGGCAGGGAAAAGATTAGCAATCCTGTACTGTGTCGATGGCGGCTTGTGTTGCGTGTGCATTCCTCTTTGTCACGCAAACCCATGCTTTTTAGAGCGTTCGAATGTTGGCTTTGAACCTACATCAGCAGCCAGGCACATATGCTGCGTTTGTTTCCTTTTTTTCTCTCTCTCTCTCTCTCTCTCTCTCTCTTTGCAGCCGAAGTGGTTCAGCTGTACGTGAGCGTATATTTATAGATACTACTGTACATAGTATCTTTGCTAACATGCTGCCAGTACATTTCCCACTACGCACTCGAGTCGTAGCCTTCACCACACATTGCACATTTTGTGCGCTACTCGCTCACACCTTATCTTATCTTCTGTACGCTGCTCTCGTCTTACTCCTCGGTGAGGGTGTCGTGCCGTATACTGTATACCGTACTCGTTTCCTTTGTGTCTGAGTGTGAGCTCGCTCGCTAAAAGAATTCCCTCGCTGCACAATCTGCAGCGTGCTCTTGTTGCCATGGCTACACGGAGACAGATCCCTGACGTGGTGGTGGATGGAACGGGGAACGGAGATGCTGCTGCAGATGTTGTAGCGTGCAGGGGGGGTGCCGGAGGATGAGGAGGGCGTGGGACGGGGTGGGGCCGGGGCTGGGGCTGGGCTGGGTGGAGGAGAGAGAGGGAGGGAGGGAGAGAGAGAGAGAGCGAGAGAGGGGTGAACTGAGGTGAAATGTAAACGAGTCTAGGCCGGAGAAAGATTAGCGATCCTGTGAGCAGTGTGGCCCCGCACCGTGACAATAGCGGCTTGTTCCCCCTCCCCATCCCCAACCACCTACCCCTACCACCCCCCCATCCGCCCCGGCCTGGAGATTTACAGTGCTTTTGTGAGCTCTAGCATTTAGGATATGTTTTGGATCTGTGCATTATACCAGTGGTTTTCAACCTTTTTCATAATCATGGCCCACTACTGTATGTATTCATAATTTGAGTCACAGAGGACCGCCATTTGATGACATTTTAGCCCCACAGACCCCAAAACTAAAGATTTCTTTTGCTTGTGTCCACAATTCCAGGCTAGATTTGGGGGAAAAAACTATTCTCTAGTTGTGTATACTTCGGCTGATTCAGATGATGAATGTTTTAACCCAGTTCAGATGGCAGTAGATGAACAAAGCAACCGTGTTTATTGGCTCAGTAACAACTGACTGTGACCACACGTGTAAAATATGAATGTTTCTAAACACTGTTGATGCGGATGATCCGATCAGTGCGATCAGCAGCAGGACTGCTGTTTTGGGGCATCAGAGACAGCGATCTTCTACTACTACTTAAAGGGATATTCCACTTTCAAAAGAACTTTTGGTAATTTTATGATCTACTCAGTCTCATGTCAACACACCAGACAGTTTATAAGTTACTACATTCACTATTTAGATAATTTAGTGTATCCGCCTCTTTCATATACAAACCCATTATAACTTAAAAGATTATTAGAAAACAACCCATCTTTTTCTGGTGACTGATATTGTCCTCCTAATATGTGAGAATTTTATTTACCGTCCGCCCATAACGACGAAGGCGTTTTTTTTTGTCCCATTCCCACCCTTTCAATCCAATGCATTCAAAAGCCTCCCATGAGATTCTGCCCCTGAATGTCGTGGGCGCATGGGTAGATCAACTAGGACTGGACGTCACTTCCTGACTTTTTACCCCGGAACTTTTTGCTCAGATCGTGAGAGGACAGGTTAGTCAAGACATCAGAAGCAGCATGACTGTTTAGGAGATCTGGCGCTTCAAAATAAGTTTTTTTTTTTTTTTTTTTAACCAAATCCACTGGCTTGAGCCGTGGCATAGTGCAGAAAATGGTGCACACGCGATCGCGGTCTATGTGTTAACATAGTGAAACACAACCTGATGGCGTCATCAAATTGTAGCCTGGTCTAGCCCTCAATGATTTTGGCCTTGGGGGGCGGGGGTGTCGTGGGATCCACACGGCGGAAGTGCTGCGCTCTGATTTGATCTCACTAACGTGTCGTCATCCCCGGCCCCTCCCACGCCCGTCCACTGCTGTTCTACGTCACATCATTTAGAGCGACGCCCACCCCGGAAGGTTGACACTCCCCTCAAGGCCACTTTCCAACGTGCGTTAGTCCAGGCTTTCCGTTTTCGCGCAAGGCGGACGAAAATGAAAGCCTGGGTGTCGAGGCTATCAAGTTGTGTTTCACCATGATTTAATAATGTTTTTTTTTTCAGACCTCCATTTCTAGGAAACACAGAATGGTGGAACTTTTTATCATGCCCACAACATCTCTATGGTATATTAATGACATAGTAAAATGTTGAAAGTGGGTGGATTTCCCCTTTAACTATGCACTGTAGAACACTGCAGCGTGCTCTGTTGCCATGGTTACTTAGACAGAATGATGATGATGATGTGTGGATGTGGGGACTGAAGAGAACTGCTGCTGCAGAGATATGAAATGATAGAATTGGGGACACGGCTAAAGGCTCAGCCAACGGCAGTCCACTGGGAGTGGCGAGGTTCTCTGTGATGTCTGGGAGTGTTGCTGTGAGCAAATATTACCCAAGAGTTATATATTACTCCTTAAAAGAATGGTCACCCTTATTGGAATAATAATAATAATAGACACCAATCAGTAGAGCTGAATGAGCGCTATTAAACAAAGTACGTCTCGTACTTTGAAATCTTTTCTACTGTATATTCCATACTCTAGGTATCTAAGTAGAGCTTCATGATTTTACCTAAAAATAAAACCTTTTTTTCCTCTCTGAAAACTCAATTCTGATTTTTGGGGGTGAAACTACAAAAAAGACAATTATTTATTTATTTTTTTTAAATTGTTTTTATTTGAATCTGCTCACTCTTATTCTTATTGAACAAAGATAATGCAGCGGCTCAGGAGTCAGGAGTCACTGGATCGTAACCGCAAGGTTGACGGTTCGAACCCGGTATCCCCCAGAGTTGGTGGCGATGTGTCCCTGAGCAAGACACTTAACCCCTAATTGCTCCTGATGAGCTCAGCTGGTTGTGCCTTGCATGGTTTCCACTGCCATCAGTGTATCAATGTGTGTGTGAATGGGTGAATGTGATGCACAATCTATGTAAAGTGCTGTGGGAAAAGGTGCTATATACTGTAAATGCACCATTTACCATTTCATTTTACCATTTCACTTTCCGGCCATCGCAGTTCGCCTGACATCGAACGCCAGTAGTTTTCCAGGGGTCCCCTGGAAGATTTGCCTTGCTGTCGCCCCACTGTTGAAACACACAGAGACATACTTTCTTCTTTTCGATTCTTTCTGTCTGTCTGTCTGTCTGTCTGTCTGTCTGTCTGTCTGTCTGTCTGTCTGTCTGTCTGTCTGTCTGTCTGTCTTTCTGTCTGTCTGTCTGTCTACCACAATCACTAGAAAAACCCTCACCAGGGCTGTCACTTTGGTCAGATCATTTGAGTTCAGTTGCACCACATCGTTCAATGCAAATAAATAATGGCCCCAATTCAGTCAAGTCGGTCAAACGAGACAAATAAACCTCATTGTGACTTGGCGATGCTCTGATGAAGAGTTTTTGGTGCCTATAGTGCTGTCATGTACTATACTTCCTGAGGGCATGATGAGCTATACAGTTGTACATAGCAGTGCTGCTGCTTTGCTGGGCTTGCAACCGCAGGCCTCCTAATGAGAGTTGATTTACTGAATCGGCAAAGTACTTGGGGAAAAAAACTGCTGCGCTGAATGTGACTCTTTCTTTCTTTCTATCTCTCCTGTGCTTCCAGGTGTGTTGAAGATGAGTGCAGTCGGGGAAGGTCCCCTGGACCCTGCCACACCGGATAACCGGAAGAGGAAGGCCTCTCCATGCGACACGTCAGGGCAAAGGTAAACACAGACAGATGTATAGCCGTATATACTGTATATTAGGACTGACTGACTTATTTTTCTTTTTTCTGAGGACCTTTTTTTCTCAAATGGACCCGTCAGGGTCCATTTGTACACTCTCAGAAAAAATCTTGAAAGTGGGTGGAATCCCCCTTGTTCTAGTATAATAAAAGCACAGTCATTTGTGGGGAAATAATGTGATATATCGATATATCAAATCGAATCACAGCATAAGAATCACAATATAAATCAGAACCCTAAATATTGATAAGGAATTGTATCGTGAGGTAATTGAATCGTCCCACCCCTAATATATATATATATATATATATATATATATATATATATATATATATATATATATATATATATATATATATATATATATATATATATATATATATATATATATATATATATATATATATATATATATATATAGCGCCCGTGCTGCTGGCCAATGGGTCGAGATGACCAGTTACCGTAATACGATTAGGACCCCATAAAGCCACCAGTATACTGTAATAAGGTCGTTGGAACCTACTGCAACTAGTCATACATGCGTTCACTTAGAAACTCTGTTCCTTCGGCCTTGTGGAGACAATAAGGACAACAGGTTTAAAGTGCTCAAAAGTTATAGAATTTGCTCTGTATTTGGGGGAAAAACACAACATAGTGAACATACTGATATAGTAAATGCAAAAAGTAATGTTTTTTTGTATGTAGTTGATTGCAAACTAATGTTTGGATCAATATTCCTCAGCTCACATTTTGGGTATATGGCTATAGCCCTACTCACCACTTTTTCCACATTTGTTTGTTTACTTGCTTGTCTGTGAGCCTCAGTTGTGCAAAAAGCTCCAGCTGCAGACCTAGCCCAGGAATGGACGTGCCTCACAGTTGATGTGATGATGTCACACACTGTTGGTTGTTGCCATGTCCCACCTACTTCTACCCGTTATCAAGCGTTAATTCCCAGTAGGCTGCTTATCAGCACCATCTTATGCTGCGGTTAGGTTTAGAGAAGGGTGTAGCAATGTTTGTAACCAAAACCCTAGACCCCTCCAACCGTAGCCCGACGCTCAACCAAGACCCTAATCCTAAATGCCCGACCCTCAACCTAACCTGAGGTTAGGTTGAGGTTGAGGGTCTGGTTAGGGTTTTGGTTGGAGGGGGCTTAGGCCTACAACAACAGGGGCCTGTGGGTTGATGTGACGTCATCACATCAACTGTGAGGCACGTCCACTCCCAGGCTAGGTCTGCACCTGGACGTATCTCCAGGTGTGTGCAGTGTAACAGGAAGAGAGAAACTGAAAGGCTGTACAAAACGGAAGTCATTTATGTTTATTCATGGTATTATATGAGGCCTTGGGGGTTGGCATTTCTCTTCTATCTGCCGCCCTCCCTCCATGTGGAGTTCTGAGACCCACAAAACTGTCAGACTGGACAGACGGGTGGACTTGAACCCAGGACAGGTCTTCTTACTGGGCAAGGAAGGAAGGCTCTCTTCCCTGCTGTACCACCATGCTGCCAACAGCACTCACCCCATTGCGCAACAGCCAGGAGGAGCTTTTATTGTGGAAAACCCGAAAATAGCGAAACTTGGCAAGAAACAGACCAAGCATTCTTGGCTCATTTTTAGCTGCTCGTCTCCACTCCCTGTAGTCAACACTCATAGGTCAGGATTAAGTCAAGTGGTAGTTCAGTAAGAGAAAAAAGAAAACAAACAAAAAAAATAATAATAAAAAAAATAACAACAAGACAAATGCCACTAAATAAGGGGTTTTCAGGTGGTCCCCAGCTAAATGATAGGACTGTTGGTAACCAAATAGACCCTTGTAGATCTGTAACTTGAAATGAATAAAGCGAAACCAAAACAAAACCAAATAGACGTTACAGGTCTGTTTGGTTTCATTTTACGCTCTCAAGAGTTAAATTATTTAAACATCTGAATTACTGAATTTTTAAGAATATACACAATTAAAAATGTAGAATAATTGTTATTTGGTCCAACGTTTTGCCAGTTTATCTCTCCTAAATTGTAGACAAAAACTTGAAAATCCTTACTTTTGGGTCCAAGAGAGAATAAACTCAACATCAAGTCTTCTCATTGGGGGGTCAGGTGATTTCTGGACTTTTTGAGTTGCAAGTTTTAATTATTATGGGTAGTTATATTTGGTAACCCCAGGCTCAGGTCTGGTGGTACAGGCTTTCGGCCTACTACAAGGCCCCACAGCTGATTTGCTGCCATGCAGCCAATGAGAAAACTTACACCACACCTGGCTGCACCATAGTGCTCGCGAATACCCTCCAATGTTCCTTCTCCACTAGAACGAACAAACGCTACAGGGCTACAACAGGAAAAAGAGTTAAACTTCTCTAGCTCCAGCGAAAGGTCAGTTCCACCATTGTGGAGGCCGGGAGGGTGTAGGGAGGGGTGTAGTGGAGGGGGGACACGGGGGGGCGGCGTTCCCCCCCACTTCTCACATCTAAGATGTTTTTGGGGCAAAAATAGGCCTATATTTTTTGTCTTGTCATTTACTTTTATATGGATGCAATTAGGCATTGTAAACAATCTTTCTCAATATGCTATACTTGTTTTAATAGTGTGTCTGTGTGTGTTGCGCAGGTGCACGCAAATGCGCATGCAAATGCAAGTGTGCATGCACTGAATTCCACTCACTGTCATTACTCATTAATATACCTATATTATATACCTATAATATTAATATACCTATATAAAAAAAGTTCCCCCCATTCTGTGTTTTCTAGAAATGGAGGTCTGAATTAAATCATTAGCATGGTGAAATACATCTTGATGACATCATCGAGATGTATTTCACCTGGTTATGAGTTTCCTTTTTTCTGAGAGTCTACAAATGGAACCAAAAAATCATTAGCATGGTGAAATACATCTTGATGACATCATCAAGATGATGTATTTCACCATGTTATGAGTTTCCTTTTTCCTGAGAGTGTACACATTTGGTACACTCTCAGAAAAAAAAAAAAAAAAAAATGGCTGGAATTCCCCTTTAAGAGGCGCCCCCCCCCCCCCCCCCCCCCACTTCTAAAAGTCCTACTACAACACTGGGTGCAGGGTGGAGCAGTGATGACCGAGAGGGGAGGCAGAGTTCAGCTGCAGTGTGCAGGTAGCGTGCTGCTGCTGGTGCAGCGGCGTGGGCTGCTGCTGCAGGGCCGGATTTAGCCAGCCCTACTAGGGTGGGCTGGAAGAATGGCAGGGCGGGCAACTCAACAAGTTTTTTTTATATGAAGCAGGGGTTTTCAATCTTTTTGACACCAGGGCACACTATTTATTCAGCATTCGAGACACAGACTGCCATTTGAGGACATGTTATCCCCACAGACCCCAAAACTAAAGATTTCTTTTGCTTGTGTCCACAATTCCAGGCTAGATTTGGGGTGAAAAAAGTAACAAACAGTCAATTCTCTAGTTGTGTAGGCTTGGGCTAATTCAGATGAAGAATAGTTTAACTCTTGAGAGCGTTAAACTGGGCGGCAGCGGCTCCGGGTGGTAACCACAAGGTTGCCGGTTCGATCCCGGGCTCCCGCAGAGTTAGTGTCGAAGTGTCCTTGAGCAAGACGCTGAACCCCTAATTGCTCCTGATGTGCTAGTAGGTACCTTGCTTGGTTTGTGTGTGTGAATGGGTGAATATGATGCACAATCTATGTAAAGCGCCTTGGATGAAGGCGCTATATAAATGCACTATTTACCATTTTACCATTAGCTTAAAAATGAAAACAAATGGACCCGCAAGGGTCCCCCCTGCCCCCCCTCTAGATCTGGCCCTGTGCTGCTATGTGTTTTCTCAATTTGGAGCAGCCCTCCAAGTGTTTCAAGTTGGCAGCAGATAAAGCCGCTGGCTATAAACACGTCAAACATCCACACCCTCGGTAACCCTCATAATAATTCTAGTATTACCGTATTTTCTGGACTATAAGGCGCACTTAAAAGCCTTTAATTTTCTCAAAAATCCACAGTGAGCCTTATAATCCAGTGCGCCTTATATATGGATTGTTTGAGTGCAGTAGCTTCTATTCTATGTTAACTGTAGTAGGTTCTATTCACTGCGCCTTATAATCCAGTGCGCCTTATATATGAAATCAGTTTTAAAAGGTGCGCCTTATAATCCGGTGCGCCTTATAATCCGGTGCGCCTTATAGTGCGGAAAATACGGTATGTTTGATGCTGCATTGATTGTTTTTTTTTTTCTCAACGATTACCCATTTTAGGGCTGTTTTTGAACAAATAAAAAATGTAATAAAATTAATCACAACTTCAAAATTATTTTAATCATGATTAATTGTCATTTGAACTGTGTCTAAAGTTTTCCTTTACAGGATTTGAACATTTAAAAAAAGAAAAAGAACAATATGTGATATACAAGCCCCCAATACTTGTAGATCCCTCAAGCTATTGTCTATCACTCTGGTTACAGGGAGACCCATAGCTATATGTCTGTAAAACCGTGCTCTACCCATTTTTTTTTTCAATGAGAAAATGCTCAGTGGGTTGGGTCAGTGACAGTGTGCACATGAGTTAATCGCGTATTTTTTTTTAATCAGCTTAATCAACGAAATTAATTTAACTTATTAACTCATTATTTTCAACAGCAAGGAACAGCAAGAAAAATGTATGGCTGCCTTCTTCTTACATTGTCAAGTCATATGAACTTCTTGGATTAAGTACAGTATGCATACAGTAGCTTCAGCAGCATGTGAGGATAAATATCTTTAAGCGCTCCTCGTCATAATCCACTCTATAACCACCATATAGAACTTCCCAGTAAGATGGCAAAGCGTTTATGTTGTTTTTAAGGCTGTCAAAAATAACGAGTTAATGGCAATATTTAATGTTGTCGGTTAATCTGCTTAAACATTTTAACTCAATTAACACATGTGCACACACTGACTCAACCCACTGAGGAAAAAAAAATCTGTAGAGCACGGTATTCCGGAGACACATAGTCATGTGTCTCCCTGTATCCAGAGCCTTAGAGTATAGCTCTACATGTATTGGGGACTTGTAGATCACCTGTTTTGATCACTATTTAAAAAATCAGATCAAATCCTATACAGGAAAACATGGCATTTTTTGGATATACAGTAGTTTGAATGGTGATTAAACCATTCTGCACTGTACTTTTGGTCTTTTAACTTTTATTGAAAAATAGCAGGTGTTCTCGCAAAAAAATAGGAGGTGTTCACGGCTCATAGCACGCCACTCTGTGGCACCTCCTATTTTTGTTGTGAGAATGCAGCACAAATCTTCCAATGTGTTCTTTCAGAGTGAACGTTTCATAGAATCTACAATGTCAGGTCAAAAAAATGGGTTAATCATGATTAAATTAATTTTGAAGCTGTGATTAAATTAATCAGATTTTTTTTAATCATTCAACAGCCCTAGTTTTTTTTTTCTTACCTGCTGCATGCGGTCCAAACACGCCTCAACCTCTCAACGTCCTGACCTGTAGGTCTTTCTGTGGTCAGGTGGTCATTGTGAGGTTACCTCCTACTCATTTGTTTGTCCTCTGTCACACACACCTCACGTGGGATTGGATATGCATTGTCAAGTCGACCACTTGACATGGATGGGTCTAGTCTTGGGCGGTATTGATTTTTTAATATCGGTATTGATAACACGTTAAATTTGCTCGATATTCAATATTACCGGTATTGACCACTAGATGGAAATGGCGTGCAATCGGAGTCGGACACGTTCCACCAGTCACCTAGTTCTCAGAATTGCGACATTGAGGGGTCAGAAACTGAGTGCCCTAAATAGGGAAAAAACTGGAGTTGGAAATACGTTGTTTCCAAATAGCCTAGCCCAATTAAGGGCTTTTTTAAGGCATGTGTGTAACATGAAAATTGTTTGTATAGTTAAAGTCTCATTGCTCATATTTCAATGGAATACAGTATAATGTCTGCATCTGACGATATTTGGTAGTCGATATTTTTTTTTATAGACCCAACGATATTACTCGGTATTGGTATCCAATATCGCAATAAACAATAATACCGGTATATAGCCCAAGACTAGATGGATCCCTGTAGTAGGACGTATTTTCTACCACTGTACGCTTTGATGACCAGTGTTTGTTTGAGAATATTTTGACTTAGTCTTAGTCTTTTGAGTCTTTTTTTAGTCTTAGTCTTTCAGTCTTAGTCTTGGTAGTTTAGTCTTACATACAAATGCATTGTAGGTTTATATATCTTATACAGATTTATAGGTTTTAGTATGAAAGATGTCTCATTTTATTTCTTTGTATAAAATTACTGCATTAGTAATAAGTCCCTTTCCTGCAAATGTATGCAATCTATACTGCAGATATGCTCACATACATAAAAATAACGAAAAAAATAAGTTAAAATGTTTCCTATTTCCATTAGTCTTAGGTTATGATTTAGTCTTCCTCTTAGTCTTAGTCTTTTGAAAACGCACATCTTTTAGTCCCAATTAGTCTTCTGAAATTCATTTTTGTTAGTCTAGTCTTAGTCGACTAAATGTCAAAAACCTTAGTCGACTTAGTCTTTAGTCTTAGTCTTAGTCGACAAAAACAACACTGTTGATGACGGATGGATAGAGGGCCCTTCCTTACCTTTTTGGCCAACATGGTCATACAACATGATCTTCACAGACAAAAGGTTTTTGTCGGTTACCCCAATCCGCACCTATGATGACATGCCCGGAAAAGGGACAGCAGGGTTCGTGTGTCAGAAACATAGAAGCAATATGTTGTGTCATGATTTTCATGAGCTTGTAGCACTTTGAGAGCCAAATGGACCCTTGCAGGTCCATTTCGTTTCATGTTTACACTCTCAAGAGTTAAAATATTCATCATCTGAATTTGCCCAAGTCTACACAACTAGAGAATGTAAAAGATTAATTGGTTTATTTTGATCTGTACGTTTGACTGTTTTGTTTCTGAAATAAATCTTTAGTTTTGGGCTCTGTGAGCTAAAATGTCCTCAAATCATGGTCCGTGGCTCAAATGCTGAATAAATAGTGGACCCTGGTATCAAAAAGTTTGAAAAATGTTGGATGCCGCAGTGGTCACTGTCTGTGTTGTTATCCATGACTAGACAAGGCGCACCGCAAACCTCTGCACCAGCATGGATTGCCGATCAAAACGTGTAGCTCTGTGTTGTTCTATTATGCATCTTGTATATCGGAGGAGGAGGAGGAGGCGTTGCTGCCTGCGAGGCCTTGCACCCTGGGTCGGGAACCAAAATTAGGCCGGCACGCAGACCAAAAGCGGACGTTTTTGTTCATGGTGAATAATTGATCTTTAATTTCAAGATCGACTCCCGTGCCCTCGCTTAAACATCTAATAATCTTTTTTTTAGGGCAGGAGGTCCAACAGGTGGTCCGGGGACCACCAGTGGTCCTTGAGAGGGTTCAAGGTGGCCCCCAGACTAAATGATGGAAAGTTGGTTAACCAGATGTAACTCTTTGAGAGTGTAAAAATGAAACCAAATGCACCCTTGCGGTTCCATTTGATTTCATTTTCACACTCTCAAGAGTTAAAGGTAGGGTAAGTGATTTGAAATTCATTGTGTAGTACCAGCCTGGTGCACTAGGGGCGCCCAAGAGTAGCTACACTATGTGAACCTTCTGCTCGATCCTGATTGGAGGAGAATTCACCCTTCACCTGGGGAACTTTTATTAGCTCCTCTGCTAACGTGGAGGGGGAAACGCCATATACAGTATGGTCTGTACACCTTATAATAGAGCATTTTAACAGATTTTTTTTTTTGGGTGATGACAAAAGTGAAATCACTTCCCCTACCTTTAAAATATTCATCATGTGAATTAGCCCAAGTCTACATACATGTAGATGTAGATGTACATGTAGAAGATTAATGGTCATTTTGATCTGTATGTTTGACTGTTTTGTTTCCCAAATCCAGCCTAGAATTGTGGACAAAAGCAAAAGAAACCTTTAGTTTTGGGGTCTGTGGCGCTAAAGTGTCCTCAAATGTTGGTCTGCGGCTCAAATGCTAGCCCAAAAGGTAGATCATGATCATTTCATTTTACACTCTCAAGAGTAAAATTATGTTTAGACATCAGAATTATGTAATTTTCAAGAGTCCACACAATTGGGAAATGGAGAATAATTGTTGTTTTGACCAACGTTTTGCCAGTTTCCAATTGTGAACAAAAATGTGAAAGTTCTTAGTTTGGGGTGCAAGAAACTAAACTCAACGAATTTGACATCACAAACTGTCAACTCAAACCTCAAATACTGTTTGCAAACGTCAGTTATAGGATATACAGGAAAACCTTCCAATTCTCCCCCTCTATTTTTGTGTGCATTCTTCTTAAACACTATAACAGTAAGTAACACCATCAGCACTATATTTCAAAGCTCAAACTTTCTAGGGAAAGGATTTTCAATGGAACAATCGTAGATCTTGTTGAGCTGGTCATTTTGAAAGTAGCTCTCAATTCAAAAAAGTGTGGGCACCCCTGTTGTAAACCTTTAGGGTCAGCCATAGTAGCCAGCACCAGTACTACGTGCCTCGGTGAAACAAACAACTGCTCTCTTCTCACCGCCACAGCAGCAGCACCTAAGGTCAGGTGTTTAAGTGACTGATTGACAGACAATCCCAACGTTGGGTTGTGCAACACTGTTGTTGTATCATGACTCACTGTGGCTAAGCTGGCAACATGAAACGGATATACAGATATCCATCTCTCAAGGTTGGAAGGCATCGAGTAACCTTCTGAAGATTGTATTTTTTTGAGTGTGTGTGATGTGCGTGCATACAGTTACAGTAAGGGAGGGGGGGGGGGTCCACTTCGAGGCCTTGATGGCTGAATCTGATGTCTGAGTTTCCAGTGTTGCCAACTTGGCGCGTATTTAGCTTTTTTCCAGACCTCCCCCTATAATGGACCCTTGCGGGTCCATTTGGTTTCATTTTTACACTCACAAGAGTTAAAATATTCATCATGTGAATTAGTCCTAATCTTATCTACACAACTAGAAGATTAATGGTCATGGACAGAAGCAAAGGAAATCTTTAGTTTTGGGGGTCTGTGGGGCTGAAATGTCCTCAAAAGGTGGTCCGTAGCTCAAATGCTGAATAAATGGTGGGCCCTGGGATGAAAACGGTTGAAAACCCCTGCTCTAGCACATTCTAGTGTATTTTGGAAGGGCCACTACTACTAGTGCATGTTGGATTTTGGCAGTTGGCAACACTGGCAGTTTCTACAGCAACCTCACGCAGCCACTGACCTGCGCAAGCACACTCCATTTCTCTCTCTCTCTCTCTCTCTCTCTCTCTCTCTCTCTCTCTCTCTCTCTCTCTCTCTCTCTCTCTCTCTCTCTCTTCAGCGCGCCTGCGTGTTCAAGCTGGGCAATGCACTGACCTACTTTTCCTTGTTGTTGTCCCACACACACACACACACACACACACACACACACACACACACACACACACACACACACACACACACACACACGGACAGGGATATATACACATCACACACACACACATAGGGCCGGATTTAGCCAGCCCTAGTAGGGTGGGCACGAAGTATGGCAGGGTGTATGGGCAACTCCAAAGTTTTTCATATGTAGCAGTGGTTTTCAATCTTTTTGACACTGGGGCACACTATTTATTCGACATTTGAGCCACGGAGGACCACCATGACATTTTAGCCCCACAGAGCCCCCAAAACTAAAGATTGATTTCGCCCACAATACCAGACTGGATTTGAGAAACAAAACAGTCAAACATACAGATCAAAATGAGCATTAATCTTCCACATTCTCTAGTTGTGTAGTCTTGACTATAGGCTAATGCCGTTGATGAATATTTTAACTCTTGAGAGCATAAAAATGAAAGCAAATGGACCCGCAAGGGTCCATTTGGTTTCACACCCTGGTTATGCTCTGGTTTCATTTTTACACTCTGTCCTGCCCACCCTGGCCCCCCTCTAGATCCGGCCCTGTACACACGGACAGAGATATATACACATAGTGCTAAACATACATCAAGCCGTAAGTCACACATGCACTCTGTGACTCCTGCTGGCCAGGCTCTCTAACACCATAATAACTGTGTGCTATAGTAATAATATTGTTATCTCACAATTTCTCACGTTTTTTTCCTCTCGCCTACTCCCACTACTGTGTTTTCCCTCGTCTAACCTGTGTGCGTTGACGTTAGAGCTAGACCGTTTTGTCGGTCGTACCGCTGTATCGGCCGTTATCAATACCTATATACCGGCATCGGTATCGGTGATATTTGTATCCGATATATCGGCAGATATATGCCTGGAACAGAATGTCGTATTCTGTTGTTTACTTGAAAGAGAAAATAAATTTGGCGTTTAGAAGTTTTTCAAATGTATTTTTTATTATTTTAATTCATTATTAAACATCGGTCCTAAACATCGGTAACATTGGTGTCGTTTTTTCCGGTATCGGCCCCAAAAATATGGCTCTAGTTGACGTGTGCGTATGCTCTCGTGTCGCTCCAACCATCTTCCTGACGAGGTTATCGTAGTAGGAAGGATAGCACTCCCTCCCTCCCTCCCTCCATCGCCGCTCTTGTAGCCTACACACAGGAACACATACACTAAACAACCTTATCTAGTGGACCTCTATGCAGTCAAATCAAATGTGTGCAAATGGAACTACAAAACCCAGATGTAACTACACTCAGTGTAGTCACCCATTTTGAAGATAATAGACCTCAAATCTTTGGACCAAACCATCATCATAAAGCTCAACAATAATAATAATAATAATAATAAAAAAAAAACAGATTTAACTGCACACCGTTCTGCCCACTTGCACAAAGTGAGCGTTTCGTATTGCGAAACCTCATCTTTGCACTCCACTCACATCCACTCTCTAAAGCACATATTTTAATTAAGAGGAAATGACCCTCAATACCATGAAGCCTATTAAGGCATAGGTTAAATACCACTTTACCGTGTGTTAAATTATATTGCTGCAATTATGTTTTTTCTGGTTGCCAGGTTGCCAACATTTCGGTCACACATGGCCTTCCTCAGGCATGATGCGTGGGTGTATAAAGCTGCATTATAGGGATGTGATGCCGTGGTCCATGTTATCTATCTCTGCAATGTTAACTGGAGATGATCCCAGCACCTCTGGGTGTGATGCGTACTACGGGCAGCTCATTTTCTTTAACTTGCTGGTATGCGGTAAGATTATATACCAGACATTTGGTCTCTACTGACACGGCACACCCATGTATCTCACACATACGGATAGGGTAAATAGATGGATTTCCCCTGAGCCTCAGGTATTCAGCCCCAGCTATGACAGAATTAATACACATATGGAGAGGCAAGGTGTTTTCTGTGTGTTTTGTGCTGAGTTCCTGTTCAAAGCACAAAAAGAGTGGTTTTTCAACCCTTTTCATACCAGGGCCAACCATTTATTCAGCATTTTAGCCACGGACCACCCTTTGATGTTGAGTTACTCTCGGGTCCAAAATAAATAAATACACATTTTCATCGTAAATGCAAAAAGCTGTTGTGCATTTGCTGTGTTTGTTAGTACAGAGACAGACGTCCGACATTCAAACTGGATTTGAACCCAGCATGATGATGTCATTTTGTTCTACTGCAGGGTTTTGAACAGGTGCTCCGGGGACCACCAGTGGTCCCTGACAGGATCCCAGGTGGTCCCCAGCTAAGTTGGTTAACCAAATGTAGCTCTTGAGAACGTAAAAATGAAACCAAATGGACCCTTTCGGGTCCATTTGGTTTCATTTTTACACTCTCAAGAGTTAAAATATTCATCATGTGAATTAGCCCAAGTCTACACAACTAGAGTATGTAGAAGATTAATGGTCATTTTGATCTGTGCGTTTGCCTGTTTTGATTCCCAAATCCAGCCTAGAATTGTGGACAAAAAGCAAAAGATAAAATGTCGTCAAAATGGTGGTCCGTGACTCAAATTCTGACTAAATTGTGGGCCCTGGTATGAAAAAGGTTGAAAACCCCTGTTCTACTGCATGCATGTCTGATGCATGGTAGTCCCTCTAAGTGCCTGGGAGAGACCACCACCAACCGTAGATGTTTTTATCCAAACACTGGACCACCAGAGAGAAAACCTGCTAGCATTCCTTCCACAGTTCACCAAGAAGGTCCACCCATGGTTTTTAACCACTTTAGGCCTGGCGACAACGTCCCTAATTTGGGGGGACACGGACAGGGTTGTCCTCTGAGTGCATGCTGTAACTCAGGTCTGTTTTACTAAGAATAGAAGGTTTAAGTGGTTATGGCAGATCTACTGTTTACCTCTGCCGCCCACATATACCCTGAGACCACAGGGTTTTCCAACAGAGTCACATAATTCAGAGTATATTGAAGATAAGATAAACCTACAGTAATTCATTCACCCAGGGGATTTGGGAGTATCATATACTGTACTGTAAACCAGTGGTTTTCAACCTTTTTCATACCAGGCCCCACTATTTCTTCAGAATTTGAGTCACGGACCACCATTTGATGACATTTTAGCCCCCAGACCCCGAAAAATATTTAGTCTACTTTTGTCCACAATACCAGGCTGGATTTTGGTAAAAAAAAAAAAAAAGGGAAAAAAAAAAAAACATAGAGAAACATACAGATTGAAATGACCACTAATCTTCTACATCAACCGATCAACCTATTTATAGTGACTCAACCTATTTATAGTGACTCATAGGAATAGACTATGTGACAACCAGGGAAAGACTTGGTGACCACCGGAGAGACGGGTGGCAGCCGGAATGTAGACGGCACCCGGGTTAGCAGTATGGGCTAGCGCCCCAGCCTGTGTCGTCCGTGAGGAAGACGCCCAAAAACCCTTGGTTAGTCCTTTAGGAGGGCCGTTTGTCCACCGCTCATGGAGTCTCTTCCATGTCCGGTGCTGGGAGTCTGGTGCAACGCACAGGTCCTGTGCCTCCTGGTGAGAGCAGGATTGGGCCTGGTGAGACGTAGGAGGGGCACGGACAGGTGTCAAACCACAGAGCCTAGTCCCTCCACGCATCAGAACCTCCCAGTTTTGGCGGAGTATTTCAGGGGCGGTGGATTGGACGGCCTTGGCCTTTCCCTTGTGGGACTGATCAGGGGTAGCTACTGGGACGTGAGTCGGGGCGTCATGAACCCCGGCTGGGTCACCTGAGTGAGGGGTATGATGTTCGAGAGACCCGAAACCCCAATGAGCTTAGGACACATCACTAAAGACACGTCCCAGGTTGCATCCATTCGATGTATTAAAAAACCAATACATTATCTAGTTGTGTAGACTTGGGCTAATTCAGATGGTGCATATTTTAACTCTTGAGTGTGTAAACATCAAACCAAATGGACCCGCAAATAGCCCATTTGGTTTCATTTTTACGCTCTCAAAGAGTTACATCTGGCTAACCAACTTACCATGGTTTATCCTGGGGAGCACTTGGAATCCTCTCAGGGACCACTGGTGGTCCCCGGACCATCTGTTGAAGACTCTTGCTGTAAAGCAGGGAAACTGTAAAACATAATAGACTAAAAGTTATACATGCATATGCTAGAACAAATTAAAACGATTAATACAGTTAAGTAATAGCAGAGGTTACTGGAATTTGAGATTAGGGCAAGCAGGGCAAGCAAGAAGCTACCGAAAAAATTAAGTGGTACTACAAGTCAGCTGAGTTGAAGTAGCCTGAGGCAATGCCTTTTAGAATGTATTAATCCATTAGCCAGGAGATCGTTTCACACATAAACAGTGAGGGCAATAACAAATTACTGGTACACATTCCTGTAATATCATTAACTTTTCCAGCAAAAGTATTGTGACGATATTACTCTGCCAAATGGATAAATATGTAATATGTTACTCCTCATCTTTACGCCTCATTACTTACTGTATTACAGATGAGAAAATAAAATGCGAAAATAGAGCCGATTTAAAAGCTACAATATCAACAGATAACAAGAGATGTGCAGTAGTTTGTAGATCCTAATCCACAGCAGCATTCTGCACATAATGTGCACTACAAATTGTTGCAGTTGTCGCAAGTTGTCGCTAAACAGATTGTGATGTACATCTCTGCTCATATCAACTTTGGAAAGTAATATGGAACATATTATCTAGTAATATTATTCAAGTAATAATGAATATAATATTATTACTTTTTCTAAGGGGTCATAAGTAAAGGCATTATTCTCATAAGTAATATTGTCACTGCATATAAAGTCCTTGACATTTATAGGTATTATAGGCAACTTTTTAACACACACACACACACACACACACACACACACACACACACACACACACACACACACACACACACACACACACACACACACACACACATTTGCCTTTTCCCCCTCTACGTTGCTTCTACTTGCAGGCAGACACTTGCTTGGCCCTGCAGTCGCTCTCGAATCTTTGTTGTCTGTTGTCAACAAATCATTTTTGTTAGGCTAATGGCAAGGTGGTGCTAGTGTGTGTGTGGGGGGGGGGTTGTGGTGAGTGAGGCGACACTCACCACACATTTCGTACACACTAAAGTTGTCTATATTACCTTTAATGAGACTGTTTTACCAATAATACCTCCTGTGTGTGTGTGTGTGTGTGTGTGTGTGTGTGTGTGTGTGTGTGTGTGTGTGTGTGTGTGTGTGTGTGTGTGTTGTGTGTGTGTGTGTGTGTGTGTGTGTGTGTGTGTGTGTGTGTGTGTGTGTGTGTGTTGCATTAGCGTGGAGAAGCGGAGGCGGGAGCTGGAATGCCGCTACATCGAGGAGCTGGCCGACCTGCTTTCAGCCAACATGGGGGACATCGCCAGCCTCAACGTCAAGCCGGACAAGTGCCACATCCTCAAGAGCACGGTGGACCAGATCCAACAGATCAAACGCCGTGAGCAAGGTAAGACAACAAATAATCACCAGGGGTTGACACTAAGGTCTCCGAGGTACTTGCCCATCGGGCAAGTGCAAGTCAGGTTCTACTTGCCCTCAGGTCATGGTCACTTGCCCCCCAGGTTCCAGGTGGTCCCCAGTTAAGTTAGTTAACCAGATGTAACTCTTGTGAACGTAAAAATGAAACCAAGCGGGTCCATTTGGTTTCATTTTTACACTCTCAAGAGTTAAAATTCATCATCATAATTAGCCCAGGTCTACACTGTAGAAGATTAATGGTCATGTTGATGTGTTAATCTGCCTGTTTTGTTTCCCAAATCCAGCCTGGAATTGTGGATAGCTAGAAAGCAGGGAAAGACACAGAGGCAGAGTGCAATGACTGCCTTCAAGACAAATATATCTTCTGTCGTGTTATGGTGCAATATGTTGCACACTTGCCCGATCGGGCAACCAGGTAGCAGTCTTCACTTGCCCCACCATTTTTTTTACTTGCCCCGGGTAAGCGGTCAAGTGTTAGTGTCAAGCCCTGATCACTCACACACACACACACACACACACACACACACACACACACACACACACTAGGGCTTTAACCAAAAAATCGATACATCGATGCATCGATTTGCATAACACGTGTCGACTCCAAAAAGCACGAGTCGATAAGTTGTTTTAAGAGTAAAGAGGAGGAATTAAACATTTACCTTTGTTTTCCCCTTTTTTCTTTCTCTATGTGTGCGACGTGTGTGTATATAATTCAACTGTAATATTGGTTACTGTCACTCACGGACAGAAGTCTCCTTTGAAGTTTCCTTTGCAACTGTATCGGAGTTCAGCCTTAAGGCTTACCAATCTTACGCAGCGCGTGCGGCGTGCGTTCCACTGATCATTGCGTACACACGGATAAGATCGAACAGCAAACAGTGTCAAAGGAATACAGGACTTCATCAACCACCACCTCCCCATGTCTTAGTACGCACGGGACGGGACGCATGCTTCTGTCCGCGTCATTCTCATTAATTTACTGAATAGAACAGAAAAGAAACGCGGCGCGATATGGTGGTGGTGGTGGTGGTGGTGGTGGAGGAGGAGGGGGCCTCATGTAAATGGATCGTATTCTGATGTGGCCGCTGTTAGAACGATCATGTCTTCTGTTGGGCGCGCGGCGTTCCACTGATCATTGCGTACACGGATCAGATCGAACAGCAAACAGTGTCAGAGGAGGACTTCATCAACCACCACCTCCTCGCCCGTGTTACAGTGCAGTGGCCGTCTTGTTCCTCGTTTCGCATGCGACGCACGGGACGCATGCTTCTGTCCGCGTCATTCTCATTAATTTACTGAATAGAACAGAAAAGAAACGCGGCGCGATATGGTGGTGGAGGAGGAGGAGGCTTCTTGTAAATGGATCGTATTCTTGGCTGCTGTTAGAACGATCATGTCTTCTGTTGCGTTCTAATGTGTGGGCTGCTCAGTGCGGTGTATTGATAATGTTAGCCTATGTGTTTTTATGGCTGCCGGCCTGGGAGTTCATATTAAGCTTGCCACATGCGCCATCGCCTCGCGATGTGTTTTGTATAAGCACTGCGCCGGCATATAGCGGCACCATTTGATCCCCCCCCCCCCCCCCCCCCGCGAAATAAAAGGATAAATCGATACAACTTCGACTTGACTGTCTGACAAGTCGACTTGAAAAAAATTCAAGTCGTTAATGCCCTAACACACACACACACACACACACACGCACACACACGCACGCGCAAGATCACAGCAGTTTATTTACGACAGTACATTTATGCCAACATTGTGCTATTTTCACATTTTCCTTATATTGGCTGTGACTCCTGCCGCCCTGTATGCGTTACAGGACCAGATCTCATAAAATAAAGCTGAATCAAAAGTGAAAAGTCTGTGTGGAGAGAGAATATATAGCCACAAATTGTATTTCAGAGCAATGGCAATAGGTGAATTTGAACAAGATCCCATAGCCCCATTCTAAGCTCATGGTGGGGTAGGAGAAACAGTAAATTTCCAGACAGTTTTTCCTTATTCCTTTTCCTTATTCTTTTTCCTTAACTACTGGACCACTTTTTTGGAAAGGCTTAAAGATACATCGCATGGATGCAACTGGGACGTATCCTCAGTGATGTATCCCAAGGTCATCGGGGTTTCGGGTCTCGCAACATCATACCCCTCACTCAGGCGACCCAGCCGGGGTTGATCAAGTCCCGACTTACGTCCCAGTAGCTACTCTCGGTCAGTCCACTAGGGAAAGACCCAAGGCCACACAATCCACCGCTCCAGAACTATTCTGCCGGTACTGGGAGGCACTATACTCTGGCACATGGAGGGACTAGGCTCTGTGGGTTGACTCCTGTCCAGACCCCTCCTACGTCTCACCAGGTCTGCTCCTGCTCTCACCAGGTTGGCACAGTACCTGTGCGTTGCACCAGACTCCCAGCACCAGACATTTCATTCAGGAGCAGTGAATCATAATGGCCCTCCTAACGGCCTCACCAAGGTTTTTGGGCTTCCTCCTCACGGAGGACACAGGCTGGGGCGCTAACCCATACTGCTCACCCGGGTGCCGTCTACATTCCGGCTGTCACCCGTCTCTCCGGTGGTCACCAAGTCTTTCCCTGGTTGTCACATAGTCTATTCCTATGAGCCACTATAAATAAATGGATGGAAATAAATCAATGACAAATGGAGGTAAAAATTCTCCTTTAGCGGTCGCTGATGGTGATGTTAACAAGCAGTTTTGTTGGTTCCTCTTCCCAGTGCTGCTCACACAACGATGATTCTGCCGCTGCTTAGCAGTCATATGGCATCACCACACGTGTGTCTTTAGCAGGATTCTTCCAGATAGCTGTTAGGCTTTGCAAACAATATCACATGATGGCAAACATTTGATCAGGAGATGAGGTAAATGTTAGCATTATGACACCTCCGATGGAATCTGTGATCACCTCATACAGTATTGGAACACGTGGCGGCGATGACAGTTGTCTTGTTCAATTTCTTTCTAATGTCGATGATAGCAATGCATCAGGGGCACTGAACAATTGGTGTTAGTCCACGCAACCTGGCATTCATCGGATATAAGTACATATATGTGTGCCGTGCACGCACACACACATGCACACTAGGGGTGGGGCGATTCACTTACCTTGCGATACGATACAATATCGATATTTAGGGTTCTGAATCGATTTATATTGTGATTGTTAATTCTGCTGCAATTCGATTTGATGTATTGATATATCAAGGATTTCCACCCATTTTCAAGATTTCTTCTGAGTTTGTACAAATGGAACCAAATGGACCCTGACGGGTCCATTTGAAAAAAAAAAAAAGGTCCTAAGGAAAAATCATTAACAAACACAACATCTCGGTATCTCAGTGCAGCAAAATGTTGAAAATGGGTGGAATTCCACTTTAAAACAACAATAACAAAAAGTGGAATCATGCACATCAAGTCAGACAGTCTTTCTGACAAATTAATGGATATATAACAAATATCAAAAAAATCAATTTTGAACCTGTTGAATCGATATTGATATCACGGCATGAAGAATTACGATATATTGCCATATTGATTTTGCCCACCCCTAATGCCCACACATTACCCACACACACCCACACACTCAATGATTTTCAAATAGTAAAAACAAAATACGGGTAAAAACAAGGCAAATATGTAAAATGCACCAGTCTGATGCTCTCAACAGTTCATGTGTGAGTTTGTAGATTTGCTATTTTATGTGTGTGACACTACTACCACTATTACTACACTACTGTGAGGATTTTTGTTGTTGTTGTTGTTGTTGTTGTTTTTTAAGATTTGTTTTGCGGCTTTTCTGCCCGAAAATGGTAGTGCGCGTGATGGGAAACGAGGAGAGAAAGATGGGGAATTGAACCTGCCACATACTGTCAGGCTGCATTAGACCCTGGTTGTGCCTTTAAAAAAACACAAAGACAAGTCTTCCCATCTTGTCTAGACTAGTCTGGGACTAGTCTCGTAAACCTGCTAGACCAGTGGTTTTCAACCATTTTGATGCCAGCGCCAACTATTTATTCAGCATTTGAGCCACGGAGGACCACCATTTGATGACATTTTAGCCCCACAGACCCCCAAAACTAAAGATTTCTTTTGTTTTTGTCCACAATTCCAGGCTGGATTTCAGAAACAAAAAAGGCAAAGATACAGATCAAAATGACCATTAATCTTCTACATTCTCTAGTTGTGTAGACTTGGGCTAATTCAGATGTTGTGTAGACTGGGGACCACCTGGAATCCTCTCAGCAACTACTGGTGGTTCCTGGACCACTGGTTGAAAAACCACTACCCTAGACCACTGTGCGCCAAATTATTTGTAATAGAGAGACAGCCAGCACTCTCAAGTCCATTTAAGGTATCTTCTATTGCATTAGCAGCGCCACAGACAGACAAAAAACGTGTCAAAAACCTGACGCCTTTCGCACACTTAGAAATGCTTGACGTCGAAACGTGTCTGTGTTTTTGTCTGTCTGTGCCGCTAATGCAATAAAAGATATCTTAAATGGACTTGGGAGTGCTGGCTATCTCTCTACTACAGTGATACTCAGTGAGCCCGGCATGCACCAGGTAAACTGCTTGTTTTGACTGAGAGTCTTCGTTTCCCTTTTCTTTACTATGTTATTTTATATATTGTTTTAATATGTAACATTTGTTTTATACAGTGGAACTATAAAGGGATGCAACCGAAATAGGGAAATTCCTGCCCGATGGCGAATACTGAATCTAGGAAACGATATCCGAATATAATTGACATTATATCTAAAAACAGCTTCTTTTTTTATCCACATGTGAGGAGTCTTCTCGGATACACTTAAGTTTTACACATAATGATTGACGGGACCGAGTTCCGAGGGGCATGTGCCCGATTCCGACCCTGTCCGAGTGACTTTGATAAAACACGCTGCCGGATCCGATGGATCTCAGATTTTTTCTTGTTTTGTTTTTCGGGTACGGATCCCCCGTGAAAACCTGTACAATAAAGTAAAGGTAAAGAGTTACTATTACCAAAAGATTTGCCAAAAAGTGTGGTGTCCGCCCTGAGACTGGGAGGTCGGGGTTCGGCCGGGACATACCAAAGACCCAATGCCTCCCTGCTTGGCACTCAGCATCAAGGGATGGATTGGGGGTAAGTCCCTGCGACATACTAGCGTCATGTCCAGGGGGTGTACTTGTACATCAAGCTGCCTCACGCTACAGAAACAGGAGATAGGCTCCTGACCTATATGGGCCTCAATGGCTCCGCTGGGCCTCATGACATCATGGCCTGGCAAGGCTACTTACTTACTCAAAAGGTTGCTTCACTCTAAAGGTGATCACCACCACCACCGACCACTACTATATGGCATAACTTCACCATAACCACCGCTCTTTTCCAGCCCTGCTGTCCGTTCACCACCTCAACAGTGGTCGCCGAGACTCACCCCGGGCAATATATGGGGTGGACAGCCTTATAGATCCGAAACCCTTGAGATTGTAAAATGATACAATTTATCATTTTATACTCCCAAGAGTTAAATTATATTTACATCTGAGTTACTTGGTTTTAAAGAATCAATCTACACAATTAGAAAATGTAGAAGAATTGTTATTTTGAACGTTTGGCTAGTTTATCTCTCCTAAATTATGGACACTGTGTGGACATTCAATCAATGAGAAAGCTGTTACAGACACAAACTTGAAAATCCTAATTTTTGTGTCCAAGAGACTAAACTCAACATCAAATGGTGGTCCACAGCAAAAAAAAAAAAAAAAAAAAAAACAGAATACATAGTGGGCCCTGGCATGAAAAAGGTTGGAAACCCCTGTTTCACCTTAAAAAGACAAATCTTTGAATTACTCCCAGGGGTTGACACTAAGGTCTCCGAGGCACTTGCCCATCGGGCAAGTGCAAGTCAGGTTCTACTTGCCCTCAGGTCATGGTCACTTGCCCCCCCAAATGGACCCTTGCGGGTCCACTTGGTTTCATTTTTACACTCTCAAGAGTTAAAATTCATCATCTTAATTAGCCCAGGTCTACACAACTAGAGAATGTAGAAGATTAGGTCATTTTGATCTGTATGTTAATTTGCCTGTTTTGTTTCCCAAATCCAGCCTGGAATTGTGGACAGCTAGAAAGCAGGGAAAGACACAGAGGCAGAGTGCAATGACTGCCCTCAAGACAAATTTATCTTGTGTTGTGTTATAGAGATGCGCAGTGACGTCACCGCCCCGGTTCCAGAAGTCTTTTCCCCATTCATTTTTCTCATAGACTTTTCGAAAATAATTTATATCAAGACGATTACGCCGCGTACAAAACCAACTCGAGTCGTGACGAATCATGATGACACACACAAACTTTTGGGACAATAAAATAATTTCTAAGATGAAAAACGAAACAAAAAGTCTTGTATCATGCCGTTTTCTACTTCTTCCTAATTATATATTATATGACGATATTGTTTTTGTTGTCATGTCAAGTCAAGTCAAGTCAAGTTTATTTATATAGCGCATTTCACCCCGACAAGCGAGGACTCAATGTGCTTCAGAGAAATACAGAAGTACAAAGAATTACAGAGAAAACATACCATGTGGAAATACAGAAACAAAAGCATAAAATTTCATGCTATGGTAAAAAAGGAGAAGATAAATAGATAATGTAAAATTAAGATGATATGACACAGCACATCATCTAGCCAAAGGCAAGCGTAAATAAATGGGTTTTTAGTTTACTTTTAAATAGAGATAGTGAGGTTTCTGATCTTAAATCAATTGGTAAGGCATTCCATAGTACAGGACCGTAGTGACTGAATGCACCAAAACCAGACCTAGAATTAATCTTTTTTATAGTGAGGAGCCCTTTGTCCGATGACCGGAGGGTTCTAGAGGGGGCATAAGGATCAAGCATTTCAGAAATATAAGAGGGAGCTAGGCCATTAATAGATTTAAAAACTATGAGAAGTACCTTAAAATCAATCCTTTGGTTCACTGGGAGCCAGTGAAGGGAGGATAAAACTGGTGTAATATGCTCAAACCTTTTGGTTTTAGTTAGAACCCTCGCAGCTGCATTTTGCACTAGTTGCAGTTTGTGGAGTGCCTGTTTTGTCGACCCTGCAAAAACTGCATTGCAGTAATCGAGTCTGCTTGAGATGAAGGCGTGAACCAATTTTTCGCAGTCGGCTTGAGATAAAAAAGGTCTGACCTTAGAGATGTTTCTTAGGTGGTAGAATGCACACTTGGAGATGGAGGTAATGTGCCTCTGAAAGCTCAGCTCATCATCCAAGATTACACCTAGGTTTTTGACATGCTGACAGGGTTGAACAGGTAGTGAAGATAGGAGGGAGTTGACTTTCTGTCTTAACTCTTTTGGACCAGTTAGTAGTATTTCAGTTTTGTTATCATTTAGTTTTAAAAAGTTGTTATTCATCCACTCTTTGATATCTGAGATGCACTTTACCAGCTCATTTACTGAATTGAGGTTGTTCGAAGGAACAGAAATATATAATTGTGTGTCATCAGCATAGGACTGATACGATATGTTATATCGCTTTATAATGGTCCCGAGAGGAATCATGTAGAGATTGAAGAGTAAGGGAGCCAGAATTGATCCTTGTGGGACCCCAAAAGGAACGTCAACTTTGTGTGATGTGTGCGGACCAATGGATACAGAAAAAGACCTTCCGGAGATGTAGGATGCCATCCAGGCAAGGACATAACCTTTAAGGCCACAACAGTGTTCGAGTCTATCGAGGAGAATGGCATGATGTATGGTGTCAAATGCCGCACTTAAATCTAAAAGAACCAGAACAGAGGTGTTATGATTGTCGGTGGCAATTTTTATGTCATTCACTACTCTTACCAAGGCCGTTTCGGTACTGTGATTGGCTCTAAAACCAGACTGGTAGACATCGAACAAATTATTGTGTGATAAGTAATTATACAGCTGTTTATAGACCACCTTTTCGAGAATTTTACCCATAAATGGGAGATTAGAAATGGGTCTATAGTTCTCAAGGAGAAGTGGATCGAGGTTAGGTTTTTTTAATAGAGGTGATATGATAGCATGTTTGAGATTATTGGGGAAAATTCCACTAGATAGTGAGGCATTAACAATGTCCAGAATGTCTTTGGTCATGCAGCTAAAAACATTTTTAAAAAGAGTGGTGGGCATTGGGTCGAGACCACATGTTGCTGAGCTTAAGTCTTTCACCACGTCTTGTAGGTCGAGTTGATTAATGGGCAAAAAGTTAGAAAGCGTACATTTTATAGCGGTTCTATTGAGATTCCCCTGAGTGGAAGTAGGAGTAATATTATTCCGAATATTGATTATTTTATTGTTGAAATAGGAGGCAAACTCGTTGCATTTCTCCGAGGAGTGGAGGTCGGCTGGTATGGGTTTGGGTGGGTTGATGAGTTTGTCAATTGTGTTAAAGAGGACCTTAGAGTTGTGTAGGTTATCAGATATGAGTTGTGAGAAGTGTTGCTGTCTAGATGTTTTGATTTGATAGTTGTATTTTTTGAGCGCCTCTTTATATACATTACAATCGACCATAGTTTTGCTTTTACGCCATTTACGCTCGTACTTGCGACAGGCCCTTTTTTGTGCCCTCACACTTTCGGAGTTCCTCCAGGGTGCTTTTGTTTCACTAGTTACAGTCTTGTTTTTTAATGGAGCAATGACATTCATAATCTGTGTAGTTAAAATATTAAAATTACTGACAAGATTGTCGCATGAGGACAAGGAGTTAGAAGCAAGGTTGGTGTCAGATAGTCTGTTATTTGCAGAGGCATACAAGTTGATAAATCTATCTGCAGTGTTGGCACGAATGGAACGCTTACAGATAGATTTGATGGTGGGTGAGGGTTTGGTGAACCACTCAACATTGAAGAAAATGCAATAGTGATCAGATATAGCAAGATCAATAATGGTATTTGTGGGATCAATCTTGAGGCCTCTCGATATAACAAGGTCGAGTGTACGTCCATGTTTATGTGTGGGCCCAGAAATGTGCTGAATAAAATCGAAGGTTGACAACATGTCCATAAAGGAATTAGCATAATTGCAGTTAGCTTGATCAAGATAAATGTTGAAGTCCCCAGCTATGAGGATGGAGTCGAACTTGACAGTAATTTGAGCCAAAAGTTCACCAAACTCCTCAATAAAGCCACTTTGAAAGTCATGATTTGTCACGACCCGAGTTGGCTCTGGCCGCGGCGCAATCGTGTTTTTATTAACCATTTTCGAAAAGTCTATGAGAAAAATGAATGAGGGAAAGACTTCCGGAACCGGGGCGGTGACGTCACTGCGCATCTCCATAGGGCACTATGTTGCACACTTGCCCGATCGGGCAACCAGGTAGCACTCTTCACTTGCCCCACCATTTTTTTACTTGCCCCGAGCAAGCGGGCAAGTGTTAGTGTCAAGCCCTGACTCCCTCTTATCACTGTGTGTCCTGAGACCTCTGACCCCGACACTAATCATTCAGCTAACCAAAGACACTCCTCCTCCTCCCTTCTATTTTTCTCTTTCTCTGTCAGGGGCGGAACTAGGCATGGGCATGGGGGGGGGGGGGGGGTGCCCCCCTAAATGCCTAGTCTGCCCCACCAAACACTACGGCATGCAAAACAATGCCAAATGAAACTGCTTATATTTAAAAGTATTTGAAACACTACTTTCAGCTGCTACTGCTAATAGGCACCACTCTAAACCAGTCAGACCTTTAGCTTTATGCATGCTGCGTGTCTGTTGCAACTTCAACAACAACTGATGTTATTATTGATGCTTTACTTGGCTAATAAAAGTCCTGTAACCAAAAATGGCATGGGTGCGACTTCATCGCCCGTCGCGAGGAGACACGGGCGTTGAAGTTGCCCCCATACCATTTCTCCTGCCCCCCAAATTGGGAAATGTTACATCCGCCCCTGTTCTCCCGCTCTGTTTTTCTCTTAGTCTCTGTCCTTCCTTCCTCTCTCTCTCTCTCTCTCTCTCTCTCTCTCTCTCTCTCTCTCTCTCTCTCTCTCTCTCTCTCTCTCTCTCTCTCTCTCTCTCCCTCCCTTCCTCCCAGCTTCAGGGTGTGTGGCGGTACAGCCAATAGCCATGCAGCCAGGCCCCTGACCTTGTGTAAGGGGGCCTCTCACCCTCTTTCTTTCACCAATTCCCTCTCTCTCTCTCTCTCTCTCTCTCTCTCTCTCTCTCTCTCTCTCTCTCTCTCTCCTCCCTCCGTCTCAATGTATTTTTCTCTTCTCTGTCACTACACAGAAATGGGAACACACACACACACACACACACACACACACACACACACACACACACACACGCAACAGCAATATCCTCTTCCTTCCTCCCCCCAATTATTTTGGCTCTCTCTTTATTAAACCTCATGATGTCCTCTACCTCTCACCTGTCATCCGTCCATGTCTCACTTTCAGATGATGAACATTTTAATTGTTGAGAGTGTAAACATGAAACCAAATGGACCCGCAAGGCAAAATCTTCTACTTTTTTAAAGTCAAATACTACAACAACGTGTTAGAAAGAGGCAAGAGATCCAGTGTAAAAAAAGATGTTGCAGCGTTGTGAGCTTGTGGAACGGCTAATTTCAGCAAGTGTAAAATCAGCTGTTAGGACACCATCAAAGCCCAAAAATTAGTAGATTTTAGTTGATTATATAAACAGTTGGTGGACTTAAACCTTATGATATTCGACCTTATGATAGTCGACTAAAACTAGACTGAGACTAAAACATTCACGGTGCCTAAAATAAGGACTAAAGTTCTTAGTCCACCAGTGTTGTTTTTTTGAGAATGTTTTGATTTGGTCTTAGTCCATATTTAGTGTTTAGTCCCATTTATTATTCTGAAATTCATTTTTTTCAGTCTAGTCTTAGTCGACGAAATGTCAGCAAATTATTTAATCTTAGTCTTGGTAGTTTAGTCTTACATACAAATACATTGTAGGTTTATACAGACTTATAGTTTTTAGTATGAAACATGTCTCGTTTTATTTCTGTGTATGTTTTATTTAAGAAAAAAGAAGAAAAAAAAGTTAATTATTTCCATTACTCTTCGGTTATGATTTAGTCTTCGTCTTAGTCATTTGAAAATCATTTTTGTCAGTCCAGTCTTAGTCGACTAAATATCAAAAACCTTATTTGACTTAGTCTTTAATGTTAGGCTTAGTCGGCAAAAACAACACTGTAGTCCATGGACTTAAACTGAAACTAAAATTAGAAATTTGCTGCCAAAAACAAACACTGCTGCAAAAATCATGGAAACCAAACCTTCCCCTGGCTAATTAGTTTCTCAGGAAAACAAGTAACGGCCAAAGAGGAAAAATATATACGTCTCGCATCCCAAATCTGGGACACAATGTGCAATTATGGAAGATTCTCCACAGTGGTCGTTTTCTCTCTGTGTTGCCATAGGAACCGTGGAACTAGAAAAGGCAGTTTCAACGCCGTTGCGATTTAGAATTTTAGGCGTTTAGCAGAGCGCCCCTTAATCCAGAGCGTTTTCTTTTTTTTTACAGTAAGCAGCAGGTTTGCGTGGCGTGTTGTGCGTCAGGGGTTGACACTAAGGTCTCAGAGGCACTTGCCCGTCGGGCAAGAGCGAGTCAGGTTCTACTTCCCCTCAGGTTATGGTCACTTGAAATCCCGAAATGTATCGTAAATTTTGCATTTCTAGTTTACTTTCTACTTGGGTGCTTTAAACATTTCCTTTCGCAGTCGAAGACTGTTTTGTTTAAGTCACAATCAGCTACAGTAAATATTCAACTTGTAAATCAGTGGTTCCCACAGTGGTCCATGACACCAGCAAAATGATAGTTTGGAACCAAATGGACCAGGGAAACAGATAGATAGCTAGAAAGCAGGGCAGAGGCAGAGAGCGCAATGACCACCTTCAAGACAAATATATCATGTTGTGTTATAGTGCACTAAGTTGCACACTTGCCCGATCGGGCAAGCAGGTAGCAGTCTTCACTTGCCCGACCATATTTTTTACTTGCCCTGGGCAAGTGGGCAAACGTTAGTGTCAAGCCCTGCGTGTTGCGTTGTCGACAACGTGCAGCATTTGTGTCACTGCTGGAAAGATCAGACGGCTTTTTTTTTTTTCTTTTTGACATTCCATACATCAAAGACGTGGGGAACAAGCCGATACTTGTGTAACTGCGTGGATTCTCTGCATAAGGGTCACGCATATTTTCAACTTCTAACTTGCTACACATGACACTCATATACAGGGGCGGATGTAACATGTCCCATTTGGGGGGGCAAGAGAACATGTTGGAGGGGCAAGAGAAAATGGTATGGGGACGGCTTCATCGCCCGTGTCGCTTCGCCCCACAGGCGATGAAGTCGCAGTCATACCATTTTCAGTTTACAGGACTTTTATTAGGCCATTCAGCATCAATAATAACATTTGTTGTTGAAGTTGCAACAGACACGCAGCATGCATAAAGCTAAAAGTCTTTAGTTTCTTTAATTACTTTAATTTCTTGGGTATCTTGGGTTGTTTTGGATGCCATCATGTTTGGTGGGGCGGTCAGGGCGGCCATTCCCCCCCCCAAGCCCATGCCTAGATCCGCCCCTGCTCAAATAGTAGTGCAGGCTGAGGTCACCTGCCCTGCCTGCGGAGGACATTTTCCACCAGCGTATAGAGCCCCATCCTCCCTCGCAAAGAGCAGCAGCTGTACATGAGGCCACGGAGAGGGAGATAAGGGCTAAAAGCCCGAATAACAAGTGGTCAACATCAGGGAAAACTCTGTCAATAATAAGCCGATAGAAACTGAAATGAGTAAAGGCCATGTTATTCATGTTCATGGTCATTCTAAGTTTGAGTGACATTTAACAGTACAGACATACTGTACCTGAACAGAACTTTTGCAAACTTGTCCTGACATGGATGCGTTTTTGAGGCCCTTCTGTTCTGGGTGAGGGCATAATGCAGTTTGTAGAGAATGGGGAGGGTATGTATGACATAGGTCACAAGCAAGGCTCAATCATACTCTTTTTACAAACGTCTGCGTCTGTCTTCAGTGTCTGTCCTTGAAAGTTCCAGGCTGTCCCCAGCTAAATGATGGAAAGTTGGTTAACCAGGTGTAACTCTTTAAGAGCATAAAAATGAAACCAAATGGATCCTTGCCGGGTCCGTTTGGTGGCCCTTAGCTCAAATTCTGAATAAATAGTAGGCGCTGGTGTCAAAAAGAAACCACTGGCATATAGGCCTAATGTCTGTAGCTGCAACACATTGGCACTCGCAGTTTTAACGTTTTGAAACTATTGAAAAATAGCAGATCTACACGCTAATAGCTTGTATCTCTGCTATTTTTGAAAAATCGTGAAAGCGTGGTGCAAATCTCTGAATATTATGTTATTCAGAAACTAGACATCTAGACAGGACACAATGGGTTAAAAACAAACAAACATATAAATGATGTGTTGTTGTTCCCACAGAGAAAGCGGCGCTGCTGTCCCCTGACGATGAGGTCCAGAAGAGCGACATCTCTTCCAGTAGCCAGGGCCTGGTGGAGAAGGAGGCCCTGGGGCCCATGCTGCTAGAGGTGAGCCGCACCCAACACGCACAGCACAGCACATCGTTTTGGGGACATTAACATTAGCCCTCATAACTCATGAAACCGACCGTTAAAGGCCATTGCAAACGTCCTCAGAAAACAGCTGCTAGGAGTCAGCGGAGCATCTAAATCCCACGTTCGAAGGTCTTCCGACTCCTGTCGGTTGAAAAATCTTTGGTCGTGCTTTGTGCAACGTGGGCTGGCTGCAGCACTGCACACAAGACTTATTTAACACATCGACCGTGCGTCCGTGGTTTTCTGCCCTATAGCACGGCTCAAGCCAGTGTAATCGGTAAAAACACTTATTTTGAAGCGCCAGGATGTGCGATGACGTCATGCTGTTTCTGGTGTCTTGACTAACCTGTCCTCTGACGATCCGTGCAAAAAGTTCTGGGTCAAAAGCCAGGAAGTGACGTCTAGCCCTAGTTGATTTACCCGTGCGCCCACAACATTCATGGGCAGACTCTCAGGAGAGGCTTTTGAATGCATTGGATTGAATGGGTGCAAATGGCACAAAAAAAAGTTGTCACATCATTTCTGTTCCAAATGAACAGAATTTTAGGCGGTCCCTGGCCGGAAGTGTTGAGAACCCCTGAAAATATCATATCGAAGCGTGCCCTAGTGTTTTAGGCAAGACCACCTAAATCGAGCGAAGACAATACCAAGACCTAGGTGGGTCGAGACCAAAATGAGACCAAGACTATCACAGACTTGATGAGATGAGATCAAGATGAGACTAGCACCTAGAGGGGTCGAGAACAAGACCAAGACCTAGAGGGGTTGAGACCGAGGCTGAGGCCAAGACCTAGAGAGGTCGAGGCCAAAAAGCCAATGTTTGATTGTTCTGTAGTAATAGTACAAAATTAGCTCTGGTCCAGAGCTCCACTGCTTGTGAGACTGACTTGCATTGGAGCTCTGCAGAATACAGTGCAATCAATCGGCCATTACTCCACCCGACCAGCCTCTCTTCTGGAGTGGATGTTTAAAGAACGTTTTACCTTCTCACCAAAACACACCCGTCTTGTGTCATTAGAAAGCCTACTTACCTTAGTTGTTAGCACTCTGAGCCCCCCACCACACGCATAAAATGGACTTTTTGGCCAGAACGCGATCGTTTTTCACCAGAAAAAGAACCAGGATTTGCATCCTCTACCGATATTGCTAATAAAAAGATTTTGAGGAAACGTTTTTCCTTCAGTGAAAAACGTTTGCCTTCTGGCCAAGATTGTATCCGTGTGGTGGGGGGCTCAGAGTGTTAACACTAAGGTACGTAGGCTTTCTAATGACACAAGATGGGTTTGCTTTGGTGAATAGGTAAAACGTTCTTTATACAGTATATCCACTCCAGAAGAGAGGCTGGTCGGGTGGAGTAATGGACGATTGATTGCACTGTATTCTGCAGAGCTACAATCCAAGTTAGACTCAGAAGCAGTGGAGCTCTGGACCAGAGCTAGTACAACGTAACTCAGAGACTTTAATTGTTACTGTACAATACTGTTGGCTTGCGGACTGCTAGCGATATGCACGTCATCCAGTGCTGCACTACTGTACAAGGCACGCACAATGGATATAGAACGTTTCCTTTGCATTGTCTCGTCTCGAGTGGTCTGGCTAGCGAATGTTTGGTGGGGCAGACTGGGCATTTAGGGGGGCATTGCCCCCCCCCCCAAGCCTATGCCTAGATCCGCCCCTGCGTTTGCTCCGAGATCGTGACAAGACCGAGACAAATTGAGCGCGAGACAAAATCAAGACAAAGACAACGAAAATTTGTCTTGAGACTGGTTTCGAGGCGAGACAAGACAATGTTTCGAGAACTACAACACTAGTGTAGTTCACACACACGCACACACACACACACACACACACACACACACACACACACACACAAACACACACACACACACACACACACACACACACACACACACACACACACACACACACACACACACACACACACACACACACACACACACACAAACCCTTGCCCACACATTCAATAACAAAGTGTGACAGCATTCTTCCATTTAAAATGAAAATGTGTGTGTGTGTACTGTGTACATCAGTTATGTGAGCAGAATGTGCCTAGAGAGTCAAAGTGAGCAGATGTTTGGTGGAGCGTTCTTCTAAAAGGTCTCACCACCAGCCTTGTATGCTTTGTGTCAATCATTGTGACTGATAGGTGATACATAATTAAGTTTACAGCAATATACACATCTTAAGGTCCAGCACATACTGTACCGAGTCATTCTGAACAGATTTCTGTTATTAGTCTGCAATCAACAAATTAATTACATGTTTAAATTATGTCAAGGGTTTAGCCCTCAGTGGAACGCATTTATTTTTGTGACAGTGTTGCTGTCCATGGTGCTTAAAGGGATATTTCACTTTCAAAGAAAAAAACTTTGGTCATTTTATGGTCTACTCAGGCTCATGTGAACACCACAGACAGTTTATGTAAGTTACTCCATTCAGTAGATATTTGATGATGATTCATTTTGCTGCCCCGCCCCCTTCCTAGACAAACCCACCTATCACTTAAAACTCCATTTTAACCATAATAGATTAATCTAAAACACCCAATTACATTTTTTCCGGTGCCTGATACGGTCCTCCCAATACGTGAGAGAACCAAATGGACCCTTGCAGGTCCATTTGGTTTCATTTTGACACTCTCAAGAGTAAAAATATTCATCATCTGAATTAGCACCACTTAATTAAGAAGTTTACACTGTTTTGTTTGCAGCCTGGAATTGTGGACACAATCAAAAGAATTCTTCACTTTTAGGTCTGCGGTGTGAAAATCTAATCAAATGGTGGTCCGTGGCGGCTCAAATGCTGAATAAATGGTGGTCCCTGGACGGAGTCAAAAAGGTTGAAAACCCCCTGGTTTAGCGTCCGTTACTCATTCCATCACAGTCTGGGCAGCCTGATGACCAGTGTTGGGCATTACATATTACTGTAATGTTATTACTTTTGCTCCAAAAATGGGTAATAAGTAATGCATTACTTTGCAAGTAACTCCAAGTTACTTGTTTAAAATGAGCTTGTTGTTGCCTGCAAAAATAGAACAGATTTACAAGCTTTTATTTTAAAGACATTTACAATGTCGGATTTTGTTGGCTTTGTTTTCAGGTGCAGTTTGTGGGATTGGAGACTATTATTATTCCAATATATTGGATTCAGTTCTAAAAATAGAGCTTGCTAAACAGATTATGTTGTACATTTTTCTCAAAGGTGGGACTTGAGAACTTGGGAAAGTAATAACGTAATATGTAATAAATTACTCTTCGATTCCAGTAATAAGTAAAGTAATTCTTTACTTTACGAGTAAAGTAAAGAAGTTACTTTCCTAAGTAATATTGACCAACACTGCTGATGACATTGAACCAGATTTCTACAGCACTGACTGTACCTCCTACCCTTCCTTCCCTCCCTCAGGCGCTGGACGGCTTCTTCTTTGTGGTCAACCGGGAGGGTCGCATCGTGTTCGTGTCTGAGAACGTGACAGGCTACCTGGGCTACGGCCAGGAGGAGCTCATGACCTCCAGCGTCTACAGCATCCTGCACGTGGGCGACCACAACGAGTTCGTACGCAACCTGCTGCCCAAGAGCTTGGGTAAGTCGGTTATTTATTCATCCCATTGTATCCTGTCTAGATTTCTAGTTTCTGAATAACATAATATTCAAAGATTTGCACCATGTTTTCACGGTTTTTCAAAAAATAGCAGAGATACAAGCTCATAGCGCGCCACTCGGTGGCGCGCTATGAGCTTGTAGATCTGCTATTTTTCAATAGTTAAAACATAATGCTTAGAACACCAAAACGCGTTCAGTACACTAAGGGTTATACCAGGGGTTTTTCAACAGTTTTTCACCAGACTTGGTCCCTGAGAGGATTCCAGGTGGTCCCCAGCTAAATGATGGACAGTTGGTATTAACCAAATGGACCCTTACAGATCTGTAACTCTTGAGGGAGTAAAATGAAACCACATGACCCGTGAGGGTCCATTAGGTATCATTTTAGGCTCTCAAAAGTTAAATTACAGTATATTTAAACATCTGAATTACTTAATTGTCAAGAATGTACACAATTAGAAAATGCAGAAGAATTGTTATTTTGACCAACGTTTCGGCAGTTGTCTCTCCTAAATTGTGGACACAAACGTGGCAATCCTTAGTTTTAGGTCCGAGAGACTAAACGCAACATCAAATCGGTCAAGTCGGTCCATGGTTCAAATGCAGAATAAATAGTGGGCTCTGGTATCAAAAAAGGTTGAAAACCACTAGTTCTAGTAAAAAAAAAAATCATGGTTGCTACATTCATTAATTATCAATTAATTATCACCAAAACGCGATTCATTGAAAACTTAGTCGCCGCTATAAGCAAATAAGGTGCTGTTTTTCGGCCCTAGACGTTTCCCCGTGGCGACGGCGTGGCAGATATGAATGTCATCCAACACTAGGAGCATTCAGAGCAGACAGGGCTGTGGTGTCAGGATGATTTATGAGCCCACAGTATAAACACTGCGTGTTAATCTAACTCCAAAGACTAAACAAAATGGAACCGAATCCATTTGTGTTGAATAAAAAAAAAAGCTTTAGATTTTTACTGTGTTGGTGGGGTTGGGCTAAAATATCAGATTTTTCTCCATTGTGATAGATATGTTTTATTGAATGATGTGAATACAAATATATCTTGATAGTGCCCGGATTAGTATGAATAGTATACCAGTCCTGTACGTGATTCCCAAACACATCCTCAGTGTATTGATAGAGCAGTGGTTTTCAACCTTTTTGATACCAGGGCCCACTATTTATTCAGCATTTGAGCCACAGGCCATCGTTTAGGGACATTTTAGCCCCACAGTTCCCCAAGACTAAAGATTTATTTTGCTTTTGTCCACAATATGGAGTTGGGAAACAAAACATCTGGTTAACCCAACTTTTCATCTGGTTAACCAACTGGGGGACCACCTGGAACCATACCACTGGATGAAAACCACTGTGATAGAGCACAATGCTGCACCAGCGTTTGGGCCCCATGAGGGCCAATATGGCCGCCTGGCCGTCCCCCAATTTTAGTTGAGAAACGGTCTTTTAACGTCTACGTTGAGAAACGGTGTGTGTGTGTGTGTGTGTGTGTGTGTGTGTGTGTGTGTGTGTGTGTGTGTGTGTGTGTGTGTGTGTGTGTGTGTGTGTGTGTGTGTGTGTGTGCGTGTGTGCGTGTGCGTGTGTGCATGCATGTGTTTGTGTGTTTGTGTGTTTGTGTGCGTGTGCGTGTGCGTGTGTGTGCGTGTGTGTGTGCGTGTGTGCGTGTGTTCGTGTGTTCGTTCGTGTGTTCGTATGCTGCTGCGATCAAAGTACAGCGAGGAATTAAGGGGGGGCAGAAAAGGTCAAACGAGGACAGAAGATATGAGAAGGAAGAGCAAAACAGTATGGCTGAGCGGTGTCTGAGCTGTCCAATTAGTTTTCCCCCAAACCCTGTAATCTCCCCTGGGTTAATGCCGCACAGAGCTGTAAAATCACTGACCTTATAACTCTAGATTAGTCACTAAAGCCATGCAAACTTCATTAACTGTTAACGCATGGCCCCTCTTCGCTTGATCTCATAAACAAAATGTCCAGATTTGTTGTGCTGGAATTAAATTCCCGGACGCTTCAACAACATATTTCTGATGTCATTTTGTCAGGAAAGTAAAGAAAAACATTATTAGATTTTATTTAAAACAGAGTTTTTCCAACCAGTGGTCCGGGGACCACCAGCGGTCCCTGAGAGGATTCCAGGTGGCCCCCAGCTAAATGATGGACAGTTGGTAACGAAATGGGCCCTCTCTTGAGAGCGGTAAAATTTAACCAAATGGACCCTTACAGGTCCATTTGGTTTCATTTTACCGCTCTCGACTTAATTTCCTAGTTAAAGGGTATAGCGTTCCTACAAATAAAAAGGTACCGGTCGGGACTTACAATATGTTGTAGCGTGATTTGGGGCATTCTGGGGTTCATGCTTGATTGACATACTTGAATAAATCTGTACCTTTTTTGCTTGCTTGCCTCCATTATATAGAGCTAAAATGTTCATGAACAGCTTCTGAAATTATGGCCTAAACGTTCATTTAAGGACAAGTCCTCGGAGACAGTCCTTTGCAGCCTCCAACCTATTTTTAATGATGATCATGCATGTTTTAGCTTGTTTTATCTGTATTTACATTTTTTTTTTTACATGTGAAGTTTGAGGTTATTCAAAGACATCATGTCTGTTTAACCCATTCTTTATGTATGGGAAGGCCTTTCTGTTGTTTTAAGGCAAGCACTTTACCTATTGAAACATATCAGATCTACAAGCGCATAGTGCGCCACCGAGTGGCATGCTATGCGCGATTTTGAAAAAATCGTTAGAATGTTGCACAAATCTTCAAATATATTCTATTCTATATTAACATTTTTAGCTCAAAATCCTTGCTTCTATTCGATTCCAATTCTGCAGCCAAATATTGATAATTCTGGGGGTCCTTAACACTTTGTGTGTGTGTCTCTCCGTGTGTGCGTGTATCCAGTTAACGGCGTACCGTGGCCACAGGAACCGGGTCGGAGGAACAGCCACACCTTCAACTGCCGCATGCTGAAGAGGCCGCCGGATGAGATGGATTCGGAGAACCAGGAGGCGCGGCAGCAATACGAGATCATGCAGTGTTTCACCATCTCCCAGCCTCGTGCCCTGCAGGAGGAAGGAGATGGTACGTACGACGGCAACGCACGAGTGCACGCGCGAGTGCACACGCTGCTATTAATATAGACCCATCCAACATTACGCATACACATGCCGCTTTCTCAAATTCCTCTCATTCATTTTAGGCATGTGATATCCAGTCCAAAACATATCAAAGTGTCGCCTGTTGTTTGTGCCGCCGCACAGCAAGTCTGATTACTTCAAAACATGTCTCTGATCAGAAATGTTAGTAATTGGGTTCGGAATATTTTTTTAATTCAAATATGTGAGGTTTTTAAGAAAGTACATGATTTGTTTATTTGACCGATGATGTTCCAGTTCAGTTATAGCATGCATTCACAACCTCAAGCACAGCAAGTGACAAAAGCATCTACTGGATTATGGACCTTAAAAGAGAATCCCATGGTAGAAGGCCTTCTGACCTTTATTTGCAGTATTAATTAATTCACTGATTAATTCGCCCTAATAGCCAATAAATGCCTTATCGGCTGGTAACGCTATCCCACCACAAGCTTAGAATGGGACAATGGGGCGTTGTTCAAATCCGCTTGTTTTCCAAAAAGCAATTGCTCTCGCTATCACAAGACTGTGAAACACGGCGATGCCGTTAACTATGCAGTGAATAATATCCTTACATTATCTCTCTCACATCATAATATACAGTAGATATTGAATATCACCAACCTGGGTTGCAGTGCTTCCTTTACTTAATCATACAATCGTGTCACACACCAAAAAGGGCTGATCTATAATGTCACAATGCATTTCATCATAAGTGTGCAGGTTTCAGAGATGCACATACTGCAGCCCGATCACTATTTTAGAAAACACTCTCACATATGCAAATACAAACACTAACACTAGGTTCCCTGGGTGTGTGTGGGGAGAACTGATCTCAGTACCGAAGTCCCACAGATCAGAACTCCCATTAGTCCGAACATGCGCTGGAAATCCACTATCAGCTGCGACGTGCTTGCGGTTATGGTGAGCATGAGGGTGTTATTTTGACCCAAGGGGTGTTACAGACTGGTGGTTGAGGGTCAGGGGTTTAGGCTTAGGGTTGCGGTTGGAGAAGGGTAGGGTTTTGCGTCTCGTAGTTTCGGAACAATGGGAGGTCGGAATAATGACATGGTGTGTGTGTGTGTGTGTGTGTGTGTGTGTGTGTGTGTGTGTGTGTGTGTGTGTGTGTGTGTGTGTGTGTGTGTGTGTGTGTGTGTGTGTGTGTGTGTGTGTGTGTGTGTGTGTGTGTGTGTGTTCGTGTGTGTGTGTGTTCGTGTGTGTGTTCAGACCTACAGAGCTGTCTGATTTGTATCGCCTGCCGGATTCCACGCCCCCAGCCGCTGCCCGTCAGCACAGAGTCCTTCATCACCAAGCAGGACCCCACAGGTAACACACACACACACACACACACACACACACACACACACACACACACACACACACACACACACACACACACACACACACACACACACACACACACACAGTCTGTGTCTCACAGGACGGCTGTGGACAGAAACTACTTCCAATCAAACCATCAATGGTGGAATCCAAGCTAATAGAAACTGCAGGCTTTCCTGATGCTGATTTTCCTGATCCTGATTTCCTGTTCCTGAAAAGTCACAATGCAAAAATGGCACCCATCGTTCTCCTGATAATAAAAATATAAATGTTTTTTCAAAAGCACATTGTTTAAAAAAAATCTGCAGAATGATGATGTTATTGGAAGAAGTGTCTGAACTGTCCACAGCCCTCCAGTGAGACACAGACTGAGTAGAAAAAAATAGTGGTATTTTATCATCTACATTATATATATTAGTGAGGACCTATTATATGAAGATATATTGAAAAGTGGTGAAGTGGTCCTTTAACTGTACATGTGTGAAATGTAAAAAAGAAAAAAAATCAAGTACACTCATTGGACTGTGTTCCCTTCAGGGAAGATCATCTCCATAGAGACCAGTGCTCTGCGCGCTACAGGTCGCCCCGGTTGGGAGGATCTGGTCCGGAAGTGCATCTATGCTTTCTTCCAGCCACAGGGCAAAGAACCCTCACACGCCAAGAAACTGCTGCATGAGGGTAAGGAGGATGGAAGGGGGGAGGTTGAATAAAGGGAATAAAACAGGGGTGGGCAATTATTTTTCCCAAGGGGCCCAAGTGAGATACATTAAATATTGTGGAGGACCAAGACTAAAGGCTGAACTAAAGTCTGCGGAATAATTTAATTTCAAGATAAAAGTAGAGTAAGACCAACCGTTTTGACACCAGGGCCCTCTCTTTATTCTGTATTTGAGCCATGGAGGACCACATAGAGCCCCACAGAACCCAAAACTAAAGATTTATTTCATCCACAATACCAGGTTTGGAATTCACAAACCAAACAGTCAAACATACAGATCAAAATGATCTTCTACATTCTCTAGTTGTGTAGACTTGGGCTAATTCAGATGATGAAAATTGTAACTCTTGAGAGCGTAAACATGAAACCAAATGGACCCGCAAGGGTCCATTTGGTTTCATTTTTACGCTCTCAAAGAGTTACATCTGGTTAACCAACTTTCCATATTTAACTGGAACTCCCCGGACCACTGGTTGAAAACCACAGTACCCTTTCACGGGCCGGTCAGAGTCAGCCAAAGGGCCGCATTAGGTATGGAATAAAAGATGCAGGCAATGGGCCCTCCATCGATCCGCTATGTTGTCGCATATGAGCGTGAAATCAGTTTAGGGAGCTCAATAATCAATACCTGATAAAAAAAACAAAATCAATGATGCTTGCAAAAACATTGTTCTAAAAGTGTAATATTACCTGCAAACCAATGCTGCCTGGTTAAACAAAATCACAAGCATATCACAAGTGATGGTTAGAGAGGTCCGATACTGACTTTTTTTTTTAACAATATCCGTTATCCCGATATTGTCCTACTCTTAATTTCCGATATCGATATCAACCGATACCGTTATATGCAGGCTTTTGTGGTGGACACAAAATAAATAATGGGGGCATTCAGTCATTTGGAAAAAACCCCAACAGACCAGCAGCATGTGCACCAAGGCCTGCCACCACTCCATTATAATTGGTCCCCTGCAAAGTCCCCTCCCCTTTTTTTCCAAATTGCATGGCTCTATACACCTCTGTAAATTGTGTTTTACAAAAAAAAAAAAAAAAATAGTTGTATTTTTATCATATTTTTCCTGATACCGATCATTACATTATATTTTCCGATATTGATTTTTAAAGGTAGGGGAAGTGATTTCACTTTTGTCAGATATCACCCACATTTTTTTTTTCTGTTAAAATGCTCTATTATAAGGTGTGGAAACCATATATGGAGTTTCCCCCTCCCCCACGTTAGCAGAGGAGCTAATAAAAGTTCCCCAGGTGGTGGCGAATTCTCCTCCAATCAGGATCGAGCAGCAGGTTCACATAGTGTAGCTACTGTTGGACGCCCCTAGTCCAATAGGCTGGTACTACACCATGAATTTCAAATCACTTACCCTACCTTTAAAGCATTTATCAGCCGATAATATCTGTGTGGCCGATATATATCTGACCATCCCTAGTTATGATGCTTTCCTACAATTAATCTATAGAACCTCATGCTGCGGGTTACGCTTGGATGCCTAGTTCTTAGGTGTTTGTTATGTTAATCATGGTGCCAACACTCTGTTTACCTTGTAGCGTTCCATTGGTCAGCCTGCTGGTCCCCTGTGTCAGCATGTTTATTATTATTCCTCTCCATTGGCTCCCGTTCAAAACAATATTTTCAGCGTACTGTTTCTCCAGTGCATCTATTCTATGGCGCCCCGCGGTGACGCACAGCCTATATTCGGATGACTGTTGCATAATGCAATGTCGCAACCATACAGACATCCACCAGTCTATAGTAACAGCTAAAGACTAGCAGCTATAGACCGTTCAGTAAGCCCCTCCTCAAACTGCTATGGGCCAATCACAGCTAAGCATAACATGTGATAGACAAACCTCTCCACCAGTGGTCTCAAACTGCCGGCCCGCGGGCCATTTCCGGCCCCCGAGATGATATTTTGTGGCCCCCACCTTAATATGAACATTTAATATTAATGCGGCCCGCGACGGCCGCGAGTTCCCCCGTCAAATTCCGACCAGGCAACCCAAAGCATTTGCGGGAGAACAGTCTGTTACTATTGACTGCTCTTTACTGAGATCCTGTTTAAAGCCCGCCTACTGGCTTTGCTATTTGCACAGAATAGCAAAGAGGAAACGGATCTGCACCCTGAAACACGCCCCTCCGCAGTTTAGTTCATTCTGATTTGTCGCTGAACTGTCAATCTGATGAAATCCAATGACGCCATTGGCTGCAGTACGGGCGAGATCCTGTCATGGCGTCTCTCTATCCACAGCTCCTTGTTTACAAATACACGTAGGGAAAAGAAAACTTTGCCTTTTTACCAAGGACTGCATTCGGTTTGATAAATAATGACAGCGGAGCAGTTTTCTAAAGCCCGATACGGGCGGATGCATGGCTTATAAACAGCACGCTGAGCTAAGGTAAGTAGCCTAAAACGAGCTGTTGTGTCCCCCTTGCCCGTAGTGAACGGTGTTGTCGTTGCTCCAGGGCAGGCTTACATCTGCGCTGGATAGAATCATAGCCATCTAGTAGAAAAATTGCGACATTGTGGGGTCAGAAACCGAAAGTGCTGAATTATTTCCAAAGCCCCATCGCGCGACCACTGCAGACAGCATTGCCAGCAAAGATGAAACGTCGCGCAACTGGGATATAGTTTTCAAAGAGGCTAGCGCAAATAAATAAAAGCCTATTTAGGCACGTGTACTATTGGGAAACCAATGCTGCTAGTTGGGCCTAAGTGGCGAGTCTGATGGTCTATTCTAGTGTCATGTTTCATGTGTCAAGACTAGTTTCTCAGTGACACTGACAAACTATATTTATATATATTTGATACCTATCTATCTATCTATCTATCTATCTATCTATCTATCTATCTATCTATCTATCTATCTATCTATCTATCTATCTATCTATCTATCTATCTATATTTTTATTATTATTATTATTATTTCATGGCGCTGCTTTTTAGTGGCTGTATAAGTTCAAAATTGCTGTAGTTGGCTTTGTTAGGAGGAATATAAATTGATAGCTAAAGTAAACATTTTGTTACTGCTTCCTTATTGGTTGTAATTCATGCCATCACAATCAAATCAGAGCCAGTTTGTTGATGGGTTGGCTGGTCCAGTTATATCCAGGTGAATTGTTTGTAGGTTCTATTGTCCAGTGAATAGTTAATTTAATAGTGTTCAATTATAGTTATTATCATCATAATCCTATTATGTACTACTGAATGAAACAGAGCATAGTGGTATATCAGTGGTATAGTGGTATATCAAAAGGAAGGAAGGAAGGAAGGAAGGAAGGAAGGAAGGAAGGAATAGAAATATTATTATAGAAATGTTATTTTTGTTTTTTGTGCGACACAACACCACATATGCACACACTCTTTATCCCACATTGGTGAGTGTGAATCTACTTAAATTTAAGTGAAATGAAGGCGAAAATGGCGAAAAATAGGCTTGAAATGGCAAAAAACGTTTGTCCATATGACGCGCTGTGGCTGCGGCCCGGCCCCAACCAGGCTCTGCTTCTAGTGGCCCCAAGGCAAATTGAGTTTGAGACCCATGTGATAGACAAACCTCTCCACCAATAGCTTTCCTATATGATAAAACATTGTTTTAAAAAATAAATGTCACACACATTTTTCCACTGCAGAGGGCATGCCTTATTGATGGATTTGGAAGAGATTTTGAACGTGTGGTTGCAAAAATCAACCAGTATTTATTGTGTAAAGTCCATGATATTTACATTAGAATGAATGAGCCCAGCTGGAAAGTGTCCTAGGGTGGACAAGATGGTGGGGCTTACCTAAAGGTCTATTGCATTCATTTCTGTCTGATGTAATAGTATTGTATTTCAAGGCCCTAGTAAAAGATAATTGTTCTGGTCAGAATGTATTGTTTCCTGCCTTTCCGCAAAAAAATAATATTAAAGGACCCTGCTCGATAAGCCTGATCGATAAGCCTGATTGATAATGTGATCTTTATCAATAAAAATTAACCAGCTCCCGTCAATCAATAGCTTATGTTACATAAGCCATTCAAAGACCTGATGCACATTCTAAAAATGTCACCTGCACATCTCTGTTTTTATTGACTCAAAATGTCTTTATATACTGTATGTACATCCACCTAGAAAAAAATAAATCTGTGTGTGTGTGTGCGCGTGTGTGTGCGTGTGTGCGCGTGTATGCGTGCGCTCCCCATCAGTGATGACTCACGGCACGGCCATCAGTCCTCTGTACCGGTTCACGTTAAGTGACGGCACACCCCTCAGCGCTCAGACGCGCTGCAAGTTCTGCTGCCCCCCCAACCCCGACGTACAGCCCTTCATCATGGGCATACACACTATCGACAGGTAACTGGAAGACTGGAAGAATGCACACTCCACACTCCTTCCCTCATGTAAACTTACATCCTTAAGATGCTCACTGGTGGAAGTTTTCAATTATTCATGTTTCAATCGATACCCCCATGCAGTGCTTTATGTGTTAGTTAATTTCTCCATCCTTATTATTTTCTCATTCAATTGCACGCATAGGCTAAGCTACATTTCCCAAAAGTGTTGACATTTGCCAGTCAAGTGATCGTCTAGGTTTATGGCACTTAAAGAGACATTTCATCGTTTTTGCACAAATATATATTTATGTTAATGACATTTATTACGTAGCTTGAATGAATGCTCCAATCAGAAGCTAGTGTTCTGGTCACGTCCGCGCTCACATGACATGTCGCAACAATGGACCTCCTAGCCCACTACTTCCTGGACTACATGTTGTCTCAGTAAGGTTGGCTCTACACTGGTTTTTGCAAAATCTGTGTTTCGGACCGAGCTGTGACGTCACGTCCTCCTTTTTTGAATGGGTTTCAATGGGAACTTCCTGCTAGTTCCTGTCTGAATTTTGGACAGTGGCCAGGCAGCAGGACGTGACGTCACAGCTTGGCCGAAACTTGGAATGTGCACTTGTGCAGTCTGTAGGCCCTGTGCAGTCTCTAGGCCCTGTGTGCAGTGCACACACAACTAATTGTGGGAATTGTAGTCCAGGAAGTCACTTGAAGTCACTTGACACTACTTGAGACACTTTTTGCAAAAATGGTGAAATGTCCCGTCATTTAGTTTTAGGTTTGTCACTTCCAGTTATGACTTGTCCTCCTCTGTCTCACCCAGGGAACACAACACTGCTAGCTCTCAGGAAAACGCTAACCCCAGCCTTCCACTGACCCCAGCCAACTCGGCCGCCCCGCCGGCCGCCTCCCGCTCCCCGGCCCTCCCCCTTCCCCCCGGCAACGACGCCTCCACGGCCAACCACCTCAACAACGGAAACTGCTCCTCCCACGGACACGGGCCGACGGCAGCGGTGGCGACGACGCCACCCGCAGGCTACCTGACGCCCAATCGCATGTGCCCCCAATCGCTGCAGGTCAACAACAACAACAGCAGCCCCTCCCCTCTGGGCAGCCCGCTGGCAACGACGACAGCAACCACCCCTACCTCCTTTGTTTCACCCCGGCTGCCTCGGGCCAGCCCCGGGCTGGGGGGCAGCAACAGCCCGCGCATTCCAGGGAACAACCCCTTCTCTCCCTCCACTCCCACCACGCCCGGCCTCCACTCCCCGGCGGGCGCAGGGGGAGGAGGAGGAGGAGGAGGAGGCAGCCTCAGTAGACAGCAGTCCGGCGGGGACGGGAGTGGGAGCGCTGGGACGGCCGGCGCCTTCTCCCTGCCTTCCCCTCTTCCTCAGAGACAAACCAGCACGCCCATCAGCTCCCCCGCTCGGCCTCCACCAGCCAAACCCCCGGAGGGGGGAGGAGGGGAGGGAGGAGGAGGAGGAGGAGGGGAGGACGCTGTCAAGATGTCACAACTGGGCAACGGGGTGGTGGCTGGCGCTGCCGACCCCAACAACAACCACAGCGGCCAGCGCTCCTCGTTGACGCCGTCACCCCGCCCACACGCCCACCCCAACCCCACCCCTCCTCCGCCTCCTCCGCCCCCTCCTCCCCCTCCTCACCCCCAGTGCCCGGCGTCCCACAGCACCCTGACGGAGCGACACAAGATCCTGCACCGGCTGCTCCAGGACAGCAGCCCCAGCGAGTCGTCGTCCTCCTCTTCCTCCTCCTCCTCGGCTGCTGCTACAGGCCCCACGGAGGACGGGCTCCTCTGCGCTAAGGACGTGGAGATCAAGAAAGAGCCGCCGGCCAGCCCGGCCACCGCGGGACCCGCCAAGGTCGGCTCCAGAGAACCGCAGGACCACCAGCTCCTTCGCTTCCTCCTCGACACAGACGAAAAGGTTAGAGCTTATCGCTAACCGTTTTCCTTACGAACTACATCCACAGATGTACCATCATTTCTGGACTATAGCAGGGTTCCCGCGGGATCTTAAAAAGTCTTAAAAGCATTGAATTTATGAATTTGAAAATAATACCTTAAAAAGACTTACCGTAAAAAGTCTTGAATTTTTATATCTAGGTCTTAAATTTTGCGCAGTTCGTAATTTCTACATGTCACATTGCTCCTCAAAATTGTCATTTGTCAACCGCGTGTTTGGTTTAAATAACGCTGCCAGAAAACGGCGGCGTAAACTTATCAATCATCAAGTAACTGATTGATGATTTCTCGGTTACGCACCGAGAAAACAGGAAACTCTCTGAGTCAGACCTTTAGCTTTATGCATGTTGCATCTGTTGCAACTTCAACAACAACTTATTATTATTGATGCTTTACCTTACTAATAAAAGTCCTGTAACTGAAAATGGTATGGGTGCGGCTTCATCACCCGTGGCACGAAGCGACACGGGTGATGAAGCCGCCCCCATACCCTTTTCTCCTGCCCCTCCAATTGGGAAATGTTACATCCGCCCTGGGTATTACGTTTTATATAAATGGACTTAAAAAGGTCTTAAAAAAGACTTAAATTTTACTTTAAGAAACCTGTAGGAACCCTGCTATAGGCCGCACCTGAATATAAGCCGTACTGGCTAAAATTGGGGCAAAATGTGTTTTCCTGACAGCTCTTGTTTGTTGTGGTTGTGGTTGTTGTGGTTGACTTTGTGTTTTTGTCCAGGACCTGGGTGACCTGCCGCCGCCGTCTGCCCTCAGCCTGCAGACGGTCAGGGTGAAAGTGGAGAAGAGAACCAGCGTGGACGGAGCGCCCTGCAGCGGTGGTGTGGGGGCCACGGCCCCCTCTACCCCTACCCCCACCCCCAGCACCACCCCAGGGGGCACCGGAGGGGCAGCTTCTAAACCTGGATCGCTCCCGACTAGTGTCGCCGCCGCATGCCTAAGCCCCAAACCCAGTCCTATTGGGGAGGCACGACGAGACAGCCGCAAGGACAGCCGAGACTCCACGGTATACAGCACATCACAGGGGCGTTTTTGACATTAGGCAGACTAGGCAGTTGCCTAGGCCGCCATGAGGGGAGGCAGGGGGCGACATGCTTTAAAAGGATCCCAGGCTAATAAGCCTCATATGGATACATACTTGTCCTCTATAAGTATATAATTGAACATTTAAAACACATATATGTTATTTAGTTTAAAAATAATTCATAGTTTTATCCCTTGGGGGGCGTCATTTTACAGAAGATTTTCCCTGGAGCCCCCCCCCCCCCCTTACCAAATGGACCCGTAAGGGTCCATTTTGTATGGGTAAGTTCCCCTTCCACGACTTTTCCTAAATGTGCAATTCAAGTCATCTCTGTTTTTTTTTTCCTTTGTCTGTAACATTTTCTATGAACTGTTGAATGTGGGAGATGTGCAGGAAGGAAAAGGAATCCAAGGGACCATTTCTGTTCAGGAACTTAACAGCAAAACACAATTCAGTCATGCTAATGTTAATATATATTTTGCCTGTACTAGAATAGCCCACAGCACAGTGTTATCTCTCCTAAAACCTCTCCTCTCCCTCCCACCCGTCCCATCTCATCCCCTCAGTTCTCTGGCCCCGGCGACCTGGATCCTCTGAACCAGCTGCTGCCCGGCCTCAAGGGCCCTGTCGGGGCCAAACAAGGCTGCGAGGACCCTGCCGCGACCCCAGCAGCGGGAGGAGGTGGTCCCCAACTGCCTTCCCCGCTGCCTCCGCTCCAGTCGCCTGTGTCCCAGCCGCAGTCCCTTCCACAGCTGCATTCCCCCTCGCCCCAGCTCCACTCGCCCTCCCCCCAGCTGGTGCTCCAGTCGCCCACCCAGGCCCAGGCGCAGGCCCAGCCGGGCGAGGCCAACGTCCCCCGGGGTGTGACCGTGAAGAGAGAGCCCCCCGGCACTCCTAACAGAGGTAATGGAGACTATTTTGGTTACATGCGTTGTCCCTGACGCTGCCCCGAAACCCGCAACGAATTCCCTTATTTATTGGTATTTTCGTCACCTTTCCTCTTCCCTTAGCCACTATTCTTTATGCCGACACCGTTGTTTGTGACTGGAGGTTGTGGTCATAGGCGTGTTTGACACGCAGTCCCTTAAGTTGCTAATTTCGTCGAATAGATTGGGGAAATAGATAACGGGATTTCAAAGCACCCGCTAACCTATATGAGATGGCAGCCCCACATGCGGGCATCTGTGCGCATTGGAGATGTCCACGTGGAACAGCTGCTGCATCAGTTCAATTCATCTCCTTATTTATTATTTGTCCTATGAACAGCTGTAGATTGCCTGCTGTCGGTCACTTCCTTGTGTTTAAGTAACGTATATAATATAATTAAATACATTAATTAACTTGTGACGCATTGCCGCTGCTTTCACGTTTCCATCGAAATCCCGGCAGTTATGTTTTCCTTGATCCCACTTCCTACAGAAGACTTACCTGCATATTCTATACAGCATCTGAGAGAGTGATGTTTGCCCCCTCACACTGTATTTTGAAATTTACTTTTTATTTTGAAATTTTATTTTGAAAAGTACACGCGTGGCGTGTGTGTTGCTCTTCATTGCGCACACAACAATAATTCTCTCATAACCTCATTTAAGCGAATGCAGCAATTATTGCAATGGTCACGCACACATCTTATCCAGTTATCTGACTCAGGATATGGTGTGAATCATACTAAGTATAGCCCATTGGCTCAATCGTTCTAATGTTATTTATCGAAGAATAGAAACATCTTCGCTGGATGCGTGTGGGAAAATATCTAGCATTTATCCACAATGTTAAATTTATGTTTTGTTTTTGACTACATGTCAGGAATACAGAGAATACACTCATTTTAAAAGTAGCTTTGTGTCTGTCTCCCTTCACTGGGTTTGTCCTAGGTTTGTCTGAGCTCATAGTAACTCAACTGTTTTTTGGGGCATGGCGTGGCTCAATGTGTGAATCTAAATGCTGTTGGTGTTGTGTGTGTGTGTGTGTGTGTGTGTGTGTGTGTGTGTGTGTGTGTGTGTGTGTGTGTGTGTGTGTGTGTGTGTGTGTGTGTGTGTGTGTGTGTGTGTGTGTGTGTGTGTGTGTGTGTGTGTGTGTGTGTGCGTGTTCCCTGCATCAGGTCTCAGTGAAGGAGGACCCCCCTCAGTCTGTAGCCTGCAGAGTCAGTCACCCTTGGATTTCTGTGGACCCCCAACTCCTGGCCAGACCCAGGGACACGGAGACCCCTTCCAGAACCCCAAAGACACAACCAGCCCCTTCCCAGAGGCCGATGTCATCAACCCCTTCAACTCCACCTCCGGTATGGAAGGATTTGATTGGCCGATTTGATTGGCCGGTTTAAGTGATGGACCCGTATTGGTCCATTTGATTTCATTTTAACACTCTCAAGAGTTAGATCTATAAGGGTCCATTGTCAATTGTTTTCTGTTTCTGTTCCAGGTCTTTCTAAGATGGATGGTGTAGACTCCCAGTTCCAGCCATTGGCCATGTCCGACACGCTATCCTTTGACGGAAGCTTGGGGACCCCTGTGCAAGCTCCGCTAGCCTCCCCACAAGAGTAAATATTACCCTACTTTCAATAATAATAAATATTAGCCCACATTACACCTGCCGGGACTGTAGAGTGCAGTGGTGCGTTCTAAAGCAGTGGTTTTCAACCTTTTTCATACCAGGGCCCACTATTTATTAAACTTTTGTCCACAATTCCAGGCTGGATTTTGGAAACAAAACAGTCAAACATACAGATCAAAATGACCATTAATCTTCTACATTCTCTAGTTGTGTAGACTTGGGCTAATTCAGATGATGAATATTTTAACTCTTGAGAGTGTAAAAATGAAACCAAATGGGCCCGCAAGGGTCCATTTGGTTTAATTTTTTCACTCTCAAATTGGTCCCCGGACCACCTGTTGAAAACCACTGTTCTAAAGGGAGCATTTATAGCAAACTGGGGGATAAAGAACATTAAGCTTCTGAATAATAAAATGGGTGTGTAAGCAGTCTCCAGTCCAGCCACCTTGACTGGAAACTCTATTTTGACCATCTGTTGCCATGCTGTCACTTTTAAACTCTTTAAAGAGCTATTCATTATAACTATAAAATTATAGTGTTAAATAATCTAAAAGTCACGTGGGTGGCATATTATAGAATCATGTATAATTTATATGAATGTTCAGTGGGCTAAATTTGTGCGGAAACGATACGGAATTGTTTTTTTGTTTTTTTGTTTTTTGTGACCTATGCACTAAGCATAGGTTTGTTACTGCTGGATTGGTTGTATTAAGGGGTATTAAGGGCTCTTTTCCCACAGCGATACACTGAGAAAGAAATCACACATGGAATACATCACGTCTAGGTGACACTATTCATTCATGCGCAGGGGAGATATACTGTATATCAGGGGTTTTCAACCTTTTTCATCTCAGGGACCACCATTTATTCAGGATTTGAGCCACGGACCACCATTTGCGGAAATTTTAGCTCCACAAACCCCAAATCTAAAGATTTAGTTTGCTTTTGTCCACAATTCCAGGCTGGATTTGGGAAACAAAACAAGCAAAACACACATTCCAAAATGGCTAATTCAGATGATGAATATTTTACCTCTTGAGTGTGAAAATGAAACATTTTTCATTTTTACGTTCTCAAGAGTTACATCTGGTTAAACAACTTGGCTGGGGACCACCTGGAACCCTCTCAAGGACCACTGGTGGTCCCCGGACCACCTGTTGAAAACCCCTGCTGTATATATACTGAATATACAGTATGTATTGGAACTTTACTGGCTGGGTGTTTTTTTTATCAGTTGGATTATAAATAATGGCAAGTTCGTAGAGACGTGCTACAGCAGCTGACGTGTTGCAGACATGCAGAGGTATCACACAATGAGTCATTCATCCCAGCCCATTTACTCTATATACAGTATATACTGCAGGGTTCACCATATACACAACAAGCCAAACGGGCTCGACAAGCCAAAAGTGTTGTCTCGATCAATTCAGAAACGTGTTTGTCATCCCTACTCCTGTATAAGCTCCTCAACCAACCTGTAGGAATAATCAACATAAATGGCACTCTCTCCCACAAACGGCTTCCCCCCATCTGTGAATATTGTGCTTGTTGTCGTGCCCTGCCCAGGCGGATCTTTTCCTGTGTGCTTGAATAAGTGTCAATAATGGTTCATTTACCTATGGTGTGTTTGCGTGTGTGGATCATAGATATATAAACACTAGATCAGGCATTCGGAGGAAACCTTGACATAAATGGACATAGTGGCCGAAGGTGGTATTGCAGTTTTTTGAGCAGCAGTGGGCCGTATTCACATGAACGTGCCCCATGCTCCGCTGTTGTTCGGTCGAGCGTGTTCATGTGAATACGGCCCAATGTATCCCACAATGCACTCTGTTCCTACCCTGAAGGAGTGGGTGAAATCACCTCATGTAAAATCGCACTCTCAAGAGTCCACGCAATTAGAAAATGGGGAATAATTGTTATTTTTGCCAGTTCTCTTTCCCAATTGTGGACAAAAAAGTGAAAATTCTTAGTTTTGAGTGCAAGAGACTAAATTCAACACCACAAACTGTCAACTCAAACCTCAAATACTTTTTTCAAACGTTAGTAATAGCGCATACAGGAAAACCTTCCAATTCTCCCCCTCTATTTTTCATTGTAAGTGCATTATTCTTAAACACTATAAAGGGGCTTACAGTAAGTAACACCATCACCTCTATTTCAAAGCTCAAACTTTCTAGGGGCCTTGAAATGGATTTTCAGTAGTGAAACAATCACATTTTGGCTGTGTAGATCTTGTTGAGCCGCTCATTTTGAAAGTAGCTCTCAAGTGAAAGAAGTGTGGGCACCTCTGATCTAAGGTGTGTTTGTCTTTCTCTGAGCAGGCAGTGCGTTCCCTGTCCTCTGGATGAGATGTTGTGTCCTCCCACCACCCCTGAGGGTCGCAACGACGAGAAGGCTCTGCTGGAGCAGCTGGTGTCCTTCCTCAGCGGGACGGACGAGAGCGAACTGGCCGAGCTGGACAAGGCCCTGGGCATAGACAAACTGGTACAGGTGAGCAGGACAAGGCCCTGGGCATAGACAAACTGGTACAGGTGAGCTGGACAAGGCCCTGGGCATAGACAAACTGGTACAGGGGTCAGCAACCTGCGGCTCCAGAACACAGCCCTAGTGGCTCAGTGGCTGTAGCATTATTACATACACACACTGGGGTGATCCACACCAAAATAATATAAACATTTCAGTCACCCAAAACGCGTTGCGCTGTCTGACAGTTGCCAGTTAAAGTAGCACTTGGCCATGTCAAAAAAGCCCAGCAGTTATCAGAGGTGGAGCTTTCAATCTGAACCACCCATTTTCAAAGGTTTACTCAGTTTACTATGTCATTAATATACCTTAGAGATGTTGTGTGGACTAGAAATGGAGTTCTGTAAAACTTCTTTATTTTTTTATTTTTTTTAGAAACTCCATTTCTGAAGAGAGGTTGTGTTTCACCATGTTAATGATTTTTCTTTGAGGACCTTTTTTTTCTGAGAGTGTGCAAATGGAACCAAATGGACCTGCCATGGTCCATTTGGTTCACATTTGCACACTCTCAGGAAAAAATAATAATAAAATACGGCTCCAGACAGATTTTGAATTTAATTTTGGGTGGAAAATGGCTCTTTCAACATCTTGGGTTGCCGACCCCTGGCATAGACAAACTGGTACAGGTGAGCTGGACAAGGCCCTGGGTATAGACAAACTGGTACAGGTGAGCAGGACAAGGCCCCATTCGCACCCATTCAATCCAATGCATTCAAACGCCTCTCCTGAGATTCTGCCCCTGAATGTCGTGGGCGCATGGGTAGATCAACTAGGGCTGGACGTCACTTCCTGACTTTTGACCTGGAACTTTTTGCTCAGCTCGTCAGAGGACTGGTTGGTCAAGACGCCAGAAACAGCATGACGTCATCGCACATGCTGTTTAGGAGACCTGGCACTTCAAAATAAGGGTTTTACCGAATCCACTGGCTTGAGCCGTGGCATAGGCCAGAAAAGGACACACGCAATCGTGGTCTATGTGTTAATAGCAAGATAAATGCAAAGTTGAAACTGCAAAAATGGATGCATTATTAAAGGTCAGTTTCCTGTTCTATGATCCTCACCAAGCACTGCTTTCATAGTACATGAGAAATTAAATCAATGGGGTTGAGAAAGTGCAACCAATTACTTCCACTCACAGTGTGTGGATAATACCAGAGACCAGTTCTAATAGTTCTAAAAGTAAATATCATCCTGTGGGCCGAGTTAATTCATTCCTGGGCCTGATTTAGTCCCCCGGCCCTTGAGTTTGACATACATTATGTGATGTACAGTATGAATTTGATTTTTTTTTTTTTTTTTTTAAAGCACAATGACGTTTAAAGTTGCAGTGAAATGAAGAAAATACGGGGTGTGAAAAGTCGTGTTGAACAGTACTAATCATGCTCTGCTCCTTTCTTTCCAGGGAGGATGCTTCGAGCCCCTGCCCCAACGCATCCCCTCTCAACCGCCCACTACCACCTCCACCACCCCCGTCGCCATGGAGCCCAAACTACCAGGCTACCCGTCGTCCACGTTCGCCCCGGCCCCTCAGGCTCAATTCCCCACAGAGCTGCCCCCCACCGTCGTGGGGCCGCAGGGGGGCCTGGGATTCGGGGCCCCGCGTGCTGCTGTTGCTGCTGCTTTCCCCGGCGGGGCCATGACTATGACGCTGAGGCCCGGCATGGCCCGGCCGCAGGGCATGGCGCCGCAGCTCCGACTGCCTCCCAACCAGCTGAGACTGCAGCTGCAGCAGAGGCTGCAGGGGCCTCAGCAGGTGAGGAAATACAGTAGAATGTTGTATGTAATGAATGGTTTAGTATATCACTCGCTTTACTTAATATATGTTATAAGAAAATAGGCTGTGATGTGATGCAGTGGTTAGCTATGTAGGGCTATGTTTGCGACTTGCAGATCTCCAGTACAGTAGGGATGTGAATCTCAGCACTGAGGGCGATTCGATACGCATCTCGATGCACTGCCAGCGATTCGATACTATAGCGATTATTTGGAATTACCTGGCGATACGATGCGATGCGATTCACCCCGACACGATACGATACACCCCCTTATACCGATACTTAACCGATACTTTAACAATACCATTGAATTTTATTCTGAACAATGCGATATGATGCGATCTGGTGGCAATTTAACATAATAAAAAGGATTTATATTCAAGGTTTATTAATTTTCCAAAAAAATGCCAAAATGCAATACATTTAAATTCAAAACAATGTATTGTTTTACTGTAGGTTAGTAGGCCTACTGTATCTCTAACTTCCCAACTTAAAAAAAAACAACAACAAATAAAGGGCCTGCTGTGCTCTGCTCTCTGCTGGTTATTGTGTTATTGTTGGATTAGCGTATACTAAGCATGTAGGCCTACTCATCATCATGTATGTATGTACATACAAATAGAAAATAAACCAATATAAAACATGCATTTACAGATCACTGCAGACAGAGTACTGTCAAACAAGTCTATGTGTATCTTAATCAACACATAGATAATACTATACTGTATATATGGGGGTCCCTGGTTCTCACTGACTCACTCTCAGCTAAGCCTAAGGGGTCCTTGGCTTAACCTGAAAGACCCTATTATTGCAATTATAAAAATATAATCAATCATTATGCAATTATTGGTGTAAAATGAAACCAAAATTACCCTTGTGGGTCCATTTGGTTTCATGTTTACACTCTCAAGAGTAATTCACAATTTCACATGTGAATTAGCCTAAAGTCTACACAACTAGAAAATGTAAAAGATTAATGGTCATTTTGATCTGTATGTTGGACTGTTTCTGAAATCCAGTCTGGTATTGTGGACAAAAACAAAAGAAAACTTTAGTTTTGGGTCTGTGGGGCTAAAATATCATCAAATGGTGGTCTGAGGCTCAAATGCTGAATAAATAGTGGGTCCTGAAATGAAAAAGTTTGAAAACCACTCTTCTACAAGATCACAACACGTTGCATCCACACCACGCTGAGACTGAGTCACTGAGAGCTTGTGGATGTGCACTTTTACTGTCGCTGACTCGGTGTGCAATACCATCGTGTTGCAGAATATACAGTAAATGAGGCTCCAAGGAAAAGCTGCACAGTGGAAAGTTGTAAAACGAAGGGGGTTGAAAAACACTTTTAAAAACGTGTGCAGAAGATTTATTTAACAACACACAATGATCGCGCAGATTTGCAACTGCGTTCGAGAATCAGACGAGAAGAACACTGTGTGGATCATTACCTGTCGGTGCTACAGTGAACAACGGACTGAGCGACACAGCTCAACCACGGACACAACAGAGATTTTATGAAGCTAAATATGGTGCTTCGTTCACTAGTTCTCTTGTTTAATCCGTGGGGTTTATAGTCGCGGGTAAAAGTCTCCACGTCGGTAGCATGTATTGATCCCAGACTACTACAGCTGACTGGCTGCTGCCCCGCTGTTGCAGAGCGTAGGAGGGGAGGGGGGGGGGGGGGGGGGGGGGGGGGACTATAGACAGAGCTGCGACATTGACGGGCCTCGTCACGTTGTCCATATTCAATAGATGTCTATGTAGAAGAGTCTCGATTGGACTGTACAGGAAGTAAGCCGAGTTGTCGTAACTGTCGGTGCCGAATGGCAGAGCCTTTTTCCTTCCCAATAATGGTGCGTTCAACACAGATTAGAAAACATAGAATAGGGCGAAATAAATCGTGAAAACCCCGCTCAACATCGATTTTTTCCGATTCAAGCAAATGCATCGCGACGCATCTAGATTCCACCCGTCAATTGCATCGATACAGAGTGACGGAACCGATGCACTCGCATCTCGCACGTGGGTACCGATGTATCGATTTATATCGATTAATCTCCACACCCCTACAGTACAGGTGCAAGACTCGAGGTGGTGCGATCAAAGCATGTCGCCACGCTTCCTATTTATAGTGCGCTACCAAAAACTGGGGACAGTGAGCCCATGTGGAGGAACTCCTTGTATGGAGTAGGGATGATCGGCCCAAAAAAGTAGAGAAAAAATAACAATATTTGAATTAAGTGAAATCACTTGCTGTACCTTTAATGTAGAAGAGTTGTGGTGGGAGGGGGGGGGGTGCAATTTGTGAAGACCCACAAAGTCACATCTGGCCTTGTAGTAATGTGTGTGTGTGCGTGTGCGTGTGCGTGTGCGTGTGCGTGTGTGTGTGTGTGTGTGTGTGTGTGTGTGTGTGTGTGTGTGTGTGTGTGCAGCTGCAGAGCAGGCTGACAGCCATGAACCAGTTTCCGGCGGGCACACAGCAGCAGCAGCACGTTTCCATGGGGATGCGTCCGGGAGTGGCTCAGCCTCAGATGCCCTCCCAGGTGAGTCACTCCATCTTACACGCTCTCAGTCACACCTACAAGTGGGTTAATGGAACACTGAGGTCAGCACTATGTATGTACACTCCTACTGTATTACAGTTTTGTCAGTTTTATTTATAAATAAATGTTTTTATTTTTCACACTCCCTGCGTTGTAGTGCGACAGGGTAATGTATTTGGGCCTCTGAGCCATGAAAATCAAACACACAGCAGATGCTTGTTTTGAAACATTGTGATATAGGCCTCTCTTATTATAGCAGCCTCCTTCCAATAAATACTACATACATACCTACATACTATACCTCGTTAGTGTTAATTGATACCGCTCTCAAAGTGAAGAGTAAGATTCAGGTCACGCCGTCACTTTCCATTTCAGTGAAGCCGCCAAACCTGGCAACCCGGCAACTAGACGCAATGCAGCATTTAGACATTTGTTCATTTATACAAAATATAAACATCAGTGAAATCCTGCCTATCACACCTTTTAATGCAGGGCTGCCCAAAAGGTAGATGGTGATCTACCAGTAGATCACACAAGCTGTGCAGGTAGATCACATGACAGTCCCCATAGATCTGTAACTCTTGAGAGCGTTAAAACGAAACCAAATGGACCCTTACGGGTCCATTTGGTTTCGTTTTCTCAAGAGTTCACACAATTAGAAAATGGAGAATAATTGTTATTTTGACCAGTTCTCATTCCCAATTGTGGACAAAAACATGAAAGTTCTTAGTTTTGGGTGCAAGAAACTAAACTCAAGATCACAAACCTCAAATACTGTTTTCAAACGTCAGTAATGGCATGTACAGAAAAACCTTCCATATCTCCCCCTCTATTTTTCCATTATAAGTACATTATTCTTAAACATTATAACAGTAACCTCAAACTTTCTAGGGGCCTTGAAATGGATTTTCAGTAATGGAACAATCACATTTTTTGATGTGTAGATCTTGTTGAGCCGCTCATTTTGAAAGTAGCTCTCAAGTCAAAAAAAAGTGTGGGCACGACACCCCTGTTTTAATGCATATGAATGTCACTCTCCCTCACCCTCAGCCTCCGCTGAACGCCCAGATGCTGGCCCAGCGTCAGAGGGAGCTCTACAGCTTCCAGCACCGCCAGCGCCAGCTCCTCCAGCAGAAGGTCCTGCTGATGAGGCAGGGCATCGTCGGGGGGCCCACTGGGGCCGGGGCCACTGCAGGAGCCCGGCTCCCCAAGGGCCCCCCCGGGGCCACGCCCCAGCAGCAGCAACAGCAGCAGCAGCAGTTGAACTTCCCTCCGGGCTACAGCCCCATGACAGGGAACCCCCCTACCTCACCCAGCCACTTCAATGCCATGTCGGGCGGACCGCTGGACCCCAAGCTGTCAGGAAGAGGACCCCTAGGGAGCCAGGCGCTGATCGGGGGCATCCAGGGCCAGTTCGGGGGCACCGTTGTGAACGCGCCGTCGGTGCAGCAGGGGCTTTTTCAGCAGTTTGGAGCGTCTGGTGAGTGCACAGTAAAGCTCCCATCCGAGTGTTCCGGGTTTTATGCAATCGCTGGGCTGCCAAACAATTTCCCCCCAGAGGGGAAAATAAAGATAAGCTAGAACATTGGTTGTCATAAATTCTCTCTCTTAAAGGAGAATTTCAAACCAAAACAAATTGCGCATCCATCTAGCTTGATCGCTGTGACATCATATACTGTATATTGCACTTGATTGTTGTCATAGATGCCCCTTTTTTTTACATTTCCCCCTTGAGGTCCCCCTCCCTTCCAGCAGTTTGCATTGGTGCAGGTTGTCTTTATTCTAATGTGGGTATTTTTGTAGCTTTTTTCCCCCCACAAATATACTGATACTCACGCATGAGTTTTATGCATAGACTTAATATACTATAGACAAGACACTGGAAGTTCCCCTCTCATTCACTTGCATTAAGTTGCTCACCCAGCGCATGAGGCGATTTCACTCGTCTTTGAGGGGAAAAAACACAGTGCATTCTGGGAAAATGGGCCATGAACGCGAGGCACGCACATGTGGTGTGCGTAGAGCGCTGCAGATTTCTGGAGGGGGTGGAGCCTATTTCACGTTCATGTTTCTGGCCCACTGCTCCTCAAACTTCTCAACTTTGGCCACTATGTCCATTTCGCCTCAAGGTTTCCTCAGGGTGTTGTGTCTATTGTATAATAAGTCTTTGGTTTTATGTCAATCTGGGGCAGTCTTTACATGTTATCCCAGAGGTCTATTCCTCCTCCTCTCCTCCCCTCCCTTCTGCCTCTCCAATCACTCAGGTGATTGGAGAGGAGAGAATTCTCCTTTAACCCGGGAAAGTGTTCAAAAATAAGTAACATTTGCACATGCCGTGTGTTACGCTCAGTGTTGGGCAGTAACAAATTATATATTACTGTAATATTATTACCTTTTCCAGCAAAACTAGTGCAACGATTTTTCTCTGCCAAAATGGGTAATATTTAATATCTTACCGGTACTCTGCCAAAACACGCCTCATTAATTATTACGAATGAGCTTCTTGTTGCGTGCGAAAAATAAGGGGAGTAGTTTGTAGATCCTAATCCACCGCGGCATTCTGCACACATAGTGGACACTACAAGTTGTTGCTAAACAGATTGTCTTGTGCATCTCTATTCTTATGCAGCTGGGAGTGGAGAACTTGGGAAAGAAATAAATATGTTATCAAAATGTTTATTGATTTTCAATTTTACTTATACACACATTCATACATACATTCACACACAAAAACAACAACAACAAAAAACACAAACACCCCTCTACTCTCAGTTGACATACGATCCCATCAGCAATGATTACATAATATCATTACTTAGTATTATGTTATCAGCCATTTGTATACAGATAGAAGTAGTCCCATATCACACAAAACTTCCCTTTGATATTATTCCTCCTGGCAATCGAGTATTCATATGATGCAATTTCGTCATGAGTTGTGTCCAGTCAGTGATTGTCGGTGTGGTTGAGCTCTTCCAATTCCTTAATATTATCCTGGCTGCAGTAATCAGCCCTGAAGTCAACAGTGCATGTTGTGCCCTGGTGACCCCTTGTGGTAAGACACTGTCATCTCCCAGGAGACAGAGCCTGGGGCTTTCTGGTAAAGTTGTGTCCAACCACTATCCAAGTTTTCTCAGGAAAAAAGGGTCTGGAAGAAAAATCATTAACGTGGTGAAACACAAATTGATGATGTCATCAAGTTGTGTTTGACTATGTAAAGGATTTTTTTTTTTACATCTCCATTTCTAGAAACAAAGAATGGGGGGACTTTTTTTTTTATCATGTCCACACAACATCTCTAAGGCATATTAATGACATAGTTAAATGTTGAAAATGGGTGGAATTCCCCTCTAACCTTGTACTACTTTTTGTCACAGCCATAGTCCAGCAAGATCCGCCTTTCCCCGCCGAGCTCGGCCCCACCAGCCCGCTGCTGTCACCTCAGAACTCCACCCCCCAAAGCCCTTTGCTTCAGCAGGCTCCACCCCCTGGCTACCAGTCGCCTGAGATAAAGAATTGGCAACAAACGCCCATCGGCACCAACAGGTGAGCTGGGCAAGCACAAATGTCCTACGTTAAATCTTGAACTTTGATTTTATGCTCTTAAGAGTTACAGAATTGTTAAACATTTGACTCAGTACAGCCTGGGTATCCCCCCCATATGAGCAAGACAAATTCCAATTCAACTTGTTGAAATGGCCAATAAAAAAAACCTTGAACCTTGACTTGGTTGTACACAATTAGAGATTTTAGAAGAATTGTTATTTTGCTCAACATTTACCTGTTTTCTCTCCTACAAGACCTACAAGCTCATAGTGTGCCACGGAGTGGCGTGCTATGAGCTTGTAGGTCTGATATTTTTGAAAATGGTGAAAATGTGTCACAAATCTTTGAATTATTTTTCAGTTCGGAATGGTTTAAGCACTGAAGAGTGCGACTGCGCATGAGCAAAGGACATATTCAGTGCTTAAAGCCCCGCCCTGGCGGTCATTCTGGATTCATAGAACCTTCGTAACTTTCGTTTTTGTCCGTGTGCCACAGCTTGTTCAGCCAGCCAGCGCAGGGTGCAGTGCAGGCCTTTGGCCAGCAGGGGGGCGTGTACAACAACATGAGCATCACTGTCTCCATGGCCGGTGGGTCGGGCAGCGTGGGGGGTCCCCTGCCTCCCATGGGGCAGCCCGTGGGCATAAACAGCAGCAATGTCAGCCCCATGTGCAGCGACCAGCAGGTCAGTGAATCCTTGTGCAGCCTCTATTCGTATTGTCAGACTGTTATTGGACAATCTATAGAGCACATATGTCAAAGTCAAGGCCTGTGAGCCGGATCTGGCCCGCGGGATGACAACTTATTCCGGCCCCGGGCTTGTAGAGCAAAAATGTCTGAGTCTATCAAAAAAAAAAGTAAGTCTCTAGCACGTTGCTATCAAAAGTTATGATCGTTTAAAGAAATGCTTCTGAGTTCTCTTCTCTGAGCACTAGTCCCGTAGTGTCACAGCTGAGAGTGCTTAATTGATTGGAATGTTGACTCGCAGAGAGTGGAGGAGGGAGGGGAGGGGGTACTGGCGCTGCAAAGTTAGTACTATACTTCAGCAGTAACCTGACTCTGCCAGATGGGGCAGCAGAGACAGGAGTATTCCCTCCTCCACTCTCTGAGCGCAGCAGTCGTTTACTCCTCAGACAAAGCCAACTCCTCTGACAAACCATGACAATGCACACAATTTCTTGGGCCAAACATTAAAGGTAATAGAGGAACTTTTTTAGCCAAAAATCAAAATAGATACATTCTATCTGTCCGTCCGTCCGTCCCAAATCCAGTATGCGTGATAGAAAGACCTGTGGAGTTCTGGTGCGGCAGGCAAATCATGGGCGATGAGACGAGAGTCTATGGATTTTGTGATGGTTGTCACATAGTAATGATGATTGCCGATCGCATCGTAATGTCAACACATCCTACTCTGCGTGTGTGGAATATTTTCCTGGAAGTTGTCATCGATCTGACTGGAAGTGACAACCGCTCTTCTTCTCCGCTACTTTCTGTCAGTGTTGTCGTGGGACTTTTAGAAGTGGGGGGGACGCCTCTTAACAGTTATCGTGCCGTTGAAATAGATCTACGTCTCCCGTTATCATTATGATTTACAGTAACGACTGATGCCGCTGCCGTTGAGCTATGCCTTTGATCGTTACTTACCGGTGCCGGTTTGATACGATCCCCATGCTAACAGCAGCTAGCAGCGACCGCAGCGACCATTGATAGACCATAATAAGGGACGGACCAAACCGGAACCGGAAGTGTGTGTCGCCAACTAACTTGTCCGTGGGGAAACATGGACCGAAATATGAAATAATGACTTTTTGATGAAAATCGCTGGCACTGGCTACCTCAAAAAATATGAAAAAGGGCTGGCACTGGGAGTGTTAAAGGGGAATTCCACCCAGTTTCAATTTTTTTCTGAGTGGACAAATGTGAACCAAATGGACCCTAGCGGGTCCATTTGGTTCCATTTGTACACTCTCAGAAAAAAAGGAAACTCATTAACATGGTGAAACACATCTCAATGATGTCAAGATGTTATCAAGATGTATTTCCCCATGCTAGTGATTTTTTTCAGACCTCCATTTCTAGGAAACGCAGAATGGGGGAACTGCTTTCCTCCAACCTTTGGCGCCATCGCGTCAACGATCGCTGTGATTATGTTTATTATCATAAATCCGTCAAATCAAACCGTATTGACGCATCGATTTCTGGATTATGATCAGTGATGGACATAAAGACTGCGCGCGTACACGTACGAGTGTGTGCCCGGTGATTTTGGTCATTTCGGTGAGTACAACCCTACGTTAGACAATCATGCAAGGAAATTGGTAATCGCCTCAAATCAGTCCCGGCTGCAGAATGACTAAGGGGGGCCTTGAAATTTTTGAGGTCCCCCACTAAAGTGTTGTTATTTTTTGTTTGTGTAGCCCCGCACACATTAACGCTAAAGATGGAGTGCCATGATTTTTTTCCAACTTAAATCATGATCATCAGGTATTATTGTTAGATGAAGAGAAAGAATTTTCTCAAAAAGGTGTGCAGTATTTGTTAAAATGATGTTTTTATGTGGACTCCCCCACCAGCTCATTAAGTATGCCTGTTTGGCCTGGTGGGTGGTGATGGGTGGAGATCCAGCTGAACTTTCTTTCATTCATTTTATTTTCCTTTACTGACAAGTTACACACAAGATTAACAGACAGACTAACTTAACAAACTTTGACTATATACTGTACATACATCCACACACACACGTCCTTTCATCTCGCTCTCCCAATACCTATATAACTTATACAAATCAAAAACAAAAAAAGGAAACAAAACAAAACCCAGAACCTCCAACAGAGCAGTTCCTTAGCTTGTTAGTCCCCTTGACAATATTTCTGCATGTTCCTCACCCAAATATTCCACAACTGGACCCCAAACCTCGAAAAACCCGCCCATGTCTCCACGGAGAACATGTGTGAGTCGTTCTAGTGGGAGCAGTTGTAGGACATTATGGAGCCAGGTGGATATCGAAGGTACACCATCATCAATCCAACATTGTAATATTGTTAACCGTGCACAGTACCAAAGAATGCTCAGGATCCTCCTATATTTGCTTAATTCAGTCAGTGTTGATTGTAACCCTAGAATACATTGTAAGGGGTCCAATTCTATCCTTAGCCCAGTTATAATTGATATTTGATTTTTGACTTCCACCCAGAACTTTTGTACTTCCGGGCAGAGCCACATTAGGTGCACATATGTGCCCACATTACTCTTACATTTTAGACATGTACCAGAGCAATTTCTGTCATATTTACTCCTTTGGTATGCTGTGGTTTGTAATTTATGAATAATCTTAAACTGAATTTCTTGGGGTCTGTAGTTAGCACATATCTTTTTACTGTTTAACATAATTTGTTTCCATTGCTGGTTAGTAATTGCCATTTTTAGATCCCGCTCCCAAGATTGTCTGCTGATGTTGGTATTAATATTCCTCATGGAAATTAAGTTTTGGTATATATAAGATGTTTTTTTCTTCTTCAGCAGGCAGACCTTATGAACTAGTCGCTCAATTTGCTCTGGCCCATGTCCTCCCTTATAATAGGGTATAGAATTTAAATAATTTCGAATTTGTAGGCATGTAAAAAAGTGCCTTTTGTGCAACCCAAATTGTTCCTGTAACTGTTCAAAGGATTTCATGGTACCGTGTTGGTATAGATCGTTTATCGTCTGAATTCCAGCTGTCTGCCATTCCTTAAACCCTGGATCATTACATGAAGGAATAAAATTGGGGTTATTAACAATCAGTGCAAAGAAAGAAAATTTGTTCAACATGGCAAATGACCTCTTTATATTTTTCCATACACTCAAGATGTTCGTCACTATAAAATTATCTTTTACTCCTACTATCCGCTGGGCATCTGTTAAGAAGGGTAGACTTGGTAACACTATAGAGTTACTTCCTTGTGTTACCAGATCCAACCAAGTTGAGTTAGGATCCTGCTCGATCCATTCAGACATATTATTCACCATTGTTGCCCAGTGGTAATACTGGAAATTTGGTACTGCTAGTCCACCTGCCTCCACTGGGAGCTGGAGCTTCTCCATTTTAATTCGAGGGGGCTTGTTTTTCCAAATAAATGCTGATATGATCCTATTTATTTCTTTAAAACAGCTGTTGGGAATTATATTAGGTATCATTTGTATAGGATATAAAATTCTGGGTAGTATATTCATTTTGATAACCGAGATCCAGCTGAACTGAAGCCACACCCACAGCTGTAGTTGTATGGTAAAGGAGGAGGAGTTAGGGGAGGAGCTGATGATGTGATGTCACTACATTACAGCCTTTGCCATTGGCACATTTGAACTGGAAAGATTTTAGCCTCCAGGAAGAAACCCTAAATACAAAGGGAAGGCATCATTACACATAAAAAACAGACCAAGGGTTCTAATGAAGTACCATCACCTCTTAAACATGTACAAAATTGGGGAAAAAAATACAAAAATCACGGCACCCCGTGAATTAAGCTTCCCCCTTCAATTACAAACCAATCTTATTTTTACACCATTTAACATTGTGCATCCAGGCAGCCCAGCCCATGCTTCTCTCTCTCTCTCTCTCTCTCTCTCCACCAGTAAAACCTCTGTCTCTCCCTCCCTCTGTCGGCTCGCTCAGGTGCAGCAGGTCCAGGTGTTCGCCGACGTCCAGTGCACGGTGAACCTGGTGGGTGGGGGCGACGCCTACCTGGGCCAGCAGGGCTCCATAGCCAGCGCCGGTGCCCAGAAAGGCCCCCCCGTGGTGGGGGGTGGTGGTGGTGGTGGTGGTGGTGTCGGCGGCACCCCCGGCAGCGCCACCCAGACCAGCCAGGCCCAGCAGAAGAGTCTCCTCCAACAGCTGCTCACCGAGTGACGCCGCCTGGCCTCAACTCAACCTCAACTCACCCTGCCCGACGGGACCGGACCCGACCGACCCCGCCACCCCTGCTCTCCTTCCTCCTTCCTCCTCTTCCTCCTCCTCTTCCTCGTCGTACTTCTTCTAAGCTTATTGGTAACGGCTCCGTCATCATCAGGAGGATGGGATTATTTGCCTGCCGCTCCAGAAACCTCCACAGGTCTTTCTATCGCACATTTTTTCGGATTTTTTGGGACGGACAGACGGAAGGAAGGACGGCAGATGTGTTCTCCGACCGACGGGGCCTGGGCCTGTAGAAGTGGCGTTGTGACGTGCAGCCTCTAAACTACTACAGGCGAAACTTTAGACGGGGAGTCAGAAGCGATGGCAGCAGTGCGTTTTTTTTTTTGTTTGTTTGTTTTAGTTTTGTTTTTTAACGTTTTATTTTTTTAATTATTATTATTATTATATTATTATTTTTTTGCTGTTTTTTGTTTTTTCAAACCCACCTGTCTGTCTAGAATCTGTCCGACAACCTGTCTTTGTCTGCCTCAGCCTATCAAAGAAGACAGTGTTGTCTCGCTGCTCATTCCTGGTTACCTACCTATCTATCTCTTCCTCTGCCTCTTGACTCCTCCATTATGCCTCGCCACCGCGAAAACGCCACCAACCAGAAAGAGAAATCAAAAAATCCGGCTTAAAACGTTGTCCAGATTCATTAAGAAGTCGCTGCTGTCGTCGCCGTCGTTGTCGTCCTCGTTGTTGTTGTCGTTGTTGATCTGGGATTATCGGACCCGTACCGTTCCACCGGGCTTTCAAAGCAAGCTGTGCATCTTTGGAGATGCACATACAGCTGAGCCCAGTTTCTTTTTTTTTATTATTTTGTTTTGTTTGGTTTTTATTTAGTTTTTTTTTTAGTTTCTTTCTGTGCGTGGGAGCGTCATAGAGAGAGTATGGTTGCCTTTTTTTTTGTTGGGTTTTTCCTACTTCCTTCTCTCGCTCTGCAAATGTTGGAATATAACGATTCAGACCTGTGTGGCATTGTTGGGATAGAAGCTCAGTTTCAGCTGGATCTGTGACTGACTGTCTCTCTCTCTTTCTCTCTCTGTTTTGTTCTTTTGTTTTTTTTTTCTCTCCACGCTGCAGTGCCTGATGGAAGTTGTAGTTTAACCCACAAGCTCAACTTCTACTTATTCTATTTTGGGATTTTTGTTTTTAATCTTTTTTTCGGGAATTATTATTTTTTTGTTTTTATTTTTATTTTTTTAATATATCTGTTCTCACCAACACCACCACCATCATCATCATCATTTATCATCAACAACCACCATCATCGGAACAAGTTTGGTTTTAACAGACAGGATGGATGGATTAGCTGGATGGCTTGGATGGACACAGATGGATGTGGATGGGAGACAGACCCGGATGCTGCTCAGTTTGGAACTCGTGTACCTCCTCTCTCTCTGCTGGGAGGAGTTTTTGTTTTTTGTTTATTTCCAGAGTTATAAAGAAAAAAAAAGAAATAGACTGTTATGATGATTATTAAAACTGTCCTGTCCTTCACATTTTTACCCATCAACCTCAGCAGCTGTGAATATAGAGCCTTTATTTGTCAGGCTCTCTTTCCCTCCCCTCCTCTCTCCCCCACCACCCCTCTGTCTCTCTCTCTCTCGGAGCACCAGGCACACTTGAGATTCCACAGCGGCTTCCCAAAGCCGCTGCCTCCTCGTGACGTCACTTCCTGTGTTTTAGACAAAAAAAGCAAGTGGATGGAAAGAGAAGCTTTGGACGGACGTGGCTCCCATTTTCTCCCCCCTCCTCCTCCTCGAGGGCAAAGCGTTTTTTCCTGGAAGCTGGCTTGGCCTGAATGATGGCGGCATCATTTTGCCGCTCGTGTTGGGTGGTTGTGGAGCTTTAATTTCCCATCCACCACCACTTTTCTAAAAACCCGGAAGCGGACAGAGCGGTCCAGCAGCTTCTTTTGGAAGTTCAATGTTAGTTCATATGTTCCCATTCCCTCCTCTCTATCTCTTTTTCTCTCGTTCCAACTTCCTCACTCCTGGCCTATCAGTGTTGTTTGCCATGTGCATCATGCAAGGCGGGTAGTATTGTACAGCACCGAAGGACAAAGAAAAATTTTCTAACTGTTTTTTTCCTCTTCAAAGAAATGTTCGAATGATGTCTCACGGAAGAAAAAACTCAACTATATATATATATATATATATATATATATATATATATATATATATATATATATATATATATATATATATATATATATATATATATACATATACATATACATATACATATATATATATATATATATATATATATATATATATATATATATATATATATATATATATATATATATATATATATATATATATAGTGTGATTCAGTCCTTTTAAAACAAAAATCTATTCAGAGTTGAGATCTGATGATCCAAATAACCTTAGCTCCCGGAATTTATGTTTTCTTGTTTGATTTTGTTTTAATTTCTGTTTGGAGAAAAAAAAAGTTTTATGTTTTGGCACCATAATGTAATAGTGCAAATAATTCTTGTGAAGGAGGAAATTATTCCATCTTCTAAAATGTGAGGAAAAAAAACACAAAAACACATTGATTATGAAATGGCTAGGTACCAACCTGCAACCCCATCCCCACCCCCACCCCCACCTATTGAACTGCAAAACAAACAGGGAACGGGGTCGTTCATCGCACAACATATAGCTTCAGCAAAGGAATTCTGAGAGGACAAACAGGTGTTCCAAACGATAAACTAATATGTCCCATTAAAAGTGGTGTGATTCATTCATCTATACTTTAGGTTAACCCCCATTGTTTAATCTTCAACCGCTTACACATTATATAGCTAATAGGTCCCCTCCTTTCCCCCCCTTCTACTCTAAGCCTAGTGTAGACTAATAGAGACCAATGCATTGTTTTCTAGATCATTTTAAATAACGTACTGTAGGTCTGAACTAGGCCTCACAGACCAATATTCACTATATTCACACAGCGGCCATTTTTGACTCTCACTTCAATATTTACAGGTTGGGGTGGCATTTCATTAACTTGAATAGCAAAATGGCTGCTGTGTGAATATGGTGATTGGTGCTGCACCTTGTAAGCATGCAAGTAAGTCATTACTATAATAATAACCAAAAAATGTTCAGGTCCACTGTAAAATCCTCAGTGTTTATTTAGGCTGTTAATTAATGTGGAATTTTATTTTAAAATTTCCTTTACATATAATATATAATTCCCTTTACATCACTTTGAAAGTTGAAAGTGCGCTCGCACACACGAACATGCACGCGCACACACACACACACACACACACACACACACACACACCAGGGAGACATTTTAATTCACTAAGGGTTTGTGGTTTCTTGATTATATTCGACAAAAGCATCTAAAATAATAGTAAGGCATTTTAGATATTCAGAAGTCAAATGGTTGTAAAACAAAGTATTATTGTGATTAAAAAAAACAAAAGGTGGTCGCATGCATGACACCACTTGATTCAGAAGTGGTGTCATGCATAATGGTATCATTATGTGCTGTTCCGGCTCTAGTGTCAATCTCATATTTAGCTTGTCAAATGAATGCTTAACTTAATCCTAGTCTATTTTTAGGCACACCTACTTTCTCTACATAATAAGCTATCATAAATATATGAAAACAATTTCATATATTTGCGTTAAACATTTGTATTGCCACAGCAAATTCTGTTTCTACCTCTAATAGAAAAGATGTGAGTTAGTTGAGCAAGTTAATTGAATCAAGTTAAATAAGAAATAAATAAACATTGAGGATTTTATTGTAGAGCTATTAGTCATAGAAGTAAAAAAGAAAAAAGAGGTACTGTTGGTATTACCATCGTTTTTTTTTTTAATGTCTTATGTTACATTCCCGTTTTTTCAGATCACATACCAAAAAAATCTGTTTCAGCAGGAGATCGCAGATTGTGCCCCAGAACAGTGGTTTTCAACCAGTGGTCCGGGGAGCACCAGTGGTCCGTGAGAGAGTTCCAGGTGGTCCCCAGGCTAAATGTTGAAATTTGACCACTCTAACCACTCTTTTAGAGTGTAAAAAATGACTCTCAAGAGTTAAAATATTCTTCATCATGTGAATTAGCCCAAGTCTACACAACTAGAGAATGTAGAAGATTAGTGGTCATTTTGATCTGTATGTTTGACTGTTTCGTTTCCCCAATCCAGCCTGGAGTTGTGGACAAAAACAAAATAAATCTTTAGTTTTGGGGGTCTGTGGGGGCTAAAATGTCATCAAATGGTGGTCCACCGTGGCTCAAATTCTGAATAAATAGTGGACCCTGGGATCAAAAAGGTTGAAAAAAAAACCTGCCCCAGAACATGAATGGGTTTGTTTTGTTGGTTCCACACAGAGCTGACCTGGGGAAAAAACAAAATTGGTCCAGACCGGCCCATTTTCGCACGAATTTGGCCCAGATTGGCCCACCACAAACAGCATGCAGATAGCCCTGCTCTGTCAGCACACACAAACAGAACACATAAACAGAACATAAACATTTTTTTTTTTCACAACATAAATGATACCATCCAACTAAAGACACCTACACAACCCTTTAATACTCTCACAAGAATGATGGTGGCAGAAGCATCCAAGATAGAACAGATTTTGTTTGTCACTCACTGATACAGGTACAATACAGGCCTGTATTATTAATATTTCTTAGTGTCCCTTAGTGGCCCCCGTTGGTTGTGGCCCACCGGGAGAGTTCCCGGTACTCCCTATGGCCAGTCCGACCCTGGCTCCACAAGTCGTACCCCAGTGCTATCACTCCACTCGACCACAACACTAATTTCCCTTTGAGTGCTTCTATGACTACTGTTCCCCCAGTCAGACACTGTGTCCCTCAGCAACAACAACACACCTTAACACGCAGAAAGTAAAACGTTGTGAATTATGTTAATACACATTTTAGTAAAGAGAGAATTAATTGAACCCCCCCCCCCCCCCCCCCCCCCTGACCAGAACTTATTTGCAAAGTAAGCTATTGTTGCATTTGTAATGTGGCGCCCCCTATCCCCCCAACTCCCAAATGAATATACTGTATGTAGACAGATATTTTGATGCATATGATGAAAAGATGAAATGTTAAGTTTTGTTTTTTTGGTTTGATTGTTTTCTTTTCTTTTGGTATCTACTGATACGGGGCTCAAATTATAACCCTAAGGCTTTAGTAGCTAGATCTCCATCCAAGTATTTTATGCAAATTTACACTATACTGCATTACAAACGGCTGAATGGAAATGGAACATTTCATTGATCTTCCTTTAGTACCGCAAATACAGTAATTCCAGTCACTTGTGGTGGCAAGTCTAAGTAATGAATGGATGCAGACATAAGTCAACTATTTATTGCTGTCAGATAAACAACAATGCAACAACAGTGTTTTTCCTCTGTCAATTTGCCCAGCAGTACTACTACTCAACCCTTTGAAGGACAATTTCATTTCTGTTTCTGGCAGAGATTTTATTTTTTATTTTATTTCATTTTTCCAATGTAGCGAAGTTTTGTAAAAGTCCGCTTAAAATAGACTGGAGAAAATGGATGGAAACATAGCTATTGGTGGAATAATTGGCTGTTCTGGTATTTCACAAAGTGTGCAAACTTCACCTACAACAGGGTGGGACTGTACACGAAATCAACATCCTGCCTGTTAAGCTCCTCTTAGCTTAGGAAATATACCAGCCAACTCCTCAACAGTTGTGATTTGAGAACCACTTTGTGTACAGGGGCGTGTATGTATGTGTGCATGTGCGTGCAAGTGTGTGTGTGTGTGTGTGTGCGTGCAGACTTTGTACCCAAACAGTGGCCCATGAACAGTCCACCCCCCCCCAACCCCCGCCCACACCCAACTTGCTTTGCAATTTGACCCTTAAAAAGCAGGAAAATCCTCTTTTCGATGCAGTTCCTTAACAACTCAAGCAGATCCATTGGTAAAACGCTATACCGATCGTCGCTGATGTCAGTTTTAAGGTCATTCGAGTGTTGCATTGCAGTTGCACTTATTTTTATAACTCCTTTTTGTACATATTTATGATTAGAGAAATGTCAATATATATATAATCAATAGTTGATACGTTAGAGCACCTTCTCATTACCTCAGTATGCTATTAATTGTACCATCATAACGTACAGAATTAAGAGCTCTTTCATCTTTTTTCTTTTTCCTAGCTGAAAGAGCTGTGTGATGTATAATTTATACTCCATCTTATGGCGATCGTCGCGCCGTTGAAAGTAGCTCACGGCACGTCGTCAAAGTATGCGACAAAGTTATAAACAAGGCTTCAGGGTCAGACGGTCCTGCGCCACTGTTTGGTCTGTTTGTAAATAATATTTTTTCCGGCACCTCAAAGGACACAGAAGCAACGCGAAAAAGGACAGAATGTATTTTGGAAGGACACTTTCAGCGTAGGCCCTGTGTGTATGTTTATCTACTCTAACCGATGATTCCGCCTCACTCACTCACTTAAAGTGTTATTTTTTTTATTTTGTTTTGTGTTTGAAAAGATAAGTTGTTTCTTTTCATGCATACTGTATTGTAATATACCCCTCCCTCCACCTCCCTCTCTTCACCGTTGGTGTATATATATATATATATATATATATATATATATATATATATATATATATATATATATATATGTACAACCCTGTTAAAACGCAGATGTTCAGCAACTCTCGTCAGAACTGATCGTGTGATGAATACATGCCAAATACAAAAACGATGCACATGTAACCATTTAGACGTTATTTTTATGCAAGAGCCGGTAGTTGGCGAAGACAGTTCCTCTCCTCACTACAGTTAACAGGTACAAGAATAAAATATTTTTTAACATTGGTTCAAGATGTTACCATAATGTATATAACAGACAAATGTGAATATGTATTTGTTCAGAATCGAGAAAAAGAAAAAAACGAAATACACACAAAAAAATGTAGTGCTCCAAGTTTGTGGTAAAATAACTACTTGCCTCCATCATGTTTTATTTTTTCTATTTTTTATTTTTATTTTATGTTCTATTTCTCTGTACGTATGTATGTATGTATGTATGTATGTATGTATGTATGTATGTATGTATGTATGTATGTATGTATGTATGTATGTATGTATGTATGTATGTATGTATATGACTATCAGCGAGTGTGTATGTGATTAATACTGTATATCTGGCGTTCTGTGTCCTTGTTTTATTTCTCCTCTAGATTCTTTCTACTTTCTTGACCCTGCACAGCCAAACTGTGGGTGTTCAGTCCTAACTCTTTAAATGCCAGAGAATGGTTTTGTTTTTTGTTTTTTGTTTGTTTTTGTAAGCGACGACTGCTGAATGTGATTTTACTGAGAGAGAAGCAGTGTGGACTGGCTTTTTGTACGGGTTAATTTAAAACAAACAGACAGAAAAAAGGCCATATTATTTAATTTTCTCTGTTGTCAAAAAGAAAAAAAAAGGAAAAAAAAGTTTAAAAGCAGATCTTGGGAGAGTGGAGCCTTGGTTTTCTGGAGAAGCATTGCCTGGCTGTTGTGATGTTCGGTGAGAGGGCGTTCTGTTTGTTGATTTTTAGTTTTGTTTTTTACCCCGACCGGTTGATTTTATTTTATTTTATTTTTATTTGTCAAAAGTAAATGACCAAAGCTTCAGTATGTATGTAGACCATATGCAAGCCTCATCATCATTGGACAACAAGGCATAATGTAGTGGCCCTTTCAGTTGTATTCAAACAACTTCATGGTACCCACAATCCTGACATTTCCCAGATGTAGCTTGTATGGTATATCTCTCTGAAAGATTTAGTCTATGCGTCAATGCTGTGCATTTGTTTGTTCTAAATACTTTAGTCTTGTAACCCACTCTGACAAGTAGCCTGTCACTAAGATCACATTGTATTACATAGTCGACTCGATCCCAAAGTTAGCTTCTATAATGAAACTCAAAAACGCTCCTAGCAACAGCTAGCTATGCACCTTACTAAAAGCAAGCATTTCTTACGGATTTGGCTCAGTAAATTCCAGGTCTTCAATCAAAAATCAATAATTTCATAGTTAGTTGTAGTTAATTATTACCTCTTTTCATAATCAATAAAACAAATAATAATAATAAGATCCCGGAGATGGGATCATTCCATTCTCCTCATCATTGACTTTTTGATTTGGGTTATTGATAATCTTTTGACTTCTCTCAACTATTAATCTCACTTATGAAAATTATTGTGGAAAAAAGTTCAGTTTGTTTCATTAGGTGAATACTTTTTTACCAAATTTGAGGTGCCTCTTGTATATATTTTCTGCAGAGAAGATTGCTCCTTTACTGTTTAATGATAATGACCTTGTTAACAAGGACTTTCTTATCTTTATAGAAAAAAAACAAGTTTACTGTATTTTACATGACTTTTTTTTACATATGTACAATATTAATCAAAATTATTCCAGGAATTTGCAAATACAATCTAGTTTTGCACTTTATAATGAATTTACTGGAGGAAAGAGGCCATCAGAAGTCTACTGTTTGAATCGGATAACAATTTGGAGATTGAGAAAAGATATCCCCCGAATGTACAAAGAAAGTAAACTAGTCACTAGTCAGTTGTAGTAATGAGAAGTCTTTGATGTGTCGGGATCTTCTTGCAAAGAACTTGGTTGTAAGGGATATCATACATCCAAGATGATTGATAAATTGTACATGCTTTAACTTCTATGTAATTAAATGATCTCTCTTTCTCGTTCTCTCTCTATCTCTTTCTCTCTCTGCCAGCTGATTCTCAGTATAAAAACTATGCCTATCTTCTTCAGGTGACCTCCACGTCTCCTTCCCCCCTTGTTTAGTAAACACTAAGCTTCACCTTAAGTGCAACAAAACTCCAAACTCAAATCTGTGTCGTGACTTATACTAAAGGTGAAAAGATGGGTGCAAACTGTCTAATACCGGCTGGGTTTTAATGTTAGGAAAACTGTGGTTCGGTGTCCCAGCCGCTAGCAGATCGCCCCATTCATTACCCTCGCTTTTCAGCTTTAAATGTCTAGACTTCACTTATAGATTTGGGTTTTAGTTGTACTTTTAATGTCCTGCAGCTTTAGCAATTGAACATTCCTACTTAGCTCTGCTTTAACGGCCCACGCTCCACTCTGTTCCATCTGTATGACCACTAGGTCTCTGCGATCCATGTCTACCCCTCAGCGTGTTTTGCCTTAAAACTAAGGTGGACACTCACTCACATCTGTCTGGCTAGTCGAGACTGTGCTTCTGCTAAACTAACACGTTTGTGCACTGATTGAAATGATAACATACTACTAACCTAGTTGTCATCTCACACTGTCATAATTATGTTCTGCCTGTTCGTTATACAGCATTGCACCAATACCAAGCTGAAGTGTTGCTCTGTGCAAAAAGGTGTGAAATCAGTGAAATCCACGGAGTATTAACTGACTGTTAGCACGGTGATCATTGAAGCTGATATCTTTTCCATTGATGAACTCAACAGCAAAAATAGATGGGAGGATGTCGTTGTTGGATTGGCAGTTGTGTATTTCTAAAACGGCATTTCTCAACTGTAGTTTTGGTAAAGCCAAACATTTGTCACCATTGTGCTTTTTAATGGAATTTGAAACTGTTTGTTGGGTCCTTATTGTACGGTCATTGCCATATGTGGGTGCTAGACTGCACAACGGCTAGTTGAGAACTACAGAATAATGAATTCACCACCAGTGAACAGTGGTAATGGTGCACTGTGTATATGCTTGGGTCCTATGCGTGTTTAGTAGTAGGACTAATCCCCCACTCATTCCTAAAGCAGGTATTTTAACACTTTTCAACTTTTCTGTGTGAGTTACTTACTGGAGCAAATCGGGTCGCTGGTCCCAATATTTGTCAAGTATTTTTTATGTGCTGCCTTATTGAAACTGAGGTTTGGATGTGGTAAGGTGATGGGTGATGATTAAAGAAGGCTTATTATTACAGTATCTCAACCCTTTGTTGTTTTTAGGGATGTGGGCAATTAAATGCTTCCTCTGGTTGAGCTTGAGAGCGAAAAAAGAAAAAAAAGACCAAGGTTCCACTTTCTCCCCTGTACAAATTAATATAAATAAATATATATTATACATTTTACTCGTTTTTTGTCCAGTTTTGTATATTATACACTTTGTAAAGTTTGTTTTTAAAAGAGGCACCAATTTGGAGCAGCTATAAACGGGACAATATGAATGATGTTCAAGTGGGAGACTTTTATGCATGTTATGTTTCTCTCTCTCCCTCTTTCAGCTCTTTCTCTCTCTCTCTGTCTGTCTCTCGCCTCTGTTCAGGTGTGTGGATCTTTAGGAATGTCGTAGACAATCAGTCTCAGGCCGGGTCCAGGCCCTGCAGGGAACGAGAGCCCTGTAGGCTGATAAAACAAACACAAAACTCTGTTTGCTGGTTTTAAAAAAAGAAACAAACCTTTTTTTGTTGTTTTTCTTTCTTTTCCTTTCTTTTTTTTCTTTTTTTTTTTTTTTGCATCTACTGAAAAAGTAATTTTGTCCATATTTTTTGTAGGTTATATGTTCATTCATATGTACGTGGCTGCTCAAAACTGGGATTAGTTTTTAAAAAGTTTACACACACTTCTCCGACTACACTCAAAAACACTGACACCTCGTGCATTTGGTCCCTCTGCTTTTTTTGTTTTTTCCAAGGTGAGGATGCTGACCTTGAAGAAATGATGCTTTGACTAACAAAATCTATAACATCCATGAATGTGAGAATGCAACACATTGCAATAAAAGCACCATTTAAAACAGGATGCACTGTCTCGGTGGATTTATTTTCTTGGCATGTTTTCATGGCCCAAAAGTCAAATTAAATCAAGTGATTTATTTCAGCGTATTATTGTATTAATATGTTCCATCATTAAACTTTTGAATGCATACAAAATGTGTTAATGATAATAACAAATAAAAATAGCTGCAAGCAGCGACAGGGTAGGCAGGTTTCTTGGAGACTCACACTTTGTATTGTCAGTAGTGAGAGTTGAACCCACAACCTTGCGTTCCGAAGTCTTGAGCTATCCAGGCACACTAAAAAACAAAATTCACACCCATTTCATATTCGGATGGCTCCAAAGTTCATGTGTAGGTCATTTCCATGCATTTTGATCAAAGATTGTAGGAGAAGAGGCATTTAACTGTTTTACATATAATTCAAGATGGCGGCTCATCTAAAGGTCAGAGGTCAAAAGTCAGAATACGAAAGTTGTTCGGCATAAGGAGACGCATACATGGATGTAAGTTACATTTCCATCGCTCAAGTTGTTCATGAGTTATGAGTATTCAAAGTTTGCTATTTCAGTTGAGTGCTATAGCGCCACCATTTGGCCAGTGGCCATGGGCTTCGCATCATCACCATTTGGTATCACCCTCTACCAGATTACCAGGTTTTGTGAAAACCGACTGCATAGTTCAGCCAGAACAACTATTTTCGCATTACATTTTTGCATTACAAATGCATATGTATATTTTTCAGTGGATCCCTATACTGATATATGTAAAGTGAAGATTTGGTATTTTCTTCCATGGAACAGTGCACTAAACTTGTGTACGGTTCCATGGAAGTGCAACACTTATAATACAAGGTTGGATAAAGTAAGGCAATGGGATAATAAAGGTTAACTGTGAGAGGAATGGTTCTGTATTTCTCAAAAAATATTTATATCTCTGACCCTATTCATTGTAATATTTTCTTGGCACATTAGATGGACTTTTGAAACACTATTATTTTATCCCTGATACATGTATCAGGGCTAGTATTATTTTAACTTTTTTGTTTGTTTGTTTACATTTTCCCATGGACCACTTGCTGGTTCATAATGATCCAATCCATTGAAAGCCAACCTGCTACATGAAATTATGGTATGCAACTGAGGCTCTGTCATACACGAGATTACACACTAGAGGGCGACATAAAACGTTAGTCAATGCTACAGCCTGATCTATATAATTCGCTGTACGACGGAGTCGCGCAACAAAATACATCGACGATCTCTACAAGCCCATAGGGCGCTGCTTCAACATGCGTCATGGGCTTGAAGATCGACCGTTTTTGCCACATGCGTCATATGGCCGGAACTTCCCGGAAGTAGTCAGAAATGCATTGGACTCAAGTAAAACCAACACCCGCTTTAATAATCTTAAATCCGTTTATTTTATTTTATTTTATTATTATTATTATTTTTATAGTTTTACATAAATATCAAAGAGACTTTAGTCGTCACTGTACAATACTTAGTCGACATGTTGTACACATGCTTAAAATAGCTCTTATTTGAGCACCCCTCGTTGAAAACAGTGTATTTCCAACCCGGTTTGTCCCTATTTTTGGCTGCATGAACAGCGCTCGAGAGCTCAGTTTCTGGCCCACAATGTCGCAACTCTTCTACTAGATGGCTCTGACGCGTCACCGCCGTCTAATCAGCGACCTACGCGCATTGACCACGCACCGGGTTCAGGGGTGAAGGGTTGCCGCTGACAGATGAATGAAGATGGCAGCCGACCGAGAGGATCTGAGATGGAACTTGGCAGCGAAGCTAAATGGCTCAAACCCTTAAAGTAGATTAGCCGCGTATGCATGCGTCACAACTTACTACCGAATTGACATGTGGCTCCGTTGTTGCGACTTCTAACCCGCCATCCTTTGACACTCTTTACCGAGAAAGGAAGACGGTGGGTGGGGGACGGACTGACGGTAGCTCCCTGCAGCTCGTCATGGCGCTGATCTGGGAGCTGGTGTGGCGGGTGCTGCACGTATTCCTACACCTCCACAGGACGCTAGTCACTTGGTTCCGACTGCGGCTTCGGAACTGGAACGCGGAACGGCCGTGGTGGAAGCGGGCGGTGGCGGCTCTCCTCGCGCCCATAGCGCTCGCCGGCTTCCCGGACCACTACAAGAAGCTCACCGCCGCCGGGGGAAGCCAGGGAGGGGGGAAGCAGCGCGGCGGCGGCGGCTCGGCGGCGGGCTCCCGCCGCGTGCGGTGCACCACCGACGGCAAGGCTCTGGAGAAGCTGCCGCTGCACGTCGGCTTGTTGATAGCCGAGGAGGAGCTGAGCTACACGGACATCGCCAACCTCGTGGTCTGGTGCATGGCCGTCGGCATATCCTATGTCAGTGTGTACGATAGCCAAGGTAAGCGTTAATATCGTGGTTGTAATGTTGTTCATGTTTGAAATTCATTATTGGAAATATACCTCCTCCTCCGACCAGCCCCCTCTCCCTACACCTCACGGTCATGTGTTCCAGCTTCTGTTTCCCCCCCAGCAGCGGTTCTGCTTACAAGATTAGCCTAAGGTTTAGAAAGATGTATGTGGTCTTACAATTAAATCATGTCTAGTAGTATATCACTTTGAACCAAACTCTGGCCCATAGCCCTAAAGCGTATGCGTATGCATAACGGAATTTAGGCTATGAATCAGAGCCTACTACAATTTTTCCTGGTAATAAAAACGTCTGGGTTTCCAACCTGTACCATGGCTTATTATCTTATCCAGTTCAATCTTTGGTGTTAATTCATTTGAGATTGTAATAATAGAACATATTGAATGGGCCATTGGGACTTGGTTCCATTTTGTACACAGTGTAGTAGTGTCCGAGTTAACATCCTGGCCGGGTATTTTGTGTGTCTGCTTTTACAACACACAGGGCCATTCTCTTCAATACGTGTACAATAATGGCGCTGATGTCTAACATTCCCAGTCTCGACTGGTAGGCTAAATAAACTCTAAATGGACTCTGGTTTATTTATTGCAGAATCACACACACACACACACACACACACACACACACACACACACACACACACACACACACACACACACACACACACACTTGGCTGAAGTTATATCTCTGCTTTTGGCAGCTCATACTGGTTTTTGAGCCCCCATATCGGCATGACCACCACCATGTAAAAACAAATCTCAGAAATAGTATCTGGAATTTACAGCTGTATGGGAATGCTGCCAAGAACGACCCTGTCCCTCTCTTTAAAGGGGAATTCCACCAATTTCAACATTTTATTATGTCATTAATATAGCTTAGAGATGATGTGGTTACCTGATTTTTTAAAGTTCCCCCATTCTGTGTTTCCTAGAAATGGAGGTCTGAAAAAAAGCATGAACACACACAGCTTGATGACATCATCAAGTTGTGCTTCACCATGTTAATGATCTTTCTTTTAGGACCTTTTTTCCTGAGAGTGTACAAATGTGAACCTAGTGAGCCGAGTGCACAAATGTGAACCTAGCGGGTCCTTTTGGTTCACATTTGTACAGTCAGAAATTGGTGGAAAACCCCTTTAACACAGCTGCATTCTCAAAGTATTGCTGCGACTCTATTGCTGCTGTCCAATTGTTGTTGCACAATCTTTTTGGGTCATGTCACATTCGCTATTTCTTGATTCTTAGAAGCTTCCCATTTGCCCTTCATTTACAGTAGCATCGCGTTTTATCTTAACTGTTGTTGTTCCAGGCTGTATTTGACATTGAGATTTCCCCCATTTCAAGTTGACTCTGGCTGGGGCATTTCAGTAACATGACAGTAGTTCCCCTTTACTGTGACTAACAGTTGTTAAGCTTTCCAGCCTTCATTTTCCTACATTCATATGCTTTGTGCTAATGTTTGTGTTATTCTCGCAGAGTTTAGAAAACAATATACAACTATGGAATAAAACAGAGGTTTTCAACCAGTGGTCTTGGGACCACCACTCAGAGATTCCAGGGGGTCCCCAGTTAAATGATGGAAACCTGGTTAACCAAAAGTAACTCTTGAGTAAAAATGAAACATTTGGTTTCGTATTTACACTTCAAATATTCATCATCTGAATTAGCCTAGAAAAATATAGAAGATTAATGGTCATTTTGATCTGTATGTTTGACTGTTTTTGTTTTCTCTGAAATCCAGCCTGGAATTGTGGACAAAAACAAAAGAAATCTTTAGTTTTGGGCTCTGTGGGGCTAAAATGCCATCAGATGATGGTCGGTGGCTCAAATGCAGACTAGAAAAGTTTGAAAACCACTGGAATAAAACAACTGACCTGAACCACATATCATGAGCAAGTTGAGGAGAGAAAGCTAGGCTATGTCCTGATTTGATCCTTGGCCACAAACATCCACACGTGTTTCTCTTCTTATCCTTCTGATACTTGCAATAACCTGCTTTATTGGCATGATAGTAGTAGTAAAGCAAAATGTTTATCAGATCTATCAGATCAGTGTATTGGGACACAATATATGACAGAAGTGTTTGGTGAAACCAATTAAAGGGGAAGTCCACACATTTTCAACATTCTAATATGTCATTAGTATACCCTAGAGGTGTTGGGTGGGCATGATAAAAAATTTCCCCCATTCTGTGTTCCCAAGAAATGGAAGTCTGAAGAAAACCACTAACATCTTGATTACATCATCAAGATGTATTTTCACCATGTTAATGGATTTCAGACGCTTCTTTTTCTGAGGGGTTGCAATTGGAACCAAATGAACCCGTTAGGGTTCATTTGGTGCATTTGCACGCTCTCAGGAAAAAAATTGAAAATGGGTGGAATTCCCCTTTAAATGTGCCAGGTTTATGACCTTTTTATGACCATCTTGACCCTATGTTAGTAGGTTACCGCAAATTGACAACACATACAGTATGTAATATATTTCCTGACGGATATCTTTGTGCACGGAGAATCCACACATGCTTAATTCAAAATCCAGGGAGAAGCACGGGCTCTCATGGTTAAACCATCACTACACACACACACTTGTAAACGTTTGTGACTGAAAGAATCATGGCCATGCAAGATACACATCAGTAGACAAACACCCAACAGGCTGACTCACAAGGTGAAATTTAAACGGTCCCAGCCACCCTATTTTGGACATGCTTTGTCTGGTATCTTATCTTATCTTACGAAGGTATCTTATCTTAATAAGATTAGGAAAATACTATAATAATAGCCTAATAATATCTGGGATTTATATAGCAGTTTTCACAAGTACCTGTATAAGTCTGATAATATGTTTGCACTTTTATACATGTACATTATAAATTACACTTTTTCCACAACAGACTTAAATTACATTGTTGTTAATGTTGTTGTGAACATATTAATGGTGACTTTAAAGGATTGCAAGTGAAATGATTGCATTAATGTATGCCATATAACATGTCTTTAAACATTTCATAGTGTAGGTATTACTTAATTACCCCTATCTGTATGGAATTGTCTTCCTGGCTCAGTTCTTCTTGATGCAAGACCCTTCAGTCAACTAAATGTCGAAACAGCTCTTAATATATTAGAGCTATATAGTTATTTTATATTTTATAATATAAAATAACTCTCTCTTCTGCCAGGAGTTTTCCAGAAGAACAACTCTCGCCTCCTGGAGGAGATCGAGAGGCAACAACAGGAGCTGTTGGGACTAGAGGCTTCTAAATATAACATGCAGTTCCTCAGCAATGGGAATGACAAGCACCAGCACCAAGGTAATGCCATTTGATTTTTACTTGACCTTTCAGTTCCACATCTTTGTTGTGGGTCCAACTCAATCTCACCCCAAGTTGTATGTATAGCACAGAGCCACTTTTCATGGGTAACGTATGAATAGAACCAAAATTCCATACATACGAAAATAAGTCTGTTCAAATAATACTATCCACTGATAATGACAGAGCGGCGCCATCTCTACCGAACCTGAGCATCGTGAAGCAACACTTAGCGAGGCACTAGCCGAGCGAATTGCCATGCTGAGCGTTGCGAAGTTGTGTTATGGACAGAATAGCAAATATTTGAATCCCAAATGCCTCCAGCCCGAGACTTCCAGGTTTGTGACATTTATAAAAGCCACGCCTCCGTCACACAACAGTAATAGAGTATATGAACAGACTTGGTTTGCAAATGATGAGAAGTTTCACTTCTCACTCAGAGAAGCCGACATTATGTCTACTCTAATGTATCCCTTGTCTAGTAACAGTAACTGCCTTTTGCATTATCACATACAAGGGTAACAACAGGAGGGATGTTCCTTAAGGTACTTTTTTATTGCCTGATTTAGTAATCGTATTGCGCAAAATCTCTTAATAAGCATGTCTTCCTGCTTGATGACTGACTTACTGCTCCCTCTGATAGTAGAGGATCTGGGAAGATAATGTCTTTGCTGTGAGTTCCGGCCCTTAAAAACCTGGCTGCCGAGTGGTAGTTAGTGTGGGTATCAGATTGATGCCCAGTTCTGATTTTCATTCCAAAAAAGTCCAAATTTGAGTACTATAGAGTAGACAATGGCATCAAAAGAGGCTGAAGAAAACGTAAACAGGGATTATGAGTGCTGTGCATTAACATGAACTTTGGGATGATAAGCAGTGCTTTGCTTGAATAGCCCAGTATTGTTCATAGGAGGAAAGTAGTACACAAATGTAGGTTAGCTAGACCAGACCTGACCTTGAAGATAATTGGTACACATTTTAAAACATGTTTTTTTTAAACATAATATGTTTTTAAAACATATTATTATACACAATTAAAATACAACAAGGAAACATATTCTAACCAATCTGTCCACAAAATAAATACATAGCCTAGACTGCAGATGAATAATTGGTACATCAGCTTCTATTCTGGCAGGAAACAAACAGATGGAAATATGGTACAGCATTCCTTCAGCCGCGTTGTGTTGCATCATTCATTCACCAACTGTTACCACCTAATACCCACCAGACGAGTTCTGGTTGAAAGGCACGATAACTGACATAGATAGTCACAGTTGGCCAAATGCCTAACGTGATATGTTGGAACAATGGGACAGAAACTATACCATATTGTCTGTGTCTCCACTTACACCCTCCAGATGTGAAAGGGTAATTTCTTTTCCCTCCTGACTGTTTGTGTGGGCTGCGTTCTATGGCAATGGGCACCATGCTAGATAGAATACCAGTCTTTGTAGACGGCTATCCCTCTCAGCCGTCAGGTTAGACCTGCACATCTCGTTTCAGAGGAGGAAGAGTAGCTCCACAGTAGCTGCTTGTATGACTCCATCATGCCCGTGTGAAATAACTGTCTGCTTATAGCCCATGTGTTCAACCCTTGTAGTGGATTAGCTCTATTGTCCCTCAGCTACTGAAATTGTTATATACTGTACAGGCGGTATTGAGGCTAAATGCCTTGCATGCGCAGTCTTTGATTGTTCTCCCGGCCTATTGGACTTCATATTTTAAGCCCAACAATGGTTAAATAATAAAAAAAAACATGCAAGTCAAGATGATAAGGAGGCAGAAAGCAAAACTACCAAAGAAAGGTTATTTAGTCTGGGTTACCCTGTCGTTTACAATAGTTAGCATTTGTCCCACATGCTGAAAACAAATTGACATTGAATGTAGTTCATCATAACCTACGTCATACACCCGAACCATCCACCCTCCAACAAGCAGCTAAATAAAGTATACATTGTAGTTCTCTGCCCATTTTTATCAGATTGATTTTTGATTTATGCTAATCTGGACTAACAAAAAATATATATAACTTTAAAAATCCATCTACAAACTTCTAGTCAATCTTGGTAAAAAGCTCCCAGTCAACAGTGTGTGTCAGGTGCATGTAAGTCTAAAGTTCAACAACACTTCTTCTGCAATGTGTGCTCTTGTACTGGTCTGTTTGAGGGACAAATGGGATGGTGTGTGCGGTTGGGTGGGGTGGTGAGGACAACATGTCGCTGGCTCTCAGTCAGGACCATTTTACTACTAGTATTATGGGCAGTATTATGGCCGCTACATGTACATAGCCTGGGGACCACCTGGAATCATCTCAGGGACCACTGGTGGTTCCCAGACCACCTGTTGAAAACCCCTGCTGTATCTGGATCGGCCCTTTTTTGTCATATCTGTATCAAAAAATACTGTATTGATATCGGTAAAGTATCAGTACTGGCCCTTATTTGTCATTATCAGGTCATATTGGTATTGGCAAATATTCCAGTATAACCGGAGATCAGGAACATGGTATTAATTTGTTATATACAATATATATTATCCTCTGGTATCAGTATTTGGTATTGGCTAACACAGAAATTGTAGTATCGGGATCAGGTCGGAAATGAAAAAAAGTGTGGGACATCGGGACATCCCTATTCCCTTAACCAGGAGCACTACAGAAGATGGATAATAAGGTGATGGACGGACACTGGACAGTGAGTTCTTCAATTCAGCGATGGATGGTGCTTTAAATTCAGTGGCAGATAATTTATTCAATTCCTTAACAGAGCATGAATTGAGTTCAGTAAGGGATGGTCAAGTATTCCATGCTGGACGGTGATTTAGGTTCAGTTATGGGTAATCTGTGATTAATCTAAAATATGCCTCCGAGTCCTAAAGCTTATTAGGCTGTTGGCATGATGCAAGTGACGTGCTTCATTTCAGTTATTAAAAGGGTATATTTGTGATCATGTCGTTGTGCGTTTTTCTGTGTTCCTCAGTGCTGTCCTGTCAGCCGGTAGTGAAGGTTCTGTCACCAGCCGATGGGAAGCAGAGCATCGTGGCAGCAGCCCAACAGCTGTGCCGTTCCGTGGAGCAGAAAGAGAGGCGCTCCAAAGACATCAATGTCTCCATGCTAGATGCACTACTAAGAGGTGTGTGTGTCTGTGTCTCTCTCTATCTCTCTTAGCCATCATAACCTAACCTCTGCCATTAGCCTATTTAAGATTGGTCCGACGTCGGACCAATTTGCGACATGGCAAAACACAGCTTTTGGCGTCTTGTTAATAACGTGGACGAGAGCTACGCTGTAGAGGAGTGTCACCATGGAAACCAGAGACGCCAGTGGAAGGGGTGGACTCCATCAGCATCGCCTGCTTTCTTAACTAAGTTGGGCTTTTGTGGCGACTGCGACAGAGCTTGTTCACGTACTCGTCGTGTCAACTGCTTTCTTAACACATCGACTGCGGGCGCATCTTCGCTGTTTTCTCCCCATTGCCACGGCTCAAACCAGTGAAATCGTTAAAAAACCCTTATTTTGAAGCTCCAGATCACCTAAACAGGAGGGGGGTGCCGTCATGCTTATTTCTGGTGTCTTGACTAATCTGTCCTCTGACGATCTGAGCAAAAAGTTCCGGGTCAAAAATTAGGAAGTGACGTATAGCCCTAGTTGATTTACCCATGCGCAAACGACAGTCAGCCCCGGAATCCGAGGAGAGGATTTTGAATGCATTGGATTGAATGGGTGCAAATGGGACAAACAAAAGAAGTTGTCGCGGCAATTCTGTTCCAAATGAAAGTCAGCAACAGGATCATTATCAGACGATGCGCTCGGACTAATAGTTGGATTAAAGAATGAAATCTACATTTCGTCGTGATACGAGCCGTCGTCGTGACCGGCGTGCGTAATCTAACAGGAAATCAACGACGTAACGAGGACCGCGAGATCGGCGGGAAAACGGTTAAAGTCCCTATTATGAGACTTGCCCTTTCATATAATTTAGTAAGCCTCGGGCACAAATCAGAGGATAGACATTCCGTTGCAATCAGGGTCTGTTGTAATGTTGGAGTTGGTTAGTGGGGGTGGCATTTCATCAAAACTGAGGGTCAAGTCATGATATGAATTTATTTGTTTCCTTTTGAGCAATATGTAGGGCTGAATGAATCGTAATCAAATGGATAATTTAATTAATTATCAACTGATTTAGTAATCGATTAATCAGAGTTATCGATTAATCAGAGTTTTTCTAGAGTTGAGTGTAACTGAACTAGCAAATTATCTATTCTAAGGATTTTCTGGGGGGCATGTGTGTGTGTGTGTGTGTGTGTGTGTGTGTGTGTGTGTGTGTGTGTGTGTGTGTGTGTGTGTGTGTGTGTGTGTGTGTGTGTGTGTGTGTGTGTGTGTGTGTGTGTGTGTGTGTGTGTGTGTGTGTGTGTGTGTGTGATGGAAATATTATACTTACTGTACATCTGATTGACTTTTATACCACTTAAATGGCTTCTTCAGTGAAGGTGTATGGCAGATCGGTAGCGCTTATCGTTGCATCTCTAATCTTTTCTACTTAATTGTTTTTAGCACAACTCTGATGACCAGTCCCTAGGCAGGGTTTCCCTGTGTGTCATCATTTCCCTGTTTTCTGTACGCCTCTCCCGTTGGTGCTATCAAAATAAACTTCATGCACTTTGCCCCTAGCATGGCTCACCCAACACCATGTGACAATGAATGAGGGCTGAACAAGTGAACATCTCCCGGAATGGATGGACTGATTAAAAACATCACAAACCTGCTCAGCCAATCAAGTCATCACACTTCACAGAACAAAAACTTGACCAAAGTTCTGATGTGCTAGAAAAAAATGTTCTGAATTTTCCTAATTTTGTAGTTGTTTTTAGGTGGTTTCTCCCCAGATATTGGAGTATCAGAGAGGAGTATTTCCTGCTATGTCAAAACTACAAATCATATTGATTTCCTTTTCAGAGTCAAAGAATATTCCAGACCCAGAGCTGGTGGTGAAGTTTGGCTCCGTGGACAGCACTCTGGGTTTCCTGCCCTGGCACATCAGACTCACCGAGTTCATGTAAGATTTCTTTTACTTTTGTCCACAATTCCAGGCTGGGTTTTAGAGAGAACACAGTCAAAAACATACACATCAAAATGACCATTAATCTTGTATATTCTCTTGTGTACTTGGGATAATTCACATGGTGAATCATTTCTTTTCTTCTCTTGAGTGTAAACATGAAACCAAATGGACCCTTGTGGTTCCATTTGGTTTCATGTTTACGTTCTCAAAGAGTTAGATCTGGAATGTTTTTTGAAGATACTTTTAGTGCAGTGTACTTCATTACTAGTTTGAATTCTGACAATCATTTGCATACTTGAGAATAATTTAAAGGGTTGTGTCATCTATTTTAAATGACACAACCTCTAGTTCTATTTTAGACATAACAAATAACAAAAATAACAATCTACAAGCTCACAATCATTGTCAGATTGTATAGCTGATAGTATGTGTTTATTACTTTGAAAAATGTATTTTACAATGGCATGCCCAAAATAGCGATGCCAGGTTGAAAGTGATTTTTAAAGGTTTCAATGCTGTAGTGGATAAAAGTCACCCTATCTTAAAAAGTCTTCCTTCTATTGTCTCTCTCTATTACAGTTCCCTGCCTTCACATATAGATGTGTCTTACAAGGACTTATTGGGTGCTCTACAGAAGTATGCATCGTGTGAGCAGCGGCTAGGCCAGTGATTAGGATTGGGCATTGAGGAGGCTACATGTTGAACTAACTGCCTGGCCACACCAAGGCTTTGCCAACATTGAAAATGCAGCTCCCTCGACCCAATAGGTACCGTCAGCTGCGTCCTGTGGAGGAACTCCATTTCTCATTGAATTCGACAGCCAAACAGGAAAATAATATCTATGGGGCAATGTGGTGTAAATAAAAGCTAAAAGCTTTTTTTTTTTTCTTCGTTCTCTTTTTCGGTCCTATCTCTGTTCCCTGTTGCTTACAACTAAACTTCTCACAAAAGGTTTGATAATTAACTTTGGGTAGATTTCTCCCCTTTTATGCTATTTAAAGAAAGTGAAACGATATATAAACGAGATCGGACACTGATCCAGACCCAACGAAGAAATGAGTTTGGGCATATGTCAGTCTGCCTGACAAGCTTGCCGGAATAAGTGAGAGATGGTACTAACCAAGGAAGGATCTTGGCTCAGAGGGACTACCATTGAAGCAGAAGCATTACTACTACTACCCACCATCTTCTCAAACTCATGAATTGTAAGAGAGACAACAGGCCCAACTTCCTGGGACTACTGCCAGAATCAGGTCTGTGATGCATATGAAGGAATATGAACGAAAGGCTGAATCCTTTTGAAGTAGTAGTTTTGCGCAAAAAACAAAAAAAAAAACACTCCTTGGGATAAATTTGATCATAGGCACTTGCCCAAATGTGATCCCCTCACATTTGTAATAACGGTATAGCGGATTACTATTGCAGTTTCTTTTGAGACTTTACCTTAAATTGTCTAGCCTAATAAGCTAAATTTACTAGCCTAATAAGAAACTCAAAGCCTGGGGTGAATAAATTTGACATTTTGCAAATTTATTTGGGGCGCTACCCACACATTTAGCGTTGTTTCTCATTCTCTGAATGCCTGTTCCTTACTAGGCGTACCTGGACGTGAAAATCGATTTAAAAAAACGTTCTAAAATAATTTCCCAATTGGTATTCTTAAAGGGGAGAAATGATCAACCGAAGTGTTCAAACTTTTTGTGTGTCATTTAGATGGCTCCCAGTCCCACAATGTGTTTAATTCGTAATGTTGATGTTTGGATTTTAGACATTGCTACCACAGAAAGATTGTGAGAAACCTGAAACGGATGACTGCCGCCTCTGACTGCAATTCTTGTCCATTCATCTAGGAAAACTAAAAAAAAAAAACACTCTCGAGGCTGGGAGGGAGGTCTCTCTCTGTGTAATGAGGTCATGAATTTGCACTCAAAACATGTGCTCCGTCCAAAATCAACGACTTCAGAAATCACATTTCGAGCACAGGGCGCTCTTATTTTTTCTGTACGTTTCCTCGTGTTTTTGCCTCTTTGTCTGTCTACGTACATTTCTGTGACTAATCCACCAGGATATCTTTGCAACCAATTGACGGAACCGTTTACGAGAAACTATAATTGGACCGCAAGACAAAACGAGTCCCTGAGCTGCCGATGGAAGAAGGACTTTGGTGTTGGAAAACTCACAGGATGTTGTATGAGGTGTACAGTGATGTTTTCGTCGCCCACGCAGTTGGGTCGGACCCCCGAAGGTCAATCATGAGGGGCATGGACAAAGACGTTGACTTCATAGATATTGTTAATGTAAGTTTGGGGTCCCACAGTGTCAATCTTGCTTTGAGGATCACGCTGATCTAAATCATGTCTGGATGTTGTTGATGATGTGTAATGTGCGGATGTATTAAAGGTTATTCTTCCTCTACTACGTAACCGCCCTCATCTTCTTCCCCCATCCACTTGCCTTTCAGCTATAGTTACGACATGTCTTGACCCATGGCTGCAACGATTAATCCAATGAATCATAATCAAATCGATAATTTAAACCGTTTTGTCCCGACACTCGGTTTGTTTCTGACAATTGATTCTAGTTTCTGACACCAGATTATAGTTTTCGCTGCAAGATTCTATAGCTTTTGGCTCTAGATTCTAGTTACCGACGCTATTCTAGTGCCAAATTCTAGATTCTAGAAAATGCTAGAATCTAGTGCCAAACGCTAAGCGTTTGGCACTAGATTCTAGCATTTTCTAGTTTTTGACAATGGATCCTAGTTTCCGCCGCTAGATTCTAGTTTTTGACACTAGATTCTATTTGTTTTGTTTTTTTCCCTGAAAAATCTATGTTCCTGTGTCAGTGATGCTTAACATATTTCATGCCAAGAAGCCCTGGAATTATGTATATTTGTCTTTAGACCCCCATCAGAAAACATGTTGTTCTAGCGATCGCCCAGAAGCAAGATCTGAGTTAAATGTTTGCTTCCGAAATAATATATTCAAAGATTTGCACCACATTTTCATTTTTTTCCCCCAAAAATAGCGGAATACAAGCTCATAGCACGCCACTTGTTGGTGCACTATGAGCTTGTTGATCTGCTATTTTTCAATAGCTAAAACACCAACATGCGTTACATACAGAAGGGGTTAATTAGTTAGTAACTAGTTAACTACATTCTCTAGTTGTGTATACTTGGGCTAATTCAGGTCATAATCGTTTAACTCGTGAGTGTAAAGAAGGATCAAAATGGACCTGCAACACTCTCAAAGAGTTGCATCTGGTTAACCAACTTTCCTTCATTTAGCATGGGGTCCCCGACTCCCCTCTCAGGGACCACTGGTTGAAAACCAGTGTTTATAAACCCTTTTCATCGAAAGACCCATCGTGTATTCTCCATGTGGGGAGTTTATACTGATTATTCTATTCACCACTAGGTGTCGCATTTGCTAAAATCACAACCTATAAACACAGCGCCAGAGAGTTTCTGCCTTGGGAAATTGTTAATAAATCTATCACTGTAGAATGGCCCTATTCTTTTTATTTTTCATGCAAGTGGGCATGACCTGGGGGTAAGTAGGTCGTCACCTGTACATGATGGATACTGTATTGACATGGTAGATGTAGCAGTAGGTAGTAAGTGAGGCAGGGGCGTTTTTGCCATTAGGCAGACTAGGCAGTTGCCTATGGGGCGAGGGGGCACCAGACATGCTTTAAAATGATACCCAGTTAATAAGCCTAATATGGATAAATACATTATGCTTATTCTGTATGACTAAAATCGAACATTTAAAACCCATAATATGTTCTTTAGTTTAAAAATAGTTCATAGTTTTATCTTTTGGGGCGGGGGCGGGGGGGGGGGGGCGCATTTTACAGGAGATTTTCCCCGGAGCCACCCGGGAAAATCTTACCTAGGCCTGCTTAGAAACACTACTGAAGGCATGCAGTATGATGGTTGGTTGGTAGGCAGGTAGGTGAGGGATGCATATAGGCCTATGGTACTAAGTGAGAGGTGAACTATGGTGGTGGGTGGATAGATAGCAGGGGCGGATCTAGGCATGGGCATTTCAAAGATATTTCAAATTAAAGTGCTTCTAATGAAAATGATTTGAAACACTACGATGCTACCAACTAACTACGAATGTGCGCAGTGCACCACTAAGCCAACCCCATTTCATCGTTCAAAACAGAAAACTGTGTCATACTCAGACCTTTAGCTTTATGCATGCTGCGTGTCTGTTGCAACTTCAACAACAACAACAACAACTTCAACAACTGATTTATTATTGATGCTTATATTTGCCTAATAAAAGTCCTGTAACCGAAAATGGTATGGGTGCGACTGAATCCGCCCCCATACAATTTTCGCTTGTAGGTAGGTATTAGTTGAGAGGTGATGGCTATGGTGGTAGGTAGTGGGGTGGGCAAAAAAATCGATATGCCAATATATCGCAATTCTTAATGCCACAATATCAACATCGAATCGTCAGGTTCAAAATCGATTTCATAATATTTACTGTATGTAGGCCTATTCATTAATTTGTTCATGTCAGAAAGACTGCACTCTGCACTGGTGTGTATGATTGAACATTTTGTTATTCATGTAGTATTACGCGGAAGCGGGGATCGAACCCAGGACTCCCACTAGCCAGTCCAACACACAACCAGGCGCGCCAATAGAGCTGAGCCCAATTGGCGGGGCCGTTGTCGCTGGCACATGGTTGGGTGCTACATTCATATTGTTTAAAATTGCTTTAGGATTTTCTAGTAGTTGATTGTTCATATTGTTTAGAATTGTTTTAAAGGGGAATTCCACCCATTTTCAAAATTTTACTGTACCTTGTTGTTGGACATGATAAAAAGTTCCGCCCGGCCCCGATTCTGTGTTTCCTAAAATGGAGGTCTGAAATAAATCATTAACATGGTCAAACACAACTTGATGACATCATCAAGTTGTGTTTGTTAATGATTTTTCATTTAGGACCTTTTTTCTGAGGGTGATGAAAGGTAATATCAGTGGTTTTCATCAGTCGTCCGGGAACCACGAGTGGTTGAGAGAGGTCCAAGTGGTCCCCAGCTAAATGGTGGAACGTTGGTTAACCAAATGTAACTCATTGAGAGCATAAACATGAATTCATTAATTTTACATTCAAGAGTTAAAATATTAATTATGTGAATTAGCCCAAGTCTACACAACTAGAGAATGTAGAAGATTTATGGTCATTTTGATCTGTATGTTGGACTGTTTTGTTTTCCAAATCCAGCCTGGAATTGTGGACAAGGGCAAAAGAAATCTTTAGTTTTGGGTCTGTGGGGCTAAAATGTCATCAAATGGTGGTCCGTGGCTAAAATGCCGAATAAATAGTGGGCCCTGGCATCAAAAAGATTGAAAACCACTGCTACATATCGTCACCTTCTTAAAATAATCGCATAAGTCATTTTTTCCAGGCTTTTCAGGAAACACAAAAAACTCCCCCAAAATTTTTTGGGGGGAGTTTTTTGTCATTTTGTCATTTAAAAAAAATCCTCAAACAAAGAAGGAACAGCATACTACTATACTGTAGTATGTTGTTTTTGCCATTTTTGACAATTTTCAAAAATGGCGAAACAGGCTATGGTACACGGTCTTGCACACCATGCCGTTTTTCATCGTTTTGAGGATTTTTGATGATTTTCAAAAAATGTTGTATGTCGTTTTTCAACAATTTTCAAAAAATGACGAAACCTGCACGGTCTTGCTCAGGATGCCATTTTTCATCGTTTTGAGGATTTGCGAAAAATGACAAAACCTGGCAAAAACGCAATGCTATACCCATAGCCTTAACCTCGTGCATAGCCTTACCGTTTTTCATGGTTTTAAGGATTTTTGAGGATTTTCAAAAAATGACGAAACCTGGTAAAAAAAAAAAAGCCGCAAGGCTATGATAGCCTTACGGTCTTGCACAGCATGCCGTTTTTTCATCATTTTGAGCATTTTTGAAAAATGACGAAACCTGGCAAAAATGCAAGGCTATAGCCTTATGAACTTGCGCTGCATGCCGTTTGTCATCGTTTGGGGATTTTTGAGGATTTACGAAAAATGCTAATCTCGAAAAAACGCAAAGGTTATATAGCCTTACCGTTTTTCATCGTTTTGAGGATTTTCAAAAAATGATGAAACCTGGCAAGAACGCAAGGCTATAGCCAAGGACTATCTAGAAAAGGACAGGACGCCAAGACATGGCTTCCTGTCCTCATGGGAGGAAACAGACATGCGCAGTACAGACCAGGAAGTTTGACGCTTGGCAAACCATCCAAGAGACCAATGGCATGCAGTGTTGCCAACTTCGCGCATTTATTTAGCGCTTTTTCAGCCCCCCCTAGCGCCAAAATTAGTGAAAAACTCCTGGCGGAAAATCTAGTGCTTTTTGGCTGGTGAGTTGGGGGGAAATTGATTGACAAGCGCCAGAGATAAAAACCCTCATTTTTCACCATTTTTTCTCCCATGACAGTGGTTTTCAACCAGTGGTCCACAGGCTAAATGATGGATAGTTGGTTAACCAGGTGTAACTCTTTGAGAGCGTAAAAATGAAACCAAATGGACCCTTACGGGTCCATTTGGTTTCATTTTTACGCTCTCAAGAGTTAAAATATTCATCATGTGAATTATCCCAACTTCCCAAGTCAGCACAGCTAGAGAATGTAGAAGATTAATGGTCATTTAATGATCATATTCCCTTCCAGGCAAGCATCTAGCGCATTCTAGTGCAATTTGGAAGTGCCACTAGTGCATTTTGGATTTTGGCAGTTGGCAACACTAATGGCATGCATGGTTTGCAAGAGTCAAACTTCATGGATTGCACTGCGCATGTCTGTTTCCTCCCATGAGGACAGGAAGTCATGTCTTGGCGTCTTGTCCTTATTAGATAGTCATTGGCTATAGCCTCATGGTCTTGCACAGCATGCCATTTTTTATCGTTTCGAGGATTTGTGAGGATTTTCAAAAAATGTCGAAATTCAGAAGAAAAAAAACGCAAGGCTATAGCCTTACATTTTTTCATCGTTTTGACGATTTTCAAAAAATGACAAAAAATTACGAAACCTGGCAAAAACGCAAGGCTATAGCCTTACGGTCTTGCACAGCATGCCGTTTTTTATCGTTTTGAGGATTTTTGAGGATTTTCGAAAAATGTCGAAATTTCGAGAAAAAAAACGCAAGGCTATAGCCTTACGTCTTTTCGTGATTTCGAGGATTTTCGAAAAATTACAAAAAATGACGAAACCTGGAAAAAACGCAAGGCTACAGCCTTACGGTCTTGCACAGCATGCTGTTTTTCATCGTTTTGAGCATTTTCGAAAAATGTCGAAATTTCGAAAAAACGCAAGGCTATAGCCTTACGTCTTTTCATCATTTTGAGGATTTTCGAAGAATGACAAAATATGACGAAACCTAGTAAAAACGCAAGGCTACAGCCTTACGTTCTTGCACAGCATGCTGTTTTTCACCGTTTTGAGCATTTTTGAGGATTTAAGAAAAATGTAAATTTCGAAAAAACGCAAGGCTATAGCCTTCCGTCTTTTCGTCGTTTTTAGAATTTTCAAAAAATGACAAAAAAATGACGAAACCTGGCAAAAATGCAAGGCTACAGCCTTACGGTCTTGCACAGCATGCCGTTTTTCATCGTTTTGTGCATTTTGAGGATTTTGGAAAAATGTCGAAATTTCGAAAAAACGCAAGGCCTGTAGCCTTGCGTCTTTTCATCGTTTTGAGGTTTTTCGAAAAATGACAAAAAATAACAAAATCTGGCAAAAACGCAAGGCTATAGCCTTACGGTCTTGCACAGCATGCTGTTTTTCATCGTTTTGAGCATCATTGAAGATTTTCGAAAAATGACAAAAAATGACGAAACCTGGCAAAAACGCAAGGCTACAGCCTTACGGTCTTGCACAGCATGCTGTTTTTCATCGTTTTGAGCATTTTTGAGCATTTTCGAAAAATGTCGAAATTTCGAAAAAACGCAAGGCTGTAGCCTTACGTCTTTTCATCATTTTGAGGATTTTCGAAGAATGACAAAATATGACGAAACCTAGTAAAAACGCAAGGCTATAGCCTTACCGTCTTGCACAGCATGCCGTTTTTCATCGTTTTGTGCATTTTTGAGGATTTTGGAAAAATGTCGAAATTTCGAAAAAAAAACGCAAGGCCTGTAGCCTTGCGTCTTTTCATCGTTTTGAGGTTTTTCGAAAAATGACAAAAAATAACAAAATCTGGCAAAAACGCAAGGCTATAGCCTTACGGTCTTGCACAGCATGCCGTTTTTCATCATTTTGAGCATTTTTGAGCATTTTCGAAAAATGACAAAATTTCAAAAAACCGCAAGGCAATAGCCTTACGGTTTTTCATCGTTTTGAGGTTTTTCGAAAAAATGACAAAAAATGACCAAATCTGGCATAAATGCAAGGCTACAGCCCTACGATCTTGCACAGCATGCTGTTTTTCATCGTTTTGAGCATTTTTGAGGATTTTCGAAAAAATGTCGAAATTTCTTTCTTACTGTTATTGCTGGTTGTTGCGGTACTCAGGACATGTTTTAGAAAATATGCAAAAAAAGAGGTTTTAAATTGTCATTAAATATTTGTAAAATAATGTTTCCAAATACTTAAGACCTTGTTAATAATGCTTCAACCTGAAATTTCTCAATAAAAATGTTTTGAAAATTTGCACGCTGAAATCTTGAATACCAATGTTTTTGTGAGAATGAGCCCATAAGAGTCCACTTTGGTTTGAAACTATAATGTCACTTTGGAAACCACCTGGACTCATGTGTCTACTACAGGTGTTTTCAACAGGTGGTCCGGGGACCACCAGTGGTCCCTGTGAGGGTTCCAGGTGGTACGTGGCCCCAGCTAAGTTGGTTAACCAGATGTAACTCTTGAGAACGTAAAAATGAAACCAAATGGGCCCTTGCGGGTCCATTTGGTTTCATGTTTACAATCTCAAGAGTTAAAATATTCCTCATGTGAATTAGCCCGAGTCTACATAATTTGAGAATGTAGAAGATCATTTTGATCTGTATGTTGGACTGTTTTGTTTCCCCAAACCTACCCTGGAATTGTGGACAAAAGCAAAAATAAATCTTTAGTTTCGGGTCTGTGGGGCTAAAATGCCATCAAATGGTGGTCCGTGGCTCAAATAGTGAACAAACGGTGAGCCTTGGTATCAAAAAGGTTGAAAACCATTGGTATACTACAGTATAGGCCTATTATAGTAGACACGAGTGTCAAGACTGAAAAACCCACCCAGTGCCACTAACCATGTTCAACCCAGATTTGGCACAAACAAGGGACTTAATTCCTTCCGCTCATATGCAACCAAAATGTGGAACGCCCTACCAACAGTCATTAAGACTTGTGAATCCCTTGACTCCTTCAAAACCGCTCTCAAGGGGCACCTACAGATGGCTGCAATTCGAAACTGGCCTCTGTAAAACAAAATTGTATATAACCCCCCCCCCCCCCCCCCCCCCCCCTTGTACATTTTCTCTTTTCCCTTACCTCCACTATGAGATTACCTCCATATTTGCTGCTTCTGACTTTACTGAAGTAGTTGTTTTGTATGTATTTGAATGCCTCAATGAAATGAACAAGTTAGTATGTGTGTGTACTTGAATTGTACTGTAATTCTCCAAGCTGTTATCAGTTTTGTTGCAGTGTGTACTTGACTTGTACTGTAACTCTCATCTCTGTTAATAAAAATTTCATTCATTCATTCATTCATTCATTCATTCATTCATTCATTCATTCATTGCTGCCACCTGGTGTAAAGTAGCAGACACCGCACGCGTCTAGATGAACAGAGTAAACTAGTATCAGAGTGGCGACATTGAGGGGTCAGAAACGGAGCTGCTGCTCATGCAGCCAGAATAGGGACGAACTGGATTTGGAAATACATTTTTTTTTAATCGAGGGAGGCGCCAATAAGAGCATAGGTGCATCATGTCAACTGTTTTAAGGTAGGCTATCTTACAGTAACAACTAGAGTCTCTGTAATGTTTTACTATTACGACAAAAACGACCTAAAATAAAGGGATTTTAGGTCATGAAATCACCTTTCCATGGGAGTGAACGGAGATGTCGTAACTCTCTATACTCCAAGGCTCTGCCGCTGACGGACCAATCACGGGCGGACTTTCATGTGACGTAGTTGAACAGAGCAGATACAGTGGGCGGGGCTTCGGGGTTTAAAAATGGAAGCGCTGCTCATGGCGGTAGTGCTTGAGTCCATGTGCTTTGAGGTAAGCCACAAATGTTTGTTTAAAAAAACACTCGTTTTCAATTAAGAGTGTTATTGTTTAAACTTTTGATTTGTTAGGAGCGTTGGTTGTTTATTGTAACAGAAAATGGGTGATTTTATGTGCAATTGTCCTTTTTTGATAAGTAAACAAGCAAACACAAACTGAACTAAAATGTTGTACCAAACAGTAGGTGGAAAGTAGCTTATATTACATTAAAGTACTGTGTGCGCTATTGTGCTTTTATTCTGATAGTTATTTGTAAACTTGAAACTACTACATTTTAGCCTACTTTTGGGCTTAAAAGAGAAAAAAAAAACTGCGTTTGAACCCATTTCTGTAGCCCTTGCTGCCCTTTTGGTGTTAAGCATTTGCTTGCTTTAGCTGTTGAAAGCATTAGCTATTGCAATTGTTAGGATTAGCTTTAGTTATTGATAGCCTTAGATTTAGGTGTTGAAAAATGGAAGACTTACAAACTCATCATAGGCCTATATTAGCTTGTAGATCTGTCATTTGTGGAAAATTGGTTTATTTTTTTATTCTAGTTATTTGAAGTTTTTTCAAAAAAAAAAATACAATCTCTATAAAATGAGTGTAACGTTGGTTTATGCTGTGTCTTTCAGGTTGTTGATGTGACCTTGGAGTGGACTGTGTCATCAGGAGATGTCTGCTATAACAGAGTGTCTCAACAGATCCTGTTCAGACCAGATATCTTCAACCTGAGCGACAGAATGCTCCCACGGTATGTACATGGGTTAAATTATTACTATAGAAACTAGGGCGGTGTCACCAATCTACAACAGTGGTTTTCAAACTTTTTGACACCAGGGACCACCATTTATTCAGCATCTGAGCCACAGAGGACCATTTGATATTTTAGCCCCGAAGACCTAAAACTAAAGAATTCTTTTGGTTTTGTCCACAATTCCAGGCTGTATTTTGCCAACAAAACGGTGTAGACTTAATTAAGTGTTGCTAATTCAGTTGATTAACTCTTGAGCGTTTGAAAAACAGCTGCATGTAGATGCTTGAATACCTTGCTTTTCAAGGTGTGTAACATGAATATAAAAATCAGTCTGAAAATTGGTGTACAAATTACTGGTCAATTTGGTGAAATGCTCTATGACTCGATTAGTGAATTCCCTCAGTGCAATGCCCATAATGCTTTAGTGTACTTCAACCTCTTTGTGGGAAAGGGAGGAGGCAGCATGGAGGTGTGACATAAGAGCTCTGTTTGCAAAAGGGGGTGTACTGGCCCTTTAATGGGTTTAGTCACAATTTGTGTGAAAGTAAAAAAATGGTGACAGCCCTGTCCTTGACTTAATGACTTACAGCATGTCATTCTGTTGGCAGACAACTAAATCTGTCCTTTGTTTTCCGCTATCATTTCAGAACATGAAGAAATGTTGAAGTTTCAGACTCCGGGTGCTGTCCGTCTCCCTCCGCCGGGTGCTGTCCGCGGGTGCTGTCCGTCCGTCTCCGCTGGGTGTCGTCCGTCTCCGCTGGTCGTCAACACTGAAGGTTAGTAATGAACCTTTTGATTCTCGGCTGGTATGAGTAAGACTACATGCTACCATACTATAGGCTGTCATCTGTGTAATGCCAATCGACATCACATGCCACTACTGGATGTTTCTGGAGCCATGTGATTTATTCATCGTTCAACGTAATTTTCTGAGTAAAATTTGGTCGTGTCCACATCACATGTGTACATTCTGTTCTAATGGAACACTAGAATCTCACAGGATAAACTCAGTACAGAACTGTGTTTACCCTGTGAGGTTCTAGTGTTTCCTTTCTTTGCTTTTAATAAAGTTATTTGTTTTTGTCTCAGACTCATTGATCGCATTTTGCTTTTATTTTTTAATTAAATGTCCTACTTTCCTATCCTATTGCCTTAGTTCTACACTAGTGGTCTTGTGTGTACAGATGTGATGTGGAGGTTGTGTGATTTCTGTCTGGTATCATTATGGTAGCATGTAGTCCTGCTTAACTAACAGAGGAAGGAAATGATGGCTGCTGTGTCATTTGCTTCCTTGGTTAGTGAAGGTGAGTGAAGTAGTTTATCATTTATCTGTCGGGCAGAAACCTTGTGTATCCATAGTTCAACCCTTTTTATAAATTCTGTCACTTAATTTGGTTTGAAGTACCAAATTTACAAGTGATCATCCTTTTTTTTTGTTATTGCCCAGAAAATAAACTGTTCAGGACTTACAAGGTTTCTACCCTGCCTTCATATTTTCTCCTCTTTTTCTTTGCTTTAAATAAAGTTATTTGATTCTGTTTTGTCTCTGACTCTCTTGATCGCATTTCATTTATTCACTTTTTTTTGTAATTTCCTCCATCTTTCCTTCCTATCAACACTACTCCAGTGTTTGTGGTGCGTGAATCGGGTTGCGTTTTTTATTTTTTGCGTTGCGCCGTTTACCCGTAGAACATCACGATTACGTAAGTTCACATTAAACATGAACTCAGGCCCGGTGTCTAATGTGCATTTATGTAATTATTTTTATTAATTGCAGACGGATTGTAGTTCATGTCATCATCAGTTTAATTAGGGCGAAGTTTTAACGCCGTTAAAGGGGAATTTCTCATCTCTTCTCTCCATTCTTTGCTTTAATAAAATTGCTTTTGTTTGTCTGACTCGATTTTTTATTTATTCACTTTTTATTTCTGCCTATCATTCTAGCTCTTCACTAACATTATATATTAATGATATATAATGTTGGAAATGGGTGGGATTCCCCTTTAAAATGACTATAGGTAGTGATGTAGCTGCGTCGTTCATGGCAATTTTATCTATTTTTGTATGTTGTGTTCTAATGTCATATCATGTGTACTGATGTTTATAGTGTTGCCGACAAATAATGGCGCACAATTGGTTTTGTGTTGCACCATTATGTTAATTGGCTTTATCTAAAAGGAAATTTTGGACAATTGGCTTTTGGGGAAATTGCTCTCCATGCAAACTGCTTGGACAGAGACCAAGGAAATGTATGTATTTTGTTTGTGTTCATGGAGCACTCTAAAGTGCTTGAAGTGAAAAGTGAAGCAGTAAACATCTAGGTCATAAGACCATTGTCAGTGCTATATCATCTAATCTGTAAAGTTTCCACTGCGTAATCCCACTTCACATATGAACACAGGCCCGGTATGTGAAGTGTGTTTATGTTGTATCATCTCATTTATTTGTGAGTAAGGATTCATGTCGCTCAACATCACATAATGAACACAGGGTTAGGTTAGGGTTAGGTATGTGGTGTTGGTTGATGTGTAAATTTCTTCATGCTGCCACTTGGCAGCTAAAACTTCATCGCAAGGCGATGGTCCTATGACCCAAACGTTCTACTGCACTATTCACTTTTTGCACTTTACAGCACTTTATGAACACAGAAATACTATATTGTCTTGGTTTATGTTTGAGGAGTTTTTAAGGTATTGGTAGAGTGAGTTCTGGTTTCCAATGTATAACATTGCTATCATTCATGGTCTGTTAATGACTACTAAGGACCTCCCACGGCTTGCCTTGGGAGGTTGGCAAATAAGTAAATTTTTGCAAACTGAATGTACAGACTGTAAATTGTAGTCTGTACTTATGTTTTGGATGTGTAAATTACAACAAAGCATAAGGCATTGGTGTGGACTTCTGGTTTACTGGAACGGGGTTCGATTCCCTGCAGTGCCCTGCTCAATGTGTTGGATTTACATGGTCCATTTTTATTTTCAGATCATTGTGGCTTTTTTTTTTTTTTTTTTTTTTTTTTTAAAGACATGACCACTGGATTCTTTACAGTTTGTACTCCCTAGCTATTATGATAAATGTTTCACTTGTGTATTATAAAACACGAATAAACGTTGATAGAAATTAAGCTGAACTGTTATCCCATTACTGAATTGTCCTCCAAATACAGTTTGCTTTGATTAGTCAAATACACGGCTGAGCCAGACGACAGACAGAGAGACCTTCCCACTTCGTAGCATTGATTGATATTAGGCACTCAGATTACAATGTTAATCACAAGCAGCAGACACTTATCTTCCTGGATTTAGTTTCTGTAAATTATGTCTTAACCCACAGTTTGCCATTTCATAATCAAATTTATCCCCGGTGCCACCATTGTGAATGTGTATTTTCATTTTGAAGCCCAAAAGTGTGTGTGAGCTTCCAATAGTATTCACAGAGCAACCACACTTTAACAGGTTTTGGGTCAATTACTGCGCTACACTCCCAGCCAAATGACTTAAAAGCTGTCTATTAGCAGGGGGTGTTAATAATAATCCTGTGTAGATCAGTTTGGGTGGAGGATCGGATTGTTTCTCACATTGGATGCAACTGACAGGGAAACTCACAGATGTGATGTCTGCCCAGTGCTGCTGCCGAGATCACTTTTTTTTTTTTTTTTTTTTTGCAACTTGATTGACGTTATCTTTCAAGTTTAACCTCAGACCAGGAACAGTAATTATTTCCAAAGGCCATATCCCACACTATGATCCGCCATGCAAGTTCATGCACAATATATATGCAAAAAGCCACTTTATTTTTAGTTGAACTTTCTTTCAGCACAGCAAGCAGGCCAGCAGTCAAGCAATGAAACCAAATGCAACAGCAAGCAGGCCAGCATGAAACCAAATGGACCCTTGTGGGTGTTTGGGTCCATTTGGTTTCATATTTACCCTCATGAGTCTACATAACAGAGAATGTAGAAGATTAATGGTAATTTTGATCTATATGTTTGCCAGTTTTGTTTCCCAAATCCAGCCTAGAATTGTGGATAAAAACAAAAGAATATCTTTAGTTTTGCAGTCTGTGGGATGAAAATGTCGTCAAATGTTGAGTAAATAATGGGCCCTGGTATCAAAATGGTTAAACTACTGGCCACTACTGACATACCGGTACTTAGGCTGGCAGACTCCTCATTTACTGTATTTTCTTTATTTCCATGTAGATTCTTACTGAATGCATCAAAACTCACACACACACACACACACACACACACACACACACACACACACACACACACACACACACACACACACACACACACACACACACACACACACACACACACACAATCCCAATCTGTGTGGGATTGACCTGCATTTCACTGACTTTTCATGCGTCCGGCCGATTGAAACGTTGTCCCACGTCCCATGTACAATGTGCTCAAAATAGTTTTATCAACACTGGCAGCCTGAAGTGAAGCCTGTCCAGATGAGAAAGGGGCGTGTGTGTGTTTATGTGAGAGACATACAGTGATGGGACATGTGCACTACGTAACTTAAAATATTACATAATATATTACCAAAATGCAGTAACTTGTAATATAAATATATTACTTAACTAAAACAATCTAATATATTATACTTTTCTTTCTGCATTACTGCATTACTTTCAATATTACTTTCTGTCAATCTGTCTCATTGAAAATGTTCTTGTGAAATTATATTGACAACTGCAGAAGTTAAATACTTATTTTTTTAAGTAATATGTAATATTAATATTAATATATTACACTTGCTCAGACAGTAATATTGTAATATAATATATTGCTTAAAAATGAAGGTAATAAGTAATATATTAACAAGGTAAAGTAATATTCCCAACATTGGAGACATAGTAGGCCTATGTCCTGTCCGCGTTCCCATAAAAGTCAATTCAATTAAAAACAGCTTTATTGGCATGAGAAACCAAAAACTACAATAAAAAACAGTTGAAGATGGGGACAAATATATACAGTTGGAGGGAGGTACAGAGTTTTGTAAACAGAGTTATGTTACATTACATTGTTCTATACATGTTTGCTACTGCAGGATAAATTATGCAGAATAAGAAAGAGAAACAGATTTACCATCTGTTTAAATGTAGCAGCTCTGTATGCATGGGAAGTCTGGGTAGTAAAGACCGTAGTCCTTAGGGTGGTTGTATTCCATGGGCCAAAGAGAGACAGACAGGCACAGAGAGAAAGAGATCTGTTTAAATGTAGCAGCTCGGTTTACATGGGCAAGTCTGGGTAGGACAGACCATAGTCCTTAGGGTGGTTGTATTCCATGGGCCAAAGAGAGACAGACAGGCAGAGAGAGAGAGAGATCTGTTTAAATGTAGCAGCTCGGTTTACATGGGCAGGTCTGGGTAGGACAGACCATAGTCCTTAGGGTGGTTGTATTGCAATATTTAACAGTGCACACATCTTGCTTCTGTGTTTGCACATTGTTGTATTTCTCCCAATAGGTATGGGAGGTTTCCCTCGTTGGTCATAGTTTCAAACTCACGTTGAGTGTGTGCGATTTGTGGGAAGTATGTGTCTGATGTCTCGGTACAGTGGACAGTATGTGTCTCTGATGTCTTGGTGCAGTGGACAGTATGTGTCTCTGATGTCTTGGTGCAGTGGACAGTATGTGTCTGATGTCTTGGTACAGTGGACAGTATGTGTCTGATGTCTCGTACAGTGGACAGTATGTGTCTCTGATGTCTCGGTACAGTGGACAGTATGTGTCTCTGATTTCTTGGTACAGTGGACAGTATGTGTCTGATGTCTTGGTACAGTGGACAGTATGTGTCTCTGATGTCTTGGTGCAGTGGACAGTATGTGTCTGATGTCTTGGTACAGTGGACAGTATGTGTCTGATGTCTTGGTACAGTGGACAGTATGTGTCTCTGATGTCTCGGTGCAGTGGACAGTATGTGTCTCTGATGTCTCGGTACAGTGGACAGTATGTGTCTGATGTCTTGGTACAGTGGACAGTATGTGTCTCTGATGTCTCGGTACAGTGGACAGTATGTGTCTCTGATGTCTCGGTACAGTGGACAGTATGTGTCTCTGATGTCTCGGTACAGTGGACAGTATGTGTCTGATGTCTTGGTACAGTGGACAGTATGTGTCTGATGTCTCGGTACAGTGGACAGTATGTGTCTCTGTCTCGATACAGTGGACAGTACAGTTGTGTTCAAAATAATGGCAGTCTGTTTAAAAAATTGAGTAAAGCCCAAAATCCTTATAGTGTTTTTTATTCCCATGCATTGGGAACACTGCACATTATATTCTAAATCAAAACATGAAGAAAAAGCAGACATTATTTAATTACTTTACAGAAAATGAAGAAAAATGAAAAACAACCATTGGCTGTTCAAAAAAAATAGCAATTCTGTTTTAACTTTACAAACTCAAATATTTACTGTATTAACTGAAAAATATCAGGACTCGCTCATCATTCCTATGAATCACTAAACTAATATTTACAACTCAACAAAAATATAAACGCAAAACACTTTTGATTTTTGCTCCCATTTTTCAGGGGATGGACTTAAAGCCCTAAAATTCATTCCCGATATACAATATAACCATTTCTCTCAAACACTGTTCACAAAATCTGCCTAAATGTGGATATTGAACATTTCTGCTTTGTTAAAATAATCCATCCCACCTCACAGGTGTGCCACATCAAGATGCAGATTGACATCATGGTTAGAGCACAGGTGTACCTCAGACTCTCCACAGTAAAAAGACACCCTGAAATGTGCAATTTTCTCTTGCCTTATTGGGTGTATGGGCCTCCGAACCAGTCAGTATCTGGTGTGACCACCATTTGCCTCATGCAGTGCAACACATCTTCTTCGCATACAGTTTATCAATTGACAATTGTGGCCTGGGAATGTTGGTCCACTCCTCTTCAATGGCTATGTGAAGTTGCTGGATATTAGTGGGAACTGGTATGCACTGTCGAAATGGTAATAATTGTGTCTCTCGGAACGTTTTTGAGCGTTTTGAAAAAATGTCGAAATCGAAGAAAAACCATGGGCTATAGTACACGGTCTCGGACGCCATACTAAAATGTCGTTTTTTGTCGTTTTTGAGCGTTTTTGAAAAAATGTCGAAATCGAAGAAAAACCATGGGCTATAGTACACGGTCTCGGACGCCATGCTATAGTATGGCGTTTTTCGGTGTTTTTGAGCGTTTGAAAAATGTCGAAATCGAAGAAAAACCATGGGCTATAGTACACGGTCTCGGACGCCATACTAAAATGGCGTTTTTTGTCGTTTTTGAGCGTTTTTGAAAAAATGTCGAAATCGAAGAAAAACCATGGGCTATAGTACACAGTCTCGGACGCCATGCAATAGTATGGCGTTTTTCGTTGATTTGAGCTTTTTGAAAAAATGTCGAAATCGAAGAAAAACCATGGGCTATAGTACACGGTCTCGGACGCCATACTAAAATGCCATTTTTCGTCGTTTTTGAGCGTTTTTGAAAAAATGTCGAAATCGAAGAAAAACCATGGGCTATAGTACACGGTCTCTGACGCCATGCTATAGTATGGCGTTTTGCGTTGTTTTTGAGCGTTTTTTGAAAAAATGTCGAAATCGAAGAAAAACCATGGGCTATAGTACATGGTCTCGGAGCGTTTTTGAGCGTTTTGAAAAAATGTCGAAATCGAAGAAAAACCATGGGCTATAGTACATGGTCTCGGACGCCACACTAAAATGGCAATTTTCATCGCTTTTGAGCGTTTTTGAAAAATGTCGAAAACAAAGAAAAACCATGGGCTATAGTACATGGTCTCGGAGCGTTTTATAAACTTTTGAAAAAATGTCGAAATCAAAGAAAAACCATGGGCTATAGTACATGGTCTCGGATGCCATACTAAAATGGCGTTTTTCGTCGTTTTTGAGCGTTTTTGAAAAAATGTCGAAATCGAAGAAAAACCATGGGCTATAGTACATGGTCTCGGAGCGTTTTTGAGCGTTTTGAAAAAATGTCGAAATCGAAGAAAAACCATGGGCTATAGTACACGGT
>CM076983.1:8832854-8878928 GCA_039105355.1 Benthosema pterotum | reverse complement strand
CTATAGCCTTGCGTTTTTTTTTTCTCGAAATTTCGACATTTTTTCGAAAATGCTCAAAAGCATTACAGTCTTGCTCAGCATGCTGTTTTTCACCGTTTTGAGCATTTTTGAGCATTTTCGAAAAAATGTCGAAATTTCGGGGAAAAAAACGTAAGGCTATAGCCTTGCGTTTTTTTTCTCGAAATTTCGACATTTTTTCGAAAATGCTCAAAAAGCATTACAGTCTTGCTCAGCATGCTGTTTTTCACCGTTTTGAGCATTTTTGAGCATTTTCGAAAAAATGTCGAAATTTCGAGAAAAAAAGTAAGGCTATAGCCTTGCGTTTTTTTTTCTCGAAATTTCGACATTTTTTCGAAAATGCTCAAAAAGCATTACAGTCTTGCTCAGCATGCTGTTTTTCACCGTTTTGAGCATTTTTGAGCATTTTCGAAAAAATGTCGAAATTTCGAGGAAAAAAAAGTAAGGCTATAGCCTTGCGTTTTTTTCTCGAAATTTCGACATTTTTTCGAAAATGCTCAAAAAGCATTACAGTCTTGCTCAGCATGCTGTTTTTCACCGTTTTGAGCATTTTTGAGCATTTTCGAAAAAATGTCGAAATTTCGAGAAAAAAAAGTAAGGCTATAGCCTTGCGTTTTTTTTCTCGAAATTTCGACATTTTTTCGAAAATGCTCAAAAAGCATTACAGTCTTGCTCAGCATGCTGTTTTTCACCGTTTTGAGCATTTTTGAGCATTTTCGAAAAAATGTCGAAATTTCGAGAAAAAAAACGTAAGGCTATAGCCTTGCGTTTTTTTTCTCGAAATTTCGACATTTTTTCGAAAATGCTCAAAAAGCATTACAGTCTTGCTCAGCATGCTGTTTTTCACCGTTTTGAGCATTTTTGAGCATTTTCGAAAAAATGTCGAATTTTCGGGAAAAAAAAACGTAAGGCTATAGCCTTGCGTTTTTTTTCTCGAAATTTCGACATTTTTTCGAAAATGCTCAAAAAGCATTACAGTCTTGCTCAGCATGCTGTTTTTCACCGTTTTGAGCATTTTTGAGCATTTTCGAAAAAATGTCGAAATTTCGAGGAAAAAAAACGTAAGGCTATAGCCTTGCGTTTTTTTTTCTCGAAATTTCGACATTTTTTCGAAAATGCTCAAAAAGCATTACAGTCTTGCTCAGCATGCTGTTTTTCACCGTTTTGAGCATTTTTGAGCATTTTCGAAAAAATGTCGAAATTTCGAGAAAAAAAACGTAAGGCTATAGCCTTGCGTTTTTTTTTCTCGAAATTTCGACATTTTTTCGAAAATGCTCAAAAAGCATTACAGTCTTGCTCAGCATGCTGTTTTTCACCGTTTTGAGCATTTTTGAGCATTTTCGAAAAAATGTCGAAATTTCGGGGAAAAAAACGTAAGGCTATAGCCTTGCGTTTTTTTTTTCTCGAAATTTCGACATTTTTTTGAAAATGCTCAAAAAGCATTACAGTCTTGCTCAGCATGCTGTTTTTCACCGTTTTGAGCATTTTTGAGCATTTTCGAAAAAATGTCGAAATTTCGGGAAAAAAAACGTAAGGCTATAGCCTTGCGTTTTTTTTCTCGAAATTTCGACATTTTTTCGAAAATGCTCAAAAAGCATTACAGTCTTGCTCAGCATGCTGTTTTTCACCGTTTTGAGCATTTTTGAGCATTTTCGAAAAAATGTCGAAATTTCGGGGAAAAAAACGTAAGGCTATAGCCTTGCGTTTTTTTTCTCGAAATTTCGACATTTTTTCGAAAATGCTCAAAAAGCATTACAGTCTTGCTCAGCATGCTGTTTTTCACCGTTTTGAGCATTTTTGAGCATTTTCGAAAAAATGTCGAAATTTCGAGAAAAAAAACGTAAGGCTATAGCCTTGCGTTTTTCTCTCGTTTGAATTTTTTTCGAAATTTGACATTTTTTCGAAAATGCTCAAAAAGCATTACAGTCTTGCTCAGCATGCTGTTTTTCACCGTTTTGAGCATTTTTGAGCATTTTCGAAAAAATGTCGAAATTTCGAGAAAAAAACGTAAGGCTATAGCCTTGCGTTTTTTTTTCTCGAAATTTCGACATTTTTTCGAAAATGCTCAAAAAGCATTACAGTCTTGCTCAGCATGCTGTTTTTCACCGTTTTGAGCATTTTTGAGCATTTTCGAAAAAATGTCGAAATTTCGAGAAAAAAAAGTAAGGCTATAGCCTTGCGTTTTTTTTCTCGAAATTTCGACATTTTTTCGAAAATGCTCAAAAAGCATTACAGTCTTGCTCAGCATGCTGTTTTTTCACCGTTTTGAGCATTTTTGAGCATTTTCGAAAAAATGTCGAAATTTCGGGGAAAAAAAAGTAAGGCTATAGCCTTGCGTTTTTTTTCTCGAAATTTCGACATTTTTTCGAAAATGCTCAAAAAGCATTACAGTCTTGCTCAGCATGCTGTTTTTCACCGTTTTGAGCATTTTTGAGCATTTTCGAAAAAATGTCGAAATTTCGGAGAAAAAAAACGTAAGGCTATAGCCTTGCGTTTTTTTTCTCAAAATTTCGACATTTTTTCGAAAATGCTCAAAAAGCATTACAGTCTTGCTCAGCATGCTGTTTTTCACCGTTTGAGCATTTTTGAGCATTTTCGAAAAAATGTCGAAATTTCGAGAAAAAAAAGTAGGCTATAGCCTTGCGTTTTTTTTCTCGAAATTTCGACATTTTTTCGAAAATGCTCAAAAAGCATTACAGTCTTGCTCAGCATGCTGTTTTTCACCGTTTTGAGCATTTTTGAGCATTTTCGAAAAAATGTCGAAATTTCGGGGAAAAAAAACGTAAGGCTATAGCCTTGCGTTTTTTTTCTCGAAATTTCGACATTTTTTCGAAAATGCTCAAAAAGCATTACAGTCTTGCTCAGCATGCTGTTTTTCACCGTTTTGAGCATTTTTGAGCATTTTCGAAAAAATGTCGAAATTTCGGGGAAAAAAACGTAAGGCTATAGCCTTGCGTTTTTTTTCTCGAAATTTCGACATTTTTTCGAAAATGCTCAAAAAGCATTACAGTCTTGCTCAGCATGCTGTTTTTCACCGTTTTGAGCATTTTTGAGCATTTTCGAAAAAATGTCGAAATTTCGAGAAAAAAACGTAAGGCTATAGCCTTGCGTTTTTTTTCTCGAAATTTCGACATTTTTTCAAAAATGCTCAAAAAGCATTACAGTCTTGCTCAGCATGCTGTTTTTCACCGTTTTGAGCATTTTTGAGCATTTTCGAAAAAATGTCGAAATTTCGAGAAAAAAAACGTAAGGCTATAGCCTTGCGTTTTTTTTCTCGAAATTTCGACATTTTTTCGAAAATGCTCAAAAAGCATTACAGTCTTGCTCAGCATGCTGTTTTTCACCGTTTTGAGCATTTTTGAGCATTTTCGAAAAAATGTCGAAATTTCGAGAAAAAAAACGTAAGGCTATAGCCTTGCGTTTTTTTTTCTCGAAATTTCGACATTTTTTCGAAAATGCTCAAAAAGCATTACAGTCTTGCTCAGCATGCTGTTTTTCACCGTTTTGAGCATTTTTGAGCATTTTCGAAAAAATGTCGAAATTTCGGGGAAAAAAAACGTAAGGCTATAGCCTTGCGTTTTTTTTCTCGAAATTTCGACATTTTTTCGAAAATGCTCAAAAAGCATTACAGTCTTGCTCAGCATGCTGTTTTTCACCGTTTTGAGCATTTTTGAGCATTTTCGAAAAAATGTCGAAATTTCGGGAAAAAAAAAGTAAGGCTATAGCCTTGCGTTTTTTTTCTCGAAATTTCGACATTTTTTCGAAAATGCTCAAAAAGCATTACAGTCTTGCTCAGCATGCTGTTTTTCACCGTTTTGAGCATTTTTGAGCATTTTCGAAAAAATGTCGAAATTTCGAGAAAAAACGTAAGGCTATAGCCTTGCGTTTTTTTTCTCGAAATTTCGACATTTTTTCGAAAATGCTCAAAAAGCATTACAGTCTTGCTCAGCATGCTGTTTTTCACCGTTTTGAGCATTTTTGAGCATTTTCGAAAAAATGTCGAAATTTCGAGAAAAAAAACGTAAGGCTATAGCCTTGCGTTTTTTTTCTCGAAATTTCGACATTTTTTCGAAAATGCTCAAAAAGCATTACAGTCTTGCTCAGCATGCTGTTTTTCACCGTTTTGAGCATTTTTGAGCATTTTCGAAAAAATGTCGAAATTTCGGGAAAAAAACGTAAGGCTATAGCCTTGCGTTTTTTTTCTCGAAATTTCGACATTTTTTCGAAAATGCTCAAAAAGCATTACAGTCTTGCTCAGCATGCTGTTTTTCACCGTTTTGAGCATTTTTGAGCATTTTCGAAAAAATGTCGAAATTTCGGGGGAAAAAAAGTAAGGCTATAGCCTTGCGTTTTTTTTCTCGAAATTTCGACATTTTTTCGAAAATGCTCAAAAAGCATTACAGTCTTGCTCAGCATGCTGTTTTTCACCGTTTTGAGCATTTTTGAGCATTTTCGAAAAAAATGTCGAAATTTCGAGAAAAAAAACGTAAGGCTATAGCCTTGCGTTTTTTTTTCTCGAAATTTCGACATTTTTTCGAAAATGCTCAAAAAGCATTACAGTCTTGCTCAGCATGCTGTTTTTCACCGTTTTGAGCATTTTTGAGCATTTTCGAAAAAATGTCGAAATTTCGGGAAAAAAACGTAAGGCTATAGCCTTGCGTTTTTTTTTCTCGAAATTTCGACATTTTTTCGAAAATGCTCAAAAAGCATTACAGTCTTGCTCAGCATGCTGTTTTTCACCGTTTTGAGCATTTTTGAGCATTTTCGAAAAAATGTCGAAATTTCGGGGAAAAAAACGTAAGGCTATAGCCTTGCGTTTTTTTTCTCGAAATTTCGACATTTTTTCGAAAATGCTCAAAAAGCATTACAGTCTTGCTCAGCATGCTGTTTTTCACCGTTTTGAGCATTTTTGAGCATTTTCGAAAAAATGTCGAAATTTCGAGAAAAAAAACGTAAGGCTATAGCCTTGGTTTTTTTTTCTCGAAATTTCGACATTTTTTCGAAAATGCTCAAAAAGCATTACAGTCTTGCTCAGCATGCTGTTTTTCACCGTTTTGAGCATTTTTGAGCATTTTCGAAAAAATGTCGAAATTTCGAGAAAAAAAACGTAAGGCTATAGCCTTGCGTTTTTTTTCTCGAAATTCGACATTTTTCTCGAAATTTGACATTTTTTCGAAAATGCTCAAAAAGCATTACAGTCTTGCTCAGCATGCTGTTTTTCACCGTTTTGAGCATTTTTGAGCATTTTCGAAAAAATGTCGAAATTTCGAGAAAAAAACGTAAGGCTATAGCCTTGCGTTTTTTTTTCTCGAAATTTCGACATTTTTTCGAAAATGCTCAAAAAGCATTACAGTCTTGCTCAGCATGCTGTTTTTCACCGTTTTGAGCATTTTTGAGCATTTTCGAAAAAATGTCGAAATTTCGGGGGAAAAAAAGTAAGGCTATAGCCTTGCGTTTTTTTTCTCGAAATTTCGACATTTTTTCGAAAATGCTCAAAAAGCATTACAGTCTTGCTCAGCATGCTGTTTTTTCACCGTTTTGAGCATTTTTGAGCATTTTCGAAAAAATGTCGAAATTTCGAGAAAAAAAAGTAAGGCTATAGCCTTGCGTTTTTTTTTCTCGAAATTTCGACATTTTTTCGAAAATGCTCAAAAAGCATTACAGTCTTGCTCAGCATGCTGTTTTTCACCGTTTTGAGCATTTTTGAGCATTTTCGAAAAAATGTCGAAATTTCGGAGAAAAAAAACGTAAGGCTATAGCCTTGCGTTTTTTTTCTCGAAATTTCGACATTTTTTCGAAAATGCTCAAAAAGCATTACAGTCTTGCTCAGCATGCTGTTTTTCACCGTTTTGAGCATTTTTGAGCATTTTCGAAAAAATGTCGAAATTTCGGGAAAAAAAAACGTAAGGCTATAGCCTTGCGTTTTTTTTCTCGAAATTTCGACATTTTTTCGAAAATGCTCAAAAAGCATTACAGTCTTGCTCAGCATGCTGTTTTTCACCGTTTTGAGCATTTTTGAGCATTTTCGAAAAAATGTCGAAATTTCGAGAAAAAAAACGTAAGGCTATAGCCTTGCGTTTTTTTTCTCGAAATTTCGACATTTTTTCGAAAATGCTCAAAAAGCATTACAGTCTTGCTCAGCATGCTGTTTTTCACCGTTTTGAGCATTTTTGAGCATTTTCGAAAAAATGTCGAAATTTCGAGAAAAAAAAACGTAAGGCTATAGCCTTGCGTTTTTTTTCTCGAAATTTCGACATTTTTTCGAAAATGCTCAAAAAGCATTACAGTCTTGCTCAGCATGCTGTTTTTCACCGTTTTGAGCATTTTTGAGCATTTTCGAAAAAATGTCGAAATTTCGGGGAAAAAAACGTAAGGCTATAGCCTTGCGTTTTTTTTCTCGAAATTTCGACATTTTTTCGAAAATGCTCAAAAAGCATTACAGTCTTGCTCAGCATGCTGTTTTTCACCGTTTTGAGCATTTTTGAGCATTTTCGAAAAAATGTCGAAATTTCGGGGAAAAAAACGTAAGGCTATAGCCTTGCGTTTTTTTTCTCGAAATTTCGACATTTTTTCGAAAATGCTCAAAAAGCATTACAGTCTTGCTCAGCATGCTGTTTTTCACCGTTTTGAGCATTTTTGAGCATTTTCGAAAAAATGTCGAAATTTCGGGAAAAAAAACGTAAGGCTATAGCCTTGCGTTTTTTTCTCGAAATTTCGACATTTTTTCGAAAATGCTCAAAAAAGCATTACAGTCTTGCTCAGCATGCTGTTTTTCACCGTTTTGAGCATTTTTGAGCATTTTCGAAAAAATGTCGAAATTTCGAGAAAAAAAACGTAAGGCTATAGCCTTGCGTTTTTTTCTCGAAATTTCGACATTTTTTCGAAAATGCTCAAAAAGCATTACAGTCTTGCTCAGCATGCTGTTTTTCACCGTTTTGAGCATTTTTGAGCATTTTCGAAAAAATGTCGAAATTTCGAGAAAAAAAACGTAAGGCTATAGCCTTGCGTTTTTTTTCTCGAAATTTCGACATTTTTTCGAAAATGCTCAAAAAGCATTACAGTCTTGCTCAGCATGCTGTTTTTCACCGTTTTGAGCATTTTTGAGCATTTTCGAAAAAATGTCGAAATTTCGGGAAAAAAAAACGTAAGGCTATAGCCTTGCGTTTTTTTTCTCGAAATTTCGACATTTTTTCGAAAATGCTCAAAAAGCATTACAGTCTTGCTCAGCATGCTGTTTTTCACCGTTTTGAGCATTTTTGAGCATTTTCGAAAAAATGTCGAAATTTCGGAGGAAAAAAAAGTAAGGCTATAGCCTTGCGTTTTTTTTCTCGAAATTTCGACATTTTTTCGAAAATGCTCAAAAAGCATTACAGTCTTGCTCAGCATGCTGTTTTTCACCGTTTTGAGCATTTTTGAGCATTTTCGAAAAAATGTCGAAATTTCGAGAAAAAAAACGTAAGGCTATAGCCTTGCGTTTTTTTTCTCGAAATTTCGACATTTTTTCGAAAATGCTCAAAAAGCATTACAGTCTTGCTCAGCATGCTGTTTTTCACCGTTTTGAGCATTTTTGAGCATTTTCGAAAAAATGTCGAAATTTCGGGGAAAAAAACGTAAGGCTATAGCCTTGCGTTTTTTTTCTCGAAATTTCGACATTTTTTCGAAAATGCTCAAAAAGCATTACAGTCTTGCTCAGCATGCTGTTTTTCACCGTTTTGAGCATTTTTGAGCATTTTCGAAAAAATGTCGAAATTTCGGGGAAAAAAACGTAAGGCTATAGCCTTGTTTTTTTTTTTTCTCGAAATTTCGACATTTTTTCGAAAATGCTCAAAAAGCATTACAGTCTTGCTCAGCATGCTGTTTTTCACCGTTTTGAGCATTTTTGAGCATTTTCGAAAAAATGTCGAAATTTCGGGGAAAAAAACGTAAGGCTATAGCCTTGCGTTTTTTTTCTCGAAATTTCGACATTTTTTCGAAAATGCTCAAAAAGCATTACAGTCTTGCTCAGCATGCTGTTTTTCACCGTTTTGAGCATTTTTGAGCATTTTCGAAAAAATGTCGAAATTTCGAGAAAAAAAACGTAAGGCTATAGCCTTGCGTTTTTTTTTCTCGAAATTTCGACATTTTTTCGAAAATGCTCAAAAAGCATTACAGTCTTGCTCAGCATGCTGTTTTTCACCGTTTTGAGCATTTTTGAGCATTTTCGAAAAAATGTCGAAATTTCGAGAAAAAAAACGTAAGGCTATAGCCTTGCGTTTTTTTTCTCGAAATTTCGACATTTTTTCGAAAATGCTCAAAAAGCATTACAGTCTTGCTCAGCATGCTGTTTTTCACCGTTTTGAGCATTTTTGAGCATTTTCGAAAAAATGTCGAAATTTCGGGGAAAAAAAACGTAAGGCTATAGCCTTGCGTTTTTTTTCTCGAAATTTCGACATTTTTTCGAAAATGCTCAAAAAGCATTACAGTCTTGCTCAGCATGCTGTTTTTCACCTTTGAGCATTTTTGAGCATTTTCGAAAAAATGTCGAAATTTCGGGAAAAAAAACGTAAGGCTATAGCCTTGCGTTTTTTTTCTCGAAATTTCGACATTTTTTCGAAAATGCTCAAAAAGCATTAGTCTTGCTCAGCATGCTGTTTTTCACCGTTTTGAGCATTTTTGAGCATTTTTGAAAAAATGTCGAAATTTCGGGGAAAAAAACGTAAGGCTATAGCCTTGCGTTTTTTTTCTCGAAATTTCGACATTTTTTCGAAAATGCTCAAAAAGCATTACAGTCTTGCTCAGCATGCTGTTTTTCACCGTTTTGAGCATTTTTGAGCATTTTCGAAAAATGTCGAAATTTCGAGAAAAAAAACGTAAGGCTATAGCCTTGCGTTTTTTTCTCGAAATTTCGACATTTTTTCGAAAATGCTCAAAAAGCATTACAGTCTTGCTCAGCATGCTGTTTTTCACCGTTTTGAGCATTTTTGAGCATTTTCGAAAAAATGTCGAAATTTCGAGAAAAAAACGTAAGGCTATAGCCTTGCGTTTTTTTTTCTCGAAATTTCGACATTTTTTCGAAAATGCTCAAAAAGCATTACAGTCTTGCTCAGCATGCTGTTTTTCACCGTTTTGAGCATTTTTGAGCATTTTCGAAAAATGTCGAAATTTCGAGAAAAAAAAACGTAAGGCTATAGCCTTGCGTTTTTTTCTCGAAATTTCGACATTTTTTCGAAAATGCTCAAAAAGCATTACAGTCTTGCTCAGCATGCTGTTTTTCACCGTTTTGAGCATTTTTGAGCATTTTCGAAAAAATGTCGAAATTTCGGGGAAAAAACGTAAGGCTATAGCCTTGCGTTTTTTTTCTCGAAATTTCGACATTTTTTCGAAAATGCTCAAAAAGCATTACAGTCTTGCTCAGCATGCTGTTTTTCACCGTTTTGAGCATTTTTGAGCATTTTCGAAAAAATGTCGAAATTTCGGGGAAAAAAACGTAAGGCTATAGCCTTGCGTTTTTTTTTCTCGAAATTTCGACATTTTTTCGAAAATGCTCAAAAAGCATTACAGTCTTGCTCAGCATGCTGTTTTTCACCGTTTTGAGCATTTTTGAGCATTTTCGAAAAAATGTCGAAATTTCGGGGAAAAAAAAACGTAAGGCTATAGCCTTGCGTTTTTTTTCTCGAAATTTCGACATTTTTTCGAAAATGCTCAAAAAGCATTACAGTCTTGCTCAGCATGCTGTTTTTCACCGTTTTGAGCATTTTTGAGCATTTTCGAAAAAATGTCGAAATTTCGAGAAAAAAAACGTAAGGCTATAGCCTTGCGTTTTTTTTTCTCGAAATTTCGACATTTTTTCGAAAATGCTCAAAAAGCATTACAGTCTTGCTCAGCATGCTGTTTTTCACCGTTTTGAGCATTTTTGAGCATTTTCGAAAAAATGTCGAAATTTCGAGAAAAAAAAACGTAAGGCTATAGCCTTGCGTTTTTTTCTCGAAATTTCGACATTTTTTCGAAAATGCTCAAAAAGCATTACAGTCTTGCTCAGCATGCTGTTTTTCACCGTTTTGAGCATTTTTGAGCATTTTCGAAAAAATGTCGAAATTTCGGAGAAAAAAAACGTAAGGCTATAGCCTTGCGTTTTTTTTCTCGAAATTTCGACATTTTTTCGAAAATGCTCAAAAAGCATTACAGTCTTGCTCAGCATGCTGTTTTTCACCGTTTTGAGCATTTTTGAGCATTTTCGAAAAAATGTCGAAATTTCGAGAAAAAAACGTAAGCCTATAGCCTTGCGTTTTTTTCTCGAAATTTCGACATTTTTTCGAAAATGCTCAAAAAGCATTACAGTCTTGCTCAGCATGCTGTTTTTCACCGTTTTGAGAATTTTTGAGCATTTTCGAAAAAATGTCGAAATTTCGAGAAAAAAAACGTAAGGCTATAGCCTTGCGTTTTTTTTCTCGAAATTTCGACATTTTTTCGAAAATGCTCAAAAAGCATTACAGTCTTGCTCAGCATGCTGTTTTTCACCGTTTTGAGCATTTTTGAGCATTTTCGAAAAAATGTCGAAATTTCGAAATTTCGACATTTTTTCGAAAATGCTTCAAAAATGCTCAAAACGGTGAAAAACGGCATGCTGAGCAAGACTGTAATGCAATACCCTTGCGCTTTTGCCAGATTTTTTGTCATTTTACGAAAATCTTCAAAATGATGAAAAAACGTAGGCTATAGCCTTGCGTTTTTTCTCTCGAAATTTCGATTTTTTTTCGAAAATGCTCAAAAATAACAACGGCATGCTGTTGCAAGACGTAAGGCTATAGCTTGCGTTTTTGCCAGAATTTAAGTCATTTTGGGTCATTTTTCGAAAAACCTCAAAACGTTGAAAAAACCGTAAGGCTATAGCTTGCGTTTTTCGAAATTTCGACATATTTGAGCATATTTGAGCATTTTCGAAAAATGTCGAAATTTCAAAAACCACAGGCTATAGCCTTGCGTTTTTTTGTTTTTTTTTTTTAATTTGACATTTTTCGAAAATCCTCAACGATGAAAAACGCATGCTCTATAAGACCATAAGGGTATAGCCTGCGTTTTTTTTCCGAAATTTCGACATTTTTCGAAAATGCTCAAAAATCCTCAAAACGATAAAAAATGGCATGCTGTGCAAGACCGTAAGGCTATAGGCTTACGACGATGCTACTTTGATGCTGCAGTTGTTTCCCTGCAGACAGACACTTGCTCTTCCTGCAGACAGTTTGTCCTAAAAAGACAGACTATGCTCTCACTGGACACACCAATGTGGTTGAAACAAGCTACACTTCTAACCACCTTCCCATTATACCAGACATCAGAGAACATACTGTCCACTTACCGAGGAATCAGAAACACTTACCGTCACTGTACCAAGACATCAGAGAAACATACTGTCCACTGTACCGAGAAATCAGAGACACATACTGTCCACTGTACCGAGACATCAGAGACACATACTGTCCACTGTACCAAGACAGAGACGCATACTGTCCACTGCTCCAAGACATCAGAGACACATACTATCCACTGTACCGAGACATCAGAGACACATACAGTTGTGTTCAAAATAATTTGAGTAAAATTTGAGTAAAATAAAATTGAGTAAGAGCCAAAATCCTATAGTGGTTTTTATCCCCATGCATTGGGAACACTGCACAGAATATTCTAAATCAAAACATGAAGAAAAATGAACCATTGGGCTGTAGTAGCAGTAGCAGTGTCTGCATTTTACTTTACAAACTCAAATATTTAATGTATTAACTGAAAATATCCAGGATTCAGCATTCCTGTTAATCACTAACTAATACTTAGTTGTATAGCCACTGTTTTTGAGAACCGCTTCACATCTGTGTTGCATGGAGTCGACCAACTTCTGGCATCTGTGAACAGGTATTCCAGCCAGGATGATTTGACAACGTTCCATAATTCCTCTGCATTTCTTGGTTTTGCCTCAGAAAACAGCATTTTTAATGTCACCCCACAAGGTTTCTATCGGATTAAGGTCGGGGATTGCGCCTGGCCACTCCATGACTTTAATTTTGTTGGTCTGGAACCAAGAAGCTGCTCGCTTACTGGTGTGTTTGGGGTTGTTGTCTTGGTGAAACACCCATTTCAAGGGCATTTCCTCTTCAGCATAAGGCAACATGACCTCTTCAAGTATTATGATGTATCCAAACTGATCCATGATCCCTGGTATGCGATAAAATAGGCCTGACACCATAGTAAGAGAAACATCCCCATATCATGATGCTTGCACCACCATGCTTCACTGCCTTCAGAGTGTACTGTGGCTTGAATTCAGTGTTTGGGCGTCGTCTGACAAACTGTATGCGGCCCTTAGACCCAAAGAGAACAATCTTACTCTCATCCGTCCACAAAACGTTTCTCCATTTCTCTTTTGGCCAGCCAATGTGTTCTTTGGCAAATTGTATCCTCTTCAGCACATGTCTTTTTCTTAACAGTTCATGGAACTTTGCGGGGGCTTCTTGCTGATAGATTAGCTTCACACAGGCGTCTTCTAATTGTCACAGTAGTCACAGGTAACATCAGACTGTCTTTGATCATCCTGGGCTGGAATACCTGTTCACAGATGCCAGAAGTTGGTCGACTCCATGCAACACAGATGTGAAGCGGTTCTCAAAAACAGTGGCTATACAACTAAATATTAGTTTAGTGATTCATAGGAATGCTGAGTCCTGGATATTTTTCAGTTAATACAGTAAATATTTGAGTTTGTAAAGTAAAATGCAGACACTGCTATTTTTTTTAACAGCCCAATGTTCATTTTTCTTCATTTTCTGTAAAGTAATTAAATAATTTCTGCTTTTTCTTCATGTTTTGATTTAGAATATAATGTGCAGTGTTCCCAATGCATGGGAATAAAAACACTATAAGGATTTTGGGCTTTACTCAATTTTTTAAACAGACTGCCATTATTTTGAACACAACTGTACTGTCCACTGTATCGAGACAGAGACACATACTGTCCACTGTACCGAGACATCAGAGACACATACTGTCCACTGTACCAAGACATCAGAGACACATACTGTCCACTGTACCAAGACATCAGAGACACATACTGTCCACTGTACCAAGACAGAGACACATACTGTCCACTGTACCGAGACAGAGACACATACTGTCCACTGTACCGAGACATCAGAGACACATACTGTCCACTGTACCAAGACATCAGAGACACATACTGTCCACTGTACCAAGACATCAGAGACACATACTGTCCACTGTACCAAGACAGAGACACATACTGTCCACTGTACCGAGACATCAGAGACACATACTGTCCACTGTACCGAGACATCAGAGACACATACTGTCCACTGTACCAAGACATCAGAGACACATACTGTCCACTGTACCAAGACATCAGAGACACATACTGTCCACTGTACCAAGACATCAGAGACACATAGGCCTACTGTCCACTGTACCAAGACATTAGAGACACATACTGTCCACTGTACCAAGACATCAGACACATACTGTCCACTGTACCAAGACATCAGACACATACTGTCCACTGTACCAAGACATCAGACACATACTGTCCACTGTACCAAGACATCAGAGACACATACTGTCCACTGTACCAAGACATCAGACACATACTGTCCACTGTACCAAGACATCAGAGACACATACTGTCCACTGTACCGAGACAGAGACACATACTGTCCACTGTACCAAGACATCAGAGACACATACTGTCCACTGTACCAAGACATCAGAGACACATACTGTCCACTGTACCGAGACATCAGAGACACATACTTCCCACAAATCGCACAAACTCAACGTGAGTTTGAAACTATGACCAACGAGGGAAACCTCCCATACCTATTGGGAGAAATACAACAATGTGCAAACACAGAAGCAAGATTTGTGCACTGTTGTGACAAAAGATTGGCCCATGGAATACAACCACCCTAAGGACTACGGCCTGTACTACCCAGACTTCCCATGCAAACAGAGCTGCAACATTTAAACAGATGGTGAATCGGTTTCTCTTTCTTATTCTGCATAATTTATCCTGCAGTAGCAAACATGTACAGAACAATGTAATGTAACATAACTGTTTACACAACTCTGTACCTCCCTCCAACTGTGTATATTTGTGCCCATCTTCAACTGTTTTTTATTGTAGTTTTTGGTTTCTCATGCCAATAAAGCTGATTTTAATTGAATTGACTTTTATGGGAACGGGGACAGGACATACTATGTCTATCTCTCACATAAACACACACAGGCCCCGCCCCTTTCTCATCTGGACAGGCTTCACTTCAGGCTGCCAGTGTTGATGAAACTATTTTGAGCACATTGTAAAAAAAAAAAAAAAAAAAAACATGAGAATGTGGGACAACGTCTCAATCGGCGGGACGCATGTAAAGTCAGTGAAATGCAGGTCATCTGGTCACCCTACAATGAGTTATTATTGAACTATGACCAGAAAAGGCACTAGTAGTGCCACTTCTTGTAAATGCTTGAGCACAACTAGGTTTTCCAAAAACCAAGGCATCCCCAAACTCACAAGTGTGTGTGTGTGTGTGTGCAGATTTGGACATCATGGTTCTGGACAAGGGATTTGTGTGTGTGTGTGTGTGTGTGTGTGTGTGTGTGTGTGTGTGTGTGTGTGTGTGTGTAAATAAAGAAAATGCAGTAAATGAGGAGTCTGCCAGCCTAAGTATGTCAGTAGTGGCCAGTAGTTTAACCATTTTGATACCAGGGCCCATTATTTACTCAACATTTGAGCCATGGACCACCATTTGATAACATTTTCATCCCACAGACTGCAAAACTAAAGATGTTCTTTTGTTTTTATCCACAATTCTAGGCTGGATTTGGGACACAAAACTGGCAAACACATAGATCAAAATTACCTTTTAATCTTCTACATTCTCTATGTTATGCAGACTCATGAGGGTAAATATGAAACCAAATGGACCCAAACACCCACAAGGGTCCATTTGGTTTCATGCTGGCCTGCTTGCTGTTGCATTTGCCTGCTTTTGGTTTCGTTGCTTGACTGCTGGCCTGCTTGCTGTGCTGAAAGAAAGTTCAACTAAAAATAAAGTGGCTTTTTGCATATAGATTGTGCATGAACTTGCATGGCGTTTCATAGTGTGGCATATGGCCTTTGGAAATAATTCCTGTTCCTGGTCTGTGGTGGTAAACTTGAAAGATAAAGTCAATCAAGTTGCAAAAAAAAGTGATCTCGGCAGCAGCACTGGGCAGACATCACATGTGTGAGTTTCCCCCGTCAGTTGCATCCAATGTGAGGAACAATCCGATCCTCCACCCAAACTGATCTACACAGGATTATTAACACCCCTGCTAATTGACAGCTTTTAAGTCATTCGGCTGGAAGTGTAGCGCAGTAAATGATCCAAAACCTGTTAGTGTGGTTGCTCTGTGAATACTATTGGAAGCTCACATTTGGGCCTTCAAAATGAAAATACACATTTACAATGGTGGCACCGGGGATAAATTTGATTATGAAATGGCAAACTGTGCCTTAAGACATAATTTACAGAAACTAAATCCAGGAAGATGAAGTCTGCTGCTTGTAATCCGAGTGCCTAATATCTGTCAATTCCACGAAGTGGGAAGGTCTCTCTGGTGTTTTATAATACACAAGTGACACATTTCACGTCATAACATAGCTAGAGAGTACAAACTGTAAAGAATCCAGTGGTCATAAAAAATAAAAATAGACCATGTAAATCCAACACATTGAGCAGGGCACTGCAGGGAATCGAACCCCGTTCCAGTAAACCAGAAGTCCACACCAATGCCTTATGCTTTGTTGTAATTTACACATCCAAAACATAAGTACAGACTACAATTTACAGTCTGTACATTCAGTTTGGGAAATTTACTCATTTGCCAACCTCCCAAGGCAAGCCGTGGGAGGTCCTTAATAGTCATTAACAGACCATGAATGATAGCAATGTTATACATTAGAAACCAGAACTCCTCAAACATAAACCAAGACAATATAGTATTTTTCTGTGTTCATAAAGTGCTGTAAAGTGCAAAAAGTGAATAGTGCAGTAGAACGTTTGGGTCATAGGCCCATCGCCTTGCCATGAAGTTTTAGCTGCCAAGTGGCAGCATGTAGAAATTTACACATCAACCAACACCACATACCTAACCTAACCCTGTGTTCATTATGGGATGTTGGACGACATGAATCTTTACTCACAACTGTGAGATGATACGACATAAACACACTTCACATACCGGGCCTGTGTTCATATGTGAAGTGGGATTACGCAGTGGAAACTTTACAGATTAAATATTATATAGCACTGACAATGGTCTTATGACCTAGAGGTTTACTGCTGCACTTTTCACTTTAAGCACTTTAGAGTGCTCCATGAACACAAACAAAATACATACATTTCCTTGGTCTCTGCCCAAGCAGTTTGCATGGAGAGCATTTTCCCCAAAATTTACTTTTAGGTAACGCCAATTATCAAACATAATGATGCAACGCAAAAACAATTAGTGCAACATTTGTCAGCAACACTATAATCAGTACACATGATATGACAATAGAACACAACATACAAAAATAGATAAAATTGCCATGAACGACGCGGCTACAGCACTATAGTCATCTTAAAGGGGAATCCCACCCATTTCCAACATTATTAATATATAATGTTAGTGAAGAGCTAGAAGGATAGGCAAGAAGAAATTAAAAAATCATAAATAAAAATAGAGTCAGAGACAAACAAAAACAATTTTATTAAAGCAAAGAATGGAGAGACAAGATGAGAGAAATTCCCCTTTAATGGCGTTCAAACTTCGCCCTAATTAAACTGATGTCGACCGATGTGAACTACAATCCGTCTGCAATTAATAAAAATAATTACATAAATGCACATTAGACACCGGGCCTGAGTTCATGTCTAATGTGAACTCACGTAATCGTGACGTTCTACGGGTAAACGGCGCAACGCAAAAAATAAAAAACGCAACCCGATTCACGCACCACAAACACTGAAGTAGTGTTGAGAGGAAGGAAAGATGGAGGAAATTACGGAAAAAAAATGCAAATAAATGAAATGCGATCAAGAGAGTCTGAGACAAAACAGAATCAAATAACTTTATTTAAAGCAAAGAATAAAGAGGAGAAAATATGAAGGCAGGGTAGAAACCTTGTAAGTCCTGAACAGTTTATTTTCTGGGCAATAACAAAAAAAAAAAAGGGATGATCACTTGTAAATTTGGTACTTCAAACCAAATTAAGTGATAGAATCGATTAAAAAAAAGGAATAACTATTAGTCCAGGCAAAATAGCGTTTCAAGTGGAATAAATTGTAACATGGGATTTTTCTTCACAGATCATTTCTTTGAGGTCTCCAGAACAACATATTAAAAGTCCCGAAAAATCCCAGCTGCGCAAATATGTTTAATTTCATAAAGTAATAAAATACATAGGCTCCAATGGAGCCCCCTTCCTATACAAACCCATTATAACTTAAAACTCCATTTTAACCATGATGGATTATTCAAAAACAACCCATCTTTTTTCTGGTGACTGATATTGTCCTCCTAATATGTGAGAGGGCAGTGGAATTTCATTTACAGGTTTCATTTATTTTTAAAAAAATATTCATTTCGGTGGGCATACCCATATATGGAGGCAGCTACATTTACCCATTATAACTTAAAACTCCATTTTAACCATGACGGATTATTCAAAAACAACCCATCTTTTTTCTGGTGACTGATATTGTCCTCCTAATACGTGAGAGGACCGTGGAATTTCATTCACAGGTTTCAGTTATTTTTTAAATATTGTTTTGGAAAATGTAGCTGCCTCCATATCTGGGTATGCCCACCGAAATGAATATTTAAAAAAAAAATAAATGAAACCTGTAAATGAAATTCCACTGCCCTCTCACATATTAGGAGGACAATATCAGTCACCAGAAAAAAGATGGGTTGTTTTTGAATAATCCATCATGGTTAAAATGGAGTTTTAAGTTATAATGGGTTTGTATAGGAAGGGGGCTCCATTGGAGCCTATGTATTTTATTACTTTATGAAATTAAACATATTTGCGCAACTGGGATTTTTCGGGACTTTTAATATGTTGTTCTGGAGACCTCAAAGAAATGATCTGTGAAGAAAAATCCCATGTTACAATTTATTCCAATTTTAGGTAAAACATGAGCTAAAATTACTGGCCTATATGGATATACAAGGTTTCTGCCCGACAGAAAAGATAATAAACTACTTCACTCACCTTCACTAACCAAGGAAGCAAATGACACAGCAGCCATCATTTCCTTCCTCTGTTAGTTAAGCATGCTACCATAATGATACCAGACAGAAATCACACAACCTCCACATCACATCTGTACACACAAGACCACTAGTGGAGAACTAGGGCAATAGGATAGGAAAGTAGGAGGACATGTAATAAAATAAAAGCGAAATGCGATCAATGAGTCAGAGACAAAAACAAATAACTTTATTAAAAGCAAAGAAAGGAAACACTAGAACCTCACAGGGTAAACACAGTTCTGTACTGAGTTTATCCTGTGAGATTCTAGTGTTTCACTAGAACAGAATGTACAGATGTGATGTGAACACGACCAAATTTTACTTGGAAAATTACGTTAAACGATGAATAAATCACATGGCTCCAGCAACATCCAGTAGCGCCATGTGATGTCGACTGGCATTACTCACACAGTTGACAGCCTATAGTATGGTAGCATGTAGTCTCACTTATACCAGCCAAGAATCAAAAGGTTCATCATCACTAACCTTCAGTGTTGACGACCAGCGGAGACGGACGACACCCAGCAGAGAGACGGACGACACCCAGCAGAGAGACGGACGACACCCAGCAGAGAGACGGACGACACCCAGCAGAGAGACGGACGACACCCAGCAGAGAGACGGACGACACCCAGCAGAGAGACGGACGACACCCAGCGGAGAGACGGACGACACCCAGCGGAGAGACGGACGGACACGGACAGCACACGGAGTCTGACACTTCAACATTTCTGTTCTGAAATGACAGTGGAAAACAAAGGCAGACAGATTTAGTCGTCAGCCTACAGAATGACATGCTGGAAGTCATTAAGTCAAGGACAGGGCTGTGTCACCATTTTTTTTTTTACTTTCACACAAATTGTGACTAAACCCATTAAAAGGGCCAGTACATCCTCTTTTGCAACCAGAGCTCTTATGTCACACCTCCACGCAGCCTCCTCCCTTTCCCACAAAGAGGTTGAAGTACACTAAAGCATTATGGGAGTTGCACTGAGGGAATTCACTAATCCGGTCATAGAGCATTTCACCAAATTGACCAGTAATTTGTACACCGATTTACAGAGTGATTTTTATATTCATGTTACACACCTTGAAAAGCAAGGTATTCAATCATCTACATGCAGGTGATTTTCAAACTCTCAAGAGTTCATCATCTGAATTAGCACCACTTAATTAAGTCTACACTGTTTTGTTGGCAAAATCCAGCCTGGAATTGTGGACCAAAACCAAAAGAATTCTTTAGTTTTAAGTCTTCGGGGCTAAAATATCATCAAATGGTCCTGTGGCTCAAATGCTGAATAAATGGTGGTTCCTGCAGTCAAAAAGTTTGAAAACCACTGTTGTAGATTAATGGTGGTGACACAGCCCTAGTTTCTATAGTAATAATTTAACCCATGTACATACCGTGGGAGCATTCTGTCGCTCAGGGTGAAGATATCTGGTCTGAACAGGATCTGTTATAGCAGATATCTCCTGATGACACAGTCCACTCCAAGGTCACATCAACAACCTGAAAGACACAACATAAAACATTACTCATTTTATAGATTTTTCTTTCTTCAAATCATAACTAGAGTAAAAAAAATGAGACCATTCTACACAATTTTCCACAGACAGATCTACAAGCTCATATAGGCCCATCTATGATCAGCTTGTAAGTCTTCCATTTTTCAACACCTAAATCTAAGGCTAACAGCAGCTAAAGCTAATCCTAACAATTGCAATAGCCAATGCTTTCAATAGCTAAAGCTAGCAAATGCTTAACACTAAATAAAAGGCTACCCATACAGAAATGGGTTCAAACGCATTTTATTTTTTAAATAAGCCCAAAAGTAGTCTATACAGAATGTCCCATTTGAAAACAAGCAGATCTGCATGCTCACAACATGCCACATCACAATGCACTGTAACCAGTCTAATGACAGTCTAATCTACCTTAGTAGGAAGCTACGTTTTATAATCACCCACAGTAGTAGTTTAAAGTTTACAAATAACTGTAGCAGACTACAAAAGTACAATACCACTCACAGTAGTTTCAGTTAATAGAATATATAAGCTACTTTCCACCTACTGTTTAGTACAACAATTTAGTTCAGTTTGTGTTTGCTTGTTTACTTCTCAAAAAGGACAATTGCACATATTATCACCCATTTTCTGTTAGAATAAACAACCAACGCTCCTAACAAATCAAAAGTTTAAACAATAACACTCTTAATTGTAGATAAAAACCGAGTGTTTTTCAAACAAACATTTGTGACTTACCTCAGAGCACATGGACTCAAACAATATGGCCACCATGAGCAGCTCCTCCATTTTTAAACCCTGAAGCCCCGCCCACTGTACCGCTCTGTTTCTGTCACACACAAAGTCCGTCCGTGATTGGTCCATCAGCGGCAGAGCCTTGGAGTACTCTAGTATAGAGCTGCGCAGTGACGTCACCGCCCCGGTTCCGGAAGTCTTTCCCCATTCATTTTTCTCATAGACTTTTCGAAAATAATTTATATCAAGACGATTACGCCGCGGCCAAAGCCAACTCAGGTCGTGACAAATCATGACAACAAACACAACATCGTCATATAATATATAATTAGGAAGAAGTAGAAAACGGCATGATACAAGACTTTTTGTTTCGTTTTTCATCTTAGAAATTATTTTATTGTCCCAAAAGTTTGTGTGTGTCATCATGATTCGTCACGACTCGTGTTGGCTTTGTCCGCGGCGTAATCGTCTTGATATAAATTATTTTCGAAAAGTCTATGAGAAAAATGAATTGGGAAAAGACTTCCGGAACAGGGGCGGTGACGTCACTGCGCAGCTCTATAAAGTTAGGACATCTCCGTTCACTCCCATGGAAAAGTGATTTCATGACCTAACATCCATACATTTTAGTTCATTTTTGTCGTAATAGTAAAACATTAGAGACCTTTAATTGTTACTGTATGATAGCCTACTTTAAAACAGTTGACATGATGCACCTATGCTCTTATTGGCGCCTCCCTCGATTAAAAAAAACCCTGTAGTAGACACATGAGTTTCTAATATAGTAAACTATACAGGTGGTTCCCAAAGTGACATTATAGTTTAAACAAAGTGGACCTTATGGGCTCATTCTCACAAAACATTGGTTTTCAAGATTTCAGCGTGCAAATTTTCAAAACACTTTTATTGAGAAATTTCAGGTTGAAGCATTATTAACAAGGTCTTAAGTATTTGGAAACATTATTTTACAAATATTTAATGACAATTTCAAACCTCTTTTTTTTTTGCATATTTTCTAAAACATGTCCTGATTACCGCAACAAACAGCAATAACAGTAAGAAAGATCATCTTTTTGGGAAAAAAAATGTTTTATGGATTATTAAAGAGATAGTTCAGATTTATTTCTAAAATATTAGGACCTCCTTCGTTCATTTTTGACCCCTCTAGCACATGGAACTACTTTTTGGGCGTAGTGGACCATAGTGGATCATATGGACACGAAATACTGTAGGTCTGAAAATAGCTCTGAAAACAAAAACAAATATTTGAAAAATGGATGGAATTCCCCTTTTACCTAATTCAGCTTAAAGGTCAGGTCTTAGAGGAACCGACAATGTCATTCCACAAACTATAAATTAGCCTTAAAATAGAAACATCATGCATACTGAAGCACGGTAGCCATGTTTGACATAACACCTTTGTTAAATACATACGACTTGAACTTTTAATTTGAAACGAATCCACTACCAATTCAAGCACTTTTAAAGTGCAACTTTATAGTCTGTTCTGGACTAAAAATGGGCTGTTTTATTTGTTTTATTTCATGGCATCGGGCCTAACAATACTGATACTGTTTTTATATTCACTGGGCTGCCAGACGTACATGTTTAGAACTGCTGTCACAGCTGATGTGGTACAAATGTATGGCTTTGTTCCCTGCCTGATTGCCACATTGCTTAAAGGGCAACTTTTTACTACCAAGGTTCATGGTTCAGGCTGTTATTAGAGAAAATAAAAGATGAGTGTTGGTTGTTTTACATTGCTTGCTTTCTTTAGTTTTATTATATGGTATATTATTTATGAATTCAAATAGGCTATGATCCTAAATACTGTATACACTGTATCTGTTCACAATCCCTAAAACTAAAGAAAGCAAGGAATGTAAAACAACAAAACAAAGTTCTCCTTTAATGCTTTATAAGCGATCACCCAGTTTGTAGAACACCAGAATGGGTTATTTGTTTTATTATTTGTTTGATTTGAACATTGCTTTATAAGCTACTGTTCATAATTTTATTCTAAAGGGAAACCTTAAGGTTTTCTTTTCAACCAAGGTTCATGCTCTAGTTATCATAGAAAGTAAAAGATGTGGGTTGATTTATGTTTTCGCTCGCTTTCTTTCTTTTTTTTTTTTTTCCAAAAGCAAACATCCACATCCACATCCACAAAAGAAATAAAGTTGTCACACAATCAACTTTGATGCAAAACAAAACAAACAGATCATTTCCATCTCCAGTTTTCACGACGGTTAAAGTATGGTCTCTCTAACGATCCCGATCAGGCTGTGCGGGCGTTCCTGGAGGTCACGGCGGCGCGAGCTTCTCCGGAGCGTGGCCGGGGGTGCCGCGACCCCTGACCCCCGTTCTGGGGGGGCAGGGGCCCTCGGGGGGCCCTGGCCCTGCGGGGGGGCTCGGGGCAGTGGCGCGGGGGGCCGGGGCCCTCCTCTCCGGAGCAGGTGTAGGAGCTGAGGTCTCCACAGCTGCGCAGGTGCAGCAGGCCGGCTGCTTTCCTCCGCGGGGGGAGGGGCAGCGTCTGGGCCGGAGGGGGAGGGGGGAGAGGGGGCGGGACCACGCCTCCTCTGCCCGCCGTGATTGGCCGGCTGCCGCGGCCGGGAACACCCGCCCCTGATGACGTTGTCTCTGATTCGGTGAACGCCTGGAAAACAGAGGAAACGAACATGTTTGATTTCCTTGATTGACAAATGGTTGTGCCAGTGCAGAAGCTACAGCTCTTACTCTGAAATCCCTGTACCGATTACATTTATGACTGACTGTACTCTGTAACGATTACATTTATATCTGACTGTACTGATTACATTTATGTCTGACTGTACTGATTACATTTATGTCTGACTGTACTGATTACATTTATGTCTGACTGTACTGATTACATTTATGACTGACTGTACTGATTACATTTATGACTGACTGTACTCTATACCGATTACATTTATGTCTGACTGTACCCTGTAGTCTACCGATTACATTTTCTGCCAATAAATGAATCAATGGATGAATCAGTAAACCAATCACTGACTGGTTTCCTGTCCGTCCCAAAAAAGAAAAAGGCCATGCCTCAAAAGACTGGTGACAGGTGTGTAGGACAGCAAAACGACCCATGCAAAAAAGAAAAAAAGGTCCCGCACACTGTCTGTGGTATTGTCTATCCCGAAGAAATCGAGTTTCCGACACTAGACAAATCTCTCTTAACTCATTTACCGCCTCCGGTAGGCCTACAGTTGAGCCCCCTTCGCCATTCACGCGGTAGGGCAAACACAAGGAATCGTAGATTTCATTCTTTAATCCATCTTTTAATCCGAGCGCATCGTCTGATGGTCGCTCTGTTGTTGACTTTCATTTGGGACAGAATGGGCAGCGCCTCCTCCCACCTGCTCTAGGTACTGCGCAGAGCGCAGCACCTCCTCCCTGCCTCCCACCTGCTCCAGGTACTGCACAGAGCGCAGCACCTCCTCCCACCTGCTCCAGGTACTGCGCAGAGCGCAGCGCCTCCTCCCACCTGCTCCAGGTACTGCGCAGAGCGCAGCACCTCCTCCATGTGCTGCTGGTCCAGCTGCAGCACGGTGCGGATGCTGTCCACCAGCCGGTGCACCTCAGGGTCCAGACCCTGCAGGTAGGGGGCGCTGCAGGCCGGCTGCTGCTCCAGGAACCTGCTGACCAGCCTCTGGGTGTGAGCATAGCTCTGGTAGTCCAGCATGGACGAGGGCCTCTGGAGGGTGGGCCTCTGGAGGGAGGGGATCTGGTGGGTGGGGATCTGGTGGGTGGGCCTCTGGGGTCCGGGCCGGTAGCCCTGGTAGTCAGGGAGTATAAACATATCGTCAGGATATGACGTATCGATTTAACCCATTCTATCCAGCCATTAGATTGTCGTTTCTGACACAAGATTCTACAGTAAGATTTCTGAGTTTCCGAGAATAGATTTAAGTTTCTGACACTAGATTCTAGAGTCTCTGACAGTAGATTCTGGAGTTTCTGACACTAGATTCTAGAGTTTTTGACAATAGATTCTAGTTTCTGACAGTAGATTCTGGAGTTTCTAACACTAGATTCTAGAGTTTCTGACACTAGACTCTAGAGTTTCTGACACTAGATTCTAGAGTTTCTGACACTAGATTCTAGAGTTTCTGACACTAGATTCTAGAGTTTCTGACACTAGATTCTGGAGTTTCTAACACTAGATTCTAGAGTTTCTGACACTAGATTCTAGAGTTTCTGACACTAGATTCTAGTTTCTGACACTAGACTTTAGTTTTTGACACTAGACTTTAGTTTCCGACACTATAGATTCTAGTTTCTGACACTAGATTCTAGTTTCTGACACTAGATTCTAGTTTCCGATACCAGACTATAGTTTTCCGACACTAGACTATAGTTTCTGACACTAAATTCTAGAGTTTCTGGCACTAGACTCTAACACTAGACTCTAGAGTTTCTGACACTAGACTCTAGTTTCTGACACTAGATTCTAGTTTCTGACATAGATTCTAGTTTCTGACACTAGATTCTAGTTTCTGACACTAGATTCTAGAGTTTCTGACACTAGATTCTAGTTTCTGACACTAGATTCTAGTTTCTGACACTAGATTCTAGTTTCTGACACTAGCTTCTCGGGTTTCTGACACTAGATTCTAGAGTTTCTAGAGTTGGGTATGGAGGCTAGGTATTGTACGGTGAGTTGAGTGTATCTGTCCATGTTTACCTGGCAATGCACCATGGAGGAGGGTCTGTGATGGGTGGGCCTCTGGCTGGGCTGGTAGCTCTGGCAGTCCACCATGGACGAGGGTCGTGGCTGTCTCGGTCGCAGGCGCACCGATGCTACACCCTCCTCCTCCTCCTGGTTCCTCCCCAGAATCCCTGGCGACCACCCAGGGACGGGGGGGTGGGGGTGGGGCTGGCTGGACAGGGTGGACTGGGATGTCTGGGTGGCCGAGTCAGCTGTCACACGGCCATGATGGGTGGGCCCTTCAGGGACAACCACCGCTACACATGGAGGAGAGGAACACACCAACATTACACTGAGGACATTACCTTAAAGAGGGGGTGCCGTGATTTTTCTATTTATTCCAATTTTGTACATGTTTAAGAGGTGACAGTATGTAAATAGACCCCTTGGTGTGTTTTTTATGTGCAATGATGTCTTCTCTTTGTATTTAGGGTTTCCTGAGGGCTGAACCTTTCCAGTCAAACGTGCCAATGAAAAAAACTTCAATATAGTGACATCATGTGCTCAGCCACTCCCCTAACTCCTCCCCCTTTCATCATGCACCTAAAGGTGTGGGTGTGGCTTCAGTTCAGGTGGATCTCCACCCATCACCACCCACCAGGCAAACCAGGCATACTTAATGAAGTGGTAGGGTGGAATCATAAAAATGACAGTTTAACAAACACTGTACACTTTTTGGGAAAAAATCTTACTTTTCATATAACATTAATACCTGATGTTCATGTTTTAGGGTAGAAAAAATCATGGCACTCCATCTTTAAAGTTAGGTAGGTAATTTCACTTAAAAGGGAATTCCACTCATTTTCCTGAGAGGACACAAATGTGAACCAAATGAACCCTAGCGGGTCCATTTGGTTCCATTTGTACCCTCTCAGGAAAAAGGGGTCTGAAAGAAAAATCATGGTGAAATACATTTTTTCAGACCTCCATTTTTTTTTTTAGGAAATGCAGAATTGTCCTCCAAACCCATAGAACAGACGAACGGCTGCAGTCTCGTAACACAGACAGACCTTTAGTTGTGACCTCGGTCAGCAGAGGGTCGCTGTTGGAGCGGCGGATCTGCGGCGCCCTCTGGGGGTGAAGAGACGCCACAGCTCTCTGCTGTCCTCCTGGAGCAGCCTGCTGGTGGCGCTGTGGAGGAGAGGACAGAGTCAGCACCTCACTGGAACCACCACCAGGTAGCCTCGACACCCAGGCTTTCATTTTCGTTCGCCTTGCACGGAAACGGAAAGCCTGGACTAACACACGTTGGCAAGTGGCCTTCAAGTGGGAGTGAACCTTCCGGGGTGGGCGTCGCTCTAAATAATGAGGGCTAGACCAGGCTAACCACCAGGTAACTGGGGTAAAGCTATCCAACATAGTAACGTAATTACGGTAGCGGCAGTTCAGCGCTTGCCGGTCGCCACGGTGGCAGCGTGTTCGTGTTTGTGTGCGTGTTTGGGATCATGCGTGTGTGTGTGTGCGCGATCATGCGTGTGTGCGTGTGTGCGTGCAAGCGAGAGAAAGAGTAAAGACCAAACTGGCTGTTGTATGAACTATGAATACAAGGGTAATAATAATAATACTGAAAATAAACTTGATATTTGATGAACACAAGACTGCTGTACTCCGCCTAGGCCCAAGAGCTGATTCTATGAACTTTGACCAGCAACCACACACACTGTGTCAGGTGTGCATGAACCAGTGCTCTCAAAATCAACTAGGGATGTATAGTTCTACCTCTCCTGACAATATTGATCCTTTCAACTGTAGAAAGGACTTCCAACGTGACACCTACTTGTTGCAAATATGCTAATTCTATGAACTTTGACCAGACAACCACACAGACTCTGTCGAGTTTCAACAGCACTGGTTCATGCACACCTGACAGAGTGTGTGTGGTTGCTGGTCAAAGTTCATAGAATCAGCTCTTGGGCCTAGGCGATATTGGAGCAAAAGGGCACATTTGAAGCGCAATATCTCAAGAAATCTACAGTAGAAACATTGTCAGGAAAAGTAGAAAAAAGTAGTTTGTGTGACACGGTCTCTGTCCATCAGCTTATGCTCAGTGTTGCCAACTTGGCGCATTTGTCGCTATATTTAGCGCTTTTTCAGACCCCCCTAGCGGCAAAATTAGTGAAAAACTCCTGGTGGAAAATCTACTGTACTGTAGTGCTTTTTTGCTGGTGAGTTGGGGCGAAATTGGTTGACAGGCGCCAGAGATAAAACCCTTGTTTTTATGATACAGTCTGTAACTCTTGAGAGCGTAAAACGAAACCAAATGGACCCTTACGACCCTTACGGGTCCATTTGGTTTCGTTTTACGCTCTCAAGAGTTAAATTATATTCCAAACATCTGAGTTTCCTCATATTCAAGAATCTGCACATTTAGAAATGGCTATAAATAGCTATTTTGACCAACATTTTGCCAGTTTGGGTTTGGTCCACAAGATACGATACTCTACCAAAATACCCTTATACCTATCCAAATACTTCCTTAATGTCAATGAAGTACACTCCCACAACACCAGAGGGAGTGCTACTAACCATGTCCAACCCAGATTTGGTACAAACAAGGGTCTTAATTCCTTCCGCTCATATGCCACCAAAATGTGGAATGCCCTACCAACAGTCATAAAGGCATGTAAATCCCTTGACTCCTTCAAAACCGCCCTCAAAGGGCACCTACAGATGGCTGCAATTCTTAACTGGCCTCTGTAAAACAAAAATGTATATAAAATCACCCCGCCTCTCCTCTTTGTACATTTCTCTTTTCCCTTTTTTACCTCCACTATGATTTTGCCCCCGTGATTTGCTGCTTCTGTTTTTACTGAAGTAGTTGTTTTGTATGTATTTGAATGCCTTAATGAAATGAACAAGTTGGACACTATTGTAAACAAGTGTATGCTTAACTAGTGTGTCCAATCAGCTTTTTCAGATTTGATGCAGTTGTACTTGAATTGTACTGTAATTCTCCAAGCTGTTATCAGTTTTGTAGCAGTGTGTACTTGACTTGTACTATAATTCTCATCTCTGTTAATAAAAAATTCATTCATTCATTCATTCATTCATTCATTCAGTTATTGCCTGAGAGACTAAACTCAACATCAAATGATGGTCCTTCTGGGCTAAAATGCAGAATAAACAGTGGGCCCTGGTATGAAAATGGTTGAAAACCCACTGCGCTAGCGCATTCTAGTGCATTTTGGAAGTGGCACTAGTGCATTTTGGATTTGGGCAGTTGGCAACACTGCTTATGCTTCACATTGCAGGGTTCAGCTGGGCGGGTTTTACTTCAGAGGGCTAGATCTAGAGGGGAGTAATACCCCCCCTAAATGCCCTGACTTCCATTTTAAATTAAAGTGCTTATATTTAAAATGATTTGAAACTAGACACACGTTCCACACTAAATAAAAATGAAACAATTAAACAAGTGTAATAACTCACCCTGGGAGGAGTGGGAGGGAGTGAGACCCCTGATGTCTCTGACACTGTCTGGAGACACAGGTCTGACACTGGACCTGGACACGCACACACACACACACACACACACGCACGCGCACACACACGCACGCACGCACACGCACGCACGCACACACGCACACGCACGCACGCGCACACGCACACGCACACCCACACACACAGCATATAAAACAACATGTGGAGAGAAGGCGGTTGTAAACTTGATTGCCACTCGTATCCATTGTGTGGGTGTGTGTGTGTGTGTGTGTGTGTGTGTGTGTGTGTGTGTGTGTGTGTGTGTGTGTGTGTGTGTGTGTGTGTGTGTGTGTGTGTGTGTGTGTGTGTGTGTACCTCTGACAGGTGTGTTACATGTGATTGTACTCAGCTCTGTCTCCTGAAAATAGAACAGATTATATAATGAACTGTTATAATGTTATAATGAATATAACATATGAAATGCATATTTCAACTACATACAGGAAGTCACATACAATGACTTTCTATAGAGCCGAGCAGTCCTGTCTCTTTCATGACGTTCAACATTTTACTATGTCATCAATAGAGGTGTTGTGTGGACAACATAAAAAAGTTCCCCCCATTCTGTTTCCTAGAAAGGGAGCTCTGAATAAAATCATTAACTTGGTGAAGTACATCTTGATGACATCATCAAGATGTTCTTCACCATGTTAATGGATTTCTTTAGATGCTTTTTTTTCTGAGAGTGTACAAATGTGGTTCACTTTTGTAAGCTGTCAGGAAGAAAATGAAAATGGGTGGAGTTCCCCTTTAATTAAAGGTAGGGAAGTGATTTCACTTTTGTCAGATATCACCACATTTTTTTTTTCTGTTAAAATGCTCTATTATAAGGTGTGCAGACCATATATGGAGTTTCCCCCTCCCCCACGTTAGCAGAGGAGCTAATAAAAGTTCCCCAGGTCACCACAATTCTCCTCCAATCAGGAGAGAGCAGCAGGTTCACCTAGTGTAGCTACTTTTGGGGGCCCCTAGTGCACCAGGCTGGTACTACACCATGAATTTCAAATCACTTCCCCTACCTTTAATTAAAGGGGAAGTGATTTCACTTTTGTCAGATATCACCCCAATTTTATTTTTTCTGTTAAAATGCTCTATTATAAGGTGTGCAGACCATATATGGAGTTTCCCCCTCCCCCACGTTAGCAGAGGAGCTAATAAAAGTTCCCCAGGTGGTGGGTGAATTCTCCTCCAATCAAGATGGAGCAGCAGGTTCACATAGTGTAGCTACTGTTGGATGCCCCTAGCGCACCAGGCTGGTACTACACCATGAATTTCAAATCACTTCCCCTACCTTTAAACACTGTGAGTATTTTTTTTTTTCTACCACTGAGTGTGATGTTAAAGTTAACAGTACAGTACAGTACAAGTACAATTTGTGTTTAATGGATCGTTCCAGAGAACAAAAACGTGACCATATACGTAAGGTCATACCTGTGTGACGGTGGTGGTGGTGGAGGAGGCGGGGTTGGGGGCGGAGCCTCCAGCCACCTCCTCGTAGGGAGGGGGCGGGTCCGAGGGAGGGAATAGCTCCGCCCCTTTCATCCTGAACCCACCGTAGGAGGGCTGAGGTACCACAGCACTGTCCCCCAACATTCTGACACACACACACACGCACGCACGCACGCACGCACGCACGCACGCACGCACGCACGCACACGCACACGCACACACACACACTTCTTTCAATTCTTTTATTTGGATCTGCACAAGAGGCACAGTCAGGGGCGGATCTAGGCATAGGTATGGGCGGGCAATGCCCCCCTAAATGCCCAGTCTGCCCCACCAAACATGATGGCATGCAAAACAACCCAAGATATTTCAGTGCCTATATATTTAAAAGTATTTGAAACACTACTACTACTGCTACTAATTAACTACAGCTGTGTCACCACTAAACCAACAGCATTTCATCATTGAAAACAGAAAACTCTCTGAGTCAGACCTTTAGCTTTATGCATGCTGCGTGTCTGTTGCAACTTCAACAACAACTGATGTTATTATTGATGCTTTACTTCACTAATAAAAGGCTTCCACGGGCGATGAAGCCGCCCCCATACCATTTTCTCCTGACCCCCCCCCCCCCCCCCTCCCCCCCAATTGGGAAATGTTACATCCGCCCCTGGGCACAGTCATAATAGATCCAAATACTGATCAGAAGAGGGTTACATCATGGATCAACATACAGAGAAGGAGAAGACATTGAGAAGACATACAACTGTAATAGCAGGTGTGTTTAATCATAGAAGCAGGTGTGTCTACTCTAACCCTAGAAGAAGGTACCTTGGGGCCAGGTGTGTTTAATGATAGAACCAGGCGTGTTTAGAACCATGTACCTTCGGGCCAGGCGTGTTTAGAACCATGTACCTATAGGCCAGGCGTGTTTAGAACCATGTACCTCTGGGCCAGGCGTGTTTAGAACCATGTACCTTCGGGCCAGGCGTGTTTAGAACCATGTACCTCTGGGCCAGGCGTGTTTAGAACCATGTACCTAGGGGCCAGGCGTGTTTAGAACCATGTACCTTGGGGCCAGGCGTGTTTAGAACCATGTACCTTCGGGCCAGGCGTGTTTAGAACCATGTACCTTCGGGCCAGGCGTGTTTAGAACCATGTACCTATAGGCCAGGCGTGTTTAGAACCATGTACCTTCGGGCCAGGCGTGTTTAGAACCATGTACCTTAGGGCCAGGCGTGTTTAGAACCATGTACCTTAGGGCCAGGCGTGTTTAGAACCATGTACCTTCGGGCCAGGCGTGTTTAGAACCATGTACCTTCGGGCCAGGCGCGGAGTGTAGGAGTAGAACATGGAGAAGTAGGAGGGGGGAGGGGCCGGGGCCACAAACTCATCGGGGTCTGGGATTGGCTCTGGGTCCGTCCCGTTCTCCACGGTGACCCTGGACTCCTCCGCCTGTCACAACAACAACAATCCATCATTTATAACAGACATTTCAAATCGAGGCATATTGTTAATTGTGTGAGGGGAGCAGGCCAGGGGTGGATGGAGGTAGGGCAGTCTGCCCCACCAAACACGATGGCATGCAATACAACCCAAGATATTAAAGTGCTTATATTTAAAATGATTTGAAACACTACCACTGCGAATAACTAACTACAGTTGTGTCACTACTAAACCAACAGCATTTCATCATTGAAAACAGAAAACTCTCTGAGTCAGACCTTTAGCTTTATGCATGCTGCGTGTCTGTTGCAACTTCAACAACAACTGATGTTATTATTGATGCTTTACTTGACTAATAAAAGTCCTGTGACTGAAAATGGTATGACGTGGCTTCATCTGTGATGAAGCCGCACCCAAACCGTTTCCTCCTGCCCCCCCAATTGGGAAATGTGGACCCTTGTGGGTCCATTTGGTTTCATTTTTACGCTCAAGAGTTAAAATATTGTCATTTTGATCTGTAGGTTTGATTGTTTTTCCCCAAATCCAGTCTGGAATTGTGGACAAAAGCAATTTAGTTTTGGGGTCTGTGGGGCTAAAATGCCCTCAAATTGTGGCTCAAAAAGAAGAATAAACATAGGCCGTGGTGTCAAAAGGAAAACCACTGCTTCATATGAAAAACGTATGTACGCTGTATTTATAAACTTATATAAGCTTATAACTTATATGCCAGGAGTTGCCCATACACCCTGACATTCTTCCAGCCCACCCTAGCAGGGCTGACTAATCTGGCCCTGAGAGACAGGTCCACCTACCGTCCATGTTGGTCTGCTGTTGAAGATCTGCAGGTATCTGAGTCCTGCTGCCACCAGACACACAGCAGTGGACAGAGCGTTCAGCGCAGACAGACCAAACAGAACCTTCTGCAAAGTCACACAGTAGATGGTAGAGTTTAATGTTGAACAGTGAGTCACTGTGTCAGAACTAATGCTGTCAGCATTAACTAGTTAAAGGGAAACTCATTTTCCCCCATTTTCAACATTGTAATATGTCATTAATATACCTTAGAGATGTTGTGTATGTGGACATGATAATAAAAAGTTCCCCCAATTCTGTATTTCTGTATTTGCTCCTGATGTGCTAGTAGGTACCTTGCATGGTTTCCACTGCCATCAGTGTATGAATGTGTGTGTGAATGTGGTGAATGTGGATGCACAAGCTATGTAAAGCGCTGTAAGGCACTATATAAATGCACCATTTACCATTTACCACTAAACCAACAGCATTTCATCACTGAAAACAGAAAACTCTCTGAGTCAGACCTTTAGCTTTATGCATGCTGCGTGTCTGTTGCAACTTCAACAACAACTGATGTTATGTATGGATGCTTATAATTGCCTAATGAAAGTCCTGTAACTGAAAATGGTATGGGTGCGGCTCCATCGCCCGTGTCGCTTCGCGCCACGGGCGATGGAGCCGCACCCATACCATTTTCTCCTGCCCCCCCTCCTCCCAATTGTGGAAATGCTACATCCGCCCCTGCTGTATAGTGTAGATTAGAAGCTGCAGCACCTTGAGCAGCATCTTCATGGAGCTACAGGAGCTCCCAGCAGAACGGAGAACCATCACCAGAACCTCTTCTGATGGACACTCAGTCAGACTGAGGGAACAGCAGTGACACACGTCCCTCAGCTCACTCTGGAAGACAGACAGACACACACACAACATGATGTCATCAGTAGTGGACAGACAGAGACACACCCACAACATGATGTCATAGACAGACAGACAGACAGACAGACAGACAGACAGACAGACAGACAGACAGACAGACAGACAGACAGACAGACAGAGAGAGAGAGAGAGAGAGAGAGATAGATGACATGCCTAATCCCGGTGAAAAAAAGAAGAAAATAAAGGCCACTTTTATTTGCAGTGACAAATACATGCACACACACACACAGCCTGTCTATTTACAATGATGCTATTTTAGGTGCTATTTTTGCTATGCTATTTTTATGCTACTAATGCTATTTTTATGCTACTTTAGTTGCTTATATCGTTCACCTCAGTCACTCAGATAAACTGCAGACCTACAGTAGGCTGCTTGCAGGAGTTGTGATCGCAGATCGGCGGGAGATTGCGCCACTGTGGAGCTAGTTTATAATTCAGAAACAAATTACTGCCATCTATCTATGGCAGTGGTTTTCAACAGGTGGTCCGGGGACCACCAGTGGTCCTTGAGAAGGTTCCAGGCCCTTGCGGGTCCATTTGGTTTCATTTTTACACTCTCAAGAGTTAAAATATTCATCATCTGAATTAGCACCACTTAATTAAGAAGTTTACACTGTTTTGTTGGCAAAATACAGCCTGGAATTCTGGACAAAACCAAAATAATTCTTTAGTTTTGGTCTTTGGTGTGAAAATGTCATCAAATGGTGGTCCGTGGCTCAAATGCTGAATAAATGGTGGTCCCTGGAGTCAAAAAGGTTGAAAACCCCTGATCTATGGGTTTATTGCTCTTAAAACACACAAGAATGTAAAAATCTCAGCATGCGTGGCACACACACACACACACACACACACACACACACACACACACACACACACACACACACACACACACACACACACACACACACACACACACTCACTCACCAGTGTGCAGTCGTTGCTGCTTGAGACCAGCTGAGCTCCCTGACAGCACAGGATGAACGCAGACAGGTTGAGGAGCACAGACACCACAGACAGGAGGACGAATACATTGACCTGGAGGAGAGACAGACAGGTTGAGGAGCACAGACACCACAGACAGGAGGACGAATACATTGACCTGGAGGAGAGACAGACAGGAGGAGAGACAGACAGGTTGAGGAGCACAGACACCACAGACAGGAGCACAAATACATTGACCTGGAGGAGAGACAGACAGGTTGAGGAGCACAGACACCACAGACAGGAGGAGAGACAGACAGGTTGAGGAGCACAGACACCACAGACAGGAGCATGAATACTGTACATTGACCTGCAGGAGAGACAGACAGGTTGAGGAGCACAGACACCACAGACAGGAGGACGAACACATTGACCTGGAGGAGAGACAGACAGGTTCACCACAGACAGGTTCACCACAGACAGGTTCACCACAGACAGGAGGACGAATACATTGACCTGCAGGAGAGACAGACAGGAGGAGAGACAGACAGGTTGACCACAGACAGCAGAACTAACATGTGGACCACCAGTGGTCCCTGAGAGGATTACAGGTGGTTCCTTCCCAGGTTAAATGATGGAAACTTGCACCAGATGTAACTCTTTGAGAGCATAAACATGAAACCAAATGGACCCGCAAGGCTCTTAAATGATAAAATATTCATCATGTGAATTATCCCAAGTCTACACAAATAGAGAATGTAGAAGATTAATGGTCATTTATGATCTGTATGTTGGACTGTTTGGTTTTCTCTGAAAGCCAGCTTGGTAGACAAAATAAATCTTTAGTTTTTGGAGGTCAGCGTTACCGTTCTCGCCGTGTCCAAGGCCGAGAGACGGAAACTTAAAGCCCTGCCGGTAGATCTGATTGGATGTCACCAACGTGTCGTCTGACCCTCGATTCGAGTTTCTGACACCAGATTATACAGTAGTTCCTGACACCAGATTATAGCAGCAGCAACATTCTATCTTTTGACGCTAGATTCTACAGTAGTTTCTGACACTAGATTCTAGTTATTGACACTAAATGATAGTTTCTGATGCTAGGATCTCCTTTTTGACACTAGAATCTACTTTCTGACGAGTTTTTGGCACTAGATTCTATAGTTTCTGACACTAGATTCTAGTTTTTCTGAAAAATCTGTGCTCCTGTGTCAGTGATGCTAACATATTTCTAGCCAAGGACCACCAGAATTATCCATATTTGGCTGCAGAGCGCCATCTGAAAACATGTTGTTCCCCCAGAAGCGAAAAATTGAGATAAAATGTTTGCTTCCAAAATAATGTATTCAGAGATTTGCAGCACATTTTCACAATTTTTCAAAAATAGCAGAACAACAAGCTCATGTCGCGCCACTCGGTGGCGCGACATGAGCTTGTTGATGCTATTTTTCAACAGATAAAACACCAAAACGCATTCAGTACACTAAGGGCTAGATGAGTGGTGCCCACACTTTTTTGACTTGAGAGCTAACTTTCAAAATGAGCGTCTCAACAAGATCTACACATCAAAAATGTGATTGTTCCATTACTGAAAATCCATTTCAAGGCCCCCTAGAAAGTTTGAGCTTTGAAATAGTGGTGATGGTGTTACGGTGATGGTGTGGCGTTTGTAAATAGTTTCCTTACATACATATTAAACTGTTCTTAAGATCAGATAGGATTCATGATGATGTTTTGATGCTTTTCCCCCTTCTTTTACTTACTATCATGTTTTTTGTTCTATCTCTGGATTAACCACCACCAGAACCGCTAACAGAATGGTGGGGATAATAATGGGATGTGAGTATTATGAGCGACCGATGGGATCTTACCAACAGCAGTATGGGTCTCCTCCATGTGGTCAGGCCTATGATCCCTGAGAGCATGACCTACACACACACACACACACACACACACACACACACACACACACACACACACACACACACACACACACACACACACACACACACACACACACACACACACACACACACACACTAAACAATTTAAGTTGAGAATTAACTGCCATATCACAATAAATTATTAACATTGTAATGTTTGTGTGTGTGTGTGTGTGTGTGTGTGTGTGTGTGTGTGTGTGTGTGTGTGTGTGTGTGTGTGTGTGTGTGTGTGTGTGTGTGTGTGTGTGTGTGTGTGTGTTATAAATAATTATAAGCCTGTAGATTAGCCTTGTCAGCTACTTTTAGAAAATGTTTGCAAACGTATAAACATTTTTCAAGCATGCATGGGATCTATTATGATGATTATGGCAAAGAATGATCGTGGTCATCTGTAATATTTGTGATTAAATTATTATATAATAAGTGGAACAGGCAATGAATTTCACTGAATATTGTAATTGTGTAACTTGCTTATATGGGGTTTGATATGATTCTTTATTATTACTATCCCAATGCATGAATTCATTAATTGTAAAATAATGTTAGCTTTGAGGTTTTATTCCCTATAATATAGGGAATAAAACCTCAAAGCTAACATTATTTTACAATTAATTAAGGTGGGCCAGTTTATATATTATATAAACTGGCCCACATAAGTTCGGAAGTTGGGAATTATTTTCTCCACTTTAGTAATTGTATTGTATCTATCTTTTCATTTTTATCATTGATTATAGTCACCTTTACAACAAGATATGGACTACAGTATGTAGAGTTACACTGGGCTGCTAAAGCTTTGAAGCAGATTCTGAATATATGTCTTAAGTCACAAACAAATGCCAAGAAAGTGACAGGACACCTGTGACCTGAGTGGCACACACCTGTGACTGAGTGGCACACACCTGTGACTGAGTGACACACACCTGTGACTGAGTGGCACACACCTGTGACTGAGTGACACACACCTGTGACTGAGTGACACACACCTGTGACCTGAGTGGCACACACCTGTGACTGAGTGACACACACCTGTGACTGAGTGACACACACCTGTGACTGAGTGACACACACCTGTGACTGAGTGGAACACACCTGTGACTGAGTTATAGTGTAGGTTCCAGAATAATGTGGGACAGTTAACCAATAATTCCCCAAATAAATGTGCAAATCCGTGTCCTATTATTCTCATTGCGTCAAACCCAATAAAGTTAGAGTGAAATAAATACATTTAGACATTTAACAGCTAGTGAAAAGTAAAAGTAATTACGGATAGTGTATTAATTTACGTTACACTACGAGATAATTAGCCTATTAGTACATGTTAATCTGTCATCATGTTCTTACAGTCCCCAGTTAAGTTGGTTAACCAGATGTAACTCTTGAGAACGTAAAAATGAAACCAAATGGACCCTTGCGGGTCCATTTGGTTTCATTTTTACACTCTCAAGAGTTAAAATTCATCATCTTAATTAGCCCAAAGTGGTCACAGACCCAGTGGTCCCTGACCCCAGCAAAATGATAGTTTGGAACCAAATGAACTACGAGATAATTATCCTATTAGTAGATGTTAATCTGTCATCATGTTCTTACAGAGGCTCCAGCCCACAGCGGACAGGCGCGCCTGACGGCCAGGGATCCGCTGAGGGACAGAGCTCCGCAGGACAGAGCCACGGCGCCCAGGCCGAGCAGCAGCTGCAGCACGCCCAGGGAGAGCAGCGGGCGGCCGGCCAGCCGCGCCGCGCAGAGCCGGGCCGGGGCCGGGGCCGGGCGACATCCACCACCAGCAGCACGGCAGCAGCAGCAGCACTCCACCATGCGAAACACTCCCAGAAGAGTCCCGAAAACTAGTGTTTAAAAACGCCTTCGTCTTTGTTTTCTCGCATTATACAACGTGGCCTACATCCTCCACCTAGATGTTATTCATGTTGCGTGTTTTTATTTCTCTTCTGCTTTGTTTTTCTTCTTTATATACTCCAAATCAGATTTGAGTTCTTGCCGACCTGCTGTCAAGCAGCCAGACACCACGGAGCCACCTGGTAGAAGCGTTACGACATTGAGGGGTCAGAAACTGAGCGCTCGAGCTGCAGTTTGTTTGCGCAGTCTGAATAGGGACAAATACATTGTTTAACAAGGAGGTCGGAGCAAATAAGAGCTGTTTTCCGTTAACATGACAACTGTTTTGAAGCGATGATGTCGTATGGTTTACTACAAAACTGTTGTCCCCATTCCATTCTCCTCCATAGAAGCCTTGGTAGAAGAGCCTCCATTGGACCGGCCCCGTGAAGTGAACGGGGTTTGCGTAACTCTACGCCCTGCATACAACCGTGTGTCACGTGAGGTTCCCTCTGGCTGAACCGGTCGGGGGGAGGGGCCGAATCGCTGTTCCGTTTGCATATCCGCTGCGACCAGGATACGGAAGTAGGCTTAGTCCCTATGGCTGTTACAAGTGTGGTGCTGTTAAGCACCGGATACGGGGGGCGGGTTCTAGACCGGATGCGAGTTCTGAACTGCAAACAAGCTTTTGGTTTCCACATGGAAAGCAGACGCCAGAGGGGCTTGCTTGTGTTTTTATTTAGGCACAGGCAATGTTTTTAAAATAGACACTCATGTCACCATACTCACCTCGTGTTGTGACGAAATGTGATGCCCTTCCAGGGTGACCAGTCCAGATATCCCTCTGTGTGTGGGACAGTCCAAGACTTTTTTTTAGGTGTCCCACAAATCGAGCCTCTGTCTGTCTGTCCCACATTGTGACTGACAGCGTTCAGTGCTCAAATCCCCTAATATTTGGCTTTTTGTTGTCTCTCTTCCTGCTATAAATGCATTTTTAAGTCTGTTGAAATAGTATTCCCCTGGTGGCACAATATTTCCGCACTCACTCCAGAGAGGCCATCAAAATAGCTGATCTACAAGCTCAAAATCAGCTATTTTTGCTATATATGAATTTAAATCTTGAGTCATTCTCAATATGACATCTTTCTTTTGTCTTAGTCTAACATGGTGGGACCAGGATCACATCCAGTAGTCCATGCCTCTATGGAATGGACCTGTGCATTAGTACTGTTTTCTTAATTGCATTTGTTCTGGGCAGAGATGTGTAAAGTAGCTTAAAGTGACCACTTAGTGCCTGTCTAGCCATTATAACCACTCATGCCCATGGGGCAGGGCTTACTTGGAACAATGCAAATTGTAAATGCATAGCCCACCCACCCACAGAGCCGGACTAATACCTAACACCATCATGTGTATTTGTATTGTTTTTACCTTTTTTGTGAAGCCACCTCAGGAGAGAAATAATTTCCCAACTGCAATCACGGTCACAATCCTTTTTAAAAAGGTTGTGACTGTTTTTTTGTTGTTATTTTTTTAAAAGGTTGCGACCGTTAAACCTTTTTACATCTGCCCCAAATATTTTAAAATGGTTGTGATTGATTAAGAAAAAGGTCGGAGGGGGAGAACTACACCCTATCCCGACCTTTTCCGAAAACGCAACAAAGTCACAACATTCCTAACATGGTTGCAACCGTTTTAAGACTATGACCCTTTTCAATAAGTCAGAGGTTAGGTTTAGTTGTGACCGATAAAAAAAAACTCATGACCAAAGCGTTGCAATGGATTGGAGGTTTTTATTATCAGGCAAGCCAAACCGTAGATTCTATGCTATTCTATGCCCAGGCAGAGGCCTTTTGTGACCGTTCTGAACAACTGTGTGTCAGTCAGACTCAAAAACGGGGGAAAGTCACTCCCTATGTGGGCATGTGGAACGAGTGTCTCTAATTTAAGTAATCTGTGAGAACAGTTGTGGAGTTACAGACTCACTCACTTGTTTATTATGAGAATGTCCAAGACTGTGTGTATATGAGTGTGTGTGTGTGTGTGTGTGTGTGTGTGTGTGTGTGTGTGTGTGTGTGTGTGTGTGTGTGTGTGTGTGTGTGTGTGTGTGTGTGTGTGTGTGTGTGTGGTGTGTGTGTGTGTGTGTGTGTGTGTGTGTGTTCATCGTCATCATCACATGATTCCACACAGAAAGACAGACAGACAGAAAGATGAGGGAAGGTATAGAACACAGACGTCCCGGGGCAGAGGTCTGCGCTCTGCTGAGCACACCTGTCTGCTTTTATAAATTAATCTATTTCACACAGACACAAGCTCACAGGAATGAAGAACTACGCCAGAGTGATGACAAATATACTGACCTACATGAGGCACTACTGTATATACTGCTCTATAAGCTGTTGTTTCATGTATGAATTTAAGAGAAACATGTCTTCTCACAGATCCAGGCTTTTTTAGATAAACATGATCCATTTAACCATTCTCCATCATTCTTGTGCCAGTAGTGTGAACAGTTATAGGCTTTATTAGGATGAGGCCATCCACTGCTCCAGAACCTACAGAATAAACACAATATAATGGTAAACACTTCTCACTCATCAGCCGCTGAATTTGATAGAATTACAATAGAAACATAAATGTCTCACCGTGTCATCAGTGGTGTTTCATCTACCCAGGTCCAGTTGTCCCCAGTCCTGTACAGACCAATCCATGACCATTCAGCGCCCTGACCCAGTCCTCTGATGAACGCCTGCTCATTTGACAATGCATGAAAAATGATTATTCTTCTCTAATACATTCAGGTCCTCACTATAATCAGGGGAGGATTATTCAACAGGCACATTGGACCCAGGGGAACGTTGGACCCAGGGGCACCTGAGCTAGGAGGGCCCCCAAGCTTGACTGTCGGAGGCTCAAGCTCAGGGACCCCATAGGGCAGGGGTGGGCAAGTACCGGTATTTTTCCCAAGGGGCCAAATGAGATACATAAAATATTGTGGAGGGCCAAGACTAAAGGCTTAACTAAAGTCTGCGTAATATTAATTTAATTTCAAGATAAAAGTAAGAGTAAGACCAACCATTTTGACACCAGGCCCCTCTAGCTATTCAGTATTTGAGCCACAGAGGACCACCATTTGATGAGATTTTAGCCCCACAGACCTAAAACTAAAGATTTATTTTGGTTTTGTTCACAACACCAGGCTGATTTCACAAACAAAACAGGCAAATATAGATCAAAAATTACCATTCTTTTACATTCTGATTGTGTAGAATTCAGATGATGAATATTTGAACTCTTGAGAGTGTAAACATGATTTTTACACTCTCAAGGAGTTACATCTAGTTAAGCAACTTTCCAGATTTAACTGGCACAGTCCTTGTCACTGTTATTAACAATCAACTGATTAATTTTGTGTTAATGGCGGCGGCCCAGAGGCCCATCACTTCTGGATCCATCATTCTGGGACTATAATCCCATGACATGCTTCTGTGTGGTTGATCTGGATACCTGTACACAGTACACACACGCCCGCCCCACATGCACACGACCTGACACACACACACACACACACACACACACACACACACACACACACACACACACACACACACACACACACACACACACACACACACACATGCACTAACCTGTTCTTCTTTGCTGTCAATGACCACCAGATCTGCTCCTGTCTTGAGAGCCAGCGAAATCCATTTGAGCCCTCGCCCGCGGGCGCCCGTTTTCAAAACCGGGCGCCCGTTTTCACAAAAACGGGCGCCCGGTTTCACAAAAACGGGCGCCCGTTTCACAAAAACGGGCGCCCGTTTTCAAAAGCGGGCGCCCGTTTTCAAAAGCGGGCGCCCGTTTTCACAAACTAGGCTATGCCTAAACCTAACTCTAACCCTAAACTTAACCTCAGTAAACCTATGCCTAAACCTAACCTAACCCTAACCATAACCTTTTGAAAAGGGCGCCCGTTTGTGAAAACGGGCGCCCGCTTTTGAAAACGGGCGCCCGTTTTTGTGAAACCGGGCGCCCGTTTTTGTGAAAGCGGGCGCCCGCTTTTGAAAACGGGCGCCCGCGGGCGAGGTCGCTTTTGGATTTCGCCCCTGCTGCCTGTCTTCAGACATTCTTCCCTGCTTTCCTCCCAGGTTTTCCATTCAGCAGATCTGTGATAACAGCTGCATCCACGCTGCTGTGCTTCACCGTGACACCACACCACTAAACACAGTGTTACTGTATATCAACCTGCTGTCCTTCACATTTTATCAGGAGGAGCGAGATCAATTTGCGATTGCGGGGGACAGCTACGGCTGATAGTAAATGAGTTGTGACTGAAAGTACATGAGTCCGATAGTAACAGGCCGTTTGTTATCGGTCGGCACACACGGCGACCGTTAGCAGGCACGGCAGGTATCCTATCGGTCGGAGGTTAGGTTTAGGGTTAGGGCTAGTCCACCAGCTGTGGCGTAAACAGACAACCCAGTGTAAAACGGTTTGCTGACCGTCCGATACCACTAGTCGCAACTGTTACAATCGGTCGGGACTCATTTACCACCAGCAGATTATTTTGCCGTCTCCATTTTATTCATGGCATCACTGTTGCCATCACTAATTAAACTTAACATTTAACATTTTATATTGGACTAAATTATCAAACGGTTTTATTTTACTCACATATACACACATTTGTTAGTAATCACATTATCAATAGTACTAATAATATCCCCTCATAAAGGCGTGTCTCTTACCTGCGTTGTCTTTTTTAAGCTGATTTATTTCATTTTGTAAGTCTCGTGTGTGTTTCACCAATCCGTTTTCTGAATTATCTGAAAATCACCAGTTATTGATACTGTTCATGATGTTGAGGTCAAACATTGCAAATAAAGATATTCAGATCTATCTATCTACTGTAGCTCACTGATAATCAGCACCTGTTTCACCTGATAGCCTCTAGGGGGAGTTGTAGGTTCATGTCCAGCAACATCTGGGTTTAGAAACAGCTTCCCAGTTGAAATAAGGTCTCTAGCCTACACTGTAGTGTACATTATAGTGTACAGCAAATGGTGAAATATAGCCTACCATTCAGTTCCAAGTACATCTGTAATGCTTAAAACATAATAGCATGCTCTAATCATTACAGATGTACCTGTAACTGAACTCTCATGCAAATGTAAAGCCGAGATTTCCGCACGTTTGGTCGGCCCGACTTTGCGGCGGCCCTATACTTTTCCAGTTACTGCAGCAGGTATCATACCGGTCGCGGCAGGTATCCTATTGGTCGCAGTCACAAATTGATTTTGCTGTCTCTCAATATTGCCCAACACTGTGGGTCAGCTTTATTGCTTTAGTTTATAACTATGGCATACTGCACACAGTGACATGACAGACAGACTCACAGTGCAGAGCCAGGCCTGTTATTACAGCCAGCAGCAGCAGATAAAGATCTCAACGGGCCTGAAAATTAAGGCCCGGCCCTACCCGACCCTAACAGTTCAGGCCCTAGGCCCTACCCGGCCCTACTAAATGGAATAGATTTTAGGCCCTACCCGGCCCTAAACTGTCGGGTTTGGGCAAAATTTGAGAATTCGCAACAGATTAAAATTGAAACGGCAATCAGCACCATCTTCATAATAGGTAAATACAGAAAATAACTATTATTCTTGCTATATTAAAATATTTCAATATATATTATTTTTTCATGGGGCCCGAGGCCCTACCCGGCCCTATTGATTAGGATAGATTTTCGGCCCTACCCGGCCATAATTGTCGGGTCGGGCCTTTTCGGGTTCGGTCCTGGTCGGGTTCGGGCAGAGTTTGAGAACTCTAGCAGCAGACACAGCATCCCCAGAGACACAGCAGCTACTCTGACCGCACGTTCTCTCTCTGTGGTGGAGCACTGTTCTGAAACAGAACATACCAGAGACACAGCAGCTTTACTCTCTATCCAGCGAAGCGTTAGTTCATTGAGGCACGGAGGGCAGAAGGTTATTTAATTCCCCTTATTCTCAATTAGTAATTCATTCTGTTCCTTTAAATCTGCAGTCTCTCCATGTCAACTCCCCTCACTCTCATTGGCTGTCACCATGTCAACTCCCCTCACTCTCATTGGCTGTCAGCTAAGTCAGTCACACCCACATTCAATCATGTGCTCCTTATACGCAGTCTCTCTCTCCTCTCTGGCTGCGTTCACATCTAAGAAATCGAAAGTCTAATGGAGGCGGCCATCTTGAAACCATTCCAGTCATTCCCTATGGGGATGACGTCATTTCCGGTTTCTTCAAGGGCCTGCATGAAACCAAACTACATGAAACCAGTTGTAGGCAAGTCGGACTACAGAGTCCATGACAACCCAAAAAGGGTTGGGCAAACAGCCAACCAGTAGTAGAAAAGTCGCATCTTTGATGTCATTAGGCAGGGTTTATGTTGTAGTCTTTTTAGACTCTAGTCTTCACTCTTTATTGACTGCTGTCAACGAACAGCTTATTGGCATCTTTTAAACAGAAATGATTTTCATTTAAAGTATGACATATTCAGGCCCTGTCCATTAAGCAATTCAACAGGATAATATAAACCCTGGCACAACAGAAAAACAAAACCTTAGAATTCAAGGTGCATATAAAAAAATAAAAAATAGAAAATAGAAAATTCTATTTTCCAGTAACCTACCCAATTAAAAGTTCGCATTGTACAAGCCTTGAACACTTCACACAACAATCAGTGATAGTCTAGTGGTTAAGACATTGGTCTTGCAACGTGGTGGCCCGGGTTCGATTCCTCTCTATGGAGTTAACTTTTTGAACAAAGTGGCCGGTAAACAACTGTTGCTAACTAATGTGTCCAATCACATTTTTTCAATTTGTTGTAGTTGTACTTGAATTGTACTGTAATTCTCCAAGCTTTTATCACTTTTGTTGTAGCAGTCCAACTTGACATGTAGGCTACTGTAGGGAGTTCATATTTCATTTATTCATTCACTATTGTATGGACCTGGGGCAACCCCCCCCCTCCCCCCTAGGATAATTTCTCAAAAATATGTTCTTTCTTCTTTACAACACAAGTGGACAAAGAGAACTACAAGGCAAACATGTGGGTCTGTTTCCTCATTTCCTGCCTTGCCCACAACATGCCAAAGCATTGTGGGAAATGGTTGCACAGACCCATGAAACCCATGCTACCACTGGTTTCTAGGATTTCAAGGATTTCAACTGTGGGAACGCACACTCTCTCTCTTCCTGCTAGCTGCTCTGTCCTGTTGATCAGATATGTGTTCAAATTTCCTCCACCTCCCCGGCCTCCTCCCTGTGGCACCAGTTCCGAGTACATGAGTCTCTGATTAATCATGATTTAAGGGATGTAACATTTGTGGTATCTGGTATCTGTGTTTACTGTGGAATATGATATTTCTGTATCCATGTGGTTCATGTATTTTGGATAAATGTTGTAATGTCTCTTGTCAGTCTGCACTGGATATAATGCCCATGTGTTAATGTCTTGTATTTTCGGTTACTGTACCTTGGCTCTGCTCAGGGGGGGTGTTGATATCAGAGCTGCACCTCAGGTGTGCAGGTAATCGGAGATATCAAATGTGATATCAGACCTATGACCTATGATCGTCTGATATCACATGAGCAAGAGCCACGCCGCCATACAAACATGCAAAAGCTTTGCAATAAATGGTCTATGGTCAATCTGATTTCTGAGCCGAAGTGTGTCAATGAACTGTGGTGGAACTCTGTCCTGTACAGAACATACCCATAGGCCTGTACTACAGGCTGTGCAGAAACCGAGAGAGAGAGACGCAAACAATGTGTAATAAGTAGTGAGGCCCCACAAAGACATTATAGTCTGCTCTGAATGGTAAGTGGTGCCGTTATCCAAGGTATCTCACATTACATTGCATTACATCAGGGGACGTTTTTGCCATTAGGCAGACTAGGCAGT
>CM076983.1:8767854-8827854 GCA_039105355.1 Benthosema pterotum | reverse complement strand
TATAGCTTATGTGAGCATTTCCGAAACATGCCATTAGTGCAACCTGGCCCTCACATCCAATACCGAATCTGTGCCGCAGTACCAATTAGATGGACGCCTGGAAGCAATTAAGAGGGCTGATGCAACGGAAATATACTATAAAATGTGAAATAATTATGTGAATGAATTTCGATCATAAGGAAGTCAAGGAGCTACTGGAACCGGGGCAGTCAGATCCTGATATGAACGAAATATACTAACTGATTGAGCTAGCCATGTGTAATTCCCTCCCCTGCGCCATAGAAGGAATATCCTATCTAGTGGGACCGAACTAACCGCCATACCATCATGAGCTTTTGACCGGGGCAAATGAATGACAGTCCCCCCCCCCCTTCAATGGTGAACTAACCAGGGGTCTAGTAAACCAAGAGTCGAACCACCATGGTACACCAAATCGTCTGAGAATGAAATATACCACCACAAATCATAATGCACATCGCTGATGAGGTGCAACCACCACTGAATACAAGAATAGTTAACATAAACACACAAGCTTTATCTGAAGACTCACATCCGCATTTAGCGGATACAACTCCAGCAGCAGGTGTCCAACACGGCTTCAGAGTAGATCCTTGAACACGGGACCCCACTGAAATTGCTGCACGGATCCAAGTGAGGACTGGGCTCATCACCTGGCAGCAGACCAAACTTGACATGGCTCGTTATGTAGAGCTCCCTTCCACCAGAGTGACACTGTCGTGCTGGACATGGGACATAGGAGAGATGGGAGAGAATGCGGCATCAGATCTTAAAATGAATACGATATACCAAAAGAATGCTCAGAACAACCACCGATGCGGCATGCAAAGCAGCCTTGACACCTGGAATATGACAATGTGATCTACAAAGCCCTATGGACAAATAGTAACCCGCTTAAGTCCCCCTGGCCTGATGTGAGATGATTAAAACGTATATCTTATGCCTACTCAAGATGTGCACTGCAAAAAATGCTGTCCTACATATAAGAAAAATATATATATATACATATTGAGTGTAATAGTACTAGAAACAAGCAAAATAATCGTCCGTGGGGTACGTGAATTTTACTTGGTAAGAATTCTTGTAATAAGAAATATATCCTAAAAACAAGGTTGATAATCCTTATAAAACTTGCTCTTGGTTAATATATCCTTCTTAAAACAAGAGCATTCATACTTAAAGTCTAGATTTAAGATTAGAAGACTTGCTCAGTTCAGAGTTTTTTGCAGTGTGTATGTGAACGAATGTGGTGTAATCTCAGTTGCACTGTGAGAGAGGGTGACTGGTAACGACATTTGGGCAAAATAAGGTTCAATCGAATGAGCCACCCGGACCCTTATATAATCAAACAATGGCATTAAGGTGTAAAAGTATGAGTGCAGGAGATGACACTGAGCTCGAGGGAATGAGTTGTTGAGCTATTCATGCAAGGTTAAAGTGATAAGTCATCACTTATGTGATTGTACAGTTTCAATCAGTGGCACACCCTGGCTCAGTAGACTTGACCAGATTGAGTTGATGCAGAAACAGTTGGATAATGGATAACCTGCCTCTGGCCTCAGAAGTAGATCCAGGTGAACCACCAAGGTGTGCTTGAGCAAGGTCGGCAATGATGCGGGACCGGGATCAGACGAAGTCTGGCGGCAATGCAAGAGGACCTTGCAGTAACCACGATGGGCAGGAAGTCCACGCTGAATCACCATGGAGAGCTACGAGAAGAACTTGCAGCAACCGTGATGGGCAGAAGGACAACCACGCTGGATCACCATAGAGGGCGGGATCTCGATCATGAAACAGAAACAGAAGCAGTAAGAGCTCGAGCAGTGAGTTCTTCAAAATGCCAATCTGAAAATAGAATACGAGTTGATTTGGCACCTAGGAATCCGCACCCTCCCACTGAGCCAAGACACTGAACACCGCAGCATTGCTTAATGCCATCCACTGCGCCATAAAAACGCACCCCACTGAAGCAACACCACAACTCACAAGCTTTTGACCCCCAAAACTAGACTATGTGATCTCCTTCCAGAATGCCCTGACTGAATAGTTAACTTCTAGATTCAGAGTCTTCTAGGTTAAAAGTCACCATGGTAACGGCTATACGTTACCCAACCCCCCTGAAATGTTTAAACATGATTCAGGTCTTATGATCCCGACGAAATGAAGCTTAGCCCCCGGAACAACCAGCCTACAGTATAAATATGTCGTACTGATCATCATGGAAACACTTGATCTGCAGTATAATTACGAGTCAAATTAGGACAACGCCTTCTTCTGAAACAGATCAGTGATCAACAACTCCACAATAAGTGTCACCTTAGCAACATGGCTATAGATATTAGGGTTGAGACTAGTGCCCTTATAAGTACAAACTGCAGTACTATCCAGAAGCCACAAGAATTACTAATTCAATGGAGAGTTAGGACCATATAATATGCATAAAATGTCCCTATGCCACACGAATTGAAATGGTGGGCATAGACATTCCCAGAGAGGAATGATACGCATCGACCACAGGGCAAATCATCCTAATGATTGGTCCACGTATAGAAAACTTTAACTCTGACTGAGCATTGGGAGACATCAGCCATATATCCATATCATAGACTGGATATGTATACTTGAAATATGCTCATTTTCCCATCTGAATGACAAGTAGAGCTTAAACAACTGGACCAGTGACATAAGAAAACAGTTGCCTAGAAATAAATTCAAGGATGGTCTGAATTATATGAGATTATATTTATAAAGTAAAAGTTATTTACAACTGTGGCCAATAGCCAACAGAGTTAGCATCCGGCTACTGCAACCACCATTTGGCCCTGGGCAGACAGTTAGCATTTGGCTATGCTACTCAAACAACACCATGTGGCCAATGGCAGTCAGTACTTTATACTCAATAGCATGGTGCAAGTTGCAACACAACATGAATCACAAAACTCCTAATCAAATGCATGAATAAGGGGGACCGGCTGCCTGTACAGAAGGGAGCTTCCTATCATCTTACCATAATAGGAACTTAGGGAACAACACCACTAGAACAAAAGATTTGCCCTGACTGAGTGTGACATTACAGATCCCCAGAAACACTTATAGTATATGCTACTTGCTTCTGACCAATCAAAGACTGGGACCTGGGCCCGCATACATGTTAATTTCATTTCCCATGAAAGAACCTATACCAAGGATCTTATACTATCCCACCAACAGCTAACATTAAGCTACCTTGTCTGTAATCCCATTGGCAAGTAAATAAAACTTCACTCCGCCTATGCAGTTAGTTAGGTTGCATAGACTACAGTACCCATGATGCATGTGAGAGACTTCCTGGATTTCCCCACATGGCAAACAAACAATTACCCTGAAGATGCTAATAATATCTAACCAGTTATTGATCAGACAATGACAAAATCAATCACATATTTAGAACAAGGGCATCACCTGGCATAATAGGTCCTTGAAGAGAAACAGGAATCACTGATTGATGGGCTGGGATGCAAAACGATCCATGATGAGTAGTAAGATGACAAGAAAACCAGGATACATGGTGGATTTAGGCAGCCAGACTCCCAACCAACAACTACTCATCAGAAAGACAACTCAGAAACCAATTCAAGGCTACTGGTGAGTTACACATGTGGTGAAAGATTAGCATGAAGATCACAGACCAACCGATGCAAATTTGAACACATCTGATCAACAGGACAGAGTCAGCTTAGCAGGGAGAGAGAGAGAGAGAGAGAGGAGAGAGAGACTGCTTATATAGAGCACATGATTGAATGTGGGTGTGACTGACTAGCTGACAGCCAATGACGGTGAGGGGAGTTGACATGGGGACAGCCAATGAGAGTGAGGGGAGTTGACATGGAGAGACTGCAGATTTAAAGGAACAGAATGAATTACTGATTGAATATAAGGGGAATTAAATAAACCTTCTGCCCTCCGTGCCTCAATGAACTGACGCTCCGCTGGATTTAAACTAACTGTAACTATGACGACTAACGGTCCTGTCAAACACAAAGCAATAAAGCGTCTCTATAAATGCTAAAGGTTGCATTTGTATGCAGTCCCTCCCCTCCCCTCCCCTTCAGTTTCCTTGTAGATTTTTCAAAAAGTATCTCTCTATCGATATAATTCTAGTGAATGAAACCAAATGGACCCGCAAGGGTCCATTTGGTTTCATTTTTACACTCTCAAGAGTTACATCTGGTTAAACAACTGTCCATCATTTAGCCGGGGGACCACCTGGAACCCTCTCAAGGACCACTCGTTGAAAACCCCTGCCAAAATATATTGCTAGAAGTCCCGTTATCAAACTGGGAAGCACTGTCAACTGTCACACATGAACCAGTGTGCACATGCTCTGTAGGCCTATGTGTTTGTGCACATGTGTCAAAAATACCAAGAAACACTGAAAAATAAAGAGATCACAGTGCCCTGTAGCGTGACGTGTGTGTGTGTGTGTGTGTGTGTGTGTGTGTGTGTGTGTGTGTGTGTGTGTGTGTGTGTGTGTGTGTGTGTGTGTGTGTGTGTGTGTGTGTGTGTGTGTGTGTGTGTGTGTCTTAAAGTGGGTTAATGTAATTAATTCTGTTTTCCTTTGTGTTGTCAGAGACCTGTCTGAAGCTTGGTCACATGACCGACGCTAATTAAGATCTAAGCCATGAGCAGAGAGGAAAATAAACGACTTCATCTCCCCCAGATCAAAGGTTCATTTAGTGGTAAATGACTCAGTAAGGTTCTCTGTTGTGGTTGTCATGGTGATGTGGACCACCCAGAAGACTAGAGACAGACGGCTCTGTCCCCCAATGCAGAAAACACCCAGGCTTTCATTTTCGTCCGCCTTGCGCGAAAACGGAAAGCCTGGACTAACTTGTTACACGAAGTGGCTTTGAGGGGGGAGTCAACCTTCCGGGGTGGGCGTGGCTCTAAATGATGTGACGTAGAACAGAGGGAGGAGTCAACCTTCCGGGGTGGGCGTGGCTCTAAATGATGTGACGTAGAACAGAGGGAGGAGTCAACCTTCCGGGGTGGGCGTGGCTCTAAATGATGTGACGTAGAACAGAGGGCGGAGTCAACCTTCCGGGGTGGGCGTGGCTCTAAATGATGTGACGTAGAACAGAGGGAGGAGTCAACCTTCCGGGGTGGGCGTGGCTCTAAATGATGTGACGTAGAACAGAGGGAGGAGTCAACCTTCCGGGGTGGGCGTGGCTCTAAATGATGTGACGTAGAACAGAGGGAGGAGAATTTCATTTACAGTTTTCATTTATTTTTAAAATATTGTTTTGGAAAATGTAGCAGGTTGCATATTTTGGAATGCCCACCCAAATGAATAAATCAATATTTTAAAAATAAATGAACTGTAAATGAAATTCCACGGCCCTCTCACATATTAAGATGACAATATTAGTCAGACAATATTATGAGCAGTCCAGTCATGTTCATAATGTTGACAACCGATCCTCTGTGTTCACAGTAAACACATAAGAAACGTACGTTCAATCATCAACCATCTTTATTACATGTATGTATGACACCAGGCAAGTCTTCATACTCCAATCGTTACACATTCCCTTACAGTAAAGTCTTTACAAACTATTAGTATTGTTATTATAAAACTGTACAGTACAAAACCAAATATACAAAAGAAAAGGTCATTATATTAAATAGTACAGTACAGAACCATCGCAATATTAGCCTACTTAAAAATGGATTTTAAAAAAAGGATGATTCTTCCTCATAGCAAAAAACCACACACCACCGTAGGAAAGAATATTAGTTCTAAATCAAGGATTTAACTTTTCATGCGTCACTTTAAAATGAAAAGAGAGAGAAAAAGGCCTGAGAATATCAAAGAACTAAACATGTCTCCTCATTTCATACCCATGAGAAAAATTCATTTTCATTCCACTATAAATGATAATTCATTCTATTCTAAACACCTTAGCTCAGTGGTTTTGAACCAGCGGTCCATGGATCCAGGTGGTCCCCAGCTAAATGACGGAGTTGGTTAACCAAATGGACCCTTATAGATTTCTTGAGAGTGTAAAATGAAACCAAATGGATCCAGTTATGAGTACCTTTTGTCGGGTTGTTACCTAATGAGTACGTAATGCTAAACAACATGAACACAGTGTGGAATTATGGACTAAATTGTTATACAACGACAAGAACATGATATGTTTTAGTTTTGGCTCTGCCAGGATGAATGTCATTTAACGGTGGTCCCTGGATGGAGCACATGCTGGATAAACACCAGACCTTTACTAGTAACTACTGTATAATAAATCATGATAAATCTTCTAAACCAGGGGTTTTCAACAGGTGGTCCGGGGACCACCAGTGGTCCTTGAGAAGGTTCCAGGTGGTCCCCAGGCTAAATGATGGAAAGTTGGTTAACCAGATGTAACTCTTGAGAACGTAAAAATGAAACCAAATGGACCCTTGCGGGTCCATTTGGTTTCATTTTTACACTCTCAAGAGTTAAAATATCCATCATCTGAATTAGCACCACTTAATTAAGAAGTTTACGCTGTTTTGTGGGCAAAATACAGCCTCAGGGATTAAAGTAAAAAAAAAAAATCTTGAGACTGAAAATGATCTTTTGCAAATAAGCACTGAGCTAATTAAATGACCCCTGTGAAATCTTCAGGACTGAAATCAGTACCCAGTACTGAGAACTTTAATCCCTGCAGCCTGGATTTGTGGACAAAATCAAAATAATTCTTTAATTTTAGGTCTTTGGTGTGATAATGTAATCAAATGGTGGTCCGTGGCTCAAATGCTGAATAAATGGTGGTCCCTGGAGTCAAAAAGGTTGAAAACCCCTGTTCTAAACGCTTCAGGTTAGACAGGATATATATCTGGTCGTTAACATGATGCTCTTTAGTATGATATTTTTCGACAATTTCGAAATACTGTTCATGGTTTGACGGTTAAACATCACACCCATGTGAAGTGAGGGTCACTCCTATCTAGGTCTGGGCAAAAAAAAAACCATACGCCAATATATCGCAATTCTTAATGCCATGATATCTGTATGGAATCTCCTGGTTCAAATTTGTTTTATTGATGATTATGTAGGGCCTATTCATTAATTTGTTCATGTCAGTATGACTGAACTTTTTTGTTATTTATATTGTTTAAAATTGCTTTAAAATGTTGTAGTTGATTGAACTTGTCATGGTCCATATTGTTCAGAATTCTTCCCATTTTCAACATTTTACTGTACTGTATTTTACTTGATGACATCATCAAGTTGTGTTTGTGTTGTGTTTGTTAATGATTTTTCATTCAGGACCTTTTTTTCTGAGGGTGTACAAATGAGACCAAATGGACCCGTCAGGGTCCATTTGGCTCCATTTGTACGTGCTCAGAAAAAAACCTGAAAATGGGTGTAATCCTCCTTGTTCTAGGATAATAAAAGCACAGTCATTTATGGGGGGAAAATGCGATATATCGATATATCAAATGCAATCGCAGCATAACTAGGTATCACAATATAAATCGATTCAGGACCCTAATTATCAATATTGTAAAATATGATGAGGTAAGTGAATCGTCCCATCCCTACTCCTATCATCATGCTTCATCATGACGTTAAATAGACGCCAAATGCTCAGACACTGATGTAACATTCTCCATTCATTGGAGAGAGAGACAGCCAAATTAACATACAACCGAGGCAGACAGACGCTCACAAGTTTCTCGCAAGACGCTGGCATTTATCCCGGGCCGATAAATGAGACCCACCCACACCCCGGTCGCTACTAATCCCCACCCTAACCCCAAACCCTAAACATAACCTCAGAAAAAACTATGCCTAAACCTAAACTTAACCCTCTACTGATAGGATACCTGCCACGACTGATAGGATAATAATCATAATGTAATCATAGCCATAGGCTACAAGCTACAAAAGATGCTACTGCTCACTGTAGCTTCATGATCATAACTAACTGTAGCTCATACTGTATTAGATTGCAGGTCCCACAGTATACAGAATGCTGATCCACATATAAATCCCTAGGGAGTCCTCTAGAGCACTTGACATAACATAACATGTTTGTAACATTTGTAAAATAAATAAATAAATAAATGAATAAATAAATAAAAATATAAAATACACCAGAAGTTAAATAAATTACATATTAAAGGTCTAGTTCACCCCCCAAGAACAGTACACAGTGATGTGCTCCCTTTACTGGTTGTGGCCTAGAGCCCTGCGCGGCCCTGGCTGCACACGCTGGCTTTGGAACTCAGACCACAAGCTTTTCTCCTTGTTGGAAAGCCTGGTGATGTGAGCTTACTCTCAGAGCACCTGTAAAGGGTCTGTTTTGGACCATTAGGTGGTCCCTGGGGGGTCCCCAGTGTGTTGAGAGTGTGTAGAGGTGTGTAGAATTCATCTCCTAACTCCCTTAGTCTCTCTGGAGAGATGGTGGTAAATAGAAGCCGACGCCCGCAGCCACACAGCCACGCAGCCACGCACGGATGGGCACTAATTAGACAGAGATATGCTGACAACATGCTAATGCTGACACTCTGCAATTATAAAATGCAAAACGCGGGAGGTTGGAATTAACAGGGATTTAGGTTTCAATATGTCTGCTCCTATAGACCTATAGACTTCCATTAGTGTTGGACAATATGACTTAGGAGAGTCATATGTTAGAAAATTATTAATATTACACTACTTTTACTTGGAATCAAGAGAAATATATTACATGTTACATATTACTTTTATATATTGATGAAGATGAAGAATCACCAATCAGCCAGAAATGCTATATAACTTATTACTTACCTTAGCAAGGTAAGTAATAAGTACTTACCCCCAGAAAAGGTGTAATAGGGAATAAAAGGGGTGCACTTATCACTGTTAACAAAGGGCTTATTAATTTTGTGTCATAGAATAACCCCAAAAGTCCTACCATCATGATACGGCACATTACTGCACGTGTTTTTGCAGTAATTATACATTTTGCATTTATTTGTCTTATGCTGTAAATCCTGCTGAAATGGATGTGTGTGTGGGCATCATTTCTAGACATGTCTACGGCAACTAGTTACTTCTCAACACTGATACATATTGTATATAGTATATATGCACTTTAGCATCCATATTGGATAAACAAATCGCGTCTCTGGATAAAAACATTTCGTCCTTCTCAGGTCTTGCTAATAATGCTAATTATTAAGGTTCTGTTCCATTCTGGGTTCCAATATATTTTATCTAGTCTAAGTTTATTTCCAGCAAAGACATTTGGAACCAAATGGAACCGCACGGGTCCATTTGGTTCCATTTGTAAACTCCTAGAGTTCTGGGGGCGGTAGCCTACACTATAAACGCTACAGAGCCTATGGTAAGTTATATTTAATAATATATCACTTTTTATTGGATTTAAATCAGGTTTTATTTCTCTCTATATATAAATATGGTATAGCCTAAATATAATTACTGTAATTACTGTTGTGTACTGATCTACAAGCTCACAGACTTGTAGATTGTAGATTGTGAGCTTGTAGATCACTGTACTAAATTATTATTTTCATAACCTTTCATAATAAAAGTATGAGGGACGTGTTGTGGTTAAGAACGTCCATCAGAATGTTAAATTCTTTCTTCTTTCTTTTCTTTCTTATCAAGTATTTTCCACCCATCTTTTAGAGTGGTTTGTTTATATCCATACATACACACCAGTAGAATGATATTATAACTATAACTTATTGCTTTTTCTTCTGTACAGAATTTGCGTTCCTGTGAATTCACTTTACTGTTTTCTTCACTCTGTTTTTCCGTCATCTTTTCATCCCCAGGTTGGTGGAGGGTGTGTAGAGCCCAGGATCACATTAGGAATTGGCACTGGGTGAAAAAATGGGTTGCAAAATCGTGGGATAAAAAAATATTTAAAAAAAATCTTTTCATCCCAACACCTAAAACGTTTCTTTACTTTCACAACACTCTGACTCTACACAACCACACCATACAAAATACTGACTTTGTTTTGTTTTTCAACTTAGAAAAGAGGGAAAAATGAGAATGTGACTTAGGAAAGGTGAAAAAACACAGACATGGGTATTTCTACTTCTAAAAAGATAAAAGGCACTTCCAGACTGTGTTTCTGTGACCTCACATCTTCATGTCATGTTCACAAACACTTCACCCAGTCACCCAAAACACTAATTAAATAGTCCCACAGGACCCCAAGCCAGACCCGGGTCTAAATGCCCTAGATGTCCGGACTATCCCACTGAACATGCAAAAAATCCCACATTTCAAGTGCTTATATTTAAAACGATTTGAACCACTATAAGCTACTAACTAACTAACTAACTAACTAACTAACTAACTAACTAACTAACTAACTACAATTTTCACACCACTAAACCAACACCATTGCATCAATCAAAAAATAAACATCTCTGTGGTTTGACTCCTAGCGTTGGTAGAAAGACGTCACGTCAGCTGCCTGTCATACAGGCAGATCTGCCACCTTGTGGCCAAACCAGGAATAGATCTGACCCTAAAATGGTCTCATTTAGAGACTCTACAAGGCTCCAGACAGAAACACAAATAAAACATAGATGTGCTACATCTGTGTGGTGTATTTCACACTGCCACTGACGATTCTGCCATTTCTGTGTGCTCCTATGCTAGCCTATAATGCCAAAGTGACCGACTCTGTCACTCAGAATCCAAATATTTTAAACTTAAAAAGGTGCATTTTGTTAGAGTTTTAGCACAGACAAGCTGGCAACTGACTACTTGCCTGTAAGCCCAGTACAAGATACACTTGTTGTGGGTCACAGAACAAAATAAATGATATTAAATACCTGTAAATATATGATAGATTGTGTTTTCTAACTGTGCCAAACTACATGCATCTGGGGTTTGGGGGTGACGAAGGATTGTGGACAAAAGTAAAAGAAATCTTTAGTTGTACTGTTGGGCTAAAATGTCCTTAAGCGGTGGTCCGTGGCTCAGATGCTGAATAAATAGTGGCCCTGGTGTCAAATAGGTTGAAAACCACTGTTCTAGCGTTATCGTTTGTACTGTATGTATGTGAAAGCAAACTGTTTTCAGACAGTATGGTCCATGTACTGGTTCTTTTCAACATTTAACTTTCAGTAGATGGTCGTGGGTCGTCCCACTTCACCAATCCATCTCCCAGGGGTCTGGCTCTTTGGAAATGGGACAGAAAAGCCTCATTCTCAGCAACACAGACACTAAGACACTCTGACCTAATTACTAACCAAGAGTATAAGCCAGAGGTTTTCAACCAGTGGTCCGGGGACCACTATAGTTCCAGGTGGTCCCCAGGCTAAATGGTGGAATGTTTGTTAACCAGATGTAACGCTTGAGAACGTAAAAATGAAACCAAATGGAACCTTGCAGGTCCATTTGGTTTCATGTTTACGCTCTCAAGAGTTAAAATGTTCTTCATCTGAATTAACATCCACTTAATTAAGAAGTGTTTGCGAAATCCAGCATGGAATTGTGGACAAGACCAATAGAAATATTTCGTTTTGGGGTCTGAGGGGTAAAAATGTCTTCAAATGGTGGTCCATGGCTCAGAGGATGAATAAATGGTGGTGTCAAATAGGTTGAAAACCACTGGTATAAGCTATAGGATGGTGGCTGGACTCATATACTGGTCAGATAGAACAAAGTCCCTTTAGATTTTCATCTCCACAATTCACCCCTCTGGCTCTGTTGTAATGTTTACATCTATAGACCTGCGCAGTGACGTCACCGTACCCCGGTTCCGGAAGTGTTTTCCCCATTCATTTTTCTTAGACTTTTTGAAAATAATTTATATGAAGACATTGGACGATTACAACGCAGACAAAGCCAACTCGGGTCGTGACAAATCATGATGACACACACAATATCATAATATAATATCTAATTAGCAAGAAGTAGAAAACGGCAGGATACAACACTTTTTGCTTTGTTTTTCATCTTAGAAATTATTTGATCATTCCAAAAGATTGTGTGTCTCATCATGATCTGTCACGACCCGAGTTGGCTTTGTCCGCAGCATAATCGTCTTTATATATAATTATTTTCAAAAAAGTCTATGAGAAAAATGAATGGGGAAAACATTTCTGGAACCGGGGCGGTGACGTCACTGCGCAGGTCTATTGTGCTTCTCAATAAACAGAATTATAAAAAACAAAATGGGAGTCATACTTCAAGCAGCAGACACTTCATAGACGACTTACTTAACGGTCATTAAGTTAATGTCTTGGTTTTTTTTGCCATACATTTCCTACAATACATACAGGAAATAATGGATACACCTATAGGACAGGCCATAGAGAGAATAAATAATATAAATAATAAGTATAAATATAAATTAATTGTAAATAAAAGGATATAAATATGATAAGTAAAGAAACAGTAGGAAAAAAAAGAGCTACATTGCATATGCACGTAGGGTTGCCAACTGTTCCGTAAAATACGGAATAGTTTCTTAATTGAGCATTAAATGATGCGTTCCGTATTAAATCAATACGGAATAGTTTGTTCCGTATTTACCTTAATGTCTCCTGTGCGATCCGTCGCACAGACATCAACACTGAATTTAACAGTAATGAACGAAGTATAAAAAAAATCCATCTTCAACCGCTAATCCGTAGTTGGGTCACCGGGGCAACAGCTCCACCAGAAAACCCCAGACTTTCCTAACCTAATAACCGCGCTGCTTTGCCGCAAGGTCGCAGAAGTCTTCCTTGTTTCAAGATCTCAAAGCTGGCAACCCTATACGTACGTACGTGTCGTTAGCTTGTGGGTAATGGAGTTCTGTACAAGGCCTGGATCCTCTTTACTTCCATGTGAGTAGAGGACAGACAGACAGACATATAACGCCTACACTTTCACTCCTCACATAGAATAGTTTGCAGCCTCAAACCCTCCTCCATGTGCTGTCTGTCTGCTTGGAGGTTTCCTTGTGAACTGCGTGTGAACCCTCCCAGCACAGGGCTGTCAGCACATGGAGATCAAACCCACGGTGGATCCCTGCATCCCGCTCTGTGTTCTCCACCCTCTCTGGCAGCTGTCTGCTTCAAGGCCAACACATGCACCTCCCCGTGTGCAGGGAGAGAACAACAACATCACCTTCCTCTCCTTCCCTCCATGAACTGTATTATTCCACAGTGGCAGAGACTTCTGAAGGAAAGAGAGTTGTGAGAGCACCACCACCACCGTTGTTGCATCAGTATGAACTGACTTGTAGTCGTATCACCATCCATTCCTTTCCCTTTCCTAAAACGTTGGCGGGTGAAAGAAGTTGAATTGTAATCCAAAGAGTTGCCGGTTTATTTGCCCAGCCCATCATGTTGAAATGTGGAAAAAGTATCCTTGAGCAATACACTTCGAACCCTCCCTCCCTCCCAGACCCACCCTGTGCTCATCAGGACAGCAAATCAGCTGGGTGAAGCTGGAACTGCTCCGCCCCTCTTGTTCCAACAGTCTGAGAACTCCCATGCAGTATTTCTTCTTTTATTCTCTATGCCGACGACGCAACAATGTTAGACCTGAATCCTTCCAGCTTTCCAAAGGGGGGTGTGGGGGGATTATATTCCATAGCGCAGTGCGACATCGCAATGCAGATCGGCTCTTACTTTGTCAAAACCACAGGGAGTATAGCAGGAGGATTGAGGTTAAAACGTGGTCGGAGGTGACGGGAGCATCCTGTCCAAAGTGCTCCGGAATGAAACTTCCTCACGCGACGGCGATTCACAACCTCACAGCGTGTCACACTGTGGAAACTTGTCAGCTCGTAGCTCGCCTATTTCCGCAAAATATTGCGTCAGCAGTTGAGGCATACAAAAACTTGCAAGAAACAAAAAATGACACTAATGCGGTAGTTTCAACGGCTTTTCCAGCAGTAAAAAAGCAGACTCCTTCAGAACACCACCTTCCCCGTTTTGTGCAGTGACAGGAACTGGGTTTTGTCCCCTCGCCTTTCCCAGCGCACTCCTTCCTCCCCGAGCTTCTGTGTTTATTCCCACTAACAACAACAACAACTACAACAGCAAGGCTACACGTTTAGTTGTGGCAGTGGTCTCTTGAGAGATTCGGCCACAGCTAACGGGAAGCGTCCGGTTTCAGAGGCGACTCCCAAAATGCCTAGCACTAACAACCTGTACTTCCTGCGTTGGCGTTAGACGGTGGGCGACTCGGAGAGGTTCAGAGGTTTGCCAGGTTCAGGTGTCGAAGCAGGTCTCCATCATGATGAGGTTCGGAGGGTTGCCAGGTTCAGGTGTAGAAGCAGGTCTCCATCATGATGAGGTTCGGAGGGTTGCCAGGTTCAGGTGTCGAAGCAGGTCTCCATCGTGATGAGGTTCAGAGGGTTGCCAGGTTCAGATGTCGAAGCAGGTCTCCATCGTGATGAGGTTCAGAGGGTTGCCAGGTTCAGATGCATCGTGATGAGGTTCAGAGGGTTGCCAGGTTCAGATGTCGAAGCAGGTCTCCATCATGATGAGGTTGAGAGGGTTGCCAGGTTCAGATGTCGAAGCAGGTCTCCATCATGACTCGGGACTTGCAGAGGTTGACACAGTACTCCAGGTCCGCTGTGCTCTGGGCCAGAAGCTCCAGGTAGTCCTGGGACTCCGGGTCCACGTCGGGGTCGATGTCGACTGGAGAGGAGAGAGAGGCAGGTGTTTACAGAGACAGTAGGGAAAGGAGAGAGAGAGAGAGAGAGAGAGAGAGAGAGAGAGAGAGAGAGAGAGAGAGAGAGAGAGAGAGAGAGAGAGAGAGAGAGAGAGAGAGAGAGAGAGAGAGAGAGAGAGAGAGAGAGAGAGAGAGAGAGAGAGAGAGAGAGAGAGAGAGAGAGAGAGAGAGAGAGAGAGAGAGAGAGAGACAGAGACAGAGAGAGAGAGAGAGAGAGAGAGAGAGAGAGAGAGAGAGAGAGACGCTCAGGGGCAGATCTAGGCACGGGCATGAGGCGGCAATGCCCCCCTAAATGCCATGACTGCCCCACCAGTCATGGCATTTGGGTTGGTGGCAACCCAAATTTCAAAGACACTTCATTAAAATGATTTGAAACACTCCTACTGCTACTAACTAACTACAGCTGTGTCACCACTAAACCAACAGCATTTCATCATTGAAAACAGAAAACTCTCCGAGTCAGACCTTTAGCTTTATGCATGCTGCGTGTCTGTTGCAACTTCAACAACAACTGATGTTATTATTGATGCTTTACTTGACTAATAAAAGTCCTGTCACTGAAAATGAAAATGACAATTTCCTCCCACTTTCTAGGGGCCTTGAAATGGATTTTCAATAATCTGTTGTTGATAAGCATGCATTTTGCGTTGACTGTGTAGATATGTTGGTAATCTGTATAGTCTAGTAAGGTGTAGGTTCTGGACATTTTCTTGCATTAAATACGTATTTGTTTCTCTGGCATAAAAGTGCAAAATAAAAACACCAAAATGTACATAAACATGCTGTATATCAGTATCAGTACAGGCCAATAATTTCCACATGCACCCCTGGTTGCAGCAGCTCACATTAGAAGCTGTATGTGAATAATATGTGTGAGTGTCAGTTTCAACAATGACTTCCAATAAGTCACTCATGCCGGCAGGCTAAGCCTGGGAGTTATACAAGCTATATGACGCGCAACACAATAGACTAAAACACCAATGATAAAAACGATTCAAACAAGGAAATAAGTTCATACTGTTTATATAGATCAGTGCACCAAATCATTACAATCATTCGTCAATTCAATAAATACAACTGTAATAAATATGTGCAAAGATACAAACAGTGAGTTAATGCTATAGAATCAAATTATCAAAGTGCAAGTGCTAAAGTGCGTACGGTCAACAAATTATGTAGCCTCCCAGCTCACCCTGCCTCCAAGAATCCAAAACCAGTCTTGGAGTGAGCTGGGAATGACCATGCACTTATAGCCTATACTGGTGGCCACCCACAGAGCTTCAACCAATCATGAAGCCCATTGCGGCGCTCACCTCACCAACCCAGTGACATATAATGTAAGCTATATAAAACGTCATTTTGGCTCCTACATTCCGGCCCCTAATTATGCCTGGGCACTAATTACAACTATTTTAATATGTAGGAGCTCAAATTATCCTTAGCAAAGTACAAAAAATAGAAATAGAAAATTCAATGCAATTCTATGCAAATTAGTCAATCATAATGCATCATTATTTCTTCATCAATGGGATCTCCCTTCATCCGTATTCTCCTCTCCATCTGCAAAACAGGGAAATAAAGAGAGTGGGAGAGAGAGAGAGTTTAAAGAGCTCGAGAGCTCCGAGCAAGAAAGGATCCATAGAGCATGAGCTCTCCATGTGAGACTTCACGGCCCCTCTGCTTCCTGAAGCCACGTGAATCTGCATCTCCTCTCTGTATACTGAATCTTCAGTGGTCTGCATGCTCTCATGTAGTTCCTCTTCATCAAGATCTGGCTGCGCAAGAAGCCTCCTGCTCTGAGCCGGGTCCAACACCTTTCTGAATCCAGGAAGCCAACAAACCACCTCTCCCAACCAGAACCAAGGTGGAATGCGACTGGCAAACAGCACATTTTTCTCAGCATGAACTGCCCTCACGGAGACGTCTTTTGGAGAGACCTGCACAGAACGAGCGGATAGGTCTCGAGACTCCATTTCAGCTTGCACCCAAGTATTGGACGACAAGGACTCCACACCAACTCCACTGCCTGCCAAGCACCTGCACACACAGAGCTCTTTAGCGAGATGAGGCTTGTAGAGCCAGGCTACCCATTGCTGGGCAGCAGTTATAGGCAACGCCTCACCTCTGCATGTCTGATCTTCACTGAGATGAAGTTCCTGGTGCCGGGCTGTCCATTGCTGGACAGCACTTATCGACAAAACCTCACCCCAGCCTGGCTTAGCTCTGCGTATGCCTTGCAGATGTTTCTCAGTGCCCAGCACCACAGGTCCAATAAATCCTGTGCGATCTTCCTCGAGATGAAGCTCTAAGCGCCGGGCTGCCCATTGCTGAACAGCACTTATCGGCAACGCCTCATCCCGGCCTAACTGATGTCTGCACTGTGTTTTCTTGGTACTGCACAACGCAGGTGCGGTGAAACCTGTGGGATGTCCAGCCACCTTCTTGTTCCGTCTATGGACACCAACCAGCTGAACAGACCTTGAACTGACATCTTCTGTAGCCAAGCCAAGTTGTTCATCTTTCACACGTCCAGGGACGTCTGCCTTCGCCTGCTGCTCCCACAGCTGATCAACTTTGGCGACTGCAATCCGGTTCACAGTGACGGGATTCACACCTGTGATGTGAAATCTGCCGCCTCCTCCAAGGGGACCATTCACGGTCCAACCCAACATTGTTCTGACCGCGTAAGGACCACCACCAACACTCCTAACCACCTCCCATGGCTCTAGAGCCTCAGGAACATTGGTGCCAATAAGAAGATCCACCCCCGAGTCGATCTCTGTGATCTTGAGGTGTTCAAGATGCGGCCATTTCCGCAAGTCTTCCTGCCTCGGGATGTTACCTTGATGTACAGGCATGCTCTCCTGCGTGTAGACTGCAGGTAGCTCACAGAAAACATCTGTGTCCAGCCCAGCTACCTCCAAGTCCAAAACAACCCTGCTACTGACCACCTTCTCCTGACCCATTGTCCTTAGGAGGATGTCAGTCTTCTTTCCTGAGAGGTTCAACCTGTCCATGAGCCCCTCCGTGCAGAATGAAGCGGAGCTCCCAGGATCAAGAAAAGCATAGGTCACCAACATCTGACCTTTCTTAGACTTCACTCGAACAGGAAGTATGGCAAGAGTGCAGTCAGTCTCTCCGGCCCCAGTAAGACCACCGGACTGCACTGTGATCGAATTGTTCTCGTCTGTCGTCTCCAACTCTTCTGGCGCTTGCACTGGACTCTGCTCCTCAGGGTAGATATGCAACATGGTGGGATGCCTCTTACCGCAGACTTTGCACACCAGACGTGCATTGCATTCACGGCTTCTGTGCCCAATGCACATACATCCAAAGCACAACCCTTTCTCTCTCAAGAAGGACATCTTCTCTTCATGCGTCTTCCTTTCCAATAGACGACATGTGTCCAAGGAATGCCCAGCTCCACAAAGCAAGCATGTCTTGACGACAGATAAGCCAAGCTCTTTCTTCGGTCCAGTGTCAACCCTTTTGTCGACTGTAGCGACAGTAGTCGCAAAGCTACTTCTGTTTGCTCCTGCAAAGTACTGAGGCTTAGCAGGCTTCACTTCTTTCTTCGACACTGTAGGGGTAGAATCCTGGATATCCCCAAACAGTGGGTCGCTCGCAATCTTCACCTGCCATTCAATGAATTCAACGATGTCGCCAAAGGTGGCTCTGCGATGGTTCGTCTCCTGCAAGCTACAAGCGACATCTCTCCACTTCTCCCTGAGCTTATAGGGCAACTTCTTGACAACAGCCTGCATGTTAGCAGGAACATCCAACTCGTATGTGGATTCAAACTCCCCAAGAGCATTGAAGCAGGACCGCAGCAAGAAGCTGTAAGACTGAAGCGCATCGACATCCTCTGCCTTTATCACTGGCCACAAGAACACCTTGTTCATGTACGCAGAGGTGATCTTCAATGAGTTGCCGAAATGCTCTTGCAGCAAGGATTTGGCTGTGGCATAGCCAGTTTCAGAGGACATATGTAGACAGCTGCGAACCATGTCTCTGGGCTTCCCTTTCGTGTACTGCTCGAGAAAGTACAAGCAATCCTTGGCGCTGTGAGTTTTCTCCTCGATGCAGTGTTCAAAGGCTCTCATAAAGGTTTGGTACTCCAAAGGATCACCATCAAAGGTCTGCATGTCACGTCGTGGAAGAAAGAACAAAGACTGTTGTTTAGCAAGCAAAGAGGTTATCTTGTTTTGCTCCTTTAAGACAGAGATCAGCTGATCATGATTGACACCATCTTGGACTAAGGGTGCAGGCTGCCGCAACTGCGACTGAGGACGAACTTGAGGATCGGGCCATCCACTTTGCCACACTGTAGCTGCCTCAGGCCTTGGCTGCGATTGCAACCCTAGAGAAGTCACCTTAGGCCGAGCATCCAAAGAGGGAGGACGTGTCTGCTCAGATTGAGCATCCAGGAGCTGTGAACATGGCTGCTGTTCACCTGACATGTACTGAGATGGCTGCCATACTCGCTGCTGCCTCGTGTTCTTCACCAACATAGCTCGAGAATCAAGCAAAGATGGACGTGCGGCTGACTGCTTATGCCGTGCATCAAGTAGATGTGAACGTGACTGTGGTTCACCCATTACAGCATGCTGAGAAGAGTGCCCCCCTGACGGAGGAACAAAGGTTTCAGCATCAGGATCCAATGGTTGAGAAAGCTTTTCTCTCCCTTTCTCAACATAAGAATTCATCCCATCTGACCTACTGGCTGAAGAACCAGACACCTGAGAGGAGGAGGCCCTCAAGACGTTGAGCTTAGCTGCTGATGCCTCTATCTCTGCCTCCAACTCTAGCTGTTCTTTTCTTCTTTTTAGTTGTGCCTCTTGCTCTTCACGAGCTCTTCTGGACTGTGCCTCTTGCTCTTCACGAGCTCTTCTGAGCTGTGCCTCTTGCTCTTCTAGAGCCCTTCTGGACTGTGCCTCTTGCTCTTCTAGAGCCCTTCTGGACTGTGCCTCTTGCTCTTCACGAGCTCTTCTGAGCTGTGCCTCTTGCTCTTCTAGAGCCCTTCTGGACTGTGCCTCTTGCTCTTCACGAGCTCTTCTGAGCTGTGCCTCTTGCTCTTCTAGAGCCTGTCTCTCTTTGAGCTTCTTCTGGCGAGCGAGAAGAGCTGCCATGTCTGCTTCTATCAGGCGTGCGGATGCAGCAGAAGAAGTAGTGGACCTACACTTACTACCTGCAGTGCTTCTTTTCTTTGAAGGCTCAACTGACACATTAGAGATACTATCATCTGGGTTAACATCATCAATGACTGAAGCTGCCGCCACACCCCCACGGTCATCTGGAACACAGGAAGCATTTGGGTTATTCACTGCATTAGATGTTTCAACAAGATGTGGGGGTACATACAAAGGTATAATAGCCTCTTCCTGTAACTGCGCTGTACTTTGAATGGGGGGATTTTGAGAGAGCCATTTGTTTGCATTTTCAGTGAAATTAACTTTGCGTTTTTGTATGTCTGAAAACCAATTGCTTTGTCTCTCTTGTTCCTCTGGGGGAAGCAATGGAATAACTGCATCATGGAGATAGCTTGCTTCATCGTACAGCGCAGATACATTGTAAAGATTAAACTGGACAGCCTTTGCGTTGTCAGAGCTTTGCATAAGGTCATTAATTGCTTTTACAAGCCGTTCAATTTTGTTAACCTTAGCTTTGCGTTCCTTTTGAAGTTGTTCAATTTTGTTTGATAGTGCCTTTGCAGTGAGAGTTGATTGCCGTTTTGTCTCGTTTGCACTGGCAGTAGAACCTGGCCTTGATGAACTAGACATTTTGAATTTGCATTAAAATGAATCAAAGTCAAAATCATTTGCATCCAAATCGAAGTCCAAAAACACCGCAACAGCCCTAGTAGAATGTGCGTGTATGTGTGTGAATGCTTGGCTATTGTTCCCCACTAAACTGCCTAACGACCCGTAAGCTACCGAATGCAGACCCTGTGTCTTCAGCATGTAACGATAGGTACTTATGTGCCTATATATCTCTATAAGAGACGGCACTCCTGGGCCACCCGTTCCACGGGTTTTAGAATGCGGGCCGAACCCGTTCATGCACATGAAAAACAACAAACAATAGCCCACAGCCAAAGCTATAGGCTAAAGCCACTTTGCCTATAGGGGAACAATAGAGTGTGTGTGTGTGTGCGTGCAACAAGTGTGTGTTTGGGGCGGGCCGCTACGCGTGCATCGAACATAACGTGGACTCGAAAAGCAAATGGATTAAACAATACGAGTGCAACCTAGTGCCGCGGTGCACGTCTGTGTGTGGTCCATTGTTTAAACGCCGCGGGGAACCAGGTAGGTTAAACACCCGACACCAATAGCGATCCAGATCGATACAATTTGTTGACAATGTAGTGGCTGAAAATGACTTCCAATAAGTCACTCATGCCGGCAGGCTAAGCCTGGGAGTTATACAAGCTATATGACGCGCAACACAATAGACTAAAACACCAATGATAAAAACGATTCAAACAAGGGAATAAGTTCATACTGTTTATATAGATCAGTGCACCAAATCATTACAATCATTAGTCAATTCAATAAATACAACTGTAATAAATATGTGCAAAGATACAAACAGTGAGTTAATGCTATAGAATCAAATTATCAAAGTGCAAGTGCTAAAGTGCGTACGGTCAACAAATTATGTAGCCTCCCAGCTCACCCTGCCTCCAAGAATCCAAAACCAGTCTTGGAGTGAGCTGGGAATGACCATGCACTTATAGCCTATACTGGTGGCCACCCACAGAGCTTCAACCAATCATGAAGCCCATTGCGGCGCTCACCTCACCAACCCAGTGACATATAATGTAAGCTATATAAAACGTCATTTTGGCTCCTACAATATGTGTGAGTGTCAGTTTCAACACACACATACAGTCACTGTCATGGAAATAGTATGCAGTGTTTACCCTAAATATGTAAACACATAAAAAGGTTATTTCTCTGGATGCATCATAATGTGTCATTGCAGGAGGTTGCATCACTGCTTTATTTTTATCCACAAGTACCCCACACACACCCCCCACACCCCCCATACCCCCCCCCCTCCTCCCTGTATTCTAATTGCCCCTCCAGAACACCCTGTGTCTGCTGACAGCTCTCTGAATGCAGTATAGCAGGGGTTAACTAGAGGCCTACAGCTTCCCCCTATGGGACCACAGACAGACAGACAGACAGACAGACAGACAGACAGACAGACAGACAGACAGACAGACAGACAGACAGACAGACAGACAGTCACAACACAGCATGCACAACGCAGCACAGAGACGTATGCAAATCAGATGGCATTTCTTCCCCACACTGTCTACAGCGGCTCCTCTTAGCCAGGTGCGGATGTAACATTTTCCAACTGGAGGGGCAGGAGAAAATGGTATGGGTGCGGCTTCATCGCCCGTGGCGCGAATGAAGTCGGACCCATACCATTTTTAGTTCCAGGACTTTTATTAGGCAAGTAAATCATCAATAATAACATCAGTTGTTGTTGAGGTTGCAACAGACACGCAGCATCCATAAAGCTAAAGGTCTGACTCAGAGAGTTTTCTGTTTTCAATGATGAAATGCTGTTGGTTTAGTGGTGACACAGCTGGAGTTAGTTAGTACAGTAGCAGTAGTAGTGTTTCAAATCATTTTAATTATAAGCACTTTCATTTGAAATATCTTGGGTTGTTTTGCATGCCATCGTGTTTGGTGGGGCAGACTGGGCATTTAGGGGGCATTGTGCCCCCCCCCCCCCCCCCCATTCCCATGCTTAGATCCGTCCCTGCTCTTAGCCTCTTTCTATACAAGAGAAACAGAAATCTATAGGGAATTAGCATGATGACGACTGTGGCAAGACCTATAAATGAGCTTTCATGTTTCCACACAGCGTATTTTTGAGCAAAACCAGCTCTTGTGAATAGAATGTTGAACGGGAACACCTCCGAATGCGAATAAGTTTCAGTTTTGAGCAAAAAAAAAAAAAACTCTTTCGCTGAAAGGTGGCGGATTTTGTGGTCTGTACTGTACAAACAGTGTTGGGCAGTAACTAATTACCTTTTCCAGCAAAAGGGAAATATTATTCTGCCAAAATGTGTAGTAATATTTTACTCTGCCAAAACACACCTTACTCATTTGAGCTTGTTGTTCCATGATGTGAAAACAGAACAGATCTACAAGCTATCAACAGATAACAGAGATGTGCAGTAGGTTGTAGATCTAATCCACCACAGCATTCTGCATACATGACCTGAGGGACTTTGGCGTGAAATAAGTTGAGCAATTTTTCAGAAAAACGTTAATTTAAAGTGCCGCTCTGCTGTGTCACAATCTGTAGCTCATTAGTGAACTGAGAGCACCGCCGAGCTCCTGTTAGGAGAGCAGAGTGATTTATTCCTCATTATGCTTCCTCAGGGGCGGATGTAACATTTCCCAATTGGGGGGGCAGGCAAAAATGGTATTGGTGCGGCTTCATCGCCCGTGTCGCTTCGCGCCACGGGCGATGAAGCCGCACCCATACCATTTTCAGTTACAGGACTTTTATTAGTCAAGTAAAGCATCAATAATAACATCAGTTGTTGTTGAAGTTGCAACAGACACGCAGCATGCATAAAGCTAAAGGTCTGACTCAGAGAGTTTTCTGTTTTCAATGGTTTAGTGGTGCCACAGCTGTAGTTAGTTAGTAGCAGTAGTAGTGGTTCACATCATTTTAAATAGAAGCACTTTAATTTGAAATATCTTGGGTTGTTTTGCATGCCATCGTGTTTGGTCGAGGCAGACTGGGCATTTAGGGGAGCATTGCCCCCCTAAATACCCATGCCTAGATCCGCCCCTGCTCATTATGCTTCCTGTGTTTTCACCATGCGCTGAGATTATGGAAAACAGCAACGCTATGTTTGCATAATTGTGCAGATAATACACACACACACACACACGCACGCGCGCACACGCACGCACGCGCGCACACGCACGCACACACGCACACACACACACACACACACACACACACACACACACACACACACACACACACACACACACACACACACACACACACACATGCATAACCAGCATATTTAATGGTCTAATTCAAACGCTGAGAGAAAATCAATACAAACAAACAGGCATAATAAAAAATGTAGTAATTGGATTGATTTTTCTGCAATTAAACAAAGACAAAGTGAAGCCATTGTTTGTTTGTTTGTTTGTTTGTTTATGGAGCCAAGGCAGATCGATTAGAATTAATTCAGCACTCAATCTGCTAATGGATAATGTTTATTGTTTATAACCACAAACCAGGCCAAGTCTGAATTTAATACAATTCCAAAGTCAGCCTGCAATCACCATAACAAAGGATGTTTAAATGGTTACCATACCATGCCTCAAAGACTGGGAAAACCTTCACTTTTGAGTCTTTTTAAAAAAATAAAATCCATGTAAATATATTTTTTAAATTACTTCAAGTAAAAATATCCTGCATGATGACCTATCGACTAGCACAGGGGTTTTCAACCAGTGGTCTTTGAGAGAGTTCCAGGTGGTCCCCAGCTAAAGAATGGAATGTGGGTTAACTCTTAGCCAGGGGCGGATGTAACATTTCCCAATTGTGGGAGGGGGGGGGGGGGGGCAGGAGAAAATATACGGGTACGGCTTCATGCCGCACCCATACCATTTTCAGTTACAGGACTTTTATTAGTCAAGTAAAGCATCAATAATAACATCAGTTGTTGAAGTTGCAACAGACACGCAGCATGCATAAAGCTAAAGGTCTGACTCAGAGAGTTTTCTGTTTTCAATGGTTTAGTGGTGACACAGCTGTAGTTAGTTAGTAGCAGTAGTAGTGGTTCACATCACTTTAAATATAAGCACCGTATAAGCATCGTGTTTGGTGGGGCAGTCTGGGCATTTAGGGGGGCATTGCCCCCCCCCCCCCCCCCCCCCCCCCCCCCATGCCCATACCTAGATCCGCCCCTGTGGTCAGTATACTTACACTCTCCTGTCCACCTGCTGTGGTCCATCATCAGTCTGCTCTGGGCTGACTCCAGCTCTGCTCTCAGACGCTCATGTTTGCTCCTCAGATCTCTGATCTGCTGCTGTCTCTTCTCTAGCAGCCGGAGTCTGGCGTTGAAGTATTTTAGACCCTGGGACACACGCACACGCACACGCACACGCACACGCACACACACACACACACACACACACACACACACACACAGTTGTTTTATTTAGCAGAGGGGTGGCCAACCGGTCACAGACTAAGAGCCACGTTTTTCACTGTGTTACTGCAAAGAGCCACATCAAATGGTCACAACGGTTAGAAAACCGCTGCGACGGCCGTCACGGTCCCTAATAGATTTCCCCCTCTTCCTGCCATAAGACACGTGCATCTGTGTGCAGGTGGGCAATGCAAAGACACGCTATTAAAACAGACATATATTTAGAAACAGGGTTTACAATCCAAAATGACAAGTCAAAAAACATACACCTACACCTCCGCGGTCGACTAGGAATCAGTCTTTGGTCTAGTGTTGGGCACCACTGTATAAGGCAGGAGTTTTTAACCAAATGGACCCTTGCGGGTCCATTTGGTTTCATGTTTACGCTCTCAAGAGTTGAAATGTGCATCATGTGAATTAGCCCAAGTCTACACAACTAGAGAAGATTAATGGTCATTTTGATCTGTATGTTGGACTGTTTTGTTTTCTCTGAAATCCAGCCTGGAATTGTTGACAAAAGTAAACAAAATCTTTAGCTTTGGGGTCTGTGGAGCTAACATGTCATCAAATGGTGGTCAGTGGCTCAAGTTCTGAATAAATGGTGGGCCCTGGTATTAAAAAAAAGGTTGAAAACCACTGGTATAGGGAATGCCTGACTGCGCCAGTCCGAGCGTTTTTAACGGTTTCATGTGAAGAGCTGCATGTAACCAGCTGAAGAGCCGCATGCGGCTCGCGAGCCACAGTTTGGCCACCCCTGATTTAGCATGTGTATTATCATGGTACAGTCCAGATGTTGATTGAAAAATATTATACATTATTCACACACTTTTAGTGAACATCTGCATCTGTGGTCATAATATAGTCATACCCAACAATACATGCCAAAAATGGGAGGATTATCACTTTCATGTATTTTTATATTTTTACAATTTAGGCATATAGCAGACACTTACGTCAGTAAGTCAGACTTTTAAATAAAAACTCCATAAAAGTCAATTCATAATTACTTACTGAAAACGAAAACGTGCTGTGTGATGTCATATCCATTATCACATCAATAAAAGCCAATTGAATTTAAGATGAGATGTTTTTATGCCACTGCTGAACAGTCGCCCACAATCACAGGTGTCTTGATTATAGTCAGAAATACTGTTTTTTTTTAACCCCATTCTGGCATCCTGACAGTGTGTTACTGGGTTTAAACTCATCCAGACAGTGTATTACTGGGTTTAAACTCATCCAGACAGTGTATTACTGGGTTTAAACTCATCCAGACAGTGTATTGCTGGGTTTAAACTCATCCAGACAGTGTATTGCTGGGTTTAAACTCATCCAGACAGTGTATTACTGGGTTTAAACTCATCCAGACAGTGTATTTACTGGGTTTAAACTCATCCAGACAGTGTATTACTGGTTTAAACTCATCCAGACAGTGTATTTACTGGGTTTAAACTCATCCAGACAGTGTATTTACTGGGTTTAAACTCATCCAGACAGTGTATTACTGGGTTTAAACTCATCCAGACAGTGTATTACTGGGTTTAAACTCATCCAGACAGTGTATTGCTGGGTTTAAACTCATCCAGACAGTGTATTGCTGGGTTTAAACTCATCCAGACAGTGTATTACTGGGTTTAAACTCATCCAGACAGTGTATTACTGGGTTTAAAACTCATCCAGACAGTGTATTTACTGGGTTTAAACTCATCCAGACAGTGTATTACTGGGTTTAAACTCATCCAGACAGTGTATTTACTGGGTTTTAAACTCATCCAGACAGTGTATTGCTGGGTTTAAACTCATCCAGACAGTGTATTACTGGGTTTAAACTCATCCAGACAGTGTATTACTGGGTTTAAACTCATCCAGACAGTGTATTACTGGGTTTAAACTCATCCAGACAGTGTATTACTGGGTTTAAACTCATCCAGACAGTGTATTACTGGGTTTAAACCCAATCATAATGGTACAGTCCAGATGTTTAACATTCATGTTGTCATAATGGTACAGTCCAGATGTTTAACATTCATGTTGTCATAATGGTACAGTCCAGATGTTTAACATTCATGTTGTCATAATGGTACAGTCCAGATGTTTAACATTCATATTGTCATAATGGTACAGTCCAGATGTTTAACATTCATATTGTCATAATGGTACAGTCCAGATGTTTAACATTCATGTTGTCATAATGGTACAGTCCAGATGTTTAACATTCATGTTGTCATAATGGTACAGTCCAGATGTTTAACATTCATGTTGTCATAATGGTACAGTCCAGATGTTTAACATTCATGTTGTCATAATGGTACAGTCCAGATGTTTAACATTCATGTTGTCATAATGGTACAGTCCAGATGTTTAACATTCATGTTGTCATAATGGTACAGTCCAGATGTTTAACATTCATGTTGTCATAATGGTACAGTCCAGATGTTTAACATTCATGTTGTCATAATGGTACAGTCCAGATGTTTAACATTCATGTTGTCATAATGGTACAGTCCAGATGTTTAACATTCATGTTGTCATAATGGTACAGTCCAGATGTTTAACATTCATGTTGTCATAATGGTACAGTCCAGATGTTTAACATTCATGTTGTCATAATGGTACAGTCCAGATGTTTAACATTCATGTTGTCATAATGGTACAGTCCAGATGTTTAACATTCATGTTGTCATAATGGTACAGTCCAGATGTTTAACATTCATGTTGTCATAATGGTACAGTCCAGATGTTTAACATTCATGTTGTCATAATGGTACAGTCCAGATGTTTAACATTCATGTTGTCATAATGGTACAGTCCAGATGTTTAACATTCATGTTGTCATAATGGTACAGTCCAGATGTTTAACATTCATGTTGTCATAATGGTACAGTCCAGATGTTTAACATTCATGTTGTCATAATGGTACAGTCCAGATGTTTAACATTCATGTTGTCATAATGGTACAGTCCAGATGTTTAACATTCATGTTGTCATAATGGTACAGTCCAGATGTTTAACATTCATGTTGTCATAATGGTACAGTCCAGATGTTTAACATTCATGTTGTCATAATGGTACAGTCCAGATGTTTAACATTCATGTTGTCATAATGGTACAGTCCAGATGTTTAACATTCATGTTGTCATAATGGTACAGTCCAGATGTTTAACATTCATGTTGTCATAATGGTACAGTCCAGATGTTTAACATTCATGTTGTCATAATGGTACAGTCCAGATGTTTAACATTCATGTTGTCATAATGGTACAGTCCAGATGTTTAACATTCATGTTGTCATAATGGTACAGTCCAGATGTTTAACATTCATGTTGTCATAATGGTACAGTCCAGATGTTTAACATTCATGTTGTCATAATGGTACAGTCCAGATGTTTAACATTCATGTTGTCATAATGGTACAGTCCAGATGTTTAACATTCATGTTGTCATAATGGTACAGTCCAGATGTTTAACATTCATGTTGTCATAATGGTACAGTCCAGATGTTTAACATTCATGTTGTCATAATGGTACAGTCCAGATGTTTAACATTCATGTTGTCATAATGGTACAGTCCAGATGTTTAACATTCATGTTGTCATAATGGTACAGTCCAGATGTATAACATTCATGTTGTCATAATGGTACAGTCCAGATGTTTAACATTCATGTTGTCATAATGGTACAGTCCAGATGTTTAACATTCATGTTGTCATAATGGTACAGTCCAGATGTTTAACATTCATGTTGTCATAATGGTACAGTCCAGATGTTTAACATTCATGTTGTCATAATGGTACAGTCCAGATGTTTAACATTCATGTTGTCATAATGGTACAGTCCAGATGTTTAACATTCATGTTGTCATAATGGTACAGTCCAGATGTTTAACATTCATGTTGTCATAATGGTACAGTCCAGATGTTTAACATTCATGTTGTCATAATGGTACAGTCCAGATGTTTAACATTCATGTTGTCATAATGGTACAGTCCAGATGTTTAACATTCATGTTGTCATAATGGTACAGTCCAGATGTTTAACATTCATGTTGTCATAATGGTACAGTCCAGATGTTTAACATTCATGTTGTCATAATGGTACAGTCCAGATGTTTAACATTCATGTTGTCATAATGGTACAGTCCAGATGTTTAACATTCATGTTGTCATAATGGTACAGTCCAGATGTTTAACATTCATGTTGTCATAATGGTACAGTCCAGATGTTTAACATTCATGTTGTCATAATGGTACAGTCCAGATGTTTAACATTCATGTTGTCATAATGGTACAGTCCAGATGTTTAACATTCATGTTGTCATAATGGTACAGTCCAGATGTTTAACATTCATGTTGTCATAATGGTACAGTCCAGATGTTTAACATTCATGTTGTCATAATGGTACAGTCCAGATGTTTAACATTCATGTTGTCATAATGGTACAGTCCAGATGTTTAACATTCATGTTGTCATAATGGTACAGTCCAGATGTTTAACATTCATGTTGTCATAATGGTACAGTCCAGATGTTTAACATTCATGTTGTCATAATGGTACAGTCCAGATGTTTAACATTCATACTGTCATAATGGTACAGTCCAGATGTTTAACATTCATACTGTCATAATGGTACAGTCCAGATGTTTAACATTCATATTGTCATAATGGTACAGTCCAGATGTTTAACATTCATATTGTCATAATGGTACAGTCCAGATGTTTAACATTCATGTTGTCATAATGGTACAGTCCAGATGTTTAACATTCATGTTGTCATAATGGTACAGTCCAGATGTTTAACATTCATGTTGTCATAATGGTACAGTCCAGATGTTTAACATTCATGTTGTCATAATGGTACCGTCCAGATGTTTAACATTCATGTTGTCATAATGGTACCGTCCAGATGTTTAACATTCATGTTGTCATAATGGTACCGTCCAGATGTTTAACATTCATGTTGTCATAATGGTACAGTCCAGATGTTTAACATTCATGTTGTCATAATGGTACAGTCCAGATGTTTAACATTCATATTGTCATAATGGTACAGTCCAGATGTTTAACATTCATATTGTCATAATGGTACAGTCCAGATGTATAAATGCAGTCCTACCTTTTCAACATCCTGAAACGGTTGCTATGGGAGACAAAGACAATACAATTAATTTCAATACACATCTAACAAACACTGTTACAGCCTGGATATATGACTTAGTGCGCACACACACACGCACGCACACACACGCACACACACACGCACGCACCCGCACACACACACACACACACACACACACACACACACACACACACACACACACACACACACACACACACACACACACACACACACACACACACGCGCACAACCACACACACCCACAGAGGGATGAAACACTTTCAATCACTGTTTGCTGGAGCAGAACTAATTGACACATTAGCATTCATCAGCACACACACACACACACACACACACACACACACACACACACACACACACACACACACACACACACACACACACACACACACACACACACACACACACACACACACACACACACAGAGAGAGAGAGGAGATATATAGTAGCTGATTCTGCTCCTAATCAGCGCTGCATCCATTCAGTATCACATTAATGTCCTGCTGTGTTCTCTGCATGCTGAATGACCTGTCACTGACCGTACAGATAACACTGCTGTGAGCTTGGAGATCTGCTGCTTAGATAAGACAAGTCGGAATGCATTCTGCATAGCGAGTAACAACTACTATGTGTACTTTATATTCTAATGCCTTTACTTGCTTTTTAAAGGTAGGGGAAGTGATTTGAAATTCATGGTGTAGTACCAGCCTGGTGCACTAGGGGCCCCCAACAGTAGCTACACTATGTGAACCTGCTGCTCTCTCCTGATTGGAGGAGAATTGTGGTGACCTGGGGAACTTTTATTAGCTCCTCTGCTAACGTAGGGGAGGGGGAAACTCCATATGTGGTTTCCACACCTTATAATAGAGCATTTTAACAGAAAAAAAAAAAAAATTGGGTGATATCTGACAAAAGTGAAATCACTTCCCCTACCTTTAACAAAGGTTGTCTGGAACACTGTCCATTAACATACTGGAGAGCTGACAGTGGTAGTGGTGTCAACTGTATTAATTTGTGTATTAATTGGTAGTCGTAGTCATAGATATTAGAAGGCTAGATGTCTTGAGGCGGAGCCTCTGATGTCATTCACGGCGGCCATCTTGTGAGAGGACCAAACAAAAACAGCTAGAACTCACTCAAAACGGAGCAATCCATTTGTAAATCCATGTGCAATTATTTTTATTTTGTTCTCTTTTGCATGGATTTACAAACGGATTGCATTATTATGATCGTTATCAACGTATACCCAGGGGGCAAACTACCCCTTTTTTAGGAAACCTGCATTTGCCATAACATAAAAGGTTGTCCACCAGAAATATTATCTATGACCCTGTAGGATCACAACCTATATGGACAACCCGGTCAATTTTTTGCTGGAAACCCAATATGGCCGCCGCAATATTAGCCCCTATTAGTTACAATGGAGGGTGAATAGGGCAAATTTTTAAACTGAGAGATAATTCCACGAAACTTCACAGGTTGATCAATTATGTAAATACAAACATTTTTTGTATTGGAACTTTCCACGAAATCCAATATGGCCGCCACAATATGGCCGACCTAATATTAACACCTAGAAAATAGGTTAGACTCTAATTTCTGAACAAAATGAGCTAGAAACACAAACTTGGTGTCTCCTTGGAGTCCTATAGCCCATATTTCAAATTTAAGTGTACCTATATAATAATTTTATCCCTAATTTCCCTGCGTGCTGGAGTGTTTCCACACACATCCCTCCAGCTGCAGGTTGATTAGCCTAGTTCTACTGTTTATATTAATATTCATCCATGATGGGGGAGCTCATCCAGACCTCTTAATTGACCTCTTCCTCTTTAATTCCACCCAATTCTATAACATTGGAGGTATAAAAATGATTATCATCCTACTTCACCATGTTAATGGTTTTTCTCAGAACTCCAATTCTAGGAAAAACATTATGGGGTAACCTTTTCTTATCTCTACACAACATCTATAAAGTATATTAATGACATGTAAAATGTTGAAAATGGGAGGAATTCTCCTTTAATTGGGCATGCACAGCTGATTGGATTGACATTATCCGTGTCAAACTTGTTCTGTGCTTATTAGTGATCTCTCTAATCAATTAAAACACCAAAGAAGAAGTACCTGGTCAAGTAACATTCCAGGCTGCAAATACAGAAACCTCCCTGTGGTGCAGCCTGGGAAACGTTGGTTTGAATAAGATATACTGTACATCCAAGAGGACATAATACTGGCAGTGGGACAATATCGGTATATCTACAACTCTGTATAACTATAATGCGCAATCAACAGATGAAGATGCCTGCTGCATCTCAACAGTGTCACAGATGCTTGCCCCACTCTGGACCTGCACTGTCAGTCGTCTCAATCAACATAGAAGGTTTCTCCAGAAACAAGGCAGAGATACTAGCAATGATTGCCATCGTTTCTGTATGCAGGAAACCTACATCGGCCATGCACAAAATCGCTGGACCCACCATCGCTGGAATGAAACTGGTTGCTGAGATCCGACACAGACAGTATGGATCAGCTGTTTTCAGCAGGCCAAACCTCAAGATTGAGGAGGTCTGTACCCACATCACAGAAGGGCACATGGAAACCTTCACGGTCACCCATCCAAAATCCAGATGTCACATCAGTCTACAAAGCACCTGCAACCCCTTCTACACACAAAACTAGATGCGCGACTTCAATGCTCATAGTACATCATGGGCCTATGGGAACAGCAACCACAGCAAGATGGAGATGAAGTCGAAACCTGGCTTGATTCCAAACATCTGTCTCTAATCCATAACAAGCGAGGATACAACCCAGATCTTGTCTGTGTAAGCAACGACCTCACATCCAGAACTGAGAAGGAAGTTCTGGACGATATGCCCGACACCCAGCACCGGCCGATTGCATCACTGTTAGATCCTCTCTCCAAGTAACCACTGTCCCATTCCGTAGGAGATTCAACCTACGGAAAACTGACTGGCTGTCATTCCAAGAGGAGATAGAGCAGTCCATATCTAGCACACCAATATTTCCCAATAACTACTCCAACTTCACAGGACTTGGTAAGAAGGTCAGCCAGACATCACATACCCAGATGATGTCAGACACAGTATATCCCTGGTTTATCAGAAATATCCAGCAGCCTAGCCTGCTACTATGAAGAGTACAACAAGGACCCTTTCTCCCCCACCACCACGGAACTTGGAGAGACCCTGATCAGTGAAGTTGGGGAAGAACGAAGGAAAGTCTGGAATGAGCTGATAGAGAACACCAACATGACAAACAGCAGCATGAAGGCATGGGCCACAATCCGTCGTCTCTGAGCAGACCACACTACACCACCCATAATCACAAAGGTCACAGCAAACTGTTGCAACGCAGCTGATGGCCAGCAGTCATAACCAACACCACTGCCGACCCACAGGAGAACACCATCGTACAGTGATATCAGACCAACCACAATTAGCCAGCCCTCTCACCAAACCCTTCGACTTAGAAGAACTCGAAACTGCAATCAGAAAGCTGAAAACCGGAAAAGAGCAGGGATTGATGACATACTGGTGAAAATGTTAAAGCACCTCGGACCTAACGCAAAGTCGTGGCTCCTAGAGATGCTGAACACATGCTTAGCACAGAAAACCATCCCTTCTGTCTGGAGAAAGGCCAATGTCATTGCAATCCCCAAACCTGGCAAAGACCCCAAAGAGCTACCGGCCCATTTCCCTCCTCTGCATCACCTACAAGCTCTATGAGAGGCTGCTGCTCCAACGTCTCATCCCAATCATAGACGCCATGCTGACTAAAGACCAAGCTGGTTTCTGCCCTGGCACCTCCTGTGCTGGACAGTTACTCAACCTCAACCAACACATTGAGGATGGGTTTGAAGAAAAGCAAATAACTAGGGCAGCATTCATTCATCTCACTGCTGCCTATGACACCAACGATCACCACACAATGGTCAGAAAACCACTGGACATGACTGGTCAGGTGACCAGGTCATTAAAAGCCTTCTCAACAACAGACGCTTCTAGCCTTCTACGCCCACCTAAATGACCAGAGGAGTAAATGGAAAGCCCAAAAGAATGTCCTCCCACAAGGAAGTGCGCTCGCCCCCTCCTTTTCAATATTTAGACCAGCCACTACCCCCAGAATGCTTCATCTATGTCGATGACCTCTGCATTACCATGCAACAAGCAGACTTCCAGAAGATCGAATCCACCTTGAAAGTGCCCTGTAAGAAATGTCAAGCTACTACAATAACAACCACCTGAAACCCAACCCATCAAAAACCCAACTATGCAGCTTTCAAATAATTTATATTAAGACGATTACGCCGCGGACAATGCCAACTCGAGTCGTGACGAATCATGATGACACACACAAACCTTTGGGACAATAAAATAATTTCTAAGATGAAAAACGAAACAAAAAGTCTTGTATCATGCCGTTTTCTACTTCTTCCTAATTATATATTATATGACGATATTGTGTTTGTTGTCATGATTTGTCACGACCCGAGTTGGCTTTGGCCGCGGCGCAATCGTGTTTTTATTAACCATTTTCGAAAAGTCTATGAGAAAAATGAATGAGGAAAAGACTTCCGGAACAGGGGCGGTGACGTCACTGCGCAGCTCTATATCTTGGCGTTACACTGGACAGGACCCTCTCCTTCAAGAAACATCTGGAGAACTCCAAAACCATTTGCATGTGCTGCCAAATCAGTCAACAATCATTTTAGAAATGAGTGAAATCACTATTTCCTGTAGCTAACCATCTTGTAAATATGCAGAATAAGGGTACACTATGCCCAATGATAAAAAAATAGCTGTTCCTATGAGTCTTTCATGGTCAGAAACTCTTCAATAGACACAGAGTTTGTGTTTTTAGCTCATTTGGTTCAGAGGTTAGAGCCAAAACCTTATTTCTGTGTGCTAATATTGTGGTCGCCATATTGTGGCGGCCATATTGGATTTCATGAAAAGTTCCAATACAAAAAATGTTTGTATTTACATAATTGATCAACCTGTTAAGTTTCGTGGAAATATCTCTCAGTTTAAAATTTTGCCCTATTCACCCCCCATTATATCTAATAGGGGCTAATATTGCGGCGGCCATATTGGGTTTCCAGCAAAAAATTGACCAGGTTGTCCATATAGGTTGTGATCCTACTGGGTCATAGATAATATTTCTGGTGGACAACCTTTTATGTTATGGCAAATGCAGCACACCCCCCTTTGCCCCCTGGGTAGTAGCTATGATTTTAGCTAAATTTTATTATTTTTTTTCCTAAAAATATCATATAACAGCTCATATTATGCAGACGTCTCTGACGTTTACAACAAACCAATATCGTTGAAAATCGGTTGAAAAATAAGCAAGTTATCGTCATTTAAAAAGTATATGTTCATAGACACAATGTTATGATATCCTCTCACAAGATGGCCGCCACGTAACGACGTCACTCCCCATTGGCCAGCAGCGTAACAACGTCACTCCCCATTGGCCAGCAGCGTAACAACGTCACTCCCCATTGGCCAGCAGCGTAACAACGTCACTCCCCATTGGCCAACAGCGCGGGAGAGACATCTAGCTTTATTATATACTGTATATCTATGGTAGTAGTAGTAGTAATTAGTAATAGTTCTGGTCATTTTGTGGAGGTCACTGGGGTCACACAGTAAAAGTAAATCAATTCACAAAACCTTGTACATTTACTACATTGTAGATACTGTAGTAAACTTATACTAATGCTACAAAAAAAAAACAACAACAACACCAAAAACAACAACTAATCTTTGCTTCTGTGTGGGAGGGGTCCCTGGAACAAAATACTTTAAAATAGTGGTCAGCTACCAAATGGAAGTCATTTTGGGGGTCCTTGACAATTAATCGGACATGGAGGAAAAAATCTCTCTCTCTCTCTCTCTCTCTCTCTCTCTCTCTCTCTCTCTCTCTCTCTCTCTCTCTCTCTCTCTCTCTCTCTCTCTCTCTCATCATGTATCTAATTTCCCCTCCTCCCCTCCCCTCCCCTCCCCTCCCCTCCCCTCCCCTCCCCTCCCCTCCCCTCCCCTCCCCTCCCCTCCCCTCCCCTCCCTCATGTATAAATCAACATCAATTAAAAAGTGACAGTAATTACTTGCATGATAACTTCAATTAGTGTCACATTCAATGAGGGAACAGTGGGGTGTCGTGTGTGTGTGTGTGGGGGGGGGGCTTCATTTGGTTCCATTTGTACGCTCTCAGAAAAAAAGAAGTGTCTATAGAAATCCATTAACATGATGACATACATCTTGATGATGCCATCAAGATGTGTTTCATCATGTTTTTGTGTTTTTTCTTCAGACCTCCAGTTCCAGGAAACACAGAATGGGGGGAAACGTTTTTATCATGTCCACCCATACAGCACCTCTAGGTTATACTAATGACATATTAGAATGTTGAAAATGGGTGGAATTCCCCTTTAAAATGCTTCAATCCGGTGCACTTTGAGATCAAATATTTTTCATAATATAATCAATACAAACACAACCTTATTAAAGGTAGGGTAAGTGATTTGAAATTCATGGTGTAGTACCAGCCTGGTGCACTAGGGACGTCCAACAGTAGCTACACTATGTGAACCTGCTGCTCGATCCTGATTGGAGGAGAATTCGCCACCACCTGGGGAACTTTTATTAGCTCCTCTGCTAACATGGGGGAGGGGGAAACTCCATATGTGGTTTCCACACCTTATAATAGAGCATTTTAACGGGAAAAAAATTGTGGGTGATATCTGACAAAAGTGAAATCACTTCCCCTACCTTTAATGCTAGCTTTCAGTGCCCCCCCCTGACTTTGGGCCCCCCTACAATTGTCCCCCTTTTCCCCAGGTGTCTACGCCCGTGCCTCCACTCACCTCGGAGGCAGCCAGCACGTCTCTCTTCCTCTGCAGTCTCTCCACGTCGTCTATCTGGTAAACCTTGATCTCAAAGGGCTCCTTCATCATGGCCCCGCCCCCCAGAGGAGGGGGCAGGTCCACCCACTGGGCTCCGCCCAATCCTGGCTTCCTGCCCAATGAGGAGGGGTCTGGCATGGGGGCGGGGATCAGCCGGCGCCGCTGGAAACCTGAAAACACAGCCAGACATGTTAAAGAAGAATTCCACACCAAATCCATTCATCTACATTCACAGGGGTTTTCAACCTTTTTCATACCAGGGCCCACCAATTACTCTGGATTTTAGCCACGGACCACCATTTGAGGGCATTAAGCACCAGAGACCCCAAAACTAAAGATTTATTTTTGACTGTTTTGTTTTGGAAACAAAACAGTCAAACCTACAGATCAACATGATGATGAATATTTTAACTCTTGAGGGCGTAAAAATGAAACCAAATGGACCCTTGCGGGTCCATTTGGTTTCATTTTTACGCCCTCAAGAGTTACATCTGGTTAACCAACTTAGCTGGGGACCACCTGGAACCCTCTCAAGGACCACTGGTGATCCCCGGACCACCGGTTGAAAACCCCTGATCTATCACTGTGACAACATACTGTATATACTGTACTTGTTTTTTTTTGCCATAGATGCTCCTATTTCTACATCCCCCCTTGAGCTCCCCGTCCTTCCAACAGTCTGCATTGCTGCAGGTTGTCTTTATTCTACTGCAGGCATTTCAGTAGCCCCAACCTTTTGTCACATATTCTAATAATTTCCTGATATTCACGCATGAGTTTTACGTCACTCTGGGTCAGTCTTTACATGTAATCCCAGAGGTAATCTATTCCTCCTCCTCTCCTCCCCTCCCTTCTGCCACTCTCCTCTCCAATCACTCAGCTTCAAACTCCTGTGGTACGGGTGCCACCGGAGACATTTTTAAAGCACAGCTCAAGACCTACAGTACTGCTTTTAATTGATGTTTTCACTGCATTGCATTTTGTAATGTTTTACCCCCGCCTTTTTCTTTTTGTTTTTCTTTTTTTCTCATGAAAGGTGCAAATAAAGTTTCATTATTATTTTCTGGTGACGAGAGAGCAGGACGGCCAGACTGTCTCAAACAGGCGAGGTCCAGTCCAGTCCAGTCCAGTCCAGTCCAGTCCAGTCCAGTCCAGTCCAGTCCAGTCCAGTCCAGTCCAGTACAGTACAGTACGGTCCAGTACAGTACGGTCCAGTCCAGTCCAGTCCAGTCCAGTACAGTACAGTACAGTACAGTACAGTACAGTACAGTACAGTACAGTACAGTACAGTACAGTACAGTACAGTACAATACAGTAGCCCCCAGAGCTCTGATTTGGATTCACTAATGTCTTTTTTTAATCACATTTTTTACACATTATACACTCTGATTCATTCACTGCGTCATTCGGACTTAACCCAAATTTGTGTCCTATCTAGTTTCTGAATAACATAATATTCAAAGATTTGCACCACGATTTTTCAAAAATAGCAGAGATACAAGCTCATAGCGCACCACTCGGTGGCGCGCGATGAGCTTGTAGATCTGCTATTTTTCAATAGTTAGACTAAGGGATAACATAATATTCAAAGATTTGCACCACGTTTTCACGATTTTTCAAAAAATGCAGAGATACAAGCGCGCCACTCAGTGGCGCGCTATGAGTTTGTAGATCTGCTATTTTTCAATAGTTAAAACACAGCAACACAACCATTGTGTCCCGTCTAGATTTCTAGTTTCTGAATAACATAATATTCAAAGATTTGCACCAACGTTTTCACGATTTTTCAAAAATAGCAGAGATACAAGCCTCATAGAGGCTTGTATCTCTGCTATTGAAAAATAGCAGATGTACAAGCTCATAGCGCGCCACCGAGTGGCGCGCTATGAGCTTGTACATCTGCTATTTTTCAATAGTTAAAACATAAGGCTTAGAACACCAAAACGCGTTCAGTACACTAAAGGGTTAATTAAACTGAGTTCTCCGTTTATAAAGCTTTTTTTTCCCTCTACTTTGATGCTGCAGCTGTTTCCCTGCAGACTGCCTGCCTGCCTCCCTGCGTGTCTGTGCAGGGTGGTCCCTCACCGTTGCCTCTCCTCCGGGGGGTCCTCGGGCCCTTGCTGCTGCTGCTGGTCCTGCTGGTGGTAGAGGAGGACAGGGACAGGCCGCTCTCGCTCATGGAGTCGTGAGCGGAGGTGGAGGAGGAGGTGGTGCCTGTGGTCTCACTGCTGCTGCGCAGCATGCTGTCGTACCCGCTGCTGCCCCCGCTGTAGCCGCTGCTGCCCCCGCTGCCCCCGCTGCTGCCCCCGCTGTGGTAGAACAGGGCGGTCCGGCCCATGGCCGGGGGCAGCTCTCCGCTCAGCACACTGCTGTTGTCACTGCCGTGGCCGCTGCTGTACCTGGTGGGGGAGGTAGAGTCATGTGATCAGTTACTGCTGTTGTCACTGCTGTACCTAGTGGGGGAGGTAGAGTCATATGATCAGTTACTGCTGTTGTCACTGCTGTACCTGGTGGGGGAGGTAGAGTCATATGATCAGTTACTGCCGTGGCCGCTGCTGTACCTGGTGGGGGAGGTAGAGTCATGTGATCAGTTACTGCCGTGGCCGCTGCTGTACCTGGTGGGGGAGGTAGAGTCATGTGATCAGTTACTGCCGTGGCCACTGCTGTACCTGGTGGGGGAGGTAGAGTCATGTGATCAGTTACTGCCGTGGCCACTGCTGTACCTGGTGGGGAGGTGGAGTCATGTGATCAGTTACTGCTGTTGTCACTGCTGTACCTGGTGGGGGAGGTAGAGTCATATGATCAGTTACTGCTGTTGTCACTGCTGTACCTGGTGGGGGAGGTAGAGTCATATGATCAGTTACTGCCGTGGCCGCTGCTGTACCTGGTGGGGGAGGTAGAGTCATGTGATCAGTTACTGCCGTGGCCGCTGCTGTACCTGGTGGGGGAGGTAGAGTCATGTGATCAGTTACTGCCGTGGCCGCTGCTGTACCTGGTGGGGGAGGTAGAGTCATGTGATCAGTTACTGCCGTGGCCACTGCTGTACCTGGTGGGGCAGCACAGTCATCTGATCAGGTACCATAGGTGTGCATAGATAGACGTCAAGGGGGGGTTGAGCACCCCCTAGTGGCCCTCTCTGGACCAACACGCCCTTTTTAAAAGAGCAAAAAATGTACACTTGACAAAACAGCGCTTGTGTGCGCTTTTTTATGGCCCCTCAATGTCGCAACTCTGCTACTAGAGTTGTCTCGAATGCCCCTCCTAGTGGAAGAGTGGTGAGTGCCACTCACCACTCTTCCACTAGGAGGGGCATTCGAGTCCAGTCCAGTGCAGTAGGTTTGCAACACTACCACTGGGCGGCTGTGGCTCAGGAGGTAGAGCAGGTCGTCCAATGACCCGTGGGTCGGCGGTTCGAATCCCGGCTCCTCCTGTCTATGTGTCGAAGTGTCCTTGGGCAAGACACTGAACCCCAAATTGCCTCCAATGAGTTGGTTGGTGTGAGCTGGCCACCATTGGTGTGTGAATGTGTGAAGTTTAGGACGCTGAGCGTCGACTGTTCGCCGCTCTACTTCCCAATGTATGAATGAATGGACCGTTGTAAAGCGCTTTGAGCACTTGGAAAAGCGCTATAAAAATGCAATCCATTATTATTATTATTATTATTATTATTACTTTGTGTCAGAAGATGGCACTGTTGTCCACAAGAGTCATGGCCTGTTTTAAAGGGAAGGGGATCAGCTTTCATTCTAAGGGACAGGAGCTTGAAATTCAGTTTTTAAGAACAGTCATTGGAGAAGCCATTATTTTCCTCAAACCATTTTATACAGCAGTAGCCTAATGCGTTTGTATAGGTATACTTGTAGACGCTGAAATGCTGTTTTCTATGCGTTTTTAACACCCCAAAACTAAAAAAAAAAAAATCCGGAAATTTTTAGAGTGCCCTCCTGGTTACATTTGAGCACCTGCCCTTGAAAGTCTCTGTGCACGCCACTGTCAGGTACTGCTGTTCAGAGCCTTCTAGAGGGAGAGTTAGGCTATAGAGCTGCGCAGTGACGTCACCGCCCCTGTTTCCGGAAGTCTTTTCCCCATTCATTTTTCTCATAGACTTTTCGAAAATAATTTATATCAAGACGATTATGCCGCGGACAAAGCCAACTCGAGTCGTGACGAATCATGATGATACACACAAACTTTTGGGACAATAAAATAATTTCTTAGATGAAAAACGAAACAAAAAGTCTTGTACCATGCCGTTTTCTACTTCTTCCTAATTATATATTATATGACGATATTGTGTTTGTTGTCATGATTTGTCACGACCCGAGTTTGGCTATGGCCGCGGCGCGATCGTGTTTTTATTAACCATTTTCGAAAAGTCTATGAGAAAAATGAATGGGGAAAAGACTTCCGGAACAGGGGCGGTGACGTCACTGCGCATCTCTATAGGTGTACCCGGAAGCAGAGGCCGGAAGCAGAGCGGAGCAACCAGGTCACGTGACTATACAGAGCCTCTTTGAGTCCTATCTGAGCATAACGCTCACTACTCCTGCAGTCTCGCGAGATGTACAGTATAACAGTAGTGTACGAGACTTTGCCGGTCCCTATTAAATCCCATTGATTTCATCGACTTCCAGCTTGAGAGTGGACTCACAGGACTCCTCCATGCTCCTCCAGTAACGGCTGCGCCCTGGCGCATAGGAGTGAACGGGAATATCCTAATTTTCCCACTAGAAGGCTCTGGGCGTTGTCAAAGCGACAATCTTCACGGTGATTGGTTCATACCAAGCCATAAGAACATTGGGGAAACAGACAACGTTGTTGTCATTATTATGGCTAATGTGTTAGCCTGGTTGCTAACCAAACAAACACAGCCGATGAGTGTCACTAGCATGTGAACAAAAGCAGTAAAATATATTGGATGATGATGATGTTTATAAAACCTAAACCCTGACGCTTCTTTAAAGAATAATGAAGTGAAACGAAGTGAGTGACAGGGCTGTTGGCCAATCAGGTGCTAAGCTTGGATTTCCAACCGGCACAAACAGCCCCAAAGGCAGGGAAGCCAGTCCTTGAATCACAGGGAAAAAATAAGCTAGTATTTTTTAAGGTGCTGATTCAGGGCTGAGCCAGGCTATCCTGTTGATGCTGAGTGCCAAGCAGGGAGGCATTGGGTCCCATGGTTTTGTCAAATTATTCATATTGATCTATAGCAGATCTTTCACCATCTGGGAATCTTGGAACTAAATCGTTACCAAGAAATGTCTCCACCAATATGTTTCTGATGAATGCACCAAAATGTTGAAATTCACCTCCTGTGTTAAACCTCATAAAAACAGGTCAAAGTCGAGATACTAGTCACAGCCTATAGAAGACAGAACACGGAAAATGTCATCCTGCTTTATGTAGCATGTGATATGTCTAACTAGGAGAGTTTCATCATGCTGAATCCATTTCAAGCATTAGTTTTGCAAAAAAAAAAAAAAAAAAAAAAACTCATTGGGCTGATAACGTCCCAAATGTGCTGGCTAAGGCGGCCCAAGGAGTTGTTGTATGAGAAAACTACTGCTGGCCTGCTTGCGGTGCCCAAAATGGCAACTAAAAAACACGGTGAAGCAGCCTTTTGCTTCTATGGACCGACAGCGTGGAACAAACTAAAAACACAGTGAAGCAGCCTTTTGCTTCTATGGACCGACGGCGTGGAACAAACTAAAAACACAGTGAAGCAGCCTTTTGCTTCTATGGACCGACGGCGTGGAACAAACTAAAAACACGGTGAAGCAGCCTTTTGCTTCCATGGACCGACGGCGTGGAACAAACTCCCATTATACATTCGACAGGCAGCCTCTGTAGACATTTTTAAAGCACATAGAAGTACAGACGTACGGTACTTCTATGCACTTGCTTTTAACTGATTCTCTGTGATTTTATATTTTATGATTTTATATTTTATGCCTTATTTCAGGTCCTCACTGTACTGCTTCTTTGATGTATTTTAATGATCTCTTCAATTCATTCCCACTATTTTTTGTCTTCTTCTCTGTTGCAATGTAAAGCACTTTGAGCTGCATTTTATGTCATGAAAGGTGCTATACAAATAAAGATTATTATTATTATCATCATTATTATTAATGCATGGAATGGATTCAGTTAATTAATGGTTGTCAGTAGATTTAGTCATCATAGCTTGGTGTAGTTTCTGCCAGCAAAAAAACAAAAACATTTGGTCGTCAGACATTTTGCATCATGGTTTCATGGTTTATGACAGATGTTAGCGTACCTCTGAGGTCTCCTCGGTGCAGTGATCTTACTGTAGGGTGAGGGGAGTGGTGGGGGGGTGGGTGGAGGCGGGGTGGAGGGCGTCGTCGCTCCTCCAACATCGCTTCCTGCCACTGCCATCCCAGACGAACCACCGCCGTGACCCGCGGAGAAGAGCTGCCTGTTCCTCTGGCTGCCGCAGGAGGCGGAGGAGGAGGAGGAGGAGGAGGTGTTGGCTAACTCACTGACGCGGCTGTTAGCCACCCTGCTCAGAGCCTGCTTGGTCCCCATGATGGTCCCCGATCGGCCCGGTTTGGTTGTCGTTGACGTCGTGGCGTTAGGGGACTTCCCGTCTGCAGACGCCGGCGTCGTGAACACCTCCACGCTGCACATGGAGGCGTTCTCCGAGGATTTGGAAGAAGATGAAGACGAGGTGAGAGTTTTGGAAGCGCCGGCGCCGCCGCTAGCAGACAGCGAAGCGCGGGACTTGGACCCCCCGCTGCTGCTGTTACCGGTGGCAACGACGAAAGATCGGGAACAGGCGGACGCCGCGCCCTGATGACCTTTGACCTGGGTCAAAGGTTTGCTTGTCGTCGGCGTCGGCGTCGTCGTTACGAACGCAGCAGCAGTCTCGGCAGTAGCGCCGAGTCGCGGCACCGAGCGGCTGGGCTTGCTGTTCCCCATGTTCTCTCTGGAGCCGATAAGGGAGGCAGCCTGGCCGCCGGCCCAGGGACCCCCCAGGGACCGCTCCAGGGATGCCGTGGCTGTGCTGCCGCCGTAGAACCGAGAGGAAGAGGAGGAGGAGGAGTTTTCTCCTTTGGAGGCGGCGCCGCTCCCGCCCCGTCCCTTCAGACTGGACGTAGCCGTGGGCCCCGCCCTGGCAGACCCCTGGTGGTGGTGGTCCCCCGCCTTCGTAGCCGACGACGTGGTCTTGCGGCCGACGGACTCGGCTCTGGTCCTGGACGAAGACGAAGACGAAGCCGCGAAGAACAAGTCCTCCATCGCCTGGTCCACCTCCGTGGTCCTGCTGGTCTTACGGTCCAGGCTGGACATCATCATCATGGTCCTGGAGGTGGATTTACCCAGAGAGGAGAACCTGCTGCTGCCCAGACCACCGGCCGTGGCTCCATGGTGGTGGTGGTGGGGGGTCCATGGGGAGGCTCCGGCACCGTGGGGCGGCGTGGTGGAGATGGTGCCCAGTGTGGTGGCTCCTCTGGTCAGCTGGGGCCTCCTGACTGCAGCCCTGCTTCTGCTGCTGCTGCAACTGCTGCTGCAGCTGGGCCTCTCACAGCCGTCCACCACTCTCTGTCCTAGGACGGCCTGCGTTGGTTTGGGAGGTCGGGGGACACTGTGGCTGCTCCCTACGCCCCCGCTGGGAGCTCTCCTGGAGGTAGGAGCAGCGCTGGGGTTGTTGCTACGCAGCGGTTTGTGGATCTCTCCGTCTGCATCTCCCAGGTGGAACCGAACTCCTCCTCCTCCTCCTCCTCCTCCCTGAAGCCACCCCAGGTCCTCCTCCTTCACCTGGACATCCTGTCTGCTGCTGGAGCCTGGGGGTTGGACCACATAGAAATGTTTATGATCACAATATCTTTATCAAGTTACCTAGGGTGACCATATTCTCAAAGGAGAAAACCAGGACACCTTAGCGGGGGGGGGGGGGGGGGGGGGGGGGGGGGTTCACGAAATATTCAGATATCGAACAGGCGCTACTAACGCCTCGAACAGCTTTTTTGTGTTTTTCTGTGTCAATGTGGGATTTTAGGTCCCTTGTACCACCATTGCAGAGCGAGACATACGTGCCTGCTTTGCAAACAGTGCACAGTGCTTCACTTTTGTCTTGCCCCGGTCTGAATACAGGGATTTTTTTCTGTAACTCGTCTGTAAACGTGCACTTGCGCTTGGGCATGGTGGTGGAGACTGACAACCACGCTGTCTAGTGTCTACTAACTGATTGACGAAGGCTGCCTGCACTGACTCTGCTCAGGGCTGAGGTCATTGTGCGCAGTGTCCTAGTGCCATGGAGCGGAAAGGAACTGAATGAAAGTAATTTTACAAAAACCAGGACATTTCCTCATTTTCTAAAAAAAAAACCAGGACACCCAGGACAGGACGTGAAATAAGGACATGTCCTGGGAAATACGGACGTATGGTCAGCCTAAAGTTACCTAAAGTGAAATTCCACCAATTTTTAACATTTTACTATGTCATACTATGTCACCCCCCCACGCCCCATGCCCATGCCTAGATGCAGCCTCACCGCATGCTGTTGCAGAAAGTCTACCCAAAATAGCAGATCCAAATAAGTGGGCACAATTGTTGGCTGACCAAATACGTTTTTGTTCCACTGGATGAAAGTTTAGCCTGAATATTGCACAAAAAAAAAAAAAAAGACGCAGCCCCAGCTGTGTGGTACGCGAATGCGCTTCCCGGCCCTTGATTGACAGCTCAAATTGTGGATTTTGTGCACCTCCAGCCCTGTTTAAGACCATAATGTCCCTCGCCACCTACCGTAGCCCCAGGCAGTGGTAACACAGGAGGAGGAGGAGTTAGGCTTGGCCTTCCTGGGCAGACTGTGAGAGGGGGAGGCGTGGTGGCGAGGTCCCGGTGACGAGGATGAGGAGGAGGAGAACGAGGAGCTCACGGTGTTGGCTCGGCCCCGGGGCGGCAGGGGCAGCGGAGAGGCTCCCAGGGTCCAGTCGGTGTCAGGGCAACGACCGGGCCGTCCGGCTGGGGGCAGGAAGGAGGAGGAGGAGGAGAGGGGTGTGGTCTTACTGGGGGGCGTGGCGGGGGCGTGGTCACTGTCCATCTCCTCAGAGAATTCCACGCCGCTGTCGCACAGCGGGCTTTTCATGGCCCCGCCCCCACGCGTCAGGAACAACAGCGTCTCCCGGTGGTGGGCGGAGGGAGAGGAGCGAGCCGACGAGGCGCTCTCCGGCGGCGCCGCGGACCTCAGCAAACTCCTAGGGGAGCGGGAGGAGAAGGAGGAGGAGGAGCCTTGGCCGTCCGCCGCTCTCACACTGGCCTCACTCGCCCACGAGACGATGGACGGATGTTCAGACACACGGCCGGGGAACCTTAGAGACACAGAAGCAATGAAATAATAATGGATTGCATTTTTTATAGTGCTTTTCCAAGTGCTCAAAGCGCTTTACAATGGTCCATTCATTCATACATTGGGAAGTAGAGCAGTCAACGCTCCGTGTCCTAAACTTCACAGTCACACACCAATGGTGGCAACAGGCTCACACTGACCAACTCATTGGAGGCAATTTGGGGTTCAGTGTCTTGCCCAAGGACACTTCGACACATAGACAGGAGGAGCCGGGATTCGAACCGCCGACCCACGGGTCATTGGACGACCTGCTCTACCTCCTGAGCCACAGCCGCCCAAATATACAGTGAGTATATTAACGTCTTTTTTCTAGAAACGTTGCATAAAGGCTCATACAGTATGCGGATGTCTCTGACGTTTGCAATAAACCAATCCGTTAAAAAAGTATATGTTCAGAGACACAATGTTATGCCATACCCTGGTAAGTTGGCCGCTGCGTAACGACGTCACTCCCAGATGTCTGTCTCTTTTAGCCTGGCCTAACCTGACATGATTTTGGCCTGGGGGGAAGGGCGGGGTGCCGTGGGATCCATTCCACCCGGCAGATGAGCTGATCTGATTGGATCTCACCAACGTGTGGTCATCCCCGGCCCCTCCCCCTACCGCCCCTCCACTGCTGTGATACGTCACATCATTTGGAGCCACGCCCACCCCGAAAGGTTGACTCCTCCCACTTCTAGGCCACCGTGTGTAACACATTAGTCCAGGCTTTCCGTTTTCGCGCAACGCGAACGAAAATGAAAGCCTGGGTGTAGAGGCTAGTCTCTCATTGGAAACGGCTGATTTGCCGAGAACAGCGACATTGAGGGGGCAAATCTGAGATAATGGCATTCGACTGCATGCAGATACAGTAGAATGGGTGTTTGGACAACAATGTTTTCAATTTTCTCCCAAATGAAATGCAACAAGGCGGCATCACGACTGCTCAGCTCTATGAACAACAAACCTTTCCTCGTCCCGTGCTGAAGGGGCGTCGACCGCGCCATCAGAGCCCGCGGCAGCGGCGTTGGCAGCTGCGTCCGCGCCCTGCTGCTGTCCCAGCGCCGTGGCAGCGGTGTAGAGGTCGTACTCGTCGTTGATGCTGCTGATGATGCTGACGGGTCTCCGGGGACCCCCCTGTGGGGACCCCCCGCCACACAGAGCCTCCTGCAGGCCCAGGGGGTCCAGGGCGAAGCGCAGCAGGTTGCAGGTGGGCCGGCCGTTGTCGGGCAGCAGGCCAGTGGGCAGCAGGCCGCTGGGCAGCTCCTCCACCACGGTGAACACCAGCTCATCCTCACCTGTGTGAAGTTAACACGCCATGATTTGTCAAAGTTTGGGGGAAAAAAATACAAAAATTGGCTCAGCTTTTAGTGCTCGGTGAGCTAGAATTTGTGCCGCTGAAATCGTCATTTGTTTTTTTTTTTTTTTTTTTTTTTTTATAATTTTTATCCCACAATTTTGCAACCCATTTTTTCACCCAGTGCCAATTCCTAATGTGAACCTGGGCTCTACACACCCTCCGCCAACCTGGGGAGGCAGCAGACTGGGCTCATGCTTCCTTCAAGGCATGAGGAGTCGCGCCACCTTCTTTTCACCTGACAGGGGGGAGTTTCCCTGGCTGGACGTAGCGCGTGGAAGGAGCACGTTATTCCAACCAGTTCCAGTCCCCTCCATCAGGCGCCCCGGCTGGCCAGGGGGAGGCAGTTTAGAGTCCAGGATCACTGCATGTTTTTGTGAGGGTATCTACCCTAGGGGACACGGGGAGAACATGCAAACTCCACACAGAAAGGCCCTTTCGTCAACCCCGCCTCGGGTGTGGGTACTGATGACGTGGAGGAGCAGACACGCCACCAGCACCCACAGCAGCGCCCCTAGCGGGAGTCGAACCCAGGACCTTCTAGCTGTGAGGCGACAGCACTAACCACTGTGCCACCGTGCCCCTGAAATCGTCATTTGTGCTTTTTTTTTTAGGAATATTTATATTTTCACCACGCCCCCCTGGCGGTCATAGTGGTCATAACAGCTCCTTGTATATAAATATTAATATAAAATCAATAAAAACGGCACAAATGCCGATTTCAGCGGCACAAATTCTAGCACACTGAGCACTAAAAGATGAGCCAATTTTAGTCCGTTTTGGACCCCAAGTGCGGGGTGCAGATTGACAAAGCTCAGGACCAATATAACTTCAATTATCTCCAGAATGGTAGCAGCACAAATTCTGAAATTTACGGCACAGTTCAGCACAAATGGAGTACTCAAGAATGACACCCTTTTTATAAATACTGTATATATATTTAAAATTTGAAAAATGATGGGGTGCTAACTTCACGCAGGTCTCATCCAGTGTTGCCAACTTGGCGCATTTGTCACTATTGTATATGGGCTTTTTCAGACCCCCCTAGCGCCAAAATTAGTGAAAAACTCCTGGCGGAAAATCTAGTGCTTTTTGGTTGGTGAGTTGGGGTGAAATTGATTGACAGGCGCCAGAGATAAAACCCTCATTTTTCACCATTTCTCCTCCTATGACAGTGGTTTTCAACCAGTGGTCCCCAGGCTAAATGATGGACAGCTGGTTAACCAGATGTAACTCTTTGAGAGCGTAAAAAAAATGAAACCAAATGGACCCTTGCGGGTCCATTTGGTTTCATTTTTACACTCTCAAGAGTTAAAATATTCATCATGTGAATTAGCCCAAGTCTACACAACTAGAGAATGTAGAAGATGAATGCTCATTTATTGGTCATATACCCTTCCAGACAAGCATCTAGTGCAGAGGTGGGCAATTATTTTCCCCAAGGGGCCAAATGAGACGCATAAAATATTGTGGAGGGCCAAGACTAAAGGCTGAACTAAAGTCTGCATAATTTTCATTTAATTTCAAGATAAAAGTAGGCAAAAGACCAACCATTTTGACACCACGGACCGCTATTTATTTAGAATTTGAGACACAGAGTACCACCATTTGATGACATCTTAGCCCCACAGACCCCAATACTAAAGATTTATTTTGTTTTTCTCCACAATACCAGGCTCAATTTTACAAAAAAACAGGATAACATAGTTCAAAAATGACCATTCTTTATCATTCTCAGATGATGAATATTTTAACTCTTGAGAGCGTAAACATGAAACCAAATGGACCCGCAAGGGTCCATTTGGATTCATTCTTAGGCTCTCAAAGAGTTACATCTGGTTAACCAACTTCCCATATTTTAACTGGAACTCTCTCAAGGACCACTGGTGGCCCCCGGGCCGCATAATGCCCAGGTATGATCTAGTGCATTCTAGTGCATTTTGGATTTTGGCGGTTGGCAACCCTGGTCTCATCCTCCTCACCGTTCAGCTCCACAGGCTGCTGAAGGGTCACAGTGGTCCTCAGAACCTCCTGGTCCAAACGCCTCAGCCTCCTGCTCAGGACCTGGGAGACAGACAGACCCCAGGAAATTACATCTGGCCACAAAGGATCTAGTGAATGTGACAAACTGCCATATTATTGAGCCTCTGTGTCAGGCATGCGCCTCGGTCAGTTAATAGGAAACAAATCACCGCCTCGTCGGGTGTTATCCCGCTTATTACATGGCTTATGTCAGTGGTTTTCAACGCCCGAGGACCACCAGTGGTCCTTGAGAGGGTGACGGCAACGGCATGTAAACAACCAAATACGTAGCTGCTAACTAAATGGACCCGCTAACGGCGTGCTGGAACTAAATGCGGAAGCGCACCGCGGGCTTACGTCAGTGGTTTTCAACGTCCGAGGATCACCAGTGGTCCTTGAGAGGGTGACGACAAAGGCATGTAAACAACTAAATACGTAGCTGCTAACCAAATGGACCCGCTAACGGCGTGCTGGAACTACTGTAAATGCGGAAGCGCAGCGCGGATTGATATGAACACAGCTGTTTGCACTTTGGGGAACTTGTTTATGCAGCGGTCAATAATGGCGAGGAGCGGTGATTATAGTGTATTATGTGACCGCTCACATGACCAAAACGCTGGCTTCTGATTGGAGCATTCATTCAAGCCATGTAATAAGGAGTGTGTAAAGTGCAGTGGCCTCAGCCTCCTGCTCAGCACCTCACACCCCACCTGGCAGAGGACAGGATTAGGTCAGTGGCTGTCACCGGTTTCAGCCGGGGAGCGCCACTATAGAGCTGCGCAGTGACGTCACCACCCCTGTTTCCGGAAGTCTTTTCTCCATTCATTTTTCTCATAGACTTTTCGAAAATAATTTATATCTAGACGATTACGCCGCGGACAAAGCCAACTCGAGTCGTGACGAATCATGATGACACACACACACATACTTTTGGGACAATCAAATAATTAATAATAAGATGAAAAACGAAACAAAAAGTCTTGTATCATGCCGTTTTCTACTTCTTCCTAATTATATATTATATGACGATATTGTGTTTGTTGTCATGATTCGTCACGACCTGAGTTGGCTTTGGCCGCGGCGCAATCGTGTTTTTATTAACCATTTTCGAAAAGTCTATGAGAAAAATGAATGAGGAAAAGACTTCCGGAACAGGGGCGGTGACGTCACTGCGCAGCTCTATAGTGGCATTTGAACTGGTCTCCAGGCTTACATCTGCTCTGTGAAATGAAACCCTGGACCCAGAGTACTCCATCTTTCCCAAGTGGAGAGTCACACAGGGGTTGACACTAACACTTGCCCGCTTGCCCGGGGCAAGTAAAAAAAAAAAATGGTGGGGCAAGTGAAGACTGCTACCTGGTTGCCCGATCGGGCAAGTGTGCAACTTGAAAAACTGGATTTGGGAAACAAAACAGGCAAATTAACATACACATCAAAATGACCTAATCTTCTACATTCTCTAGTTGTGTAGACCTGGGCTAATTAAGATGATGAATTTTAACTCTTGAGAGTAAAAAAATGAAATCATTTTTACGTTCTCAAGAGTTACTTCTGGTTAACAAAGTTAGCTGGGGATCACCTGGAACCCTCTCAGGGACCACCTGTTGAAAACCCCTGGTTTTAAGCACCCAAAGTAGGAAGTAAACTTACTGTAAATGCAAAATTTACAATATATTTTTGGGGGGCAAGTGACCATGACCTGAGGACAAGTAGAACCTGACTTGCACTTGCCCGATGGGCAAGTGCCTCAGAGACCTTAATTAGTGTCAACCCCTGACAACATCTGACGCTGCAGCTTTCAGAACAAAATTTCGGAAACATGTGTTTCAGACATTTCGGCCTGTTATGTAGACCACTCACCTCCGCGGGGTGAGAGCTCTCGCCGGCCGCGGCGCATCCTTCGGTGGCGTCTCTAGCAGGCTGCGGAGCGTTGAGGGGTCCGCGGAGGGATCCTTCCCCTACAGGGGGCGCTGTAGCAGGCTGCGACGCGTTGGGGGGTCCGCGGAGCGACCCTCGCGGGATGGAGGGTGAGTCGAAGGGTTTGGGGGCGAGGCAGAGCCTCTCCATGGGAGGCTCCTCCCACTGGGCCCCGCCCCGTGGGAGGAGCCTCTCCATGGGAGTCTCCTCCCACTGGGCCCCGCCCAGCCTGCTGGACAGACCTGGAGGATGGACCTTCTTCTCCCGTCGCCGTGCGTCCGCTGGGCCGCCGTCTGGTCCGCCGTGGGGGCCATGACCACGCCCACCGTCGCGGGGGGAGAGGGGGGTTTGGGACGTTCCAGCTCGGGTCTGCCTACAATTTACAATTACAATTTAGGCATTTAGCAGACGCTCTTAATCCAGAGCGACTTACAATGGTGAAAAGTTTACAATTTAATCTGGATTCACAATACATTTTACAACATACAATGAAGCGCTAAAAACATTGTAATGCATTAGGCAACCTATATAAGTCATTGCAGCAGGTACTGTGGGTTGGTATGTAATACAAGTGCTATGGGTTGAGATGGAGTCTGAAGAGGTGTGTCTTAAGACTGCGGCGGAAGATAGATAGTGAGTCTGTGGTTCCATAGTTTTGGGGGCAGGAGGGAGAAGAGCTTGCCTCTGTCGGAGGAGGAGGTTGTTGCTGCTGCTGTTGTGCTTTGGGTGGCGGTCCTACCACCGCTCTCCTCCTGCGATGAAGGGGGTTTGGTGGGCTGTGTGATCGGCGCTGACGGCTGGGCGTTGTCCCCACCTGCCGTAGACCCCGTGGGGACCTCTGTAGGGGGCACAGCGGCCCCCCCAGCCCCCGTGGACCCCCCAGCGGACCCCTCCCTGCCGTGGATGCAGGTCAGTCTCTCCTGCAGCTCTGCGAAGGTGTTGCACTTCAGGTGGTCCCCGTCAGAACGAGGTCTGGAGGAGATCAGAGGAGAGGAACAGAAACTTCATATAAGTTAACCCATTTAGGCCTGACCTAAGGTTTCGGAAAAAACTTATAAATATTTATATATCACACGGTAAGGTACTGTATCCAAATATGGATTCCCGTCCTGAAAGGGTTTCATCTTTTGTTTAAAGGAGCATTCAGAGATTTGGGTGATTGGGAGAACCCTCCAGTTGCCCCTGCGGGTAACAAGATGTGCACATGCACACACTCTACATTGAGGGGGGGGGGGGGGGGTGCAACGGAGCAAAAGCACATACAACACTAAATCCTAATTGGAGGAAGGACCCTCTCTCTCTCTAGAACAGGGGTTTTCAACAGGTGGTCTGGGGACCACCAGTGGTCCCTGAGAGGGTTCCAGGTGGTCCCCAGCTAAGTTGGTTAGCCAGATGTAACTCTTGAGAACGTAAAAATGAAACCAAATGGACCCTTGCGGGTCCATTTGGTTTCATTTTTACACTCTCAAGAGTTAAAAATATTCATCATCTGAATTCACCCAAGTCTACACAACTAGAAGATGGACAAAAGCAAGAAAAATCTTTAGTTTTGGGGTCTGTGGGGGCTAAAATATCATCAAATGGTGGTCCGTGGCTCAAATGCTGAATAAATGGTGGGCCCTGGCATCAAAAAGGTTGAAAACCCTGAACTAGAACGTTAAGCTTGTTATGAACATTGCTATCGGCCTCCTCGTATGACACAGCCTCCACCTCCACTCCATTAGTATCCATTCAGAATCAAACCTTTCCAGGCTGTTTTCTTGCAATAATCCATTCTTTTGTGAAAAACACTCTCCAGTTAGATCCTTTTAGTGTAGATGTGGAAAAACACTGGAATTTTAATGATGTTTCTTTCTTTCTTTCTTTCTTTCTTTCTTTCTTTCTTTCTTTCTTTCTTTCTTTCTTTCTTTCTTTCTTTCTTTCTTTCTTTCTAAGACCAATCCATGATTAGATCACTTCCTGAACATCTAGTATCTGTGACAACCATAGGAGCTGCAGTGGCCCTTTAAAAGATCAGCCAGGCGCTTCCTGATTGGCTAACATAATAGTCCCGGCGGGACTATTCCTCCAGCCACAAACCTTATAGGGATTTCTTTGTAGGCCTACTGCGCCCCCTAGAGGCCTTCATAAAGACTGGGGCATAGATTTTCGTCACCGCTAAACCCCTCATCCCTTAACTTCTTGGCCTTTTTAAACTATTTAAAAAGAAAAAGGAAAAAAAAAACATTTTTCAATAATTAAAATGGCCAGTCTAGAAGCTCACAACATGTCAATACATTGCACATTGAACTATTCCAAAAGGTTTTTCAAAATAATAATTAAAAAAGGACCACCAGTGGTCCTTAAGAGGGTTCCAGGGGGTCCCCAGATACGTTTAACCAGATGTAACTCTTGAGAACGTAACACTCTCAAGAGTTAAAATATTCATCATGTGGATTGGTCCAAGTCTACACAACTAGAAGACAAATGGTCAATGGGCAGCAGCAAAAGAAGTCTTTAGTTTTGAGGGTCCGTGGGGCTAAAATGTCCTCAAAGGGTGGTCCTCCGTGGCTCAAATGCTGAATAAATGGTGGGCCCTGGTGTCAAAAAGGTTGAAAACCATTGAACTAGAGCAGGGGTTTTCAACAGGTGGAACAGGTGGAACCTGAGAGGGTTCCAGGTGGTCCCCAGCTAAGTTGGTTAACCAAATGTAACTCTTGAGAGTGTAAAAATGAAACCAAATGGACCGCAAGGGGCCATTTGGTTTCATTTTTACACTCTCTCTCATGTTCTCAAATGTTGGTCCGTGGCTCAAATGCTGTCTCATGTTGGTCCGTGGCTCTCAAATGTTGGTCCGTGGCTCAAATGTTGGTCCGTGGCTCAAATGCTGAATAAATGGCGGGCCCTGGCATCAAAAAGGTTGAAAACCCCTGTTATAAAGTGCTGAGTGGAGCTGTCCGGCAGGGAGTGGTGCTGAATATATGCTGAGTGAAGCTGTCCACCAGGGAGTGGTGCTGAACACATGCTGAGTGGAGCTGTCCACCAGGGAGTGGTGCTGAACACATGCTGAGTGGAGCTGTCCACCAGGGAGTGGTGCTGAATATATGCTGAGTGGAGCTGTCCACCAGGGAGTGGTGCTGAACACATGCTGAGTGGAGCTGTCCACCAGGGAGTGGTGCTGAATACATGCTGAGTGGAGCTGTCCACCAGGGAGTGGTGCTGAATACATGCTGAGTGGAGCTGTCCACCAGGGAGTGGTGCTGAACACATGCTGAGTGGAGCTGTCCACCAGGGAGTGGTGCTGAATATATGCTGAGTGGAGCTGTCCACCAGGGAGTGGTGCTGAACACATGCTGAGTGGAGCTGTCCACCAGGGAGTGGTGCTGAACACATGCTGAGTGGAGCTGTCCACCAGGGAGTGGTGCTGAACACATGCTGAGTGGAGTGGAGGTTCCAGGTGGTCCCCAGCTAAGTTTGTTAACAAGATGTAACTCTTGAGAGTGTAAAAATGAAACCAAATGGACCCGCGGGGGTCTCTCAAGAGTTAAAATATTCACCATGTGAATCAGGGGGCTCTGTGGGGCTTTAAATGGTGGTCCGTGGCTCAAATGCTGAATAAATGGTGGGCCCTGAGATGAAAAAGGTTGAAAACCCCTGAACTAGAGGAAGACTTCTTGAAAAACACACAGGCAAAAGAGTAATGATTATTTTGTCTTTTTTTTTTTCCAATTTTGTACATATTTAAGAGGTGACAGTATGTAAATAGACCCCTTGGTGTGTTTTTTATGTGCAATGATGTCTTCCCTTTGTATTTAGGGTTTCTTCCTGGGGGCTGAACCTTTCCAGTCAAACGTGCCAATGAAAAAAAAAAAAACTTCAATATAGTGACATCACATGCTCAGCCCCTCCCCTAACCCCTCCCCCTTTATCATGCAACTACAGCTGTGGGCGTGGCTTCAGTTGAGGTGGTTCAGGTGAATCATATAAATGGCAGTTTAACAAACACTGTACACTTTTTCGGAAAAGAATCTTACCTTTCATATAACATTAATACCTGATGATCATGTTTTAGGGTAGAAAAAATCCTGGCACTCCATCTTTAAGGTTCCACTGACCTGGGCCTGCTGATCCTCAGCCTCTTGTTGAGTGAGGGTACGATGGGGACGGAGGCAGGGGGTCCCTCGTTGTCGCTGAGGTCCCGGTCCGACACGGCAGACCCCCCAGGGCCCACGTAGATCACCGTGTCACACGACTGCTCGCTGCTGGATGAGTAGTAGTCTCGCTCTGCGCCGGTCTGCGGGAGGGGAGAGGGTTCCAGGGGGTCCACGGCCACTGTACGCTGGTGGAACGGTCTGACGGACCCCCCTGGACCCCCGCGAACCCCCTCCTCACAGGAGCTGTCCCCTCCAGAGGAACTGGACGCATGCTGGTCGGGACGGGACAGTATAGGAGTGGGGACCGCAAATTCTTACTGCTTAAAGGGCAGATTATTTCATATTTGAGTCAGTGATGTCACCTCCCCTGTTCCAGAAGTGGATTCCCCATTCATTTTTCTCATAGACTTTTCGAAAATTATTCCTACAAAGACGATTACGCCGCTGACAAAGCCAACTCGGGTCGTGACAAATCATGATGGCACACACAATCTTTTGTGTATAAATAATTTCTAAGATGAAAAACAAAACAAAATGCGTTGTATCGTGCCGTTTTCTACTTCTTGCTAATTAGATATTATATGAAATATTGTCTTTGTTGTCATGATTTGTCACGACCCGAGTTGACCATTAAAATGAACCATTTTCGAAAGAGGAAAATGAATGGGAAATCCACTTCTGGAACAGGGGCGGTGACATCACTGCACAGGTTAATAGTGATGCTAGTGGGGAATGGATGTACAATTGAGCTGTTCCAGACCTGTCTGCTGACAGAAAACTTGGCTAAAGCCAGGCTCATATTGTAGCCAGGCTCATATTGCAGCCAGGCTCATATTGTAGCCAGGCTCATATTGTAGCCAGGCTCATATTGTAGCCAGGCTCATATTGTAGCCAGGCTACAATATGAGTTTTCTCAGACGAGCAACTGGAACTGTGTATGTGCGTGCATGCATGTGCATGTGCGTATGTTACCTTGCTCTTGTTCTTCCTCATGCGTTGGATGCGTGAGGCCAGCTGAGCTGTGGTCAGAGTCTCCATGTAGTTAGACGGAGAGTCGGAGACATGGGCGACCATGATGGTCCGACAGTTCACATTACCAAGAGCTTCTCTGAGCAGCATGGTCAGTTTACTGTCCCTATAGACAATACAACATGGTCAGTTTACTGTCCCTATAGACAATACAACATGGTCAGTTTACTGTCCCTATAGACAATACAGCATGGTCAGTTTACTGTCCCTATAGACAATACAGCATGGTCAGTTTACTGTCCCTATAGTGGACAATACAGCATGGTCAGTTTACTGTCCCTATAGACAATACAGCATGGTCAGTTTACCACAACAGAAAGCTAATTTCAGCACCAGGGACAGAGTCACTACAGCTACCATAACAGAAAGCTCATTTCAGCACCATGGACAGAGTCACTACAGCTACCATAACAGAAAGCTCATTTCAGCACCACGGACAGAGTCACTACCGCTACCATAACAGAAAGTAAAAATTAGCATTAGAACAGCTGTACACATATAGACAATACAACATGGTCAGTTTACTGTCCCTAGAACAGGGGCGGATATAACATTTCCCAATTGGGGGGGGGGGGGGGGGGGGGGCAAAAGAAAATGGCATGGGTGCGACTTCATCACCCCACGGCGCGAAGCGACACGGGCGATGAAGCGTCACGGGCGATGAAGCCGCACCCATACAATTTTCTCTTGCCGCACCCATACCATTTTCTCTTGCCGCACCCATGCCATTTTCAGTTACAGGACTTTTATTAGTGAAGTAAAACATCAACAATAACACCAGTTGCAACAAACACGCAGCATGCATAAAGCTAAAGGTCTGACTCAGAGAGTTTTCTGTTTTCAATGATGAAATGCTGTTGGTTTGGTGGTGACACAGCTGTAGTTAGTTAGTAGCAGTAGTAGTGTTTCAGATCATTTTAAATATAAGCACTTTAATTTGAAATATCTTGGGTGCCATCGTGTTGTGGTGGGGCAGACTGGGCATTTAGGGGGGCATTGCCCCCCCATGCCCATGCCTAGATCCGCCCCTGGACATTGCAGCATGGTCAGGTAAGAGTATTACCTATAAGGGACGTGTTTAGCTCCGTTAGCCAGTGCTAGCAGGACGTTTCCCAGGGCGGACAGAGACAGACTGTGTCCTCCAACTGTCTCTCTGCTCCCACTGATGTCTGTCTCACAACTGCCCAAGTCCAACAGATGGAGGCGAGAACTTCCCCCTGACACTGAGAGAGAGAGAGAGAAAGAGAGAGAGAGAGACAGAGAGAGAGAGAGAGAGAGAGAGAGAGAGAGAGAGAGAGAGAGAGAGAGAGAGAGAGAGAGAGAGAGAGAGAGAGAGAGAGAGAGAGAGAGGGGGGAGAGAGACAGAGAGAGAGAGAGACAGAGAGAGAGAAGGAGAGAGGAGAGAGAGAAAGAGAGAGAGAGATGGGGGGAGAGAGACAGAGAGAGAGAGAGACAGAGAGAGAGAGAGAGAGAGAGAGAGAGAGAGAGAGAGAGAGAGAGAGAGAGAGAGAGAGAGAGAGAGAGAGAGAGAGAGAGAGAGAGAGAGAGAGAGAGAGAGAGAGAGAGAGAGAGAGAGAGAGAGAGAGAGAGAGAGAGAGAGAGAGAGAGATGTGATAGAGAGGTTTAATAATAGGATAACACAAAAAGTCCCCATCCAAGAGTTAGTTCTCTTTGTGGTTCTATGAATTCAAATCATCAACAGCACATTATGATTATCACATTAACCCGTTTATCGTTGGTAGGCCTACGGTAGAGCCTCCATCACTGCTCACGACGGCATGGCAAATCACAACGAATCGTAGATTTCATTCTTTAATCCATGTATTAATCCAAGTGCATCGTCTGACGTTCGTTCTGTGGTTGACTTTCATTTGGGACAGAATGGGTGCGGCCATTTTGATTTGTTTTTTGGACACACACCCATTCTATCCCATGTATTCAAGTGGCAATTTCTCAGATTTGGCCCCTGAATGTCGTGGCGCATGGGTAAAACAATCAAGGCTAAACGTTACTTCTTGGACTTGTGACCCGGAACTTTTTGTACAGATAATGGACAGATTAGTCAAGACAACAGAAACACCATGACCTCATCACACATTCTGTTTTGCATGGACATCTGGTGCATGGCCAGAGCCGTGGCATATACAGTAGAATAAGGCAGAAAATGACACTGTTGTCGTTTTCAGCGGTATTTGGGTTAACACATGACACATGTCATCAACAGATACAGCTACTGATCATTGTTTCGTAGTCACCAGGCCTGGAAATAGCCTGGAGTTCAGTCTGATTTGCTTGGCCAGGAGCCTATCAATCTGCCCCATAGGCAGGGCACAATCTGATTGGCACTGGTTCATGTTGGTTTGAACAGCATCCAATCAGAAACAACATGGCTAAGTTAACGTCGGAACGGGGAAATGCAGAAAGTCAAGCAGTGTTCTGGCCAGAATGATTTACCAAGTGACATTTCAGATGTGTGGAACAGAGCGAATCAGACTGGAGCCCTGAATGAAAGGCAACAACACAGCACACAACACAGCCCAGATCAATAGATGGAGTAAATAATGAAATCAATGAATTATTGTTGATTATTGTGATCTGCTCTACCGTCCTGTTCGTCAGGTAGAACTTAGTAGGCGTTAGTAGGTTGTTGTTTGCCTAGCAGACTTGATGCTCCCTCTCCCCCTCCCTCTCTCTCCCTCTCTCTCTCTCTCTCTCTCTCTCCCCCTCTCTCTCTCTCTCTCTCCCTCCCTCCCTCCCTCCCTCCCTCCCTCCCTCCCTCCCTCTCCCTCTCCTCTCTCTCTCTCTCTCTCTCTCTCTCTCTCTCTCTCTCTCTCTCTCTCTCTCTCTCTCTCTCTCTCCCTCTCCCTCTCCCTCTCCCTCTCTCTCTCTCTCTCTCTCTCTCTCTCTCTCTCTCTCTCAGTAATCAGTTTTACATTGCAGACTGTGACATAGATCACAACCAGCAGCAGGTCACCTTGGTACCAGAAAGTCTGTGATAATAACTCTCTCTCTCACACACACACACACGCACGCACGCGCGCGCGCACAACACACACACACACACACACACACACACACACACACACACACACACACACACACACACACACACACACACACACACACACACACACACACACACAGGAGCTAAATAATAATGTTGACCACAGTGACAGGTTGTCAGCGAATCAAGCGCTCCTTCCTGACTCATTATGCTTCATCAGC
>CM076983.1:8762854-8765354 GCA_039105355.1 Benthosema pterotum | reverse complement strand
CCAATCAGCATCATCTTCATAAGAGGTAAATACACAGACAGACAGAACAGAACTATTATTTTAATCATGATAGAATAATTCAATATACCGTATATTGCTTTTTTCATGGAGCCCTATAGGCCCGACCCAGCCCTACTGATTTGCATACATTTTAGGCCCGATCCCCGACCCTAAAATGTCGGGCCTGGTCGGGTTCGGGCAGAGTTTGAGAACTCTAGTAAGACACACACAGGCAGCCCCAGTGCCTTGGTGGGGAAAATCACGGATAGGAGCAGGGGCGTAGCTAGCAATTCTGGGCCCCCTGCAAAGCTTTTCCACATGGGCCCCCCTTTCCCGGCGGCGTTAAAGGGGAATGAACCCTAACGGGTTCATTTGGTTCCATTTGTACGCTCTCAGAAAAAAAAGAAGCGTCTAAAGAAATCAATCAACATGGTGAAAACACATCTTGATGTTAGTGGTTTTCTTCAGACCTCCATTTCTAGGAAACACAGAATGGGGGGAAACGTTTTTATCATGTCCACCCAACACCTCTAGGGTATACTAATGACATATTAGAATGTTGAAAATGGGTGGAATTCCCCTTTAAAATGCTTCAATCTGGTGCACTTTGAGATATATTTTTTTATAATAATCAATAAAAATAAAACCTTATTAATGCAAGCTTTTAGTGCCCCCCCCCCCCCCCCCGGCTTTGGGCCCCCCTACAATTGTCTAACTTTTCCCCACCTATCGAAGCCACTGGATAGGAGGCATTACTACTCCTCTGTCAGCCTCTCATCAACACTACAGACACAGACATACAGAATGCAGGGCTGAGCTGTGGAATACAGATAAAAAACTGAGCCGGCGAGACTAGTCCGAAGACATTTTACACACATGTGGAATTCCATGGCGGTGTTCCATGGCACATGTGCATTAACGCTCTTAAATGTAATTTAGGAACGTTAATGGAATGTAAACATGAAACCAAATGGACCCGCAAGGGTCCATTTGGTTTCATGTTCCATGTTTATGTTCCATATTCATCATGTGAATTAGTCTACACAAATAGAGAATGTAGAAGATTAATGGTCATTTTCATCTGTATGTTTGACTGTTTGGTTTCCCCAAATCCAGCCTGGAATTGTGGACAAAACGAAAATAAATCTTTAGTTTTGGGGTCTGTGGGGCTAAAATGTCATCAAATGGCGGTCCATGGCTCAAATGCTGAATAAATAGTGGGCCTTGGTGTCAAAAAAGGTTGAAAACCACTGCTTCATATGAAGAACTTTGTTGGGAGTTGCCCATACTCCCTGCCATTCTTCCAGCCCACCCTAGTAGGGCTGGCTAAATCCAGCCCTGCTTGAACATGTGCATGACCAATTTGTGTCAACCTGACCTGAGATAGACACTAAAGTCTCCGAGGCACTTGCCCATCGGGCAAGTGCAAGTCAGGTTCTACTTGCCCTCAGGTCATGGTCACTTGCCCCCCAGGTTCCAGGTGGTCCCCAGCTAAGTTGGTTAACCAGATGTAACTCTTGAGAACGTAAAAATGAAACCAAATGGACCCTTGCGGGTCCATTTGGTTTCATTTTTACACTCTCAAGAGTTAAAATTCATCATCTTAATTAGCCCATAGTGGTCACAGACCCAGTGGTCCCTGACCCCAGCAAAATGATAGTTTGGAACCAAATGGACCTGGGAGAGAGATAGGTAGAGATATCTAGAAAGCAGGGAAAGACACAGAGGCAGAGCGCAATGACCACCAAGACAAATTTATCTTGTGTTGTGTTATAGTGCACTAAGTTGCACACTTGCCCGATCGGGCAACCAGGTAGCAGTCTTCACTTGCCCCACCATTCTTTTTACTTGCCCCGGGCAAGCGGGCAAGTGTTAGTGTCAACCCGTCAAGCCTGACCTGAGATCCAGACACGGGGTCTTCTCTGAGGACCACCCCTGGTGAGGAGGAGGATGGGGGTCCTTCCAGGTGGTCCAGCAGGTCGGTCAGGGTCTCCTGCGGTCCACTGATCTCCACAGCAGACACATGGATGCTGTATGAAGCTCCAGAACGCTGCCTCCTCTCGTCCATGACGCGGTACAACCACCACACCGCTGTAGGAACCACACCCAGACTCTGGGTGGAGCAGGACTTACCCAGCATGGTGTAGCTCTTACCTGGGAGGGGGATGGAGAGAGAGATGGTCACTGATACTAACAGTGTTGGTCAATATTACTTAGGAAAGTAACTTCTTTACTTTACTCGTTACCCCTTAGACAAAGTAATACCCTATTGGCCTGAATATAAGACTACGTTTTTTTCCCAATGGAAATATCATAAAATAGGGAGTCGTCTTATATTCGGGCCATACTATTTGACATTCAATGTTCTTTTTCTGTAAATGATTCTTGAAAAATGGGGGTCGTCTTATATCTGGGTCGTCTTATATTCGGGACAATACGGTATCATTACTTTACTTATTACTGGAATCGAAGAGTAATATATATTACATATTACGTTATT
>CM076983.1:8697854-8757854 GCA_039105355.1 Benthosema pterotum | reverse complement strand
GAATCATGTCCAAACAACATCTCTAAGGCATATTAATTAATGTCAGTAAAATGTTGAAAATGGGAGGAATTCCACTTTAAACTTGTGACCACGAATACCACAGAACAACACCCCTTTTTGTATGTTTAAAAAAAAAGTAAAGTAAAGTAAAGTAACGCCCTTACTTTCAGAATTTAGTAAGGAATAAAGTAACTAATTACTTTTTCAGGGAAGTAACTATAACTATAATGCCCTTACTTTTTAAAAGTAACTTCCCCAACACTGGTGATGTGACTGTCATCTGTCAGCATTACACTGTGCTGAGTTCTACGCTCTCACATCAAATCAACTCAGCTGTCATCTCTAAAGATGCTCAGATCCATTGTGAGGTACAGTATGCCCATATGATGACCACAGATGTGTTCCAAAAGACAACGTATTTTACATTTCACTGGGACTTTAAGGCAGGGGTTTTCAACCTTTTTCATCTCAGGGACCACCATTTATTTAGGATTTGAGCCACGGACCACCATTTGAGGACATTTTAGCCCCACAGAACGCAAAACTAAAGATTCATTTTGCTTTTGTCCACAATTCCAGGCTGGATTTGGGAAACAAAACAAGCAAAACATACATTCCAAAATGGCTAATTCAGATGATCTATATTTTTACGCTCTCAACGCTCTCAACTTAGCTGGGGCCCACCTAGAACCCTCTCAGAGACCACTGGTGGTCCCCGTACCACCGGTTGAAAACCTCTGCTTTAAGGCATGAAGAGATACTGTGTGTGTATGTGTGTGTGCGTGTGTGTGCGTGTGTGCGTGCGTGCGTGTGTGTGTGTGTGTGTTACCAAGGTTAGCATGTCCGTAACAGAAGATGCATCCATCCGCTCCGTTGATCACTGATTGGACGACCTCGGCTACGGTCCCGGAACACACCTCAGCCTATCAGAACACAGCAACACAGAACAGTCAGCCTATCAGAACACAGCGACACAGAACAGTCAGCCTATCAGAACACAGCAACACAGAACAGTCAGCCTATCAGAACACAGCAACACAGAACAGTCAGCCTATCAGAACACAGCAACACAGAACAGTCAACCTATCAGAACACAGCAACATGAAAAACAACAGAACACCAATCACACAGGGATTACAGGGAGACACAGCTATACACAATATGTCAGTGGTTTTCAACCTTTTTGACTCCAGGGACCACCATTTATTCAGCATTTGAGCCACGGACCACCATTTGATTACATTTTCACACCAAAGACCTAAAATTAAAGAATCATTTTGGTTTTGTCCACAATTCCAGGCTGTATTTTGCAAACAAAACAGTGTAGACTTCTTAATTAAGTGGTGCTAATTCAGATGATGAATATTTGAACTCTTGAGTGTAAAATGAAACCAAATGGACCCGCAAGGGTCCATTTGGTTTCATTTTTACATTCTCAAGAGTTACATCTGGTTAACCAACTTTCCATCATTTAGCCTGGGGACCACCTGGAACCCTCTCAAGGACCACTGGTGGTCCCCGGACCACCTGTTGAAAACCCCTGCAATATGTCTCAGTAAAACTGTGCTCCACAGCTTCTTTTCAAAGAGAAAATGCTCAGTGTTTGTCCCATCAGTGCCCATACCCAGGTGGGGTTGGTGAAAGGGCCTTTCTGCATGGAATTTACATGTTCTCATGCTCTAGACTGCCTCCCCCTGGCCAGCCTTAAAAACACAAGATAGAATATGGAAATGAAAGTCTTCTGCCTGCCAACCGTAACCTAGATTCACTGACTTAATACCAGACATGGTTTATTTTTCACTTCAATGACCTGCTGTACTGAGATCTGTCTCTGTCTCTGTGTAATGGAAGAGTCATGAAGGATGATGACCTCTATCTACTGTATATCTATGTCTCTCTCTATGTCTCTCTCTCTCTCTATGTCTCTCTCTCTCTCTCTCTCTCTCTCTCTCTCTCTCTCGTAGAGGTCCCTACGAGTAAGGAGAGTAAGTATGCATGTGTATATGCGTGCATGTGTGCGTGTGCGTGTGTGTTCACACGTACCTCAACCCAGACACAGTTAAAGGTGTGTGTGTGTGTGTGTGTGTGTGTGTGTGTGTGTGTGTGTGTGTGTGTGTGTGTGTGTGTGTGTGTGTGTGTGTGTGTGTGTGTGTGTGTGTGTGTGCGCGTGTGTGTGTGTGTGTGTGTGTGTGTGTGTGTGTGTACACTGTGTGTCTGTCACCAGACACCTCCAACACTCCACCACTACCAGGTACAACCAGAGCTGGAAATATACACTATTTACATATAGACAATAATAGACGGAGTACAGGGGCGGATATAACATCTCCCAATTGGGGGGGGGGGGGGGGGGTATGGGCGGTGCGTGGCGCGAAGCCACCCCCATACCATTTTCAGTTACAGGATTTTTATTAGTCAAGTAAAGCATCAATAATAACATCAGTTGTTGTTGAAGTTGCAACAGACACGCAGCATGCATAAAGCTAAAGGTCTGACTCAGAGAGTTTTCTGTTTTCAATGATGAAATGCTGTTGGTTTAGTGGTGACACAGCTGTAGTTAGTTAGTAGCAGTACTAGTGTTTCACATCATTTTTAATATAGGCACTTTAATTTGAAACATCTTGGGGTGTTTTGCATGCCGTTGTGTTTGGTGGGGCAGACTGGGCATTTAGGAGGGCACAATTTTTGAATATATTATTTCAGGATTAAACTGGGCGATCTCTAAAACATGTTTTTAGATGGGGGTCCGCAGCCAAAGATAGATAATTCTGCTGGTCCTTGGTATGGTAATATGTTGAGCCACTGACACAGGAATGTCACCGTTTGGCATCACCCTCTACCAGATTACCAATTTTCGCGAAAACCGACTGCACGGTTCAGCCAGAACAGATATTTTTGGCGGAAGGAGGAGAAGGAGGAGAAGGAAAAAAGAGACAGAAACGAGAAGGGACCAAGTCCACTTTGTGGACTGCTTGGTCCCTTAATTAATAAAATAGCTCTAGTGCTGTAATTGAAACGGTCTCTCTCAGTTCAGTTCCAGTTACTGTCTTTTCCAAAAGAAAATAAAAATACGGATCACTCCTTTAATTCAGTCTCTGTCAGTTAGTGTCTCCACTATCCGGTGGCACAGAGTATTGACTCAGTTCTTTAAATGTGCCTTTCAAAATAAAAGTAAAACCAATTTCCGATACTCCTACCGCTCTGGCAGTGAGCAATTCAAGTTGTCAGAACATGCAAAGGGGCACCCTTGCACTCAGCTCTCCGATCCTAGTTCCTGGGACTCCAGCTCGCCATCCAGATCTCCGCTTTGTCACTGTGATTCTCCAACAGGGACAAAAAAGCTGACCTGTGCAACAGGTCAGGAAGAAAATAAAAATGAATCACTCAAATACTTAAAATACTCAATGAATCACTCAAATACTTACTTCTGTACTGTAGGCCAATTGTCTTAACTAGGCCCAATTGACGCTGGTCATTGGCAATCATTAGCAATCATTAGTGTCAGCTGGCTGCTCTGCTGAGCTGCCTAATAGTAATCCTTTTTACATTAATAAACCAACATTTCACCAATCAAAACTTACAGAAAGTACTCTCAATCATGAAATAAAGCAAAACGTTTCCATATGCAAGTGCAAACATGAACATTTAGTGCAACATGTCAGTGCATTAGTTTGTAAACTCACCAAAACACTCGGTCTGCACAAACACAACACAGACCGAGTTGGTTGCACTCCCAGATCTGTCCCAACACTGCACTGACGTGCTGTATTAGTGTTTCTAGTCAAAAACAACTCGTTTTCAACCTTAGTTTTCCGTTTTCAGTTCTGCAGCTTTCTTTCTGGCGTTCTCTCTGCTGCTCTGTCTCTCTCCGCTCTGCCGGTCTAATGGCAGCCTTCACTCTCACTCTAGCTGCACGTAGCTCATTAAAGGGACAGTACACTGCACCTGCATGCAACTTAAAGGGCTGGTGTTTTTTTACTCTTGGCTCTTAAGATATTGAAACCTTTAGAGACACTTGCGCGTGCGCATGCACGGATGTGATTCCACTCGCTGTTGTACCGCAGGGGGACAACAAATAGATCCATAGGCTACATCATACTATATATACATATATAGGCTACATTGGAATCCATCTTTATTTTTATTCAGAATACTCAAAGCATTAATTGTAATTCCTGACACAATATTATGGAAGCAATTCTCTACCATATTTCAAATTAGATTGCATTTCCGGAAATGCTTTTTCATTTTAAGAATGTGGCTGCATTATTTGAGTCAAAAATCAAATTAATAATATACCGGTATAATCCGAATTGCTTTTTAATTTTCTTCTTCAAGACTGCTCATTCTTGTACTTAATTCAAATTAAAAAGAAAAACACGTTTTAGATTTAATTTTCAAATCCTGCCTCAGCAAATAGTTACCAATATTCAATTTTAAATCTAAAATGTCCAAATTAAAATGCATTTGCCGAAATGCTTTTTCATTTTAAGAATGTGGCTGCATTGTTTGCCTCAAAAATCAAATTAATAATATATAATCCGAATTGCTTTTTAATTTTCTTCTTCAAGACTGCTCATTCTTGTACTTAATTCAAATTAAAAAGAAAAACACGTTTGAGATTTAATTTTCAAATCCTGCCTCAGCAAATAGTTACCAATATTCAATTTTAAATCTAAAATGTCCAAATTAAAATGCATTTGCCGAAATGCTTTTTCATTTTAAGAATGTGGCTGCATTGTTTGCCTCAAAAATCAAATTAATAATGTATAATCCGATTTGCATTTGCATTGTCTTCTTTACGCTGCACATTTGATGCCATAATCAAAAAGAAAACAAAGAGGACATTGATTTTTCTTTTTCATGATGTCACCCTAAATAACCCACTAAACATTCGACGTCCCTGTGACGTCATTTTGAGGTTGATATTGCGTCCGTCGGTCATCTACCAGATTTAGACGTACATATGACGTCTAAATATAGTAAGTCAGTATGACGTCTGATTCTGACCCCATAAAGACGTCATTATTGGTCGATTTTAAGTCATTTTTGGACAGTCTAGAATTGGTCTTTTTTGTTACGTCCACTGCACGTCTTAAACAGGTCCAGGAAAAAAAAAAAACACTATATTTATTTATTTTTAAACAGAAAATATTACAGCCGTTTTTGTGATTTGAAAAATAATTAACATATTTATTAAATTTTGTTTTATCATGATTAAGTACAAATGTATTAGGCTATGTGGCATAACATCAGCCATTACATTAGGATATACTATTTTCTCATTTTTCATCAGAAATATAATGAACAACACATTCTATAATGTTTATAGTTATTAAATGATAAATCTTTGTAAAGACCAATCTGATTGGCTGAGCAAATAATGCAGCGCTTGTCATTGGATGAGGGTAGGATTACCCATAATTCAATGCGGCATCGCCCGGGAAGGACGCAGTGGAGCTACTACGATAGAGTGGCTACTACTCTACACTACTCTAGACGTAACATGGTAACAGCATCAACACTTCACTGCGCAGCTGACTCTCTCTCGTTCTAAGGAGGTTTTAAGACTGCCGTCTACAAAGTAAGGTAAGTTAAATATACACGACTGCGACGTTAACGTGAACAAATAATACATGTCCCTGTCCGGTCGATGTGTAGCTTTAGCTAATGCTAACTAAGCTAACTATTCAGCTAGCCCCTGAGCCAAGCACCCAGCCTGACACTGTGTGCCTATAAGCTAATGCTACGGTACCTGCTAGCACGGGTGAAGCAAGCTGGGCTGAGCTAAATGTATACTGTATATGGCTAGCGAGAGATACAGTATCTTTTTGTATTCCCTTTCCCCCCACTGTCCCATGGCTAGCTTTGTCTATGTGCAGGCCTGCATGTGTCGCAGGAGTGGGAATTAGGGTCGTTTGCACCAAGAGAGTTTAAATAAAGCTTAGTTTAGTGCTAATCACAGATTTGTTGATCAGAGATTAATTTTAATTCGAGTTGTGTTGCACCACTCAATTTTAAGCATCGCTCAACAGATCTGTGATTAAATCCTTAACCTCTGATTAAAGTCCATTAAACGAGATTAAAGCTTTAAACTCTGATTAATTCATGGATTAAAGTTTGTTTTGTGTCCGCCATCTTGTTTTTGCGATGTAAACAAGCAGCAGCCTAGAGCCTTTATCCATTAGCGTTACTATTCCATTCAGATTTGAGAACATGGACAGGAGTTTATGTTTAATTAAATAAAATATTGTGCCGCAGCAAAAAACAAAAGAAAAAGAAAAGCCTGCTTGCTGGTTAAAAGACAACACACGTTCGCTTCACTCTGTGGTGCTCAGTACAAGGAGTGGGACAATGACAGTAGGCTATCAGCAGCAATTACATTAACATTTCTATGGACGATCGAGTCAACACGTATGGTACGCTAATGTTTTCACATTAGCATACCAATGGAAAGCAGGCACAGCGCAGCCATCAGGTAGAAGAGTTGCGACATTGAGGGGGTCAGAAACTGAGCGCTAGAGGGCTGTTCATGCCGCCTGAATAGGGACAAACGGTTTTAACGAACGTGGTGTTATTTTCAGTCAAATGAAGCGGCACACTGCCTTTTAAATTCATCATAATCATAAAATTCAACTGGATTCAAACAGCCCCCTGTGTTTATTTGAGCTGCGCCTTTGTTTTCTCTTTCATTTTCATGAATCCATCTGATACATGCTGCCATGTTTACATTTAAACCACCTCTACTGCAGGTTTAGAATTAAGCCCTTATTGGTACTTAAATCAAAGTTTAAAGTTGTGGTGCAACAGGTTTGACATTAATCCAGGTTTACTGTGAAAAATAAATCCACGCTTAAAAAACAAAAGCCGAGATTAAAAGGATGGTTTAAAACTAAACCAGATTATTGAAATCTAGGTTTAAAGTTTGGTGCAACTGAAATTATAGATGATCCTTGATTTAAACCAGATTAGGGTTTAATCCTTCTTGGTGCAAACGACCCTTAGTGTGCAGACATGCATGTCCCGTTAAAGGGGAATTCCACCCTTTTTCAAAAAAATAAATCCTGAAAGGATACAAATGTGAACCAAATGGACCCGCTCTAAGGAAAAATGGGTCTGAAAGAAAAATGATTAACATGGTGAAATACGTCTTGAAGATGTCATCAGATGTATTTCACCATGTTGACGATTTTTCAGACCTCCATTTTTAGGAAATACAGAATTGGGGGAACTTTTTTTTATCATGTCCACACAACATCAAGGTTGAAAATTGGAGGAGTTACCCTATTATCTATCTACTGGTTTCCCTGGTACATTACATCTGGCAAGACGTATATCAAAAATAACTAACGTGGTTAACAAGCTCTATTCAAACAGGACACATGGACATCACATTTTGCAAAATGGCTGTAAAACTGCAAAATTAAATAATATGCTTGGAAAAGGGTATGAAATAAGTAAGCTACAAAATGACTTGAACTGAACCTATAAAATTATACCCTAGCTAGGGGTGTTGTGCCAATTAAATTTTGGGTAAAAGGATTCACTGAATGCTCTTCGTAGTGGGATGTGGAATGTATTATTTTGTTCTTTTAACTATATAAAAAAATAGCAGATATACAAGCTCACTGCGTGGCAGTGAGTGCCACACTGTGAGCTTGTAGTTTTGAAAAATCAGTCATTACTGTTTGTTTCTCCACTGTAGTGTGATCTGTGATGGAGTAACATTCTAATTTGTGCTTTCTTTCTCTGGTGGCTGTTGTGATAGCGGTTCTGTCCTATACTGTCCTGTCCTGTGGCGGAGCAAACCTTCCAACAAGGTACATGATATGACACCCTTTCAAAAATACGTCTGCTTTTTGGTACTAGCAGAAGTGGTGGATGTCCTGTGTTTAATGTTATGCACTGCAGCCTTGCAACGTATTATTGCAGTATTGTTATTGGGAGGAATAGATTTTCATAAACTCTGTACTGTGATTGTTGAAAAAAATAAAACCTCTCAGGCAGCTCACAGTAAAGGGCGGAAATTGAACACTTTTCGGTCTTAATGGCTTTTTTTGTCTAATTATTAAATCCCTCTCAGGAGCTGTACTCTGGGTGGCTGTTGCTGGACTAGTTCCTGTCCTGGAGCAGAGAAAACATCACACAAGGTACAATTCATATGACCTCAAATGTAATGACTGGCACCTCACTGGTCTAGTGGTCCGAGCGCATGCCACATGCCTGACAGTGTGTTGCGCGTTCGAGTCCCGTTTTACATTCTATAGCCTTAATATGTCGATCGTGATGAGACAAAAGCATGCTGAGGTGTCTCACAGCGGTGTAAAGTCCATGCATAGTCAGTATCACATTAATTTTGTAAATCATTGTATCGAATCTAATGACTCTTTAACAACATTCTTTATCTTTTTTTTTTCAGGCTCAGGACATGACTGTCACAGTAGAGACATGTCCACACATTTCTCAACAGCAAACACCCCGGAGCAGGAAAATGTCTACAGACGGTGAGTGTGCGTCATATTTTAACGGTGTCCTTCGTGTTTAGAAATCAATATATGGAACCTAGCGACGTTCTTTGTTTTTCCTCAGAACATGAACTTCACAGAAGAGACATGTCCACACCGAGTTCTCAACAGCAAGTAACACCTCGGGAGGGAAATGTCTACACAGGGTGAGTGTGCATTAAATTTTAACAGTGACCTCAGAAATAAATATATTGAATCTAACGACAGTCTTTTCAGGCTCAGGACACAGAACCTCGCAGAAGAGACGCACACAGCGAACAGTGTTCTCGACAGCAATCATCTCAGCGCAGGGAATCCTTTCCAAGTGAGTCCCATCACATTTGAATGGTGACCTTCTGGTTTTAAAGGAGAGGGCAGATGTGACTTATGTTGGTGTAAATGGCAAAGAAATGGGTGGCTTGTGTCTAAAGTAAAAACAAAGTTATCCTTAAAAGTAAATATGGAATCTAAACATTCTTCTCTGCAGGCTCCTGTTTTTTGGAGTCAATATTTGTAATCTACCCTTATTCTCTGTCTATTTGAGGTCGGATCATGGAGAAACGAGAGACAGGGTTCTCGACAGCAATACTCTTCAGGGTCTCGGCACAGGGACACATCAAGTGAGTATGCTTCACATTAAAAAGGTTAACTTTGTATACAAATTGATATTTTGAATCTAAGAACATTCAGGCTCTTAACATGCAAGCCCTCAAAGCAGAGAAACCGTCACACTCTGAGTGTTAGTCACATTTTAAGATGTCTTGTTTAATCAGCCATGTTAATTCTCAGGGCATTTGTGTTCTTCAGGAACTCCACAAGCAAACCTGAAAACAGCCAGAGGTTCTGAAAGGCATGGCCATCACTTCAGGTACAGTGTAATGTTCTAAGGCACAGCTTGGTCTAGGCATTGAACTACCATATATTTGTATGAGGATATGTGGTATTGGAGTAGTAACTAATAATTCAATGTATAATTCATTTGCACACTATTTTAATGTTCCTCTCTGGTATGTCATAGTTTACATGAACCTATTTCGACAGGTGCTGCAGCTGTCTTGTGTTGGGACGGACGGACGGACGTTAAACATTGTGTCTTCAAAATGCTTGACAGGTGTGTTTCAATATAAACCTACAAAACAAAGGGTTCGATATAACCCTTGGATTGATGTTTTGTGTAAGCTGTGGTTTTGTCTGAAAGATTATTTGGTGTGAACTTGTGTACCTCCTCTGCTGCTCTTGGTGAACAGATTTGTTGTAATGGGATTAAAAAGAAACCATTCTGGGGGACCTAGGTTTTATGCCAAGTTAAGAAATATCCCTAATATTTTATCATTAATTTAAATGTAATTTGTGTTTTTCTTCAGTAACGGCATGCAGGCTCAATGCAACATGTTCGGGAAGGGGAATAAAGCCAAGCATGCTATTGCGAAGACCAATTTGTATAGAGCAGCTCGAGGTAAGACGCATATTTCAGGTTCTCCAAGTACAGAAAATTGCCACCTAGTATCTGTAAATGAGTTGATTAGCAAAACATTTCCATGCTGACTTTTTTTTTTTAACTGCTGTCTACCATGAGTTTGACATAACATTTTAAATACTTGCTGGTTAGATGTAGAAGGTAGCTGACAGTATTATGCATCAGGCAAAGCCTTTTTGTATGAATATGGGGATTGTTTGACTGCATGTTGCCTTTGCACATAAGTAATTTAGCTATTGTACTTTACAGATGCAGTCCTGAGAGTCTACCCTGAGGCTACAGAGCAAATGATCAAGCGGTATGAAGGAGACCACCTGAAACACGCTCCAGCCAAGGAAGGATCGAGACATGCCGGGTGGGGGGCATGCACCTGGCCAGGGACACACTCCGGGCGCTCAACAGCCTTTACAGACACTCGGCAGTGTAAAAGAAAAAAATATGATCTGTTGTTGTACGGTTATAGTATAGTAATCTTATAGTAACTGTGACCTGTATTCATTGGAGTACTTGAGGACCCATTCCGATTATGGATTATGTACAGTAATCAAACATTAAATCTTTTTGATGCTGCTAAATAGTTGGCTTGTTGGCTACTTACCTGTTAATGTTCACTGCAATTCCACAGGTTGTGATTGTGACTGGTCACTGGTTTGTGTTCATAAGAAGCCTGAACTTTTTGTTTTGTTTTGAGTTACAAGCTCATTGGTCGGCTGGTTGGGGATATTTTGTCCGTAGGTTTCAATATTTCATGTCAAGGACCCCCAAAATCAACTGTATTTGACTGCCCCTATCTGAAAATGTACAAGAACGATTCAAAAATGTTTGAGTTAAAACGTTATCTGTGGACATAATGTTCAAAGATTTGTGACTCATTTTCATAATTTCTCAAATCGCAGACCTACAAGCTCATAGTGCGCTTTGGCATGAGCCCCAAGTGGTTCAAGTGGAGGTGTTCAAAACACATTTTGATAAAAGGTTCTGTTTTCTGTGGGAAAAGTAAAGGGTTCTATTTTCTGTGGAAAAGGTAATAAAGTTCATGTGTGGATTGAATTGTGATTTTTTTCTTTAATATAAACTTATGCATGGTTGTAATCCCTAATTGTGATGTTTTTGTAAACCTGTGCATAATTGTAATCCCTGTTTTCAGAAGGTGGCACCAATTTGACAGTTCAGTTCATTTTCTCTTACTCTGCTTGGCTCAGCAACACAATTAACATTGCTGTTGAGACAAGCAAAGTAAGGAAAATGAGCAGGAAATGGGCCACAAGCTGAAAATAAGGACTACAGTTTATGCACAGAGCCTATAAGCAGCATGATAACAGTCTAGAATTGGTCATAATTGGACGTCTAAAAGACGTCCATAATGATCACATTTGGACTAGAATTAGACCTTATTTAGTGGTCCTGTTGACGTCAGAATTGAACGTCCAGGAGACGTCAGAAAAAGACGTAACAAAAACCCACGTTCTGCACCTCCCAGGGACCAAAATCGGACGTTCAAAAATGACCTAAAAAAGACGTCGAATCAACGTCTCAATGCGCACTGGGGAGCTTCCACAATTCAAAACGAATTTGCAATCCCAGCGGCACAGGAGAGTGGCTGCAGCAGGGGCGAAATCCAACAGCGCCCTCGACCGGGCGCCCGTTTTCAAAAGCGGGCGCCCGTTTTCAAAAGCGGGCGCCCGTTTTCAAAAGCGGGCGCCCGGTTTCAAAAGCGGGCGCCCGTTTTCAAAAGCGGGCGCCCGTTTTCACAAACGGGCCCTCCCTCCCTCCCTCTCTCCTTCCCTCCCTCCTTCCCTCCCTCCCTCCATCCCTCCTAACCCTCCATCCCTCCCTCCCTCCCTCCTTCCCTCCCTCCCCCCTTGTTAATATGTTAATTATTATTAATTATTACCTTCATTTCAAATATATTATATTACAATATTACTGATTTCTGATTGGTGTAACTTAGCCCCGCCCCCTCTTCTGATTGGTCGATACTATTTCCTGCCATAACTTCTCAATGCTATGTCATAGAGACATATGGGTGGCATCAGAGGACTCGGTAATGAGTCCCTGACGTTCTGATTGGTATTGACCAATCAGAAGAGCGGCCCCGCCCCCTGTACTTGCACCTGGTTGGTCAATACTATTTTCTGCCATAACTCCACAATGCTATGTCATAGAGACATATGGGTGGCATCATGGGGCTCGGTAATTAGTCCCTGACGCGTCCCTGACGTTGATTGGTGTAACTTATCCCCGCCCCCTCACCTGATTGGTCGATACTATTTTCCGCCATAACTCCTCAATGCCATGTCATAGAGACATAATGGAGGTACATTTGGACTCGGTATGGAGTCCCTGAGGTTCATTGGTGTAACTTAGCCCCGCCCACTCACCTGATTGGTCAATACTATTTCCTGCCATAACTCCTCAATGCTATGTCATAGAGACATAATGGTGGTATCATTGGACTATGTTTTGGCTCCTTGTGACTTAGCCATAACTTCCCCTTTTCTGATTGGCCAATACTTGCCCGAAACTTGCATGATCGAGGGCTCGTTAATCGCTGCTTGCAGCTTTAATTATTATTATTTTTGAAAAATATATAATTAAATATTTAGTGTCACTATTAATCAAATATTACATATAGTGAGGGAAATATCTGAAAATCTGTGAATAAATTCGTTACCAAGCAAACTCTTCACCAATGTGTTTCTAAAGGTGTCTAATAACATCTCCTAAAAAGTTGAAATTCAACTCCTGTGGGAAACCTAATAAAAAACTGCACAAAGTTGGTGTACCAATAGGCGATTTTCTAAAATTCGGAAATGTTTAATTTGGCCTTAAGTTACTTGTGAGGAGTCAAACTAGGGGTTTTTCATCATTCTGAGTTCATTTATAGCATTTGTTTTTCACTACAACCATTCCTTAGTGGAAAAACTGGCACACCTCATTACATTTACATAAACTTGTATTTTATTACAATTCGTTTAACATTAGTCAGAGCAAACAGTGATTCCATCCTGTGGAATGCTTTATGAGTCAATGTGCGAATATACATCCTCAACAGTGTTGGGCAGTAACTAATTACTGTAATATTATTACTTTTTCCAGCAAGTAAAGATATTACTCTGCCAAAATGTGTATAAGTAATATGTTACTCTGTCAAAACATGTCTAGTTACTCTTACTCTCTTTTACTACTTTTGAGCTTTTTGTTGCATGTGAAAATAGAACAGATTTACAAGGTAGCAACAGATAATAACAGAGATCCATGGTAGTTAGTAGATCCTAACCCACCACACATGACCTACTCTACAAATTAACACAGTTTTCACTAAACGGATTGTGTTGTACATTTCTATTCCTTTGCGTGTGTGTGGGTGTGGGTGGGTAGGGAGGAAAGTAACATGTAATATTTAAAATCTAGTAATAAGTATAGTAATGGTATTACTTTTTCTAAGGGGTCATAAGTAAAGTAAAGTAAAGATATTACTCTCCTAAGTAATATTGCCCAACACTGATCCTCAATGCCTTAATCATGAATAGCATTCTTATATTATTATACTGTATATTCTTAATAGCAGTCAGTGTTGGGAATATTACTTTACCTTGTTAATATATTACTTATTAATTATTACCCTCATTTTAAAGCAATAGATTATATTACAATATTACTGTCTGAGCAAGTGTAATATATTAATATTACTATTACACATTACTTTAAAAAACGTATTACAAAATATATAATGAAATATTTAGTTCACTAATAATCAAATATTACTTAGACCACCGGCATACCTACAATAAAGCAAGTGCACTTGGCTATCTGGCCAAATCCATATGAAATCAACTTGAAAAACTGTCACTCCTGAATGAATAATTTGATGAAGAAAAGTAATTATTTAACTTCTCCAGTTGTCAATATAATTTCACAAGAACATTTTCAATGAGACAGTTTGACAGAAAGTAATGTTGAAAGTAATGCAGTAATGCAGAAAGAAAAGTATAATATAGTAGATTGTTTTAGTTAAATAATATATTTATATTACAAGTTACTGCATTTTGGTAATATATAATATATTAAGTTACATAGTGCACATGTCCCAACACTGATAGCAGGTAATGCCTTGACAGACTTCACAAGCTGAGATGCACTTGATGTCATTATTCCTGAAGCTGCATCGTTGACTGCTGCAATCTCCATGGCAATTGCAGCTTGCAAACTGGAGCAGCTCTTCAGGAGCCATTGGGAACTGGAACTGGCTAGAGTTGGAACTGGCTCATAACCATGAACACCAACTACCTATCCATGGTTACTGGGGTCCAGGGACATGCTCTGTAGAAGGAGCCAGTTCAGAGTCGGTAGGTAGGCACGGAGCAAATAGAGTCTCCAGTGGTAGAGTCTCCAGTTTGTTCATCTCAGCCGCTGCCTTGTGTGAGAAGTTGCTGTATCGAACCTCACCCAGAGTAGTCCCTAGTATATGTAGAGGAAGATCGATGTACCAGCCTTGATCACTGTATATACTGTATGTCCCCTGCCCAAAACCTGAAGAAGAATGCGCTTGAAGGTTTGTTTCATTCAATATAGAAAAAAGCATTGATATAAATATTGGTATTATTACCTGTCAAACAGAGTTGTTTTATCATGACCAGCGATAGCAGAGACCATATCACACGAGGTGTGACAGAAAACCAGGTAACCTCTCTGTTTTTCAGTGAGAGCTTCTCGAATCCATGTGACATCATAAGAGCCATTTGATGTCGTGAAGAAGAGTGGGTGTTTGGTGCCTGGGCTATGCACTACCATTACAGTACGTCTGTGTCAACTGCCCGAACCAGAAAATATAATACTGTATATGCAATGCATGTCCAACTATGTGAAAATATGTAAAACTAGTCAAAGCTCTTACTTTTAAGAGTCATAGCTAATAAAAGTATGTATGTTACTGACAAGGCAGACAATTGCTCTCACAACTAAATTGTCAGCATCAGTGTCACTTGGCTCCATAGTGATGTTAAGCTTCCAAAATGTTTAAGAGGAGGTGAATGAGCTGACTGTTTTTCTGGCATTTGTTCAAGAAATTTTGGTGTTCAGTGTATGAGATCTGGTGGTTGATGGTGGATGGCTTCTCTATATGGTGAGAACAAGGTCGGACTTGGCAGGAGATTGCCACCAGTGACCTAAGCTACTTGCAGCATCTTGGCCGGAACTCTCATCATTGTGGTCTTTGATGGTTACAACTTGCCAAAAGATCATGATCACATCCGCCATAGCAAGAAGTCATGCTATGATGTCCAGATTCAACCAGATCTGATACACTGGGCACCAAGAGCGAAGTTCTTGGACAACTGCCACAAAAAGAGTCAGCTCATTTACCTCCTCTCTTCAATATTTGGAAGCTTAACATCAACGTGGAGCCGACTGACAATGATGCCGACACTTTAATTGTGAGAGAGCCATTGTCTGCTGCTACAGGTGGCTCTTTGGAAAGGTGGGGCTTTGACTAGTTTTATATATTTTATTATTTTCGCATAGTTGGACATGCATTGCATATATTATTATATTTTCAGGTCCAGGCAGTTGACATATTGTAATGTTGGTGCACCATAGCCCAGGCACCAAACACCCACTCTTCATGACATCAAAGGGCTCTATGATGTCAGGAGGATTCGAGAAGCTCTCACTGAAAACAGAGATGCTACCTGGTTTTCTGTCAAGCCTTCACTGGGTGTGATATGGTCTCTGCTATCGTTGGTCATGGTAAAACAATTCTATTTGGCAGGTACTCATACTAATATTTTGGGCTGGTACTGTGATCTTCCTCTACATGTACCAGGTACTACTCTGGGTGAAGTTCGATACAGCAACTTCTCATGCAAGGCAACGGCTGGGATGATCAAACTGAGAATCTACCTCCAACAGAGAGTGCCTCAGCACAATATTCGCTCCGAGCCTACCTACAGACTTGTGACTGGCTCCTTCTACAGAGCATGTCTCCGGACCGGATGGACAGTTCCAGTTCCAACTCTGGACCCCATGGCTCCTGAAGAGCTGCTCCAGTTTGCAAGCTGCAATTGCCATGGAGAATGCAGCAGTCAACGATGCAGCTTCAGGAATAATGACGTCAAGTGCATCTCAGCTTGTGAAGTCTGTCAAGGCATTACCTGCTATTAAGAATATATACATATATAAGAATGCTATTCATGATGAAGGCATTGAGGATGAATATTCACACATTGACTCATAAAGCATTCCACACAGTGAAATCACTGTTTGCTCTGACCAATGTTAAACGAATTGTAAAAAACACAACTTTATGTAAATATAATAAGGTGTGGGGCGGTTTTTCCACTAAGGAAAGGTTGTACTGTAAAACAAATGCTATAAATGAACTCAGAATGATGAAAAACCCCTAGTTTGACTCCTCACAAGTAACTTGAGGCCAAATTAAACATTTCCGAATTTTAGAAAATCGCCTATTGGTACACCAACTTTGTGCAGTTTTTTATTAGGTTTCCCACAGGAGTTGAATTTCAACTTTTTAGGAGATGTTATTAGACACCTTTAGAAACACATTGGTGAAGAGTTTGCTTGGTAACGAATTTATTCACAGATATGCCAAATATCTGATAAAATTCCCTTACTAATAGGGGAAACCAGTGGCATACCTACAATAAAGCAAGCACACTTGGCTTTCTAGCCAAATCCATATGAAATCAACTTGGAAAAAAAAATCACTCCTACATAAATAAATTGATTTATTAATTATTTAACTTCTGCAGTTGTCAAGATAATAGGGCGCCTATTTTCGAAAACGGTCGCCCGTTTTCGAGAATGGGTGCCCGTTTCGAGAACGGTCGCCCGTTTTCGAGAGCGGGCGCCCGTTTCACAAACGGGTGACCGTTTTCGAAAATGGGCGCCCATTTTCACCAACGGGCGCCCGTATTCGAAAACGGGAGACCCTTATCAAAGGCTTTCGTTGTCCTTGGAGTCCTTGGAGTCCATTTAGGTATGGTATTGATATGACAATAGCCTAGTGGGACAATTTGCATTAGATTAGGCTCCCCCCGAGTTTTGATAGCCTACATCCCCTGGAGACCCCAACTGCAATAGAGTTGACACCAGGGCCCACAATTTATTCCGCATTTCAGCCACGGACCACCATTTGAGGTCATTTTAGCCCCACAGACCCCAAAAACTAAAGATGTATTTAGCCTATTTTTGTCCACAATTACAGCCTGGATTTAGGCAAACATACAATTAATCTAATTGACGATTAATATTCTACTTTCTCAAATTGTGCAGACTTCTTAATTAAGAGGGCCAATTTAGATCAATATTATAGCTCTTGAGAGTGTAAACATGAAACCAAATGGACCCGCAAAGGCTCATACGGCCATCAGAATAGTTTAAAGGGCCTATTAACAGGGGCTGCTCTGCTGCGCCCTAATAGGCCAATAATAAAGGTGAGAATATGTACGCAGTTCGGGGTACATATCCCGAAAGTGGGTAATATCGTGCGCTTTGTGTGTGTACGTCGTCTGGGTGCGCGCGTGCACGCACGTGTACGCGCGCGGCTTTATTGCGCGCGGTTTCATTAAGAGCGCAAATTGTTTCCATAAACTTTGTGTGAGTCCTTTGCTTACTGACTGCCTGTGTGTGCTTGTGTGTGTGTGTGTGTGTGTGTGTGTGAGCGGGGAGGGGGGTCTGCAGTGCAGACGCACTAGTCCTCTGCCCCTCTCCTACACGGTCTCCCCTCTCTGTGTTTACTATGGTTGCTATAGAAACCCCTAGCTGACACACGCACGTGGGGCGAAGGGATAGCCACGTGGGGGGCGGGGCGAAGTGAGGGCCGTGAGAGCCGCATAGACTCAACTATATGCATTTTGAAATAAAATAAATACACTATCTGCGGCCTTCTGGTGTCTGTCTGTGTGACAGTGTGACCCTACCCTGTCACTGTTTGCTCATTCACATGCCTTTCAGTAGCTCACAGCTGAACACTATTGGGCCTACTTAGGCCAGAGTAACTCCTGTCTGTGAACAGGTGGAATAGTTTGTGTCGCAAAGGGACACTAACTATAAAAGACTTTGGAATACAGAAGATCTAGTAAGGGAAAGATCTACAAGCTCTATGGAGTGAAATGTATGTGAAATGTGATTGTATAACGGTTTTAAGCTATTGTGACATATTGTGGATTATGTTGACCCCTTTCCATTTGGTCCAGTCCTGTGGGCGGAGCCATTGGGGTATATAGCTCAGAAGATGGCACTTGTTCAGGTAGTTTGCTGTGAGCTGCTGTCTGGTGCCAGTCAACTTCAGTCTCTGAGGAGACTTTTGGTCTCTTCTGTTATGTTGTCACAATTTTTGCACTGGGGAAAATAAACCTGTTAAACTCTGCCAAAGTGTGCGCCTTGCCATCTGTGAAGTAAATCTTGGGTCACATACTACCCTCACCTAAGACGGGGTGTGACAGTCTGTCTGTCTGTCTGTCTGTCTGTCTGTCTGTCTGTCTGTCTGTCTGTCTGTGTGTATGTGTGTGTGTGTGTGTGTGTGTGTGTGTGTGTGTGTGTGTGTGTGTGTGTGTGTGTGTGTGTGTGTGTGTCAGGGTTTTTTTTTTATAAACTTTATGTCAGTTTTCAGCACCATATCCTACCACACGATAGCAACAAAAAAAGTACAGTATGAAAAAATTGAAACTAAAACGAGAACCTTTTACAACAAGATTGTGCCCCTACGGGGCACAGGTCTCCACTGTCAGGCTCTTCAGGAGTCCGGCCGTGGGCTGCGTGCACGGACAGAGGGCGTTTTATAGTCCCCACCTTCGGTGGAGACAAAAAATCACACCACTCAGCGTCTTAGCGGGGGTTCCATGGTCAACTCCTCAGGAGCTATAAGTGCTAACTTGCTACTTGCTGATCTATTGTTTGTTCTTTTGTCTATTCTCCTGTCATTGTTTATTGTATTGTTATTGTCTTGGCACTGTGGAAAAGCATGACAAATAAAAAACGTTGAACCTTGAACCTAATTATGATGCTGCCGGCTGTCCTTCACACCTATGACCTCATCATGACGTCATCTCAAGCTTCTCAATCTCAGGGGTCCTCCTAGAGACCTGTACCCAGGTCTCCACCGTCTGGGCTCAGGTTTGAATGTGTACTAGTACTACTGTATCAACTATAACGTCGTCATGACGTCATGACGGACGGCCTGCGTGCACGGACAGACAGTCGTGGGACAGACAGATTCGGGGGACGGACGGGCTGCGTGCACGAACAGAGGGCGTTTTATACCTATGACCTATGACCTTCATACCTATGACCTCATCATGACGTCATCTCAAGCTTCTCAAGCTCAGGGGTCCTCCTAGAGACCTGTACCCAGGTCTCCACCGTCTGTGCTCAGGTTTGAACGTTCACTGGTACTAGTGTATCAACTATAACGCCATCATGACGTCATGACGAACGGGCTGCGTGCACGGACAGACAGTCGTGGGACGGACAGACAGTCGTGGGACGGACAGACTCAGGACACGGACGGGCTGCGTGCACGGACAGAGGGCGTTTTATAGTCCCCACCTTCGGTGGAGACAAAAATAAAAACTAGAAATTGCGCCCTAAAACTAATTAATACTATGAAGAAAGAGTAAAAACTAACTAAAACTCCCTGCCTGTCTCTCTGTAGATCTAAAATGACATTCTAATGTGTCAAAAACTGAAGCAATTTCCAATTTAAAACAATTGAGTGTGTTTCCTCCAAGTATATAACAGCCCCCATTAGAAATTTTAAATATTATCGAGGCAAACCTGCAATCGAGAGAGATAGAGAGAGAGACAGGCGGCCTATCACACAAAAAGAAAATGTTTAAAATGTTTAATGGAGGCTCTTAAAACGTATGAATTAGCCAGAGCTGATACAAGAACTTGTATCAGCTCTGGCTGATACAAGTAATATACATGTAATATTTGATTAATAGTGACACTAAATATTTAATTATATATTTTTCAAAAATAATAATAATTAAAGCTGCAAGCAGCGATTAACGAGCCCTCGATCATGCAAGTTTCGGGCAAATATCGGCCAATCAGAAAAGGGGAAGTTATGGCTAAGTCACAAGGAGCCAAAACATAGTCCAACAAGATTGTGCCCCTACGGGGCACAGGTCTCCACCGTCCGGGCTCAAGAATTGATGATATTATTCTAATATATATAAAATACTAATTTCTTTTCTGAATTTGAAATTTCTATTTCATTTCAGTTGCAAATAAAAAATCATTCAAATTCTATGGAAGAGTTCAAGAAAAAAAATATCTGGGGTCAGTCATGAGGTCATGTCGTCATGACCTCATGACAGACGGCCTGCGTGCACGGACAGACAGTCGTGGGACAGACAGATTCGGGGATGGACGGGCTGCCTGCACGAACAGAGGGCGTTTTATATCCATAACCTATGACCTTCATACCTATGACCTCATCATGACGTCATCTCAAGCTTCTCAAGCTCAGGGTTCCTCCTAGAGACCTGTACTCAGGTCTCCATAGTCTGTGCTCAGCTTTGAACGTTCACTGGTACTAGTGTATCAACTATAACATCATCATGCTGTAATCATGGGACAGACAGATTCAGGACAGATAGTCGTGCGACAGACAGACTTAGGACGTGCACGGACGGAGGGCGTTTTATAGTCCCCACCTTCGGTGGAGACAAACATACACAGTCCCCATGATTACCTCATCATGCTGTAATCATGGGACGGACAGATTCGTCGTGCCACAGACAGACTTAGGACGTGCACGGACGGAGGGCGTTTTATAGTCCCCACCTTCGGTGGAGACAACAATGATACCACCATTTTGTCTCTATGACATAGCATTGAGGAGTTATGGTAGGAAATAGTATTGACCAATCAGGTGAGTGGGCGGGGCTAAGTTACACCAATGAACGTCAGGGACTCCATACCGAGTCCAAATGTACCTCCATTATGTCTCTATGACATAGCATTGAGGAGTTATGCCAGAAAATAGTATTGACCAATCAGGTGAGTGGGCGGGGCTAAGTTACACCAATGAACGTCAGGGACTCCATACCGAGTCCAAATGTACCTCCATTATGTCTCTATGACATAGCATTGAGGAGTTATGCCAGAAAATAGTATTGACCAATCAGGTGAGTGGGCGGGGCTAAGTTACACCAATGAACGTCAGGGACTCCATACCGAGTCCAAATGTACCTCCATTATGTCTCTATGACATAGCATTGAGGAGTTATGGCGGAAAATAGTATCGACCAATAAGGTGAGGGGGCGGGGCTAAGTTACACCAATCAACGTCAGGGACGCGTCAGGGACTAATTACCGAGTCCTCTGATGCCACCCATATGTCTCTATGACATAGCATTGAGAAGTTATGGCAGGAAATAGTATCGACCAATCAGAGGAGGGGGCGGGGCTAAGTTACACCAATCAACGTCAGGGACGCGTCAGAGACTCGTCACCCAGTCCAATGCTACCACCCATATGTCTCTATGACATAGCATTGAGGAGTTATGGCAGAAAATAGTATCGAGCAATCAGAGGAGGGGGCGGGGCTAAGTTACACCAATCAACGTCAGGGATGCGTCAGGGACTCGTCACCCAGTCCATTGCTACCACCCATATGTCTCTATGATATAGCATTGAGGAGTTATGGCAGAAAATAGTATCGGCCAATCAGAGGAGGGGGCGGGGCTAAGTTACACCAATCATCGTCAGGGACGCGTCAGAGACTCGTCACCCAGTCCATTGCTACCACCCATATGTCTCTATGACATAGCATTGAGGAGTTATGGCAGAAAATAGTATCGACCAATCAGAGGAGGGGGCGGGGCTAAGTTACACCAATCAACGTCAGGGACGCGTCAGGGACTCGTCACCCAGTCCATTGCTACCACCCATATGTCTCTATGACATAGCATTGAGGAGTTATGGCAGGAAATAGTATCGACCAATCAGGTGCAAGTACCACTTCCTGTTTGGCGGCGAAGTTTGGCGCTCCGCCACGGTGGCGCCGTTTCACGAAAACGGGCGTTTTCGAAACCGGGCGCCCGCGGTCGAGGGCGCTGTTGGATTTCGCCCCTGCTGCAGCCACTCTCCTGCGCTGCTGGGATTGCAAATTCGTTTTGAATTGTGGAAGCTCTTTTGCGGGCAGATCATGAAAAAGAAAAATCAATGTCCTCTTTGTTTTCTTTTTGATTATGGCATCAAATGTGCAGCGTAAAAAAGACAATGCAAATGCAAATCGGATTATACATTATTAATTTGATTTTTGAGGCAAACAATGCAGCCACATTCTTAAAATGAAAAAGCATTTCCGCAAATGCATTTTAATTTGGACATTTTAGATTTAAAATTGAATATTGGTAACTATTTGCTGAGGCAGGATTTGAAAATTAAATCTCAAACGAGTTTTTCTTTTTAATTTGAATTAAGTACAAGAATGAGCAGTCTTGAAGAAGAAAATTAAAAAGCAATTCGGATTATATATTATTAATTTGATTTTTGAGGCAAACAAGGCAGCCACATTCTTAAAATGAAAAAGCATTTCCGCAAATGCATTTTAATTTGGACATTTTAGATTCAAAATTGAATATTGGTAACTATTTGCTGAGGCAGGATTTGAAAATTAAATCTCAAACGTATTTTTCTTTTTCATTTGAATTAAGTACAAGAATGAGCAGTCTTGAAGAAGAAAATTAAAAAGCAATTCGGATTATATATTATTAATTTGATTTTTGAGGCAAACAATGCAGCCACATTCTTAAAATGAAAAAGCATTTCGGCAAATGCATTTTAATTTGGACATTTTAGATTTAAAATTGAATATTGGTAACTATTTGCTGAGGCAGGATTTGAAAATTGAATCTCAAACGTGTTTTTCTTATTAATTTGAATTAAGTACAAGAATGAGCAGTCTTGAAGAAGAAAATTAAAAAGCAATTCGGATTATATATTATTAATTTGATTTTTGAGGCAAACAATGCAGCCACATTCTTAAAATGAAAAAGCATTTCGGCAAATGCATTTTAATTTGGACATTTTAGATTTAAAATTGAATATTGGTAACTATTTGCTGAGGCAGGATTTGAAAATTAAATCTCAAACGTGTTTTTGTTTTTAATTTGAATTATGTACAAGAATGAGCAGTCTTGAAGAAGAAAATTAAAAAGCAATTCGGATTATATATTATTAATTTGATTTTTGACTCAAATAATGCAGCCACATTCTTAAAATGAAAAAGCATTTCCGCAAATGCAATCTAATTTGAAATATGGTAGAGAATTGCTTCCATAAAATATTGGTATGTGATTAATTGAGATTAATTAACTACAAAGCTTCAAATTAATTAGATCAAAAATTTTAATCGAGTCCAACCCCTAATATTTACACATACATAGGCTACATTATACTGTATATACATATAAAGGCTACATTGGAATCCATCTTTATTTTTATTCAGAATACTCAAAGTATTAATTGTAATTCCTGACACAATATTGACTTTGATTGGAAGTTAAGATTAAATTAAGAATTGTAAAAAAAAAAAAAAAAAAAAAAATCTGACTTTGGCTTTTTTTTATTTTATATTTTTAGATATTATATATTATAGCTGTCACTCTCCATTTCCACAATGTTCACCTCAGCTTGCTCGCATCTTGAGCTCCTAGTCCTCATCGGACGCCTCGTCCCCCTTGTGCTCGTCAATAAATTTAATAAGTGCGTCATCTGCCAGGTCCGTGCGATCACATTTGAGTCGGAGGATGGGGTTCAAGGGTCCTACAGACTCTGTGAAGCATGTGCCATTCCATACGCCATTGATTTGTTTCTTTCTTTTAACAATCTCTTTCTTCTTATCTTTCTTCTTATCTTTCTTCTTTGTTTTAGGTAGGTCATTGTCATCTTCAACTGGCACCCAGCCTGATTCTCCAAGTCTCTCAACATAAAAGCGCTCATGTGCAGCTACTCCATTGAAGACTGAGGATGGAATGTCCGAATGTCCATGGGTTACATCTGCCTCGTATGTAACAAGCGCTTGTGTCATCTTCATTGTGTTAGCATTCACAGTCATTTTCTTTTTGGTATACCACGCGACTTTGGTTATTACATTATATTCAGTTTTGCTGTCATTTACCGCCAAGTCCTTGCGTGTCATCACTTGCCAAGAGTTAAAATGGATCTCGCTGTATATTGCTTTTAATGACAAGATCTCTGAACCAGCTAGCTCGTTATCAACTCTTATCCACGGCATTGACGAGGTGGGTTGATCATACAGCATGACCTGAACCTTTTCAGCAGTGGCATTCCCTTTAAATTCAAGATAAAAATCTTTCGCATTTGTTCGCATCCAAAATTCTTGGGGTTCAAAGGAGTCACAAAGTGGTCCAAATTGCAACGGAGGGATCGTCCTTCGATAGATCACAGGCTTGCCATTGGGATCCTCATAGACGAAAATGTTCTTGTATTTGGTGACTGCCTGCACCCAGCCTAAGCGGACCATATGAGTGATTGGAATAACTGGAAGAGTCAATTCTTGTACTAGGATCATGGGAGGTAGACAATTTGTAAACCCAGACTTTGATTCATTGATCATAATAATTCCCTTGATAGTTTCGTCACTGGGCAGTGGGCCCGTTATATTTGCGTTAACCTCACCGTAGAATGGTTCAGATGTTGCAATCCAGGGTTCGTCCAGCCAACTGCGTTCGTCCAGCCAACTGCATAGAAACAATGAGTTATAAGTCATTAGTTTTTTAACAGAATCTTGATAAATTTTCAAGGATTGGGTCTCAGACATCAAGGCGCTTTCAGTGTACCTCTCTTCCTCGTTGACCATGTTCTCCGCATCCTCCAAATCTATGCAGCGGTAAGCTTCCCAGTAAGTTGCGGCAGCCTTAAAGTAGTCCGGGGCAACCTCGCTTGAAAAGGCAGATATCTTGCCTGCCTCATCCTCTGCTGCTTCATCGTGCGGGGCAACCTCGTTTGACTTTAACAGCGCTTTCATGATTTCTGCGTCATGGTCCTCATACAATTCGTCCATAAACGCTTCCTCTTCCGCCATACTCTGCCGATACTCATCTATCATGGCTAATAATGCCTGATGCCTTTGGTGGAAATCTTCTTTCAGCTTTTCGATAGCTTCCTCGTCAGACATGGCAGGCAGAGATTCTCCTTCCTCGTCAGATATGACAGGCACAGATATTGAGTGAGGTGGTTGAAAGTAGCACTTCTGTTAGACACAGGTGGACTGTGCTTGTTTAACCTCTATCATATACTGGTTGTGATGTCAGAGTGGTCTTTAAGATCTGCCCATATATGGGTATCAGGGGAGTAGTAACTATAGAACAGCTTTCTAACAAACCTATCTCCACTGGGGGCGCTAGTGAGCAGGTTTTTCCACATTCTAGACATTCCATAATTATGAAATGGGGGTTGCTAAGGACACTCATCACAAGCCTAGGCTATTCCTTGCCAATGAATATGTTGAAGTTTGTTTAAAATTGAATTTCACGGCGTACTAGCAAACCCACTCTAAAAATGACCTGAATTAGAAAATAAAATGTAAAAACTAACTAAAACAAGAGTTGTGCCCCTACGGGGCACAGGTCTCCACCGTCCGGGCTCAGGTTTGAACGTGTACACATTGCAAAGTAGTTTATTGTGAGTGTAATGCGACAATACTCATGACTATATATAAATGTATCTTGGTCACTACATAAATATGTTTTTAACATTAACTTCTTTCAGGATTAAAAAAAATGAGTTTTCAAAGCAGGTATATCCTATGTAGAGATAAAATCTCGACGTCATCTCAGGAGCTTCAAGGTTCCTCCTAGCTCAAAGCCCTCCTAGCTCAACTTTGACGTCGTCATGACGTCGTGGGACGGACAGATCGTGGGCACAGACGGGCTACGTGCACGGACACGTAGCCCGTAGCTCTATGATGTCACGCCAAACATCACTCTACCTCCGGCTCCTAACCTTCTCATCATCTAACGAATCCTCCCAACTCAGGGCTTCCCTATCTCACTCTTTATGACATCATCTCAAGGCTCATTCTAGCTCAGGGGTCCTCCTAGATCAGGCCCCCCTATCTCGATGTCATCTCAGGAGGCTCAAGGGTCCTCCTAGCTCAAAGCCCTCCAAGCTCAACTATGACGTCGTCATGACGTCATGGGACGGACAGATCGTGGGCACGGACGGGCTACGTGCATGGACAGAGGGCGTTTTATAGTCACCACCTTCGGTGGAGACAACTAGCAAAATTAGAACAGAAAATGTAAAAAAAACTAACTAAAACTAAAGTAAAATGAACTAGATCGGCAATCGGTACAGTGCAAACGTACCGATTGAGTAGTAGAGAATAAGTAGGCCATGGCCTATTTGTGTGTGAGCAGAGAACAAGTACTCTGACACGCCCAGGAGATAATACTCACGGTAATATTTATAAAGATCTGTAAATTAGATCACCATTACATCATCACCTAAACCAGCCAATCGGAGTACTTGGAGCGACAACCAACGGTCCCTTGTGCCTGAGCAGATAATAATAGGTCAGGCAGTACTTTTTCATGGTTCTCCCGCTTGACCACGACCCTCTTCCAGAGAAGGGCTCCTGGAGAGGGTCGTGGCCATGTTCTGGAGCAGTCGTCAGAACTCCCACACAAGACCGTTGGGAACTGGCAGCCATGAGTACCAACCAGTTTGAACTGGCAGCCATGACTACCAACCGGTTTGAACTGGCAGCCATGACTACCAACCAGTTTGAACTGGCAGCCATGAGTACCAACCGGTTTGAACTGGCAGCCATGAGTACCAACCGGTTTGAACTGGCAGCCATGAGTACCAACCGGTTTGAACTGGCAGCCATGAGTACCAACCGGTTTGAACTGGCAGCCATGAGTACCAACCGGTTTGAACTGGCAGCCATGAGTACCAACCGGTTTGAACTGGCAGCCATGAGTACCAACCGGTTTGAGCAGATCGAACGCAAGTTAACGGGAGTTGCTCGCAGGTCAACTCAGAAAACGTAGCCGCTCTGCACAAACACAGCTGTGAGACCGGAGGTACTTACAAAATTGCAATGACACAACGGTTACACTAATAAATAAAACATCAAGCTGTACATAAAGATGTACATAAACCTCCCCAAGATCCAGGGTGAGGCAATCATCAACCGCTTTGGAACTCTCCCAGAAGCCCTGGGTACGTTTCGCTGGCACAGATGGCATGCAAAATGTGGCCAATACTCACAAAGCTTTGACCAGTCAAGGGAGACGATGCCCGTTGATCTCCCTCATATATCATCATTGGCACCACGGTTTCAGAAGACCGTGACCGTGCCTGGAAAGGCTGATAGGTAAAGGCAGACTTTGCCTAACGCAGCCTAGATTCAATGCTGTAAGCAGCAGAGTGAGAGTAGGCCGCGGCTCAATTCAGACAACGTAGTAGCCATTCTACACTGCTCCTTTTGGGCACAGCTGAGGGACAAGAGGGACGTGCGAAATCGCATTGTAACTAAGATACTCAAGCAAAAATAATAATTTTAGAATGCACATTTAGCCAACTATGAAGCAAGTATGTACTGTAAAAGCGTTTGCTTAGCAACAAGATGCTACGTGGAAGATGTAGTAGAGACAGTAGCTCTGTTCTCAGTACAGTACAGTAGTAGATTGGTTAATTTGCTGATTGACATCATTGACATCCTGATTTGCCATTTTGATTAGCAAATCCCGAGGGGCGTGTCAGTTCCCCCTTAACTTGCACTCGCTCTGCTCAAACTGGTTGGTACTCATGGCTGCCAGTTCCCACCTGATGTTGTGTGGGAGTTGTGAAGACTGCTCCAGACCGTACTGAACTACTGCTAGCTTACACAACGTCTTCAAACTAGAGTTTAAGTCTAATATGTACAGGTCATCACCATGGGAGAGAACAACACGATCCCCCACGCTGCAGCAGGACATGGTAAATCGGCATCCTGGGCGCCAACACTCCATCGGAGGTGGTTCTCCCCCCTTGACCACGACCCTCTTCCAGCACAAGGGCTCCTGGAAGACGGTCGTGGCCAAGGGGTTGAATTTCCACAAAATACCGAATGCTTCGTTACAGTACCTAGGATCGCAAATCATGTACAGCTGTCCATTATAGACAAAGTGTGTAGGTTCAAGTATTCTTATCATCAAAATATGTTTTACAATAAAATTAGTTGGGTGCGGTGGCCCCGGCCATTGATAGGTCTCTGAGTCAAACACGGTGATATAATACAACAATTTAAAATCACTCATATTATAACCGTAGGGATGTGAAAATCGATGATGTCCAAACACACACAGCTTCGCCCCAATGATGACGGTAGAATGGCATGTACGAATTTCTTTAGGTGGAGTGGTTTTAATTAAAGACCAGACCATTGTGGTGGTGTCTAACTTGTAGATGTCACAAAGCGATTTACCAAAGAGGTGCATAGCCTTCCCCAAGACCCAGGGTGAGGCGATCATCACCCCCTCTGGAACTCTCCCAGAAGCACTGGGAACGTACAATCTGCGGGTGTCTACATCAAACGCATAAAGAACCTGGTTGTCATCAAACCCTCCCCAGATATAAATGATATATTCAACAAGCACAGCTCTTTTTCGGATTATGTTGTGGGCTATGGGACTATCCCATTGAAAGCGATAAGCTGAACGTATTCCTGGTGTCATTGGGGCTAACTTACTCCACCGCAAAGACAGTGTGTTGAAAACATAGACTTCAATAAGCATCTCAGAAAGCCCTGCAAAGGTGTATACCTCGTGTTCCACTGCAACAGAAACATCACCTCTTGGTGCCCCTTTCAGATGTACCGTCCAAGACATTTCTCACACTGTAAAAAAGTTTGGACTTGTTAGTCTTAGCTCAGAAAAACAATAAAATCTCATTACTGACACATTACTTTATTACATTATTTACATTATTTCACTTACATTGTGGCACAGATGGCATGCAAAATGTGGCCAATAGTCCTCCTTGACCAGTCAAGGAGGACGATGCCCGTTGTCCGTTGAACTCCCTCATATATCATCGGCACCGTGGTCTCGGAAGATCCAAAGCCTTAAGGCTCAATTATACTCCACGGTGAAGTGACTCGCGGTGAAAGGGTTTCACCGTGGTGTGGTTTGTTTTTAAAGGGGACGTGACATACCCCCTGGGGAGCTAACAAATGCTAATTCAGATGCTAATTTCTGTCGTGACGTCACGCAGGAGGTGTAACTTCCCTCAGTCAGCGCTAGCATAGCAACAGGCTAGTCGTTTTGACGTTACATATGGCTTCATACTGGGTCAAATGTCCACTTGAAAATTATTATTTTCACTCGAACATCTTAGTTACAATGACGTTGGGTTGAGGTGTTGTTGTTTACACTAACTGTTGCATAATCGCAATTTCGAACGTTAGTCCCATGGTACGGCGCCACCTATGTGTGTTTCCCCGCTGAGATGGTGCTGAGCCACGGCTCGGCTCAGAGCTCAGAAAGCCAAGGCAGAGTAGGCGCCCTGCTCAGCTTCAGTAACAGGCTAAATGTATATCCTCATGGATATCTCCCCAACATATCACAACATGCAAGGTGGAAGAGTTCTTTCCCCTGATATTCCGTTTCGACGACGGACAATCCTACTATCAGCTATCGGACAGATACGGCAGATACAGCTGAGCTGTATCTGTAAGTTGAGCGGTGGTGGAGCTTGCCCGCTGCCAGAGCAGCGACAGATCTTCCTCTCCTCTCCTCCTCCACACTTGTTTGGCGAATGACAGTTGTCGTCGTCCCCCGCCAATGAAGTTACTAACAACGCGATCGCAACAACAATAATGTCGAAGTGTTCTCCTCCAGAGAAGGGAGGAGGAGAAGAGAGACAGACTGCGCTGAGGAGGAAAACTACTTCTACGCTATCAGACAGAGGGAAGGACAGAGAGATCACATCAGAGCCGGATATAGGCACGGGCATGGGGAGGGGCAATCCACCCTAAATGCCATGACTGCCCCAACAAACGGCTGCCCCCCAATTCGGAAATGTTACACCCAGGCCTTTTTCTCAGCTGAGGGGAGGGACTTTGCGACACACACACACACACACACACACACACACACACACACACACACACACACACACACACACACACACACACACACACACACACACACACACACACACACTCTGTCTCTGTGTGTATCAGCGCTGCAACAGACGTTGTTAGACCGAGTTGAATGCGAGCGTTGGACTCGAGTGTGATATATTTGATACAGCAATAGAAACCTCACGAGAACGTCATTTGCACTCTAACTGAAATATTCGACCAAAACATCTTTTTGTTCAATGAGGTTTGCTAGGAATATGAAGCAATAAAAAACATTGAACCACTATAGCAACAGACATGCAGTAGTAGTGGTAGCCTGGTAGGATACCAGGTAGGATACCTCACTATAAACCACTATAGCAACAGACATGCAGTAGTAGTGGTAGTCTGGTAGGATACCTCACTATAAACCACTATATAACAGACATGCAGTAGTAGTGGTAGTCAGGTAGGATACCTCACTATAAACCACTACATAACAGACATAGTAGTGGTAGTCTGGTAGGATACCTCACTATAAACCACTATATAACAGACATGCAGTAGTAGTGGTAGTCTGGTAGGATACCAGGTAGGACGCCTCACTCAGTTGCCAGCTGATTGGACCGTCGGGGCAGTCGCTCGCACTACAAAACGTTTTCGATTCGACCACGTGATGAGCTCTAAAATCGTGAGGATGTCAGTGGCCCTTTAACCATTATGCTTTACCTATTGAAAAATATCACATCTACAAGCTCATAGCGCGCCACCGAGTGGCGCGCTATGAGCTTGTAGGTGTGATATTTTTGAAAAATCATGAAGATGTGGCGCACATTTTTGAATATATTATTTCAGGATCAAACTGGGGGATCTCTAAAACATTTTTTAGATGGGGGTCCGCAGCCAAAGATAGATAATTCTGCTGGTCCTTGGTATGGTAATATGTTGAGCCACTGACACAGGAATGTCGATTTTCTTTTCAGGAAAACTACAATATAATAAATTAGGATGTAGCATCAGAAACTAGAATTTAGTCTCAGAAACTAGAATCTAGTGCCAGAATCTATGATCTACTGTCAGAAACAAAAATCTAGAGCTGGAAACTAGAATCTAATGTCAGAAAGCATGTTGTAGATTCTCATGTCAAAAACTAAAATCTAGTGTCAGAAACTAGAATGTAGCATCAGAAACTAGAATCTAGGTTCAGAAACTAGAATGTAGCATCAGAAACTAGAATGTAGCATCAGAAACTAGAATCTAGGGTCAGAAACTAGAATGTAGCATCAGAAACTAGAATCTAGGGTCAGAAACTAGAATCTAGCATCAGAAACTAGAATGTAGCATCAGAAACTAGAATCTAGGGTCAGAAACTAGAATCTAGCATCAGAAACTAGAATCTAGTGTCAGAAACTAGAATGTAGCATCAGAAACTAGAATCTAGCATCAGAAACTAGAATCTAATGTCAGAAAGCATGTTGTAGATTCTCATGTCAAAAGTTTCCAGAGAACGTGGCCAAAACATCTCTAAGGCCAGACGTGGTGCTGACGTCAGGGGCCAGTAAGCGAAGGGCCATTAAGGAAGCTACGGAGGCAGCAGAGGTTGCCTCACGGTGGCTGTGGATCAGGAGAGATCCGTGGGTAGGGTAGCGCATCCTGGACACAAGTTGGGGTCTGATCAACCCCGGCTGGGTCGCCTGTATGATGTTTGAAAGACCCGAAACACTCAGTGAGTCCAGGTATCATCACTGACGATGTGACCAGTTTGCATCACTAGTTGATGTTACAAGTAGCCAGTATGAAGCTTTTACGCTGTAAAAGCGCTAGCTTAGCAGCAAGATGCCACGTGGAAGATGTAGTAGAGACAGTCGCTCTGTTCTCACAGTACAGTAGTAGAATCTGATTGGTTAATTTGTATTCCCTGATTGACGTAATCAATGACGTTTGCCATTTGGATTAGCAAATCCCGAGGGGCGTGTCAGTTCCCCCTTAACTTGCACTCGCTCTGCTCAAACTGGTTGGTGCTCATGGCTGCCAGTTCCCACCTGATGTTGTGTGGGAGTTCTGACGACTGCTCCAGACCGTACTGAACTACTGCTAGCTTACACAACGTCTTCAAACTAGAGTTTAAGTCTAATATGTACAGGTCATCACCATGGGAGAGAACAACACGATCCCCCACGGTGCAGCAGGACATGGTAAATCGGCATCCTGGGCGCCAACACTCCATCGGAGGTGGTTCTCCCCCCTTGACCACGACCGTCTTCCAGCACAAGGGCTCCTGGAAGACGGTCGTGGCCAAGGGGTTTAATTTCCACAAAATACCGAATGCTTCGTTACAGTACCTAGGATCGCGAATCATGTACAGCTGTCCATTAAAGACAAAGTGTGTAGGTTGAAGGGTTCTTATCACCAAAATATGTTTTACCATAAAATTAGTTGGGTGCGGTGGCCCCGGCCATTGATAGGTCTCTGAGTCAAACACGGTGATATAATACAACGCTTTAAAATCACTCAAATTATAACCGTAGGGATGTAAAAATTGATGATGTCCAAACACACACAGCTTCGTCCCGATGATGACGGTAGAATGGCATGTACGAATTTCTTTAGGTGGAGTGGTTTTAATTAAAGACCAAACCATTGTGGTGGTGTCTAACTTGTAGATGTCACAAAGCGATTTACCAAAGAGGTGCATAGCCTTCCCCAAGACCCAGGGTGAGGCGATCATCACCCCCTCTGGAACTCTCCCAGAAGCACTGGGAACGTACAATCTGCGGGTGTCTACATCAAACGCATAAAGAACCTGGTTGTCATCAAACCCTCCCCAGATATAAATGGTATATTCAACAAGCACAGCTCTTTTTCGGATTATGTTGTGGGCTATGGGACTATCCCATTGAAAGCGATAAGCTGAACGTATTCCTGGTGTCATTGGGGCTAACTTACTCCACCGCAAAGACAGTGTGTTGAAAACGTAGACTTCAATAAGCATCTCAGAAAGCCCTGCAAAGGTGTACACCTCGTGTTCCACTGCAACAGAAAGATCACCTCTTGGTGCCCCTTTCAGATGTACCGTCCAGGACATTTCTCACACTGTAAAAAAGTTTGGACTTGTTAGTCTTAGCTCAGAAAAACAATAAAATCTCATTACTGACACATTACTTTATTACATTATTTACATTATTTCACTTACATTGTGGCACAGATGGCATGCAAAATGTGGCCAATAGTCCTCCTTGACCAGTCAAGGAGGACGATGCCCGTTGTCCGTTGAACTCCCTCATATATCATCGGCACCGTGGTCTCGGAACGATCCAAAGCCTTAAGGCTCAATTATACTCCACAGTGAAGTGACTCGCGGTGAAAGGGTTTCACCGTGGTTTGGTTTTTTAAAGGGGACGTGACATACCCCCTGGGGAGCTAACAAATGCTAATTCAGATGCTAATTTCTGTCGTGACGTCACGCAGGAGGTGTAACTTTCCCCATAGTCAGCGCTAGCATAGCAACAGGCTAGTCGTTTTGACGTTACATATGGCTTTATACTGGGTCAAATGTCCACTTGAAAATTATTATTTTCACTCGAACATCTTAGTTACAATGACATTGGGTTGAGGTGTTGTTGTTTACACTAACTGTTGCATAATCGCAATTTTGAACGTTAGTCCCATGGTACCGCGCCACCTATGTGTGTTTCCCTATACGTTTCCCTATATGTTTCACGATAAACCACTATATAACCGACATGCAGTAGTAGTGGTAGTCTGGTAGGATACCTCACTATAAACCACTATAGCAACAGACATGCAGTAGTAGTGGTAGTCTGGTAGGATACCTCACTATAAACCACTCTATAACAGACATGCAGTAGTAGTGGTAGTCTGGTAGGATACCTCACTATAAACCACTATATAACAGACATGCAGTAGTAGTGGTAGTCTGGTAGGATACCTCACTATAAACCACTATATAACAGACATACAGTAGTTAGTGGTAGTCTGGTAGGATACCTCACTATAAACCACTATATAACAGACATAGTAGTGGTAGTCTGGTAGGATACCTCACTATAAAGCACTATATAACAGACATGCAGTAGTAGTGGTAGTCTGGTAGGATACCTCACTATAAACCACTATATAACAGACATTAGTAGTGGTAGCCTGGTAGTCTGGTAGGACGCCTCACTCAGTTGCCAGCTGATTGGACCGTCGGGGCAGTCGCTCGCACTACAAAACGTTTTCGATTCGACCACGTGATGAGCTCTAAAATCGTCAGGATGTCAGTGGCCCATTAACCATTATGCTTTACCTATTGAAAAATATCACATCTACAAGCTCATCATATGAGCGCTAGCATAGCACCAGTCGTTTTGACGTTACATATGGCTTCATACTGGGTCAAATGTCCACTTACAATTACAATTTCGAACGTTAGTCCCATGGTACGGCGCCACCTATGTGTGTTTCCCCGCTGAGATGGTGCCGAGCCACGGCTCGGCTCAGAGCTCAGAAAGCCAAGGCAGAGCAGGCGCCCTGCTCAGCTTCAGTAACAGGCTAAATGTATATCCTCATGGATATCTCCCCAACATATCACAACATGCAAGGTGGAAGAGTTCTTTCCCCTGATATTCCGTTTCGACGACGGACAATCCTACTATCAGCTATCGGACAGATACGGCAGATACAGCCGAGCTGTATATGTAAGTTGAGCGGTGGTGGAGCTTGCCCGCTGCCAGAGCAGCGACAGATCTTCCTCTCCTCTCCTCCACACTTGTTTGGCGAATGACAGTTGTCGTCGTCCCCCGCCAATGAAGTTACTAACAACGCGATCGCAACAACAATAATGTCGAAGTGTTCTCCTCCAGAGAAGGGAGGAGGAGAAGAGAGACAGACGGCGCTGAGGAGGAAAACTACTTCTACGCTATCAGACAGAGGGAAGGACAGAGAGATCACATCAGAGCCGGATATAGGCACGGGCATGGGGAGGGGCAATCCACCCTAAATGCCATGACTGCCCCAACAAACGGCTGCCCCCCAATTCGGAAATGTTACACCCAGGCCTGACTTTTTTCAGCTGAGGGGAGGGACTTTGCGACACACACACACACACACACACACACACACACACACACACACACACACACACACACACACACACACACACACACACACACACACACACACACACACACACACACACACACACACACTCACTCACTCACTCACTCACTCACTCACTCACTCACTCACTCACTCACTCACTCACTCACTCTGTCTCTGTGTGTGTATCGCGCTGCAACAGACGTTGTTGGACCGAGTTGAATGCGAGCGTTGGACTCGAGTGTGATATATTTGATACAGCAATAGAAACCTCACGAGAACGTCATTTGCACTCTAACTGAAATATTCGACCAAAACATCTTTTTGTTCAATAAGGTTTGCTAGGAATATGAAGGCATAAAAATATTTAAACCACCATAGCAACAGACATGCAGTAGTAGTGGTAGTCAGGTAGGATACCTCACTATAAACCACTATATAACAGACATGCTAGTGCAGTAGTAGTGGTAGTCTGGTAGGATACGTCACTATAAACCACTATACTGTATAACAGACATGCAGTAGTAGTGGTAGTCTGGTAGGATACCAGGTAGGACGCCTCACTCAGTTGCCAGCTGATTGGACCGTCGGGGCAGTCGCTCGCACTACAAAACGTTTTCGATTCGCCTACGTGATGAGCTCTAAAATCGTGAGGATGTCAGTGGCCCTTTAACCATTATGCTTTACCTATTGAAAAATATCACATCTACAAGCTCATAGCGCGCCACCGAGTGGCGCGCTATGAGCTTGTAGGTGTGATATTTTTGAAAAATCATGAAGATGTGGCGCACATTTTTGAATATATTATTTCAGGATCAAACTGGGGGATCTCTAAAACATTTTTTTAGATGGGGGTCCGCAGCCAAAGATAGATAATTCTGCTGGTCCTTGGTATGGTAATATGTTGAGCCACTGACACAGGAATGTCGATTTTCTTTTCAGGAAAACTACAATATAATAAATTAGGATGTAGCATCAGAAACTAGAATTTAGTCTCAGAAACTAGAATCTAGTGCCAGAATCTATGATCTACTGTCAGAAACAAAAATCTAGAGCTGGAAACTAGAATCTAATGTCATAAAGCATGTTGTAGATTCTCATGTCAAAAACTAAAATCTAGTGTCAGAAACTAGAATGTAGCATCAGAAACTAGAATCTAGGGTCAGAAACTAGAATGTAGCATCAGAAACTAGAATGTAGCATCAGAAACTAGAATCTAGGGTCAGAAACTAGAATGTAGCATCAGAAACTAGAATCTAGCATCAGAAACTAGAATCTAGGTTCAGAAACTAGAATGTAGCATCAGAAACTAGAATCTAGCATCAGAAACTAGAATCTAATGTCAGAAAGCATGTTGTAGATTCTCATGTCAAAAGTTTCCAGAGAACGTGGCCAAAACATCTCTAAGGCCAGACGTGGTGCTGACGTCAGCGTCCTCCAAGCAGGTCATACTCCTGGAGTTCACAGTCCCGTGGGAAGACCGCATTGAGGAGGCCAACGAGAGGAAGAGGTCTAAGTACCAGGCTCTGGTGGAGGAGTGCCGGCTCAACGGGTGGCGGGCAAGGTGTGAGCCCATCGAGGTGGCCAGTTCCTCTGTAAGGTGTACAGCATGCTAGGCATCACAGGGGCCAGTAAGCGAAGGGCCATTAAGGAAGCTACGGAGGCAGCAGAGGTTGCCTCACGGTGGCTGTGGATCAGGAGAGATCCGTGGGTAGGGTAGCGCATCCTGGACACAAGTTGGGGTCTAATCAACCCCGGCTGGGTCGCCTGGAGGATAGTGTATGATCTTTGAAAGACCCGAAACACTCAGTGAGTCCAGGTATCATCACTTACGATGTGTCCAGTTTGCATCACTAGTTGATGTATGTTACAAGTAGCCAGTATGAAGCTTTTACGCTGTAAAAGCGTTAGCTTAGCAGCAAGATGCTACGTGGAAGATGTAGAGACAGTAGCTCTGTTCTCACAGTACAGTAGTAGAATCTGATTGGTTAATTTGTATTCCCTGATTGACATAATCAATGACGTTTGCCATTTGGATTAGCAAATCCCGAGGGGCGTGTCAGTTCCCCCTTAACTTGCACTCGCTCTGCTCAAACTGGTTGGTACTCATGGCTGCCAGTTCCCACCTGATGTTGTGTGGGAGTTCTGAAGACTGCTCCAGACCGTACTGAACTACTGCTAGCTTACACAACGTCTTCAAACTAGAGTTTAAGTCTAATATGTACAGGTCATCACCATGGGAGAGAACAACACGATCCCCCACGGTGCAACAGGACATGGTAAATCGGCATCCTGGGCGCCAACACTCCATCGGAGGTGGTTCTCCCCCCTTGACCACGACCCTCTTCCAGCACAAGGGCTCCTGGAAGACGGTCGTGGCCAAGGGGTTTAATTTCCACAAAATACCGAATGCTTCGTTACAGTACCTAGGATCGCGAATCATGTACAGCTGTCCATTATAGACAAAGTGTGTAGGTTCAAGGGTTCTTATAGTCAAAATATGTTTTACCATAAAATTAGTTGGGTGTGGTGGCCCCGGCCATTGATAGGTCTCTGAGTCAAACACGGTGATATAATACAAAAATTTAAAATCACTCAAATTATAACCGTAGGGATGTAAAAATTGATGATCTCCAAACACACACAGCTTCGTCCCGATGATGACGGTAGAACGGCATGTACGAATTTCTTTAGGTGGAGTGGTTTTAATTAAAGACCAAACCATTGTGGTGGTGTCTAACTTGTAGATGTCACAAAGCGATTTACCAAAGAGGTGCATAGCCTTCCCCAAGACCCAGGGTGAGGCGATCATCACCCCCTCTGGAACTCTCCCAGAAGCACTGGGAACGTACAATCTGCGGGTGTCTACATCAAACGCATAAAGAACCTGGTTGTCATCAAACCCTCCCCAGATATAAATGGTATATTCAACAAGCACAGCTCTTTTTCGGATTATGTTGTGGGCTATGGGACTATCCCATTGAAAGCGATAAGTTGAACGTATTCCTGGTGTCATTGGGGCTAACTTACTCCACCGCAAAGACAGTGTGTTGAAAACGTAGACTTCAATAAGCATCTCAGAAAGCCCTGCAAAGGTGTACACCTCGTGTTCCACTGCAACAGAAACATCACCTCTTGGTGCCCCTTTCAGATGTACCGTCCAGGACATTTCTCACACTGTAAAAAAGTTTGGACTTGTTAGTCTTAGCTCAGAAAAACAATAAAATCTCATTACTGACACATTACTTTATTACATTATTTACATTCTTTCACTTACATTGTGGCACAGATGGCATGCAAAATGTGGCCAATAGTCCTCCTTGACCAGTCAAGGAGGACGATGCCCGTTGTCCGTTGAACTCCCTCATATATCATCGGCACCGTGGTCTCGGAAGATCCAAAGCCTTAAGGCTCAATTATACTCCACAGTGAAGTGACTCGCGGTGAAAGGGTTTCACCGTGGTGTGGTTTGTTTTTAAAGGGGACGTGACATACCCCCTGGGGAGCTAACAAATGCTAATTCAGATGCTAATTTCTGTCGTGACGTCACGCAGGAGGTGTAACTTCCCTCAGTCAGCGCTAGCATAGCAACAGGCTAGTCGTTTTGACGTTACATATGGCTTCATACTGGGTCAAATGTCCACTTGAAAATGATTATTTTCACTCGAACATCTTAGTTACAATGACATTGGGTTGAGGTGTTGTTGTTTACACTAACTGTTGCATAATCGCAATTTCGAACGTTAGTCCCATGGTACGGCGCCACCTATGTGTGTTTCCCCGCTGAGATGGTGCTGAGCCACGGCTCGGCTCAGAGCTCAGAAAGCCAAGGCAGAGTAGGCGCCCTGCTCAGCTTCAGTAACAGGCTAAATGTATATCCTCATGGATATCTCCCCAACATATCACAACATGCAAGGTGGAAGAGTTCTTTCCCCTGATATTCCGTTTCGACGACGGACAATCCTACTATCAGCTATCGGACAGATACAGCTGAGCTGTATCTGTAAGTTGAGCGGTGGTGGAGCTTGCGCGCTGCCAGAGCAGCGACAGATCTTCCTCTCCTCTCCTCTCCTACTCCACACTGGTTTGGCGAATGACAGTTGTCGTCGTCCCCCGCCAATGAAGTTACTAACAACGCGATCGCAACAACAATAATGTCGAAGTGTTCTCCTCCAGAGAAGGGAGGAGAAGAGAGACAGACTGCGCTGAGGAGGAAAACTACTTCTACGCTATCAGACAGAGGGAAGGACGGAGAGATCACATCAGAGCCGGATATAGGCACGGGCATGGGGAGGGGCAATCCACCCTAAATGCCATGACTGCCCCAACAAACGGCTGCCCCCCAATTCAGAAATGTTACACCCAGGCCTGACTTTTTTCAGCTGAGGGGAGGGACTTTGCGACACACACACACACACACACACACACACACACACACACACACACACACACACACACACACACACACACACACACACACACACACACACACACACACACACACACACACTCTGTATCTGTGTGTATCGGCGCTGCAACAGACGTTGTTAGACCGAGTTCAATGCGAGCGCTGGACTCGAGTGTGATATATTTGATACAGCAATAGAAACCTCACGAGAACGTCATTTGCACTCTAACTGAAATATTCGACCAAAACATCTTTTTGTTCAATGAGGTTTGCTAGGAATATGAAGGCATAAAAATATTTAAACCACTATAGCAACAGACATGCAGTAGTAGTGGTAGCCTGGTAGTCAGGTAGGATACCTCACTATAAACCTCTATATAACAGACATACAGTAGTAGTGGTAGTCTGGTAGGATACCTCACTATAAACCTCTATATAACAGACATACAGTAGTAGTGGTAGTCTGGTAGGATACCTCACTATAAACCACTATATAACAGACATGCAGTAGTAGTGGTAGTCTGGTAGGATACCAGGTAGGACGCCTCACTCAGTTGCCAGCTGATTGGACCGTCGGGGCAGTCGCTCGCACTACAAAACGTTTTCGATTCGACCACGTGATGAGCTCTAAAATCGTGAGGATGTCAGTGGCCCTTTAACCATTATGCTTTACCTATTGAAAAATATCACATCTACAAGCTCATAGCGCGCCACCGAGTGGCGCGCTATGAGCTTGTAGGTGTGATATTTTTGAAAAATCATGAAAATGTGGCGCACATTTTTGAATATATTATTTCAGGATCAAACTGGGGGATCTCTAAAACATTTTTTTAGATGGGGGTCCGCAGCCAAAGATAGATAATTCTGCTGGTCCTTGGTATGGTAATATGTTGAGCCACTGACACAGGAATGTCGATTTTCTTTTCAGGAAAACTACAATATAATAAATTAGGATGTAGCATCAGAAACTAGAATTTGGTCTCAGAAACTAGAATCTAGTGCCAGAATCTATGATCTACTGTCAGAAACAAAAATCTAGAGCTGGAAACTAGAATCTAATGTCAGAAAGCATGTTGTAGATTCTCATGTCAAAAACTAAAATCTAGTGTCAGAAACTAGAATGTAGCATCAGAAACTAGAATCTAGGGTCAGAAACTAGAATGTAGCATCAGAAACTAGAATCTAGGGTCAGAAACTAGAATGTAGCATCAGAAACTAGAATCTAGGGTCAGAAACTAGAATGTAGCATCAGAAACTAGAATCTAGCATCAGAAACTAGAATCTAGGTTCAGAAACTAGAATGTAGCATCAGAAACTAGAATGTAGCATCAGAGACTAGAATCTAGCATCAGAAACTAGAATGTAGCATCAGAAACTAGAATCTAGGTTCAGAAACTAGAATGTAGCATCAGAAACTTGCATGTTCTCCCCGTGTCCCCTAGGGTACACGGGGTACACAAAAACATGCTGTAATCCTGGACTCTAAATTGCCTCCAAACTGCCTCCCCCTGGCCAGCCGGGGCGCCTGATGGAGGGGACTGGAACTGGTTGGAATAACGTGTTCCTTCCACGCGCTACGTCCAACCAGGGAAACTCCCCCTGTCAGGTGAAAAGAAGGCAGCTTGGACTCCTCATGCATTGAAGGAAGCATGAGGCCAGTCCGCTGCCTCCCCAGGTTGGTGGAGGGTGTGTAGAGCCCAGGATCACATTAGGAATTGGCACTGGGTGAAAATGGGTTACAAAAATCGTGGGATAAAAAATTATATAAAAAAAAAAGAATGAATGTAGCATCAGAAACTAGAATGTAGCATCAGAAACTAGAATGTAGCATCAGAAACTAGAATGTAGCATCAGAAACTGGGGTTAATCTGCAGCTCTTTTGTTTGTTTGCAATGAAAAAACAAAACAAAAAGCAGCACAATCTCCCAGCTCACAGAGCATCATGGTGAGGCTCACAGAGCATCATGGTGAGGCTCACAGAGCATCATGGTGAGGCTCACAGAGCATCATGGTGAGGCTCACAGAGCATCATGGTGAGGCTCACAGAGCATCATGGTGAGGCTCACAGAGCATCATGGTGAGGCTCACAGAGCACCATGGTGAGGCTCACAGAGCACCATGGTGAGGCTCACAGAGCATCATGGTGAGGCTCACAGAGCAGAGCATCATGGTGAGGCTCACAGAGCATCATGGTGAGGCTCACAGTGAGGCTCACAGAGCATCATGGTGAGGCTCACAGAGCACCATGGTGAGGCTCACAGAGCATCATGGTGAGGCTCACAGAGCACCATGGTGAGGCTCATCATGGTGAGGCTCACAGAGCAGAGCATCATGGTGAGGCTCACAGAGCAGAGCATCATGGTGAGGCTCACAGAGCAGAGCATCATGGTGAGGCTCACAGAGCACCATGGTGAGGCTCACAGAGCATCATGGTGAGGCTCACAGAGCACCATGGTGAGGCTCACAGAGCATCATGGTGAGGCTCACAGAGCATCATGGTGAGGCTCACAGAGCATCATGGTGAGGCTCACAGAGCATCATGGTGAGGCTCACAGAGCACCATGGTGAGGCTCACAGAGCACCATGGTGAGGCTCACAGAGCATCATGGTGAGGCTCACAGAGCAGAGCATCATGGTGAGGCTCACAGAGCATCATGGTGAGGCTCACAGAGCAGTGAGGCTCACAGAGCATCATGGTGAGGCTCACAGAGCACCATGGTGAGGCTCACAGAGCATCATGGTGAGGCTCACAGAGCACCATGGTGAGGCTCATCATGGTGAGGCTCACAGAGCAGAGCATCATGGTGAGGCTCACAGAGCAGAGCATCATGGTGAGGCTCACAGAGCAGAGCATCATGGTGAGGCTCACAGAGCATCATGGTGAGGCTCACAGAGCATCATGGTGAGGCTCACAGAGCACCATGGTGAGGCTCACAGAGCATCATGGTGAGGCTCACAGAGCACCATGGTGAGGCTCACAGAGCATCATGGTGAGGCTCACAGAGCACCATGGTGAGGCTCATCATGGTGAGGCTCACAGAGCAGAGCATCATGGTGAGGCTCACAGAGCATCATGGTGAGGCTCACAGAGCAGTGAGGCTCACAGAGCACCATGGTGAGGCTCACAGAGCACCATGGTGAGGCTCACAGAGCAGTGAGGCTCACAGAGCACCATGGTGAGGCTCACAGAGCATCATGGTGAGGCTCACAGAGCAGTGAGGCTCACAGAGCATCATGGTGAGGCTCACAGAGCATCATGGTGAGGCTCACAGAGCATCATGGTGAGGCTCACAGAGCATCATGGTGAGGCTCACAGAGCATCATGGTGAGGCTCACAGAGCACCATGGTGAGGCTCACAGAGCATCATGGTGAGGCTCACAGAGCACCATGGTGAGGCTCACAGAGCATCATGGTGAGGCTCACAGAGCATCATGGTGAGGCTCACAGAGCAGAGCATCATGGTGAGGCTCACAGAGCACCATGGTGAGGCTCACAGAGAGGCTCACAGAGCACCATGGTGAGGCTCACAGAGCACCATGGTGAGGCTCACAGAGCATCATGGTGAGGCTCACAGAGCACCATGAGGCTCACAGAGCACCATGAGGCTCACAGAGCACCATGGTGAGGCTCACAGAGCACCATGGTGAGGCTCGTACTAGCTGTATATATCTCCTAGCTTTAGGAAGTGTGTCTGTGCGTTTTATTATCAACATCTAACACGTTTGCCAAGTTCCAAATTAGAAGAAAAACATCTCCGGATGTGCAGCCTCCCTCAAAACAACGTGAGACGAAGCCACGCACATACACACGCACGCACGCGCACGCACGCACGCACGCACGCACACACACACACACACACACACACACACACACAACACACACACACACACACACACACACACACACACACACAACACACACAACACACACACACACACACACACACACAACACACACACACACACAACACACACACACACACACACGCAAGCACACACCCTGGATCCTAGGAAAAAGGAATCCCCGCAGTTGTTTTGATCTATACATAGTTTTACAGAGACATACAGTATGAGCTGTGGCTGTGTGTGAGTAGAACATAATGGCATGGGTGAGGAGAGAGGCAATTAATACAAGTGAGTAACTAAATAGTAGCTATGTGGTCCCTAATGGTTTTACATAATGGCGAAAAAGCGAAGCGACTCGAAAACGCAACAAAAAAGGCGAAATATTTGCCTGTACATATCTGAAAGCAACTTGAATAAAACGATTATATCTTGAACTCTTCTCCTCTCCTCCTTCTACTGCTCTCCTCACTGTGTTGTCATTGATATATTTTCTTCATACTATGAAAGACGCACGCAGGAGCCAAATCGCTGGTCTTTAATAAAAGTTTTTTTTTGTATTATGAATCATGACCGGAGATGCCCATGAGTTCATTAATTAATTAATCTGACGGCGCTAAAAAGGCTGAAATACAAGTTGATCATCTACTCAGCCAAATGAAAAATGCCACATCATCTAGCTGATTAGCTGATCACATCCCTATACAGATACATCTAGGCGCCGTGATCTTTTGTCTATAGCCTATTAAGTAGATCAGTGGTTTTCAACCATTTTCATACCAAGGCCCATCAGCATTTGAGCCACGAACCACCTCTTGAGGACATTTGCTCCACAAACCCCAAAGTTGGAGATTTATTTTGCTTTTGTCCACAATACCAGGCCTTTCTATATCCATTCTTCTACTATCTAGTTGTGTAGACTTGGGCTAATTCACATTATGAATATTATTCATATTAGGCCTATTCATATTATGAATCTTGACCGTGTAAACATTTTTACGGGCTCAAAGAGTTTCATCTAGTAAACTAACTTAGTGGTCCCTGGACCACTGGTTGAAAATCCCGAAGTAGATCCATCAAATCAATGACAAATTCGCAACAGATGGACCCTTGCGGGTCCATTTGGTTTCATGTTTACACTCTCAAGGCGGTAAAATTATGCATCCTGTGAATTATCCGAGTCTACACAACTAGAGAATGTAGAAGATTAATGGTTTAATGTTTAATGATTTTGGAACTGTATGTTGGACTGTTTGGATTTTCCCCAATCCAGCCTAAATGGGAATTGTGGGAAATCAAAATGAATCTTTTCGTTGTGGAGGTCTGGGTGGCTAAAATGCATCCAAATGGTGGTCCCTCCTCCTGTGGCTTAATAAATGCTGAATAATTAGTGGGCCCTGGTATGGAAAACTGTATTGAAACCACTGCGTGACCTGGCATGGATGAGGGAGAGTGGCAATTAATAAGAGTGAGGAACTAAATACTAGACATGTAAAAAAAAATCGATTTTGAATCGATGTATCGATCCAACAGCCGACAATACGATGCATCGATACGTCCGCAAGAGTATCGATTCATGTTTAAAAATAAATGAATAAAAATATCTGGTCTATTTTATCCATTTGCTCCTGGACGTAATTCAGACTAGGCCTAGGTGAAGTACAACTTTGCTGTTTCTCAAATAAAATGTATAACGGTATTACAGCTTTCATTGATTTATTTCGAATTTGAAACATTGTCTAGTCTGTAAGGTAAAAAAGGGTAAAAAAAATTGAAATCGAATCGAATCGTGGTGTATTCTTGAGTATCGGAAAAAAATCGAATCGTTGGGTCAGGAAATCGATACTGAATCGAATCGCCATGATGGTGTGATTTACACCCCTACTAAATACTAGCTCTACAGCAGGGCTGCCCAAAAGGTAGATGGTGATCTACCAGTAGATCACACAGACCATGCAGGTAGATCACATGACAGTCCCCCCAGCACTTATGGACCCTTATAGATCTGGAACTCTTGAGAGCGTTAAAATGAAAAAAAAAAATGGCTTCATTTTACACACTCAGCAGTTAAATTATATTTAAACATCTGAATTACGTAATTTTCAAGAGAATAATTACCGGTAATAGTTATTTTGACGAACGTTTTTCCAGTTCTCTTTCTTCAATTGTGGACAAAAAACGTGAAAGTTGTTAGTTCACAAACTGTCAACTCAAACCTCAAATATACTGTTTTCAAACGTCATTAATAGCATATACAGGAAAACCTTCCAAATTCTTCTCCCGTTATTTTTCATTAAAAGTGCATTATTCTTAAACACTATAACAGTAAGTAACTGTGGTATATGAGGAACCCACATCATGTCACATTATGATAGAATATTCACATCATGTATGATGCTGTTGTATTTGTGCACAAGTAATGACTTTCTGTGTGAGAACATTGAGATCTGTTAAGAGATATGCGTGTTTCTGCAGTGGCCTGTGCCACAGGGTAAACAACTCAGTGAGTTAGCAGGAATGCCACTGGGTCATCTAGGTCATCAAAGATTTCTAGGTTTGGGGTAATAAACCTCCTTTGTTAATTTGTGCTCGGAGACACAGGGGTAATTAAGTGTGCACATACAACATGCATTGGTCAGTGTGTGCACATAGGTAGACACAATGGTGCTCAGGTGCAGAAAGGGGCTGTCTACAGGGGCTGTCTACACGGGGGCTGTTCTACAGGTGCTGGCTCTCAGGCAACTAGGGTCAGTCACTCTTGGCAGTTGGAGAGAGTAGGGCAGAGAGAGATAGGATGGCTGCTCTACATGATTTGGTGTAACTAAGCTGAATGTCCTTAAATAAAATGACTTCAAAAGAGGACATGCCTGGACTCTACTTCACTATCCACACACGGTCAAAAGTACTCCTATAGACTACAATGAAATACGACATAATGGTGACCACGAAGGGACCCCACTATTCGTAAATACGACATAACACCATCACCAACTATACTACAGTATATACTATTACTATATATCCATGACAGCAGACTCCATAAAATGCACAGCAGCAGCACGTAGTCCATATACTATAGGAGCAGATATGATGGTTTGTGGAAACGGATGTGTTTTACTTCTCTATTCCACAGTAGAATATAATGAGATTCTCTCCTCTCCTCATACAGCCAGCATACAGATACAGGGGCGGATGTAACATTTCCCATTTGGGGGGCAGGAGAAAATGGTATGAGTGCGCCCATATCATTTTCGGTGACAGGACTTTTATTAGTCAAGTAAAGCATCAATAACAACATCAGTTGTTGTTGGAGTTGCAACAGACACGCAGCATGCATAAAGCTAAAGGTCTGACTCAGAGAGTTTTCTGTTTCCAATGATGAAATGCTGTTGGTTTAGTGGTGACACAGCTGTAGTTAGTTAGTAGCAGCAGTAGTAGTGTTTCACATCATTTTAAATATGAGCACTTTTATTTGAAATATCTTGGGTTGTTTTGCAAGTTTGGCGGTACAGACTGGGCATTTAGGGAGGCATATACTATATATTGGCTCCATGACAGAATGCACAGAACCATGTAGTCCATATAGGAGCAGATATGATGGTTCGTGGAAACGGAGGTGTTTTTTTTTCTCTCCTCCATTCCACAGTAGAATATAATGAGATTCTCTCCTCTCCTCCCTGCCTGCCTGTGCCTACAGGTTCATACAGCCTCATACAGGCTGACACTCCTGTCCTAAATGTCTGTGGATCGTCTCCCTGATGCCCTGCAGATACTGGGAGACAGGGGCGGATATAGGCATGGGCATGGGGGGGGGGGGGGCAATGCCCCCCTAAATGCCCAGTCTGCCCCCCCAAACATGATGGCATGCAAAACAACCCAAGATATTTCAAATTAAAGTGCTTATATTTAAAATAATTATGAAACACTACTACTGCTACTAACTAACTACAGCTGTGTCACCACTAAACCAACAGCATTTCATCATTGAAAACGGAAAACTCTCTGAGTCAGACCTTTAGCTTTATGCATGCTGCGTGTCTGTTGCAACTTCAACAACAACTGATGTTATTATTGATGCTTTACTTGAATAATAAAAGTCCTGTTACAGAAAATGCTGCGAAGCCGCATCCATACATTTTTCTCCTGCCCCCCCTCAAATTGGGAAATGTTACATCCGCCCCTGCTAGGAAAACTCCACTAAAACCACAACTTCCTCCACGGAGTGGAGAGGAGTTAACGCACATCCAGAGATAGTGGCTCCGGGCTTGAAGCAACGATCCCTGGTGGCCAACTTTGGTACTGCAGGCGGGTTGGAATTCATGCACGAACGCCGGAGAGCACGCACGCTGGTTTGCTTTGTGCACGTGGACAGGGCAGTTTGTGTTTAAGTTGTTTTCTGAATAAACCAGCGGTCCTCACGTCATATACTACCTCTCAAAACACAACGGATGTATTATATGACAGATAATAAGCTCAATGCAAACCCACAAGCTTGTTTTTTGATGCTTTTTGATGTTTTTTTTCCTTTGCTTGTGCGCGACGGCGCTCGTTCATGGTTCCCATAATCCCTTGCTTCGGGCGCGTTCATGGAGAAATACTTCCGCATTTGGGCACCAAATTTTGGTGCTCAAATGCGGAAATAGGCGCACTTCCGGCGGTCTTCCGGGTGCTTCAAAGCGCCAATGAGCAACTTGTATTGAAATGAACGGCAAGGGGGCGGGGCTATCGCTCCAGTCCGGTCTCTGTTATTTTATTACTCTATGAGTTAACGCTGTGCTCCGTCCTGGACGTGTGATGATCTGGTTCTGTCATGTGGAAAACATGTATGTGAAAAAAAGTGGGAAGTGAGGTGCAGTCTTATCTTATCTTATCGTATCTTAGCTTATCTTATCTTTTAAAGGGGAACTCCACCCATTTTCCACATTTGCTACAGTGGTTTTCAACCTTTTTGACTCCAGGGACCACCATTTATTCAGCATTTGAGCCACGGACCGCCGTTTGATTACATTTTCACCCAAAGACGTAAAATTAAAGAATTATTTTGGTTTTGTCCACAATTCCAGGCTGTATTTTAGCCAACAAAACAGAGTAAACTTCTTAATTAAGCGTTGCTAATTCAGATGATGAATATTTTGACTCTTGAGAGTGTAAAAATGAAACCAAATGGACCCGCAAGGGACCCGCAAGGGTCCATTTGGACCCGCAAGGGTCCATTTGGTTTCATTTTTACACTCTCAAGAGTTACATCTGGTTAACCTAATTCGCATCATTTAGCCTGGGGACCACCTGGAACCCTCTCAGGGACCACTGGTGGTCCCCGGACCACCTGTTGAAAACCCCTGTGCTATGTCATTGACGTACCTTCGAGGTGTGGTGTGGACTTGATAAAAAAAAAGCTCCCCTCATTCTGTGTTCCCAAGAAAATGGAGGTCTGAAGAAAACCACTAGCATGGTGAAGCATCTTGATGACATCATCAAGATGTATTTTCACCATGTTAATGGATTTCTTTAGACGCTTCTTTTTTTTTTTTTTTGAGAGCGTACAAATGGAACCAAATGAACCCGTTAGGGTTCATTTGGTTGCATTTGTACGCTCTCAGATTTTTGAAAATGGGCGGAATTCCCCTTAACTCCTTGACAGATTAACTACGATGTTTGGAGTAATTGATTGTCTGCTAAAACAACTTTTGGAGTAATAATCCAACACATTGTGGTGCATTCTGGGAAAGAGAGAAACCCTGCGCTTGTTTTATATTCCCTACCTGACGTCCTCATGCTAAATAAAATGGAAGCCCACACACACACACACACACACACACACACACACACACACACACACACACACACACACACACACACACACACACACACACACACACACACACACACACACACACACACACACACACACACACACACACACACACACACACACACACACACACGCAAGCACCCCCGAAAATGACAAATACACAAAAAAAACACCTCAGGAGCTGTCCTGTCTGGAGCTGTCAGGAGGAAAGCTCTTATCTCCATGATTTAACTTTAACTTTTTTGGTTCCGAGCGTAAAAATGAAACCAAATCAAGCCTAGTGGATCCATTTGGTTTCATGTTTAGTTAAAATATTCATCATGTGAATTATCCCCAAGTCTACACAACTAGAGAATGTAGAAGATTAATGGTCACTTTGATCTGTATGTTGGACTGTTTGGTTTCCCCAAATCCAGCCTGGAATTGTGGACAAAAAAACAAAATAAATCTTTAGTTTCGTGGGGCTAACATGCCATCAAATGGTGGTCCACCGTGGCTCAAATGCTGAATAAATAGTGGGCCCTGGTATGAAAAAGGTTGAAAACCATCGTCACCACCCACTACTCTGCTCTAGGTGTCTTTTTTTTTTTCCTAAAACTTGAACTGGCTGTATCTCAGTTTGGATGTTTTGGAACACACAGATTTAAATGGTCATAACTTCTCCAAAAGTGCTCCAATTTCATTGAGTGATGAACCATATGAAAACTTACATTGCATACTTTAATAATCTGTAAAACACAGAAAATAGACCCTGGCCTTAAAGGGGAATTCCACCCATTTTCAAAATCTTCCTGAGAGGATACAGATGTGAACCAAATGGACCCTAGCAAGTCCATTTGGTTCCATTTGTACCCTCGCAGGAAAAAAGGGGTCTGAAAGAGAAATAATCATTAACATGGTGAAATACATCTTGATGACGTCATCAGATGTGTTTCACCATGTTAATGATTTTTTCAGTACTAAGGTCACGCTTCAGACAGGTAAATGAGGTACATAACCACTTTACCAGAGCTAGCATAGCAAATATGGTGCTTCCGGCTTTTAAAAGCAAGGTTGGCAAAGGCTCTTTTATATACATAGGAGCCACAAAGTGGAATAGTCTAGAACAGGGTCAGCAACCCAAGATGTTGAAAGAGCCATTTTCGACCCAAATTAAATTCAAAATCTGTCTGGAGCCGCATTTTGTTATTATTTTTTTCCTGAGAGTGTGCGAATGTGAACCAAATGGACCCTGGCGGGTCCATTTGGTTCCATTCGCACACTCTCAGGAAAAAAGGTTGTCAAAGAAAATTAACATGGTGAAACACAACCTTTCTTCAGAAATCGAGTTTCTAAAGTTTTACAGAACTCAATTTCTAGTCCACACAACATCTCTAAGGTATATTAACTCCTTAACTGATCAGGCAAAAAGCTAGTCTTGTTCCCATTGGGCTCAATAGTAACGAAATGATTTATAGAAAATCCTCTGTTATGAATTTGTGCAAACCAATGATATCCAAAGACAGCTTGAGGGGTCCACTTTAAGGGAAAAAATAGCCCAACTCGATAATATGTTTTCTTTTTTTTAATATAAATTGTACAAAAGGGCCCCGTTGTTCACACTGGCGTTTCCTCCAGGACTATTATGAAATAATCAGGTTTAAAGTTTTATCTTTCATATAACTTTTTTGTGCTTCAAGTAGATACCCATATGCCTATACCATTTTAAAGATCAGGTGGTTGGCTACAGTTAAAAAAAAAGAAAACTTTCTGACATGTTCCAGTGTGGAGATGGTGCCATCTAAAGGTAGCATGCATGAAAAAGCTGACCTATCCATCATCTGGGTTCGCTTGCTTTTGACTGAACAGAAACACGATCCCAGAGCCCCCCCCCCTCCACACACACACACACACACACACACACACACACACACACACACACACACACACACACACACACACACACACACACACACACACACACACACACACACACACACACACACAGATGAGAGGAAAAGAGAAAGAGAAAGCGTCGTGACACACACACACACACACACGCACGCACGCGCGCCCAATGCATGCAACATGAAGGAGAAGAGAGGTGAGTTCCTTTAGCTTTGTTCTGTAGCCACATGGCACAACAACAACAACAACCACCAAACTAATGGCTCTCTATGCGGAGGGCTGATACCACATCACATGCGCCAGTGTTTTTTCGGCTATTTTAGTGACATTAACCCCTAAGTGACTACATGGCATGATAGTCTGCAAGTTAATCTATGCTTATAGATTAAAAAAGTACAACACGCGTTTTCGCGTGGGAAGCAGGGGACAGAATATTACATCACGACTTTTCTCGTGGGAAGACTGTAAAGGTGTTAATGACATAGTAAACTGAGTAAACCTTTGAAAATGGGTGGTTCAGATTGAAAGCTCCACTTTAACTGTCAGACAGCACAACGCGTTTTGGGTGACTGAAATGTTTATATTATTTTGGTGTGGATCACCCCAGTGTGTGTATGTAATAATGCTACAGCCAGGGAGCCACTAGGGCTGTGTTCTAGAGCCCAGTGTGTATGTAATAATGCTACAGCCAGGGAGCCACTAGGGCTGTGTTCTAGAGCCCAGTGTGTATGTAATAATGCTAGAGCCACTGAGCCACTAGGGCTGTGTTCTAGAGCCCAGTGTGTATGTAATAATGCTACAGCCACTGAGCCACTAGGGCTGTGTTCTAGAGCCCAGTGTGTATGTGATAATGCTACAGCCAGGGAGCCACTAGGGCTGTGTTCTAGAGCCCAGTGTGTATGTAATAATGCTACAGCCACTGAGCCACTAGGGCTGTGTTCTAGAGCCCAGTGTGTATGTAATAATGCTACAGCCAGGGAGCCACTAGGGCTGTGTTCTAGAGCCACAGTGTGTATGTAATAATGCTACAGGGAGCCACTAGGGCTGTGTTCTAGAGCCCAGTGTGTATGTAATAATGCTACAGCCACTGAGCCACTAGGGCTGTGTTCTAGAGCCCCAGTGTGTATGTAATAATGCTACAGCCACTGAGCCACTAGGGCTGTGTTCTGGAGCCCAGTGTGTATGTAATAATGCTACATCCAGGGAGCCACTAGGGCTGTGTTCTGGAGCCGCATGCGGCTCCTGAGCCGCATGCGGCTCCTGAGCCGCAGGTTTCTGACCCCTGGACTAGAAACTAGTATAAAACTGACCTCCAGCCTGAGGTCCTTTAAACAGAAAACCAAGGTATGGTTAATTGAAAAGGTCTCCTCTGGGGTTTGGGGTAAATGCATTTTATGCACTATGTTTAATTGTGAGAAATGTATGGAAATGTAATGTATTGTATTGTATGTTCAGTGTAGAGGACCCAAGTGGAAATAAGCCTACAGACTTTTCTTGGTCATCCTTGAATCACTGACTATAATGATTCTTATTATGTCTGCTTTTCTAAATAAAAGAAAGAAAGAAAGAAAGAAAGAAAGAAAGAAAGAAAGAAAGAAAGAAAGAAAGAAAGAAAGAAAGAAAGAAAGAAAGAAAGAAAGAAAGAAAGAAAGAAAGAAAGAAAGAAAGAAAGAAAGAAAGAAAGAAAGAAAGAAAGACAGACCTCAGAATACAGAATTGAGGGAACTTTTTTACCATGTCCACTCAACATCTCTAAGGTATATTAATGACATGTTATAATGTCGAAAATGGGTTCTCCTTTAACATACTGTACCAGCTGCGGTCACAAATAATAAAACCCTGGATGACTGAGCTCTGACCTGCGATGCATCCTAGGTAAAAACAATGACTATCTAATAAGGACAGGACGCCAAGACATGACTTCCTGTCCTAATGGGAGGAAACAGACATGCGCAGAGCATTCCAGGAAGTTTGACTCTTGCAAACCATGCATGCCATTAGTGTTGCCAACTGCCAAAATCCAAAATGCACTAGTGGCACTTCCAAAATGCACTAGAATGCGCTAGATGCTCTGCCTGGAAGGGAATATGACCATTAAATGACCATTAATCTTCTACATTCTCTAGCTGTGCTGACTTGGGAAGTTGGGATAATTCACATGATGAATATTTTAACTGAGAGCGTAAAAATGAAACCAAATGGACCCTTACGGGTCCATTTGGTTTCATTTTTACGCTCTCAAAGAGTTACAATTGCCAAAGTTGGCAACACTGCATGCCATTGGTCTCTTGGATGGTTTGCCAAGCGTCAAACTTCCTGGTCTGTACTGTGCATGTCTGTGCATGTCATGGCGTCCTGTCCTTATTAGATAGTCATTGGGTAAAGATGGGATAATAAAACCCTGGATGACTGAGCTCTGACCTGCGATGCATCCTGGGTAAAGATGTTATAATAAAACCCTGTATGACTAGAGAAAGGACCGCCACAGACAGACCCCACTCCCAAGAGAAGCACGACTATGCAGTCACTGCACACAAAATGTGGTCGAAACAGAGCTACACTTTCTAACCACCTGCCCCTTATACCAAGACATCAGAGACACATACTGCCCCTTATACCAAGACATCAGAGACACATACTGCCCCTTATACCAAGACATCAGAGACACATACTGCCCCTTATACCAAGACCTCAGAGACACATACTGCCCCTTATACCAAGACCTCAGAGACACATACTGCCCCTTATACCAAGACATCAGAGACACATACTGCCCCTTATACCAAGACATCAGAGACACATACTTCCCACAAATCGCACACACTCAACGCGAGTTCGAAACTATGACCAACGAGGGAAAACTTCCATACCTATTGGGAGAAATACAACAATGTGCAAACACAGCAGCAAGGTTTGTGCACCGTTGCGACGTAAGAAGATTGGCCAATGGAACTCAACCACCCTAAGGACTACGATCTGTACTATCCAGACTCTTCCATGTAAACAGAGCTGCTACATTTAAACAGATAGGGAATCTGTTAGTTTTCTTCTTATTCTGCATGATCTGTCTTGAAGTAGCAATAAAAATGCTGTTATAATGTGCTATAACCTTTTATAAAACAATGCATTGTAGCATAACTGTCTACAAAAATTGTACCCCCCTCCAACTGTATATATTTGTCCCCATTTTCAACTGTTTTTATTGTATTGTTTTGTGTTTTTGTTACATTTTGGCAATGTAAATGTCTGTTTTATCATGCCAATAAAGCTCCTTTGAATTGAAAATTGAAATTGACTGAGCTCTGACCTGTGATGCATCCTGGGTAAAGATGGCGTCGAAGCTGAAGATCTTTGGCGCTGAGGAGGAGGGGCGTCTGTGAGCCCCGCCCCCAGAGGAGGAGGAGGAGGAGGAAGTGACATCACACAGTGTCAGCTGCTTCCTGCGAGCGTCGACCTTCAGGAAGGACTCCGACGTGTGGCTCTGCACCGCGCACACACGCAGCATCACCTTCACCTATACACACGCACACACACGCACGCACACGCACGCAAGCACGCACGCGCAGACACACACACGCACGCACGCACACACACACACACACACGCACACACACACGCGCACACACACGCACGCACGCACGCACGCACACACGCACACACGCACACACGCACACACACACACACACACACACACACACACACACACACACACACACACACACACACACACGTAAGTTGGTGTTAAAGTTACTTACCTCACGATACAATACAATTTCGATATATATATAGGGTTCTGAATCGATTCATATTGCGATTTGAAATTATGCTGTGATTCGATTCAATATATCACATTTTTGCTATAAATTACTGTTTTTATTATACTAGAACATTTTAAAAGGGAATTCCACACATTTCCAAAGATTTTTTCTGAGAAAAGGTCCTAAAAGAGAAATCATTAACAAACACAACCTGATGATGCTAATAATGTTAATGAATGAAACACAGAATGAGGGGAACTTGAAAATGGTGGAATTCCCCTTTAAAACAATACTAAACAATATGGACAAACAAACAAATTAACACTTTGTGTACTGAACGTGTTTTGGTGTTTTAGCTGTTGAAAAATAGCAGATCTACAAGCTCATATCGCGCCACCGAGTGGCGTGATATGAGCTTGTAGATCTGCTTTTTTTTTTTTTTTTTTTTGAAAAATTGCGAAAACGTGGTGCAAACCTTTGAATACATTATTTTGGAAGCAAACATTTTTAACTCAAATATGAAATATGTCAAGCATCACTGACACAGAAAGAGATTTTTCCAGAAAAATTAGAATCTCGTGCCAGGGACTAGAATTTAGTGTCACAAACTAGAATCTAGAGTCAGAAACTGGAATCTAACTTCAGAAACTACGTTCTACTGAGATGAACTAGAATCTGGCATGAGGGACTAGAATCTGATCAGGACACAACATAAATATATTAAAAAAAGATCCATGTTGAACCTGACGGTTCGATACTGGTATCATGTACCGTATTTTCCGGACTATAAGGCGCACTTAAAAGCCTTTATTTTTCTCAAAAATCCACAGTGCGCCTTATATATGGATTGTTTGACTGCAGGTGCTTCTATTCTGTGTTAATTATAGTAGCTTCTATTCTCTGTGCCTTATAATTCAGTGCGCCTTATATATGAAAACCATTTTAAAAGGTGCGCCTTATAATCCGGTGCGCCTTATAATCCGGTGCGCCTTATAGTGCGGAAAATACGGTAATTAAGAGTTGTGATATATTGACATTTATTTTTATTTTTATTTTTTTTCCCCCAGCCCTGCTCCTCTTCAGCTGCTGAATAACAAATAGCACTTTAGGCCTCTTTGCACATTTGCCACTGTTGCACTTTGCTATTCATGATAGTTGAACAAAATTAATTACCATGACTCTGGGTTCTAGTTTCTAGTAGTAGTTTTTATTGTTAGCATGTTGTTTGATGTCTGTTGTCTTTTTAATGTCTCCTGATGTATGTTTTTTCTACTTTTCTTGCTGCAAGGGCCAATAAAGATAACCTTGAACCTTGACCTTTGAACCTTGTACACCCATAAATCATCACGGATGTCATTTCGGCTAATCACTTTTCCCCCCGTTTTTTCCTTGTTTTTTCCCCAACAGCTTTGATCAGCCAATCAAATTAGCGGTGTGATTTTTTTTTTTAATTTTATGCAGATGTTTATTGTAAGATTTACTGTATAAGGATATAATAATGTACTTTGCATATTACCTAAATATTAAGCGCATTATGAATTAAATCCATTGTTATTCTAAATTGAATTCCACTAATTCACCCTGTGTATTATTGCAGGGATTTTCAACCAGTGGTCCGGGGACCACCAGTGGTCCTTGAGATGGTGCCAGGTGGTCCCCAGGCTAAATGATGGAAAATTGGGTAACCAGATGTAACTCTTGAGAGTGTAAAAATGAAACCAAATGGACCCTTGCGGGTCCATTTGGTTTCATTTTCACACTCTCAAGAGTTAAAATATTCATAATCTGAATTAGCACTATTTAATCAAGAAGTCTACACTGTTTTGTTAGCAAAATTGTGCCTGGAATAATGACATTGTGCACAACTTCTTTAGTTTTAGGTCTTTGGGGTGAAATTGTCATCAAATGGTGGTCCGTGGCTCAAATGCTGAATAAATAGTGGGCCCTGGTATGAAAAAGATTGAAAACCACTGTATTAGTGGAATGCTTTTCCACATTCTAGGCCTGACACTATTTCAGCAAAAATTCATATTCAATCGTAAAAACATTTTTTTTTTTGGACAGGGACCATATATTTATTTTTATGCATCCATCAAAAATATGTGCAGAGTGGACAGTTTGTGTGTCAGCGGAGGTCTAGCAGCAACCTGAATGCTCAGCAGTTTGGTAATGACCTGTGACCTTGGTGCCTGGCGGAGTGTGTCACTACCTCTGAGCATGGAACACAGACACACGCACACGCACACACACGCACACACGCACACACACACGCACACGCACACACACACAGAGCCCATCTACCGCCGGAGAGAGCAGAGGTCTGAGAGAGATTTCAGCACCACAGACAGCTCCCTACCCTTGGCCTCTTTATTTTCAGCACCATAGACAGCGACTACCTGCTCATAAGCATACGGAAGGATTCAGCACCGTGGACAGCGACTACAGCTTTATCTCTGTGTGTGTGGGTGTTCACAGGTTCATGTAGAGTCTCCTGCCCTGCTCTCCTCACACAGAGACATCACTGACAGTATGTTGCTTATTTTATATCCGTGGGCGACGAAAAGCCAGCACCCGAGAACATCACTTATTAATTATTTTTTGGGCCGACGGCCGTCTGTGAGATTTCAGAACCATGGACAGTGTGTCCAGCCCTGGAGAGGCAAAACTTCTCAATCACCTCCAAACCATGAGTGCGTTGTCCATGTTTCCAATACTGATATCTATGTACTTATTTGATATGTGACACCTGGAGAGTCTTGGGGGTTCATGCTCGCAGTTTGTTTAATGTCATTTAACCCAGAATTGATACTATTTTAATTATCTTTTTTTCAGCCATAGTTGTTGATACCCTGAGGCTGTGGACAACACTTCATTCTGTGCCAATTAATTCTTTGACCGCCAGACTCGCACTCACGAAATGTAGATTTCATTCTTTAATCCAACTATTAGTGCGCATCGTCTGATAAAGATCCCGTTGTTGACTTTCATTTGGGACAGAATGGGTGTGGGCATTTTAATTTTTCAATCCAATGCATTCAAAAGCCCTTCCTGAGAATCTCCCTCGGACTGTCGTTTGCGCACGGGTAAAACAACTAGGGCTGGACGTCACTTCCTGACTTTTGACCCGGAACTTTTTGCTCAGATGGTGAGAGGACAGGTTAGTCAAGACACCAGAAACAGCATGACGTCATCGCACATCCTGTTTAGGAGATCTGGCGCTTCAAAATAAGTTTTTTTTTTTTTTTTTACCGAATGCACTGGCTTGAGCCGTGGCATATAGCAGAAAACGACGAACACGCGATCGCGCGCTATGAGTTTTCTTGATTAGAAACACAGCCATGATGGTCTGTTTGGTGTAGTTAGCTATCACAGCATGCGTGCACACACACACACACACACACACACACACACACACACACACACACACACACACACACACACACACACACACACACACACACACACACACACAACCACACACACACACACACACACACACCACACACACACACACACACACACACACACACACACACACACACACACACACACACACCCCTGGGCCCGTGGTCTTACCTTCCCGGTGCCGGGGGCGTCCTTGACCTTTGCCCCCGCCCGCAGCAGGCATGGCGGCACGGCGGGGGGGCTGAGCTGCAGCGCCCCGCTGAAGCCCCCCGTGTACAGCAGAGGCCCCGCCCCCTGGGAGGGAGGCCCCGCCCCATGGGAGAGAGGCTCCGCCCCCTCCCCGGGAGGCTGGGACCTCCTCCTCTTGGACAGGCTGAGCTTCTGGGCTGCCCTGAAACAACACACACACACAGGAACACTTTAGAACAGGCGGTCCGGGGACCACCTGTGGTCCCTGAGATGGATCCAGGTGGTCCCCAGCTAAGTTGGTTAACCAGATGTAACTCTTGAGAGCGTAAAATGAGTTAAAATATTCATCATCTGAATTAGCCCCAAGTCTACACAACTAGAAGATGGACAAGAGCACAAGAAATCTTTAGTTTTGAGGTCTGTGGGTCTAAAATGTCCTCAAGTGGTGGTCCGTGGCTCAAATTCTGAAAAAAAATGGTGGTCCCTGGCATCAAAAAGGTTGAAAATCCCTGCTTTAGAACAGGAGGTCTGGGGACCACCAGCGGTCCCTGAGACCTCCTCCTCTTAGACAGACTGAGCTTCTGGCTGCCTTGGAACAACACACACACACAGGAACACTTTAGAACAGGTGGTCCGGGGACCACCAGTGGTCAAAAAGGTTGAAAAGCCCTGGGTTAAATGAATCAAAGTGTTTACTGCTTCAGGTGGAGAAGTTTCATCATTCTTTCATCATATTTACTCTGCTGTGTTTTCCTTCACACTGCAATTGGAAACACAGCGGGAACTGGAGGAATTAAAATGATACTCTGAGTAATTTAATGTGTTTTGGACTAGACGACACCAACACACACACACACACACGCGCACGCGCACACGCACACGCGCACACACACACACACACACACACACACACACACACACACACACACACACACATGTGTGTGTGGAGACATGCGCAGCAAAAACGAGTCCAACCTCCTGTGTTTACAGGAGGTTGGAACTCATATTTTCAAGAGCCAAGTTTGCATCTAGAAGGGACATATTATATGCACACGACTGCTCCAGAAAAGTCCCTTGTAACTGATCTGGGCTGTGGGATATAATTTTTTTTCTTTTGTTTTGATACCGCTATATAAATATTTGAAGTTTTTTTGAAGTCCAAAAACTTAGGCCAGGTAGCCTGACTTCAGTCTGAATTGTCATTCCGTTTCACTTCATTATTCAGACTGAAGTCCCTCTCTACTACAGCAGTTTCTAGGATGTTTCACTTCATTATTCAGACTGAAGTCCCTCTCTACCACAGCAGTTTCTAGGATGTTTCACTTCATTATTCAGACTGAAGTCCCTCTCTACTACAGCAGTTTCTAGGATGTTTTTACTTCATTATTCAGACTGAAGTCCCTCTCTACTACAGCAGTTTCTAGGATGTTTCACTTCATTATTCAGACTGAAGTCCCTCTCTACCACAGCAGTTTCTAGGATGTTTCACTTCATTATTCAGACTGAA
>CM076983.1:8690354-8692854 GCA_039105355.1 Benthosema pterotum | reverse complement strand
TGTTCTATGAATGATGTGCTTGTTTTGTGGACTACCCCAGGAAGAATAGCCACGCTCATTAGCAAGTGCTAATGGTGATGAAGTAAAGTAAAGTAAAGTAAAGTAAAGTAAAGTAAAGTAAAGTAAAGTAAAGTAAAGTAAAGTAAAGTAAAGTAAAGTAAAGTAAAGTAAAGTAAAGTAAAGTAAAGTAAAGTAAAGTAAAGTGGCACCGTATTTGAGTGCAGCGACACCCCCCTGTTTCTTTTATTTTTTTTTTTAAATACATTTGACAAAACCGGCTGTATTTTCACGTTTCACTGTTCCCAGGGCTCATTCAGAGATTAATGTATTTAAAGTAGGGATGTTGAATGATTAAAATTTTTAATCAAATTAATCAGCTATATGTCTCTGTAAAACTATACTCTATGGCTCTGGTTACAGGGAGACACACAGCTATATGTCTCTGTAAAACTATACTCTATGGCTCTGGTTACAGGGAGACACACAGCTATATGTCTCTGTAAAACTATACTCTATGGCTCTGGTTACAGGGAGACACACAGCTATATGTCTCTGTAAAACCGTGCTCTACCCATTTTCTTTTCAGTGATATAATGCTCAGTGGGTGAGTCATTGTGCACATGAGTTAATTGCGCTAATTTTTTAATTAATCAAGAAAATGAATTTAACTAATTAACTTGTTATTTTCAACAGCCTTAATTTAAAGTTATACCAATTGCAAATTCTATCACCACTTAAAAGACTGCATGAGGTGGTGTGCAGTGAGTTAATGAGCTAGCTAATAAAACAAAACCTACAGGCTGTGTGTGTGTGTGCGTGTGTGCGTGTGCGTGTGCGTGCGCGTGTGTGTGTGTGTGTGTGTGTGTGTGTGTGTGTGCGTGTGTGCGTGTGTGCGTGTGTGCGTGTGTGTGTGTGTGGTTCGAGCCCCCGGTGGTGCAGCGGTGTACTCACTGCTCCTCTGTCTGTTCCATCATGTGGTCCCTGAGTCCCGGTTCAACCCCATGGAGGGGTGTCACCCGTCCTCATGTCCAGCCGCGTCTCCGCTAGTCCTCCTCCTGGACACCATGTCCGTCTGTCTGTCTGTCCCTTAAGGTCCGCGGTTCAAATCCCTTCCACACACCGAAAAATGGATGTAGGCGTGGCGACACGCGGCCTGTTGTAAACTCTCAACTAGTTGAGTTGAACGTCTCAAACCGTGTCAGTATTCCACAACTCTTCACTCCAGCACTCCTTCGTTCATACAGAGCTACACCATGAGCCAAAGATCCTCGCCCATTCCAGTCGGCCACTGACCGCCGTCGGCCTAATTAGCCCTTCTTAAAACCCCGCCCTTTGGGGGAGGAGTTTAAACACTGTCCAATGACAATCCGAGTAGTTTAACAACTGTTGCTAATGCAGGCCAAGCTTTCCTCTTCTAATGTGCTGATTGGACCAGGGACAGATTGGGGAGGGACTTAGTGAAGGGTTGATTGTGGTGACTGGACAGCCGGGGCGTTGACGGACCAATGGTTATTCATTCAACAGTCTGGGGTTGTCTGTCTGTCTGTCTGTCTGTCTGTCTGTCTGTCTGTCTGCCTTCACAAGAGACCAGCCCCAGACACTCCTCCACCACGTACAGGTGTGTTGAGGTCAGGATGGTCCAGGCATCAGCACTCAGGAGGCTTTGGTTTGGTTTGGTTTGGTTTGGTTGGAAGGAGAGTTGTTGAACTTCCTCAATGTGGACAACGGGGTTCGAACCGTCGGGTCATTCCGGCAGCCAAGGATCTGCAAACTGTCCCGACTTTAAACTATGGCTTGTCTTTATACTAGTTCTTGTTCACAGACACTGTTCCTGCTTTGACATATAACTTCTTTTAATTTGTTTATTATCTAAATTATCTTAAGTTTATTATCTAAATTCGTTTCCCTTCATTAGACTTTCCAGTTTCTCCTCAAGCTTCCAGGTAGTAGATGTAAAAGAAAACGTTATAAATCTGTCCTTACTAGCAGAGCTGTGTGACATTAAACCACACTGTGCATATTTTCTTCTGGAATAAACTTTAGTCCCAATGTGACGTTTAATGTTACATTGGGTGTGTTTTTAAACTCTGTTGTGCCTTTACACTATTGATATGCATTTAAACTCTGTATATGTCTCTTCTTTAAACTATGTCTCCTACTTCTATATGCATTTAATTTTCATATCTTGTTTTTAAACCCTTTCTATATAATTTAGTATTTAATTAAACTGTTTTGTATTTATTATATGTATTTATTTTAAAAGTCTTGTTTTTAAAACGTCTTTTACATGCTTGTTCTTTAAATTATGTCTCATTTCATGTGTGCTCTTATGAACTACAATACATATTTATTTGTGTAAACTTTCCTTTCACACATTAAGTGTTTAAGCAATGCCTTGTTTTATGTGTGCTCTTAAAAACTAGAATACATATTTTATTTGTCTAAACTTTCTGTTCACTCATTGGGCGTTTAAACTATGTCTTATCTGCATGTAAGAAGC